>OZ025256.1:27303399-27903399 GCA_964019135.1 Arenicola marina
CCGTAATGTTAATGGAAAAGTTCTGGAAAACCGTAAAAACACTGCTGCCGGTACTGCCGGTATCAGCCGAATAATTATCGTCGTGATTGTTGGGTATACATTATCCCACAGCTCTTTATCTACAGTCACCCATGCTTATACTGCCACCAAGAACATTCACAAGAACACTCCCATACTACTAGATTACTTGCTATGACACCTACTGCTCACTTGGGCCACATGCATTATTATAACCACATCCTCTACCTACTTGTATGGGATTTTTTCCTTGCCCATACATGTGTAACATGCAACAATTATAACTAATGATCCTTTCCTCACTATACGCCCTGAACAAGAATTATGCAACAAACTCGACTGGTGCGCGATTCACTCATGCGACAATACTCCCTCTTTTAGAAAAATACCAACAAGTATTTGCTTTATTCTAATCACTTAACGCATGCGCATATATATGCGACTAAGATGATCTCCGATCACGTTGTCACTTCACTCTTTCGACCAAAGGGGCGACTTGAGGGACATAATTTAGTCAAGAATATGGTCCATGTCATAATGCTACTACACGTATTGACAACCTTACAGTTGTTTATGTTCAGCAAAGGTTGATGATCGGTCTGTAGCATTCAATTCAATCTTCTGACACATTGTCTACCACTTGACGTCTGAACCCGTTTGATGACTCGCGTTCGATAAGTGAATCATCGTATTCCCAATTTGTGAGTTTCTTCCCGGAACGAGCCACGTACGAGGACAGCGCTCACTCCAATATATGACACATTCGTTTCCAGGCAAAAGGTCTTCATAAAGTCTGGCTAATTCAACAACATATCATAATGTTACGAGCAACGGAAATGACCGTTATACTGCGATTATTGGGATGCAGCCACCTTTGTGTAATTCATTTTCTACCAATATTATTCAAAAGCAGGTTTGCCACATATTTATGATAAATGCAACATTTTTTATTTCGCTCTGCCCGGCAATTAATTATTATTATTTTACGAGCAAAATTACAAGATCTTAGTGAAATGACACCTAGGTGTTTCATCTGGATACGGTGGGCCTTGCTGGTCCGCGACTTTGTGAGCACTTTTCTCACCAACCCGGTAATGTCGGTTTTACATGATACGACCATTTCTTCAATAGAATTTTCGAAGCATCGGCCGGTCAACATTTCACACGATCAAACCTTGTACCAACTGATTCAACAATTGTCACTAACGCCACCTAGCGAACATACCATTATAGCATAATATATAACGTCATGCTTGCAAGCCCTATATACAATCATAACTGTTATAATGCAAGCAATATCAACGCGAGCATCTCAACCCCTGATTGGCTAAAATGCTCCAAGCTGATTGGTTGATAACCATTCCCAAATCGTGACATTGTTTGCAACTCTAGAACATGCGCTAAGTTTACAATGCGTGGACAACGGGCCTCTTCAGTAGCACAGTTGGTCGAAAAGTTGATTTGTTGCAATCGACAACGTATTGCATCGTGTGAAAAGGGCGTTATGACAACGCATTGACTCTTGTCAACAAGAAATGAAGGACGAGGAGCCAAACACTGGGTCGGCGAAAGCAAACTAAGGGAGTTGCGGCTACTGCAGCCCAGGGTACCAACACGCTGTTGGTTGTTGGCTCGTAAGTTTAGCGGTATGGGACGAGTGTATCGTAAGCAAGTATGATGCAGATATATTATGGAGTTTTATCGCACGTTTCATTTTGTCTTGGTCATTACCTACCTGTCATTCCTTTCTTTAACAACCGCAGACATGAAATTGTGAAATTGTAGAGATAAAAGTCAAATGTTTCATGGATTTCACTACAGCACTACTCATTGACTTTCGGTGACGCGAGAGGAAAATGTGGTGCAATGTTGCAACGAGTCACGTGTTAACAAATAACAAAGTTATTCGGTTGCAAAGTTGAGAATTTATTAAGATTGGACACTATAAACGGAAGATATATGGCAAAATGTTTCGATCAGTTTTAATTTTCTGATGGACAATCATTCTCGTAGCCCCAGATCCGTGGCTGTTAGACGCGCAAAAATCGGTCGGGGCCTTGTACCGCCACAGCGCTGAAGAAGCATCTCACAGCGGGACTAGTTGAGCCGCCGTTTCTGTGTCAAACAAACTAAGCAAGAGTCATCGCCAAATGTGGAACTGCTCCATTGAAGGCTCTCACGAGATTCGCTGTTCCATGACGCACACAACAAATTGTGAAACGCACGCCTCCCAGCAGTCGCCCGCAGCTGGTCTGGCCGGCGGGATGGAACCATGCACTGGCGTCGCGTGCAGAGCAAGATGGAATGGTTGTCAACAAAGACACGTGGACCGGCATCTCAGCGATGGGGGACATATTATGATTGGCGTGTGACACTAATCTGTCACGTAAGCTTCACAGAAAATGTAGATTATAATGTAAGAATAGAATGGTTAGCTATATGACTGCGTTAGGATCCTTCTGTCTCCACACAACTTATTCCAAACTTATTTGCCAACTGTAAAACCTCCTTGGCGAAAAGAGTTCTATAGTGTTCCATACTGCTGTTCCAACAGCTAAGGCGTCTTCCGTCGATCTGACTGAATCCTCCCCGCCAAATGTGTTGAAAAAATAACTGTTATTAATTCATTAACATTTGTTCCCTCTAAACTTTATTACCAACTTACATCACGGACAACGATGGGCCAGCCCGGCAGCTCAGTGGGTTAGATCGCTCGCTTTGAGTGCTCTGGCCACCTGAGAGCCTAACGGCATGTGGGCCGTTGGTTCACGCCCCGCTGTGGCCATGTCTGTGTGGTCGCAAGATAAAGATCCCATGTCCTTCTTCGCAAAGGGTAGGGTGTCACCCCATTGACATGGCCCCGCTTTTCCCTTACTTCTCCCATTGACGCGATGTGGCCAAAAAAGGTTATAGCGTCCTGAATATGCAACCATCAAGGACAACGCTTGTTTGCGTGCCGGGAGCAGTCAGCTCTAACCTTGCGACCCGTAACTTACAAAGTAACATATGGTTGTAATACCTAGCAATGTAAGAGCTGAACATAGAGCTGAATCCAGTCAGTTCGTCACCACGGGAAAGTCATCAACATTTCTTCACTGCTTCACTGAATTTTATTATCACTTCGTTTCACTTCATAATTGGGGCCATGTCAGTACTTTGTACTATGTTGTGTGATTTACGACGCTTCATGGTCCGGGGTTGCCTTGGTGAGCCCCATCAATACAGTCTATAGCCACGTTTCCTGCGTTTCCCGGACAGAACTGGTCATCGTTGGCCGGGTCGCCGTCGGCGTCGCCACAATACCCGAGCAGCTGGCCGTTGTAATAATCGTCTGTCGTGATGACCATGCTGTCATAGTCCAGCGGTGAAGGTCCTGTCCCAGCCTCCTGGTAGCTAACGTAAACATGACACCCAAGATCAGGGACACTCATTTCGAAATCCATCGTTCCGTCCTCCTGGTTGTCGCTGTATGTGAATACCCAGTCCAGTGGGCTAGGTTCAGTCTGGTAGGAGCCAGCGGTCACCGGAACAGGCTATTGAATAAAAACCAAAAAATACTCATTGCCATACCTACTGTTCTTTTGAATTAAGCGTCGTTATATATGATTTTTCCTTCAATATTCGTCTATCATAGGCGGAGGAAAAATGTGAATTATTGGGGGGGACACAAAGATACCAGTGACGCCCCAATAATTCACATCCTGCTTACCAAACTAACACGTAATAACTTTCCTGATAAAACCGCAGGGGCGGATCTAGGGGGAGTGGGGTTACGGGAGTTGCAACCCCTCCCCTTGGGAACCTGAACATGCACTGTTAAAGTCGGCTTCTCCGAGCACCCCCCCGCCCCCCTCCCCGGTCGCAAGTTTTCAGAGAGCAACCCTTGGCAAATTTCTAGATCCGCCCCTCAAACCTCGCGATAAAGTAACATCTTTGTACGGGCGCGTCATATCAGGTCCTATATAGGACCTGGTACATATTGGTTGTGCCCCCTTTGAGCATACTTTCTCCTACCATTAACCAAGTAAACAATATAAAGTAAGCTATTTTTCTATCAACAAATACAAAATAAATTACAAATAACAATTAAAAAACCCGATGGATAGCATGAAGTTCTTAATCAATAACCGCATCAACTGCAATAACTGCACTCATTCGTCCAGATAGGGCTACACCGCTCTCGCGAATTCTTTTCACGTTTTTGCAGCTCTTACAACATGTGCGTATCACGCTGGTTCTTCATTACAGCTGCGTGACACGCACGCATTGTAGTCAACCTGTGAGTGTGTGGATCATGCAGGCTTCGCTGTTTGTGCCTGAACAATCGAATGGGTGTGAAAATATGTGTTCTTTGTTTTGGCCTATGCATTCCTATCAAATCATAATGTATTAAGAACCATACACTAATCTCTCCACAATGCGCCGAAAAAAGCGAATTCACCTTTCCGCGACGCACGACGGTCTCTATGTTTATTGTCTGAACAATATAAAGAAAAAACAACAGTTTAATAATAACTATGAAATAGATCAGTATTGCCATTTTTCCCTTTTAGAGCATAAGCTGACCTATATTTGGAATCAAATTGTGCATCATTTTAAATTTAAACTGTTATGGCTGGCTTACTATCCAAGAAGTGCATGCAAATATGCCGATTAATCCCTTCACATAATCTAGTGTAAATAGATAATCTAAGCTTTCTCTATATGGGAATGCTGGAATTAAGTCTTGGTTGATGATAATATCTCATTTTTTAATTTTTAAAGAACACTTTATTTTTAAACATGATTTAAACAAGTTTTAAACATGAACAACTTGCAGAGCTTATATGTGCACATGCTCAACGTTTTTAATGGCGATAATGCTTCATAACTATTTAATAATTAGATTCCTCTTCAGTTGTCTCAAGAGAAATCAACTTAATTTCTTATCAAATTACAAGATCTTAGGTCTAAAATTTGATATATAGTAATAAAAGAAGAGAATAACAAAGTATCCCTGATATTCATAACAATTAGCTCATAAGGAAACCTTTAACATTATCACTCCCCCCATGGTGCCCGAAGTCCCTTGGCAGTCTTATGGTTAAGGCGGTTCGGCTTGTCGGTGACTCATGCATGTGAGAACAGAGAGTCACTTTGAATGTTGGTGCTAGGTCAAAGGACCATGCATCCTCTAATTGTAATTGTTGTTTGGTCCGTGACGATATATTGTCGACATATTGTCGTCCATTGGTATTTACCGTTGACTCAAGTCAACTCGCAAAACCGGATTCAACTCAAGCCGATTACCGATGTGTCATTGGAGCGAAATGCGATGGGGAGAAACAGCGAACCAAAGAACAAGAGCAAAGAAGTAGAACTGTGATATAGTAAGGGGCGCGTGAGTGAGCTTGGGTTGTAAACTTCCGCCACGAGATGCGGAAGAGAAGGGACAGGTTGGGAATTTAAATATCATAGACTTAAAACATGATTTATGTCATTATCATCATCCACCAGTCACGTTAATTACATATGAGATGGCAACAACTCTTCACCTATATCATCTGCGACGCTTACCTTTAAACCACGTCCCCTCAACTCCACCACGCCTTGCTCCCGCGACACACGGAAGTTCCGCTCAAACTTGTCAGGGTTCTTCTGATGCACTCCGAATGCGATTCCAGTCCACTTGAGTACTCCGGTTTCATCTTCTCCGTATTGGCCAGTGTCCATTCTGATTTGGAACTACGCCACAAACCATTACATCATCATTTATTTTGTTATTGGCAACTGGCGTGTTTCTTATCATTAATGACATCAATCAGAAGAGAGAAGTTGCGATTTGGACGGAGGAGCGGTGGCGAGGGGGAATAAGAGAGTCCTCGAAGAAGGGTTCCTTAAATGTGGTTGATCAGCTAAAGACAATTTACTTTTTAATGCGGGTGAACTCAAAACCTCGGCCGGCGGTGAGTGATGAGCTCGCCCCCAAACCACTGACGACCGTGGTGAGGAAGGAGACTCTCCATAAGTGTACCGACGTGGAATCGTCCGGTAAAACGTACACGAAAAGGGGACCTCAACGCTGAAAATGGTTGAGGAGTTGACTTTCAGAAACCGCTCCTTAGCCCTCAACCATTGGATCTCCCAGTGGATACCCCGAACTTAGAAACTAAACATGGACTTCGACTTTGGTTTGGAAGGGTTACCTTGCACTGATCTGTCGATGAACTTCCTGGAAAGGAGCTCAGGAGATACTTGAGATGTTCATCGAACTCTTGGGCGACGCCATCAAAAGTTATGAGTTCGTTTCGTATAATAGTTGACACCTCGCACTCCCGCACAGATGATGACGCCACAAGATCTATAACAAACAACAAACTCGGCGCATAAGTAAAATGTCCGTACATCTGTTATTATGTGAAGTTAAAACCTGCTGTGTGTAATACATTGAGGAGGATGTGTGGGGGCGGGGGGGGGGGGGGGCGTACGTCCTGATGCTCCGCACCAGGCCAATAAATTATTCACGGCCACAACAATTTCCAAAAATGTTTTATTGAACAGAACTTTATTATTTCACTTCAAGGGCTCAGGCCCATAGTACACAAAAAATTTCAAATTTAAACCGGTCTTATAATTCAAACTGCAGTAATACTGCTATGATACATATCATGACGTTTGAAGGCATAGAAAACAAATGCAGAAATCGTAGTCGGATCTCGTCGTAAAGAGGACACGAGTTTACAAAGTGCGATTCATCCTCGATCGTTCCTTTTTAGCTTGAGAGACAATATTTACATAATCTATTTTCTTGCACAACTTATTGGTTCTTTGAAGACACCCACACAACTTGATATCTCGTACGTTAGACCATCTGGCCCTGGGCTTTTACCATGGGGAAGATTTTTTATAACACATTCAACTTCATCAGTAGTTATTTCCCTATTTAGCATGTCGGGGTGATCATCGGTACATTCAGAACATGCCACCCCGTGCTGGTTAAGGGTTTCGTTTATAGTTTCATCAAATGCGGTTGGCTCGGGTACAGTGCTAAGGAGAGAGGAGAAAAACCCGCTCCATTCGTCCATGGTTATATTGGACGGTAGGCAGTTTTTGAAGTTGATTGAGTTTATAAAAGACCATAATTTAGCTGGTTCGTTCCTTACGATCTCTAAATAGTTCAAATGTATCTTTTTCGTTTGGTTGTGCTTCTGTTTACACTTACTTTTAAAGGCCTTTCGTGATTTTAGATACACATCAAGATCAAACTCGTTACGGGTATTTCGAAAACAATTTAGTGCACGAGTCCTCACTTTTCAACGTTTCACACTCCCCGTCTCACCATCCAGGTTGTGAATTTCGAAGGTTAGAGTGGCCTCGTGAGACCTTTCTGCAATCTACGGCTGCTGTATAATGTGGTGCATGAAGATACATACGGATGGAGAATTCAGAAGCCGTATGTATACTGGTGTCTTTATCGAGAAGTAGTGCATAGTATACATGAAATACACAACGCATTATCTAGAACATAGAAAAATAGAAAACGCTCCAAAATATTTCCGCAGATATAATAACTTCCCATCATCCTAACTTCAACACACATTTTGAGGTTTAAAGTGACGACACGACTCTATGCGACGTGCGTATGCCGTTCTACTGGAGCTTAACTGTGACATTAATTAACGATAGCGGGACATTAATTCTTAATATTATTCAAGCAGACAAAGTCGTGAATACGTACTGCACAATGCCGCGAATATGACTAGTCCCCGCATGGCGACTGCCGTATTGGATGATTGTGGTAAGATGGCCGCAGTGGTATATATACCGATATTTTTTTCTTGTGGGTTTCATCCTGTAGGCGCTAGCGGCAACGCCATTAATAAGGCTCGAGTTGTGGCGAACTGCGGACAAGCAGATGTCACAGCTTACACGCTAAGGTGCGTAATCAACCACACCAGCGGCACCAGGTGGCGCCGCATATCGATATTGAAGCATTATTATCCGCTTTTCGCCTGTCTTCACAACCCACATGTTGTATAGTGATATTTGGTCGCGTACGCAGCAAAAGATTTTGACGTCACTTGACCTTTACAGACTTAACAGGACCGATACATGTCAGAACGCCTTGAAAAACGCAAACGATAAGGTGCGACTCATTCCGTATCGATTCTGTCTGCCTCCTGAGGTCAGCTGTTGAGCAGGCTACGACGCAGATCCAGTTACATCCAATCTCTTTTAATTTTCCAATGAGGTCCCGTGACCCCATTTAGCCTACAAACGCCACAAAAGTGATCTAACACCAACATTTCATCTGATTTCAGTCTCTCAACAATCAAAGCATTAGCGCACTGGACTGTCTATTGTACGAGCATAATTGTGCATAATCTAGAGCCCCCGCGTCTCTTTGGAAATAAACATATTGAGATTTGCGCATGCATGTCTTCGGTGGAGGGCATTACAGCAAGACGTTTCGTACGTAGTCCTGTTGTCTTGTATTGATTGACCTGTCTTTACTCACAAATGCGCGTGGCATGCATACATACAGTGAATCCCACATGTACACGTGTCGATACTGGACGGCGCCCCGTCAGGAGGCGCTGTCGTCTCTAGAGCGCTAACAATGATCGACCGTTAATTAAATAAAGCGTATTCAAAATCGCGACCGATCTGTCTTTCTCATCACTTACTCGTTACGACTATCATTACGACTACAAGTATATGTGATTATTTACTATTAATCCCGTCTGGAAAATGTATGTCCGTTATGGAAAGAAATAAAATAAAATACGCAGTTTAGCCATCTATATACATCTGGCGATGGAACGTTATGACGAGCAGTGTAACCCAAAGTACTCCAATGTATTTTGTTTTTGAATTGTGAATGGTTGTGCATAGCCCATGGGCCTCTGGCTTTACAGTATTTAATAAACAACAACGATTATTAACGTCATGCATAACACATAGTTAATAATGCATTACAGACGTACAAAGTGAAAGTCATTCATAACGAAACCTTCATCATTTAACTAAACGAAAAAAGTTTGTTTTATATCAAAAATCAAAAGACCTTCTTCGGCATTATGTTAATGATCCGTGCCGGAAAACACAGCAGTGGTGGCCATTCTGGCAGAAATGAAATATTGTTATAATAAAATAATATAATTGATGTAGTAACTGGGAGCAACCATTGCCGAACCGGTATTTACTGTCATTTCAGCGACGAAAGATATACGAGTTCTCCATATTTTAAAACGGTAACAGATGCTAATATTGGGCTTTCAATGGTTGAGGATTAAGGGGCGGTTTCGGGAGGTCAACTCATCCCCCATTTTGATACTGGAGTCCCTACTTTTAGCGCACATTTTCGGGGCGTATACATTGCACTGTAATTGATCACCCACGTTTCGAGAAAGCTCATTCCAGTATTATTTCTGATCCCCCCTCCCCACCCCGCCCGCCACCCCTCCTCCCTCCCTCCCAAATTAGCCGCTTCTCTATTCTGATTTATGCACACTTCACTGATATGAAACACCACTTCCAAATAAAACAAAAAGATTTTTTTAACGTAGTTCAAATGAGAATGGAAACTGGCCAGTACGGTAAAGATTAACGCGGAGTGCACGAGTGGATTGAAATCCGATTTAAACTGCATCTTATGAACCCCGCCGGGTTTGAGCGGATTGTCCGTAAGGTTTAAGGATAAGTGTGGCCGATGATAGCGGCGAGAAAACGCTATTTGTTGCGGTCTTATCTGTTATTAATTAGCTGCATGGGATGATTGGGAGCAGGACAACTCCCCCCCCCCCGGACAGCTCGCCCCCGATCAGTTCCCCCCAGACAATTCCCCCCTGGAAAATTCCCCCCAGACAATCTCCCCTAGGATAATTCCCCCCCCGGACAACTTCCAACCGGACAACTCCCCCCCCCCCCTCGGACAATTACCCTCTAGGACAAGTCCCCCCCCAGACAACTCCCCCCAAGATAACTCGCCCCCGGGAAACTGCCCCCAGGACAACTCCCCCCCGGACAACTCCCCCCCCCCCGACTTTTTCTCTCTGAAGAATTTCCCCTATGACAACTCCCCCTCGATAACCCCCCTCCCCCCGATAAGTTCTCCACAAATTTCTCCATCCGGGCAATTGCAACCAGTAACCTCCCCCACCGCAATCCCCACCCCAGACAATTCCCCTCCAAGGCAATTGGCCCACGAACACCCCTCCCCACCCCAGACAATTCCCTTCCGAGCAATTGCCCCCGGACGAAAACCACCCCCTGGAAACACATATCCACAAACGTCACCCCCACCCCCACCCCCACCCGAAAATACCCTCCCAGACAGCCTCGATCCCCTGTCGGACAACCCCCCGGACCGTACCAATATTTTCAAATGCACCTTTTATTCCACCGAAACTTAACGAGACCTCAATGTTTTATTACCTTATTTTCCTGTAGTATTTACGCAGCAAACACCCCCTCAGACCTCCCACCCCTTGAGATCGGCGGGGTGTCACTAATAACCGAGCCATCAAAGTATGTTACACGAGTTAACTGCCATCAGCCTAAGGCTATGGAGGCCCAAGGCCTATTGTGAGCTTTCTTATACAGCACTTCTCAGTGTATATGAATGAATCTACAATGCAACCTAGTGGGTTTTAAAACAGACAGCGGGCACGCTCCTTAACACGCTTGACCGGTGGGGATTGTCTGGGGTGAAGGGGGGCGAGGCTTTTCCGTTTGGAGAGACGTGGGTGGCAATGTCCGGAAAATTGTCTCGGGGTTGGTTGTCTGGGGGGGAATTGTCCGGGAGGGGGGGAGTGGTCCGAGGGGGAGCTGTCCGGGGGGGGGGGCGTGTGCTAGCGGGGAATAGTCCGGCGGGGAGTTGTCCGGGAGGGAATTGTCCGGGGATAATTGTCTGGGCGGGTGGGGGGGGGGGGGATGGTCAGAGGGGCAAATGTCCGGGGGGGAACCGGGATGATGATGATGCGTGCCTGGTGTGTAACACTATACTACGAAAGCCAACCAAAACTAGCGTGCCAGTGCAACATGCAATTCGTCACATCGCGAGATCGCGTCCCCACTATAGCTCGGGTATATACCGGCGGGGGAAGGGACATGTTGGAAGAGGGGGGGGGGGCGGCAGATGACCATAAACAGTGATCCCATTGCTTTGCACGGGTGAAGCATTCTGTGTGGGTTGAAGGCCGTGGGGAAAGAATATTCCTCTTCCGACCTCTCTCATGGCGGGAGTCATGGGTCATGTATTCTTTGTTAAAATAAGAGCCATATTCCTTCCTTCATGAAATGGAAACACGTTGGAAACACATGACTTGTGCATCTATATTAAGATAACACTATATTTAGAGTTTAGCATTCAACCCCCCCCCCCCCCCCCGACCACCCCTTGCCTAACGCTAAGCCTAGCCCTACCCTAGGCTAAGCTGTCTTTGTTTAGATTTCGGCAAGTTTACCCTCACAGTTTACCATTTTCACGAATGGGTCCCTTCAAAACGCCAAGAAAACGCTGGATTTCTACATTAACTGCTCCTATATTGCTGTTCTTTACGATCAAGGTAAAAAAACACTATGTCAAAATTTGAAACAACATGACCACCGGTTCATTGCCCAAGTGCCTTGCTTACGGAAATCGCCCTTCCGTCAATCGTCCTCCTTGCAGAGCATATCGCCCTAAAGTCAAACTGTCCCACGTCATAACGTCAACACAAAAAACTGTTCGGCGGGCGACAAACTGTCCCACCCTAATGACTATCAAAATATTCAAGCAGACATTCACATGGCATATGTGATATTTATCAGGCGTGGATCCAAGATTCGTAAGGCAGGGTGTTGTGGGAGTTCACTTTGAAAAACCTCACGTCTGCATCTCACATCCGGCATACTGTTAATTACCATTGAGAAATGGTATCTTCGCTAAAGCAAGCCTAGCTCCGTGCCTGCTTATTATCTCTGTAAGTGTCACAGCCATGTCATATAGAAAAAGGATCAACTGGATGTAGAGACGGAATCCTACCTCTCACGTGAGCAATCCGGCCCCTAGGTGCTCTTTGCAAAGGAGGACATGGCATATGTTATACAAATCTGGTGGGGGGGGGGGTGGTGTCCGCGAGTCCCTATTGAAGCCTAAGAGAGCGATTATTGATGAAAAAGATATACCTATAGATAAAGCGGATATTTCAAAAGTTGCGACCGGGGGTAGGGGGAAATCTGACAATGTGCGTTCACAGAGCGGGTTTGCCGGGAAAAAAAGAGTAAAATGAACGTGTTTGTAGTGAAGAAAATAGTAAAATAAACGCGTTTTTCGTGAAAAAAAGAGTAAAATGAACGCGTTGTCGTGAAAATAAGACTGACGTGAGGACTTTATTACCGAGCGGGTCTGAAAATGCGACATAGAGTGGGTCAAAGCTGAACGGATTTGGGCGGAAAACGCCCCTTCCAAGCCGGTTTTGGCGTAAACCGTCCCTTGCGAGCGGGTTTTGGAGGTGAAAAAGGGGGGGAGGGTTACCGCGCAACAGCCAAACCCAGCAATGTATTGAGTCCCCCCCCCCCAGGATGGCATCTTTATCCTGCCCAAAATCTAGACACATAAATCTGCGAGGGCCGCCCCGATAGCTCAGTGAGTTAGAACCCTGGCACTGGGCTCTGGTCACATGAGAGCCTAACAGCACGCGTATTGGTGGTTCGAACCCAACTATGGCCATATCTGTTTGATCGCAGGATAAACATCCCATGTCCTTCTGTGCAAAGAGTAGGGGGTTACCCCTGCGAACATGGCTCCACACTTCCCTCCCTTCTCCCATTGACGCGATATGACCAAAAGTGATTAAGTTGATGACTGATGAGTTTTAAGTTAATCACCCCCTCCCTCTTCAAGCAAGTATAGATGCAAGACGCGGGTCTAAACCTCCGCTCAAGCATTGAGGTAACAAATTTAGGTTTCAAACCCCCTGCTCAAGCAAGCTCACGTCAAAGACTGCTGAAGTCAAATGGGCAGCTGTACTTCATTTGATCCCGATCCCCACCCCACGCAACGGTTTTCCAGCCTTTTTCAAAATTACCGCCGGTAATTGTTCGGTATACAGTTTTTGATCCAGTGGCGGATCCAGGGGGTGGGGGGGGGGGACGTACGTGCCGCCTCTTTCACGGCACCGGTAGAAAGACGAATTTCGTCCACTTTCGGCGGCATTTAGACGCTAATAGGATGCGTGCACCAGGCCCCTATTTCAGACTTGTGCCCCTCCACCCTGAAAACTGGGTAGGTCCTCGACTATGCGATAGTACTACTCCCAAGCCCCCCCCCCCTACCCAAGTGCTAGTGCTAAACTGCATATATGTATACACTTCTTGGATAGTAAGCTAGCCACACGACTTTAAATTTGATATGTACCTAAATTTGATCCCATGTAAATATATGCTAGCTTATACTGCGCACATAGGGGTCGCCTGATAGGTCAGGGCATTGAGCGCACTGGCCACCTGAGAGCCTATCGGCAAGTGGATCGGTGGTTCGAACCTACCTATGGTCAAGTATATGTGATCGCAGGATAAAGATCTCATGTCCTTCTTTGCAAAGAGTAGCGGGTTTCCCCACATGACCCCACTCTTCATCTTCAGAGGTGAGGATGTGTTTGATCTGGCTCGCGCGGGTAACGGTACACGAAGGGCGTCGATCATCTTGTTTGCGTGTGTGTATACAGTTGAAATCGTATGCGTTATGTGGGATTAAATTTACGTTTAGATCTGGAATGCAATAGATTATCTGTGTGTTCTTTCCATTACGAACTGGAAAATTGCATTAGTTTCATTAATGATTTGATGAGTTGATAATAATCGACGACTAATATATATTCATTAAAACAAACTTTTAGTACGTCTAGCTATGAGTACCTGTTGCGTATATGTTTTCTGCTCAATAGCCTGGTCCGGTGACCGCTGGGTCCTACAAGACTGGTCCCGAACCCTTGGACTGGGAATTTACATACAGCGATAACCCTGAGAACGGAACTATGGATTTTGGAATGAGTGTCCCTGATCTTGGGTGTCATGTTTACGTCAGCTACCAGGAGGCTGGGACGGGACCTTCACCGCTAGACTATGACAGCATGGTCATCACGACAGACGATTATTACAACGGACAGCTGCTCGGGTATTGTGCCAATTCCGACGGCGACGAGTCCAACGATGACCAGTTCTGTCCGGGAAACACAGAAAACGTGGCTATAGACTGTATCGATGGGGATCACCAAGGCAACCCCGGACCGTAAAGTCGCAAATCATCCAGCATAGTTCAAAGTGCTGACAAGGCCGAAATTATGAAGTGAATAAAGTGATAATAAAATTCAGTGAAGCAATAAAGAAATGTTGATGACTTTCTCGTGGTGACGGACTGTGTGGATTCCGCTTTATGTTCAGCTTTTACATTGCTAGATATTACAACCATATAGCACTTTGTAAGTTACAGGTCGCAAGGTCGGAACTGACTGCTCCCGGGCACGCAATCAAGCGTTGTCCATGATGGTTGTATATTCAGGCGGCTTTAACCATTATTGGTCACATCGCGTCAATGGGAGAAGCAAGAGGAAAGCGGGGTGGCCAGTGGGGTGACACCTTACTCTTTACGAAGAAGGAGATGGGATCTTTATCCTGCGACCACACAGACATGGCCACAGCGGGGCGTGAATCAACGACCCACGTGCTGTTAGGCTCTCAGGTGGCCAGAGCACTCAATGCGAGCGATCTAACCTACTGAGCTTGTGATCTAACCTACTGAGCTACCGGGCCGGTAATGTAAGGTGATAATAAAGTTCAGAGGGAACACATGTTTATGAATAAATAAAAGTTACTCTTTCAACAAATTTGGCGGGGAGGGTTCAGTCAGATGGACGGGAGACGCCTTAACTATTGGAAGAGCCGTAAAGACTATAGAACACTTTTCGCCAAGGAGGCTTTACAGATGGTGAATAGGGTAATAATCCTTAACGCAGCTGAGTCATGTAGCTAACCATTCTATTCTTACATCCCAATCTCCTATTCTGTGAAGCTTACTTGACAGATTATAGATCACAGATCAAGCGCAAGTCAAAATATGTCCTCATTCGCTGAGATGCCGGTCCACGTGTGTTTGTTGACAACCGTTCGATCTCGCTCTGCACGCGAAGCTAATGCACGGTTTCATCCCGTCGGCAAGACGAGCTGCGGGCGACTACGAGAGGCGGTCGTCTCGCAATTTGTTGTGTGGGAAGAGGTGGACATGTGGAACATCGAGTCTGTTGCTCAGTTTTACAGAGAGACCTTTTGACGGCAACTTAACTCGTCCGGCGGTGAGATGCTTCTTCGGCGCTGTGACAGTACAAGGCCCTGGCCGATTTTTGCGCGTCTAACAGCCACGGAACTGGAGCTACAAGAATAATTGTCCATCAAAAAACTAAAACTGATTTAAACGTTTTCCAACATAATTACACCTTGCAGTGACCAATCTGAATAGCTTTGCAACTCAATAACTTTGTGTCATTTGTATACACGTGACCCATTGCAACTTTGCACAACATTTTCCTTTCGCGTCACAGAAAATCAACCAGTACCGCTGAAGCGAAAACCATGAAACTTCTGACCTTCATTTTTACAAATTTCACCATTTTGTGTCCGTCGTTGGAAAAGAAAGGAATGACAATTTGTCCAAGACAAAATGAAACGTGCGATAAATCTCTATAATATATTTATATCATACGTGAGGTCATAATCTGCTTACGATATACTCGTCCCATACCGCAAAACTTACGAGCCAACAAAATTCGCACAATAATGGATGAAACGCAACAATACGCTCAAAACTGGTTTAGAGTACCCCAGTTAGCGAGTCAATGCGTTGTCATAATGCCCCTGTTACACGATGCTATGTTTTACCACGCATTGTAAGTTTAGCGCATGTTCTAAAGTTTCGACCAATTTCACGATTTTGGAATGGGTATCAACCAATCAGCGTCGATCATTTTAGCCAATCGGGGTTTAAGATGATCGCGATGATATCGTTTGCATTATGACAGTTATGATTGTATGTGGGGCTTGCAAGCATGATGTTATAATGGTATGTTCGCTAGGTGGCTTTAGTGATATTTGTTAAATCAGTTGGCAGGCGGTTGAACCGTGTGAACTCTTGACCAACCGATACTTTGACTAGAGAAGGAATGACCGTACAGTGTAAACTCGGCATACATTGTTGACATATGTCTTACGGGCAGTCAACACAATCCCGGATATGGGTGCACATTTTCATGGTTCTCGCCATGGGCTGTTGGAATAATGTTATGCGGAAAGAGCTTAGAACAAATATTGCTTAACCATCTTCAAGACCAAACAACGATGCTGGTTCAATGATCACGCGTTGTTGTTTACCCAAACCGTTGCAGTATCGCCCCTGTGTGCTAAATCTAACTAGCACTGCCGCTGAACACAACATCATGTCCCGGGGGTGGCGTCCAAATATGGCAGCATTAGTATGTATACCCATGCGATATCCATTGGGGCGACTTCCAAACCTGTGGACACCAGTGGTGACGCCATTAATAAAGTTCGGGCTGAGGAAAACAATGAACAAGCATATGTCGCAGCTTACGCTCTAAGGTGCTTAATCAACCACGCCAGCGGCGATACACTTGCCACTAATGTGGTGCTTTATTGTGATATCGAAGCATTAATATCCTCGTGTCTCCTGTCTTCACATTCCATCACAAATTAAATTGGTTTTTAAAGTACATGTCATCATCGATGGGTTGGAATGTTTCTGAATGGCTGCCTATTTGATCTGTAGCTGTATAATTCAGAGACAGTAAGCTTGGTTTCGAAGGCTGCCCATATTAGCATCTGTTACCCTTTTAATTATAATATGGAGAACTCGTATATCTTTCGGCACAATAACCCGGCAATGACTAGTCCCCGCATCGTGACTGCCGTATTGGAGGATGGTGGAAAGATGGCAGCAGCAATATATCTACCCATCCAATTTTTATTGAGGCGGCTTTCAAGCTTGTGGACACTAGTGGTAATGCCAATAATAACGCTCGGATTGCGACTCGATGAACCGGCAGATGTCACAGCTTACGCTCTAAGGTGCTTAATCAACCGCGCCAGCGGCGATACACTTGCCATTAATGTGGTGCTTTATTGTGATATCGGTATCGAAGCATTAATATCCTCGTGTCTCCTGTCGTCACATTCCGCACTTTTTATAATAATATCCTTTGCCAAGTAGGCAGCGAAAGATGACATTTTGACATCACTAGACCTTCAAAATGTTATCTTCATTTTCCGTGTGATAATAATAATGAATTAGCTGGTAAAGCACATGTTGCCATCGACGGGTTGGAATGTTTCTGAATGGCGCGATCAATTCTGCCTATTTGATCTATAGCTGTACAATTCAGACGCAATAGGTTTCGTCTCGATGGATTCCAATATTACCATTAGTTACGGTTTTAATTCCAATATGGAAAACTCGCATATGTTTTGTCGCTAAGTAACAGTAAATACCGCTTCGGCAATGGCTTCTGCTAGTTAGGGCATCGATTCTATGCCACAAACCATAGAAAGATAGCGCGAATTACCGGGACGTTAGGCGATTTCACTGACCAAACAGCAAGCTGCAGCAGCCAGTCAATTTCTATTATGCATCGTGTTTATATGCCCAAAACAATCTTAATTTCTACCACAATGACCACCACAAATAGCTTTTCCGGCACGGATGTGTTCAATACACTTTATTCAATTAATGTCCGATCAATGTTAGTGCACTAGAGATGACAGCGCCTCCTGTCTGGGCAGCTCAGTATCGACCCCGAAACGCTTACATGTGAGATCCACTGTGCCTGTGCATACGAAGTTGGATCTGACTTGATCTGCGTCTCACTCAACGGCTGAGCCCGTGAGTCAGACAGCATCAATACCTAATGCGCCGTAACTCAATCACCTTGATCGTTATTACAGCAAGAGTATACCAATGCGTTCAGAATTGCATCTGTCGCAGAATCCATTGATTTAGAAATGTTCGCCTTGTGCGCAGTCGTATATTAAAACTGCAGACAAGTCAGCACATTGCATGTGCGCTAGATGGCAGCAAGGCGGTCTTAAATAACTCGGACAGTAAATCGTTAGCGCCAACATGGCAATATGATCTTGAATGTCAAGTGATGTGAAAATGTCACGCTGGATACGTGAGTGAGTGACAAGTCAGTGACAAGTATATAGTCGCGGGTGTGGTTGATTAAGCACCTTAGAGCATAAGCTGTGACATTTGCTTGTTCATCGTTCTCCGCCATCCGAGCGTCATTATTGGCATTACCACAGGTGTCCACAAGGTTAAACACAGCCACAATGTATGGGTACATATATATTATTGCTGCCATATTTCCACCATCATCTAACACGGTAGTCACGATGCCAGTGGGGTTAGTCATAGTCGCGGTATTGTAGCGTAAGTAAGTAATTGTAGCGTGGAGTGCATCCGCTGAACCCAGAAACGTTTGAACGTTCCAGGTGTCGCTGGAGCAAGGGGTGGTGGAGTTGAGGGGACGCGGTTTACGGGTAAGCGTGGCAGATGATAAAGGGGAAGAAACACTTCTTGTTGCGGTCTTATCTGTAAGTAATTTGCTGACTGGGCTGATGATGGTGCGTGCCCGGTGTGTAACACTATAACACTAAAGCCAAGTGCAACATCACGAGAACGCGTTTCCCCTATAGCTCGGGCATATACGGACGGGTGAACGGATATGGTGGAATAGGGGGTGGGGAGGGCGGGGGGGTGGGAGGGGGGCAGATTTTCATAGCTATAACAATATGACCATGAACAAGTGATCCTATTGCTTAGCACAGGTGCATCGATATATTTATGATAAAGGCCCTAGGGCAATGCACTGCCATCGGCTAAATATAGCCATGACCAAGTGTCCCCTTTGCTTAGCATTGGTGCAACAATTCATGTGGGATAAAGGACATGGGGGGAGCGGGTACTTGATCATGGATATATTTCCCTATCACAATCTGCCCCCCCACCCCCTCCCTCTCACACGCCCGTTCACCAATAGGTGAACCGGTCGTGGCTAGATTAAGCCTAAGGGGACGCGATCTTACGCGGGTGTATTTAGCGGCAAATGTGTAGAAGGAGGGATTAGGAGAGGGAACGCTTTATGCCGAGAAAAAGCAGATTATTCTCGGTTTTCCTCATATTTGTGCTCCAGAGATTATGTATTAAGAACCCCCTGTGTAATGAAATAAATAAAGTTAGCGTTTGAAAGATTTATGTTAAGTGCACAACAAAACCTAACCGACGCGCCCAATACTGTGTCACCCCAATATTTCTTTGTTCTTGTTCTCTTGTTCGCTGTTTTTCCCTATCAAATTTCGTCTCTATGACACATCAGTAGTCGGCTTGAGTTGAATCTGGTTTCGCGAGGAGGTCAACAGTAAGTGCCAATGAATGACTATTTCGGGAATATGTTCATCGATGCGGACCAAGAGGTATACAGACATATAGATATATAGACGCCAGACCTTGAAATTTGAACAACATTCAGTTGTACAACCGAATGCCGTCATGTCAATGTCATCAGTAAACAGTTACGAAGTATAAACGGTATCAAACAGATTCATTTGTGAAGTCTGCAGTTTTCAGTTAAACATGGTATATATTCATAACCTAAGACTTAATTATAGCATTCTCGTTCATTGATTATATATTTACGAAAGAATATGCGAAAGGATCAATTCAAGTAGATATGACCGAAGTAAACTGCATATAGGTATATACTTTTTGGATAGTAAGCTAGCCGCACCGCCTTACATTTTAAATGCACACTTTTATCCAAGATATTATTAGTATATGGCGGATGTTACTGTGCAAATAGGGAGTCGATACTTCAGTGGGTTAGAGCTCACGCTTCTCATTTCCTTATAAAAAATCATTACTATATAAAGAATGAATGAAATGAATGAAATAATTGAAAAAGATATTGTTAAGACTAAAAATTTAAAGTCCCGTAAAGTAGAGTTCCGTTTGTCACTCAAGGGTTTATATTGTTTACTAATACACGACACTGTGTTGTTTTATGCATTTATTTCGAACGAAAATTATTAGAAGACTTTAATTGTGCACGTACGAAAGGGCGTGTTTATATAGCGTAGACATTGCGTGCGTCATATGGGGTTAAATTCACCTTTAGATCTGGAGATCATACATACATCTCGGATATTCGATGGGTTCATTGACGCTATAGATTATGTATACATCATTCTGATGACTGCCAAAAGGTTCATTAAGAAGATGAGGGATAAATGACATAGGTTTTTTGCGACAGTGTCTACTCGCAGTTTCTGATGATAAATTAATAGTTCAAGACGAACAATATGTAACATCGCTTCATTAAAGCAAACTTGCCTTACATCTAGCTATGAATAATTTCTGTTTTCTATTTAATAGCCAGCTCCGGTGACCGATGGGTCCCACGAGACTGGCCCCAACCCCTTGGAATGGGTATTTACATACAGCGACAACCCTGAGGACGGAACGATGGATTTCGAAATGAGTGTCCCTGATCTTGGCTGTCATGTCTACGTTAGCTACCAGGAGGCTGGGACGGGGCCGTCACCGCTAGACTATGACAGCCTGGTCATCAAGACAGACGATTATTACAACGGACAGCTGCTCGGGTATTGTGGCAACGCCGACGGCGACCCGTCTAACGATGACCAGCTATGTGCCGGAGCCACCGGGAACTCGGATGTTGATTGTATCGTTTCATAGCACTGATAATTAGGCAACGCGAGAACCGAATCGTTGCAAATCATCACTCAGCATTATAGATCTAAAGTCACGTTGCGACATGGTCGAAATTAAGGGTGAAGTGTTAATAAATTTCAGAGCGAAAAATGTATTATGATGAACAATTCAGTTCTATATTCAGCTCTTACATTGCGAGACATTCCAACAATTATATATGATGCAACCTCACTAGAACCATAGGATTATGGTTGTAATTAATGTCACGTTATCTAGAAGATGATGAATATTCACAACACAACAGACAGTTCAATATAACTTTAAATTTAAATTTCATCTTCCATCTTGCATACTTTCACATATGATCACTATTCTCGAGCGCAATTGGCACCCGACTTTGATCAAAATCTGGCACTCAGCATACACTTTCACATGGCACTCATCCTGCAACATATGCATTATGTCTCTGCTCTCCATTTACAGGCACCCATTTCTATACTTTCGCCAAGAAAACTCTCACAAACACTCCCATACTACTAGATTACTTACGATGACACCTAATGCTCTCTTGTGCCACAATTCTTATTAACTGAGGCTTCTACCTATCTAGATGAGATACTTTTGCTGCAAAACACCTTTCGAAACAGACGTTTGTAAAATGCAACCATTATAAGCTCAGCTTGTCGGCCTGCTCTCGCTGCACGTCATGAACAAGAAATATGCAACAAACACGATTGGTATTCGATACACTCATGTGACAATACTCTCTCTTTTAGAAAATACAAGTATGTTTTATTGATAATTACCTAGAACGCATTCACATGTACACGTGACTAAGATAATCCGCGTAGTAAATGTCCGCTTCAAATGGGGAATCCCCCGATAGCTCAGTGGGTTAGATCGCGGGCAATTAAAAAAACCTATTACTATATGAAGGCAAAGAAATTCCTAATAAAAATATAAGCTATATAAAATATCAAAATTAACAAAAAAAACTTGTGTAAAGTCGAGAAAACGTGTAAATAGTTCCGAAAACCTTGGTATAGATCATAATTATATCGAACACCATTATATATAACCAGATTCATTAAAATGTGAATAGAAGGCGTAAATAGCTGATAATTACAAGTGAAATAAGCTGCGGCGAGAAATATTTGTGAAATAACTTGTTCAAGCTTCAGGACTGGTTGCTAGGACTATTCTCACGGTTACATATATTTTTCTTATTTTTATTACCAGAGCTATATTCGTATAAGTTTCAAAAAAGTGGTTTGGGGTCAAGATTTAAATTTTTGATGAAATTATGGCCAATTTCAAGAAGGTAGCGATTGCGAATTTTGTAAAACAAACTGTCCTGATTTTGCATTATTGCACTTTATTATTACCATTTGGTTAGTTTTTATGACTACTATTTACATTTGGTAATATCATTCCTGCATCGCACTAGGTTTAAGCTTTCCAAAGAGCTATTACTGGTGATGATGACTTCATATTGAGCTAAGGGTTAGGGTTAGGGCTGGGTTAGGTTAACCTAATCCTAGTGATATAACACCGAAATAACCCTAACCCTAATCCTGGTGCTGGTGATGTACTACCGAAATAACCCTAGCCCTAATCCTAGTGATATACTACCGAAATAACCCTAACCCTAATCCTAGTGATATACTACCGAAATAACCCTAACCCTAATCCTGGTGCTAGTGATGTACTACCGAAATATCCCTAACCCTAATCTTGGTGCTAGTGATGTAATCCGTAATCCTAGTAATATACTACCGAAATAACCCCGGCGTTACGGCTATACTACCGAAATAACAACGAGCTGAATCTCTTTTTATTAAAAGGGACGCAGTTTAGGTAGTACTCAGGATCACCGTGGCGCCACCTAGAGAGTACTATTTATGTGACCGTTTTTGCACCTTGCGAGCATTTTTCTCTTTAATATCTCAATATCAATCCAATGTACATAAGAGCAAATGATATCAAATGAAAATATCAGGACCTTTGGCCATTTTTTTTCACTGTTTTTGTTACTTCCCATGGGGTGTTTAGATGGGAACGGTTCAAGGTCACACTGCACAAAAACTAGCCTAGAAAACCAATGTTTTGTAGGTCTAAATACCCGAAAATCACAAAATCAGCGAGGACGCTGTTTGAAATGAGCCAGAAAGCTGAGCAGGTTGGCCTTGGTTAACACTTTAGTTCATGGTAAGAATATCTCAGACATTTAGAACGGGAGCACGAGATAAACAAAAAGTGAAGAATGTCGACCGCAAGTTTATTGCGTCAAGTGATACATAGTCGAACGCTGGTTATTCGATAACTACGACACGATCTTTAGCGTCTCGTTTTCCCGAAAGGTCTGCCATTGTCTCCATGGCATCTCTACCGCTCCGTCCTCATACACAACGACTACATGGGCCGCTGAAGCCTTAGTGACAGTGCCTGAAAATGAAAATAAAGGCTATAACTTAAGAAACATGTTACACCAAAAATTTTGACAAACATTATGATCATGTCACTTGCTCCTTTAAAGTCAATATTTAGGATGTGTTGCAAGTTCGTCTATCACTGAATATGACAAAGAAGGCAAAAAATCAGGGCCTATTTCTGTCGAATGCCGTACAGTTTTGTAAAATGAAGCAGCTGACAGTAAGTCGTGTAAATACCGCCCTGTTAAAACGATCTTTATAGTTTATAGTTCTGGTATTCCGTGCAGGTCCACATCTTACCCATGTATATATTTTTTTCTCCTTTCACATTCCAGATTTGCATGACTCTTTTTCCTGCCAGGTCTTCATGCCTGAAAGTACGCGATTACAAGCAATTTTTGAATGTGGGTCAATAGAAAAAACGTTGTGTAAGAAAAATACTGTCAAAAAACGCAAATCGATATTTATTTCTCTTTCGATTATTGAGTATAAAAAGGCTTATATGTGATTCCATAAATGTGCATATTGTACCGAAAGTTTGTCACTTGACGTGCCATTAATATCCATATCATCACCATAAGCAAGCAAAACCAGTTCGTACTTGGAAAAATGGAATTTTAAATGATGAGAGGAAGCATCCTTTTAATGTTTTAAAAGATCCTCGCATCATTTGAGCGTAATAAATGAACTACAAATACATTACATACTTGGCACACTCTTTTTCTTCATGAGCTTCACCTGGTTTGCGGTTATTAGCTGAAAATAAATCAAGCGTGTAATGATCATTCACATATATGGGTGCTTCTTTCGAAGATCAACAGATTGAAGTAGATATTATTGGTTTGGGTGGCATCGTTTTATTAAATTTAGGAGACGTTTTTCATCCACCCGATGTACATTTTATAAATGCTTCATATATTCTCAGCAAGCTTTGTTGCTTTAAACTCAACGGATTTCATTTAACGTTGGTATATAAAAACCTTCATAGTAAGAATTGAGCAACATTTATGCCTACAACAAAACATATTTCTAACGAATATAAAATTCTGACTTTTAGAAGTAACTGGTTAAAATTAACGTAGTGGCTATTCGTACGGGTCCGTATGAATAAGCCATGTGAATATTCGTACGGGTCCGTATGAAGAAGCCATGAGACTATTCGTACGGCACATGGTCACATGACGTGCAGATTATCGCGGAGCCGAGTGCCGTATGAATAGACTTAGTCTGCCGTGTTATTTGTAGTGAGGAATCGGAGATTATGGGAGTGGATTAGCGGTCACGTGACCGGTGCCGTATGAATAGCAAACCAGCTTATTCATACGGACCCGTACGAATAGCCACGGCCTAAAATTAATGTGAATGTCTTTCTATGACAACCTTACGTACCTCTAACGATTGTATGCTAATATTATACTGTATACTTGTATGTTAGACCATTCTTTTTCGCGCATATGTACATTTGTGTACTTTTCTTTGTTAAAGCTAAGAAAACAAATCGCATGAATGTGACACAAAGCGACACAAAGCGGCGTATAATAAAAAATATACATATACTACACGGACATACACACGAAGAACGCGAACTAACATGAATTACACACATGGCAAAAATGTCGGATATACAGGGCATTTATATGAGGTCTCATTTGATTCATAAACAAGGTTGCAAATACCTCAGTGGTCACGTCTTCCTCAGCCATCAGCAAGTTACCTGCAGGATTTTGAAGTTCATGGATAGAAACAAAACTATTGCATAAAATGTGCCTGCTATCAGGCTTGATGTCGACGGGCTAGCGAATATTACATTTGCAATCACATAAGAATTACGCATAGTCGTTTTACAAATTTATCCACATAGCCCTTGTGAGGAATGTTAAAGGATGAAATTGTATGCATATGTGAATTATTCTAATATTTTACGGCAAAAGACGTTCAATGTGCCATGGTAAGGCAAGCAATAGATATTTGGGATTAAGGTGGCGATCCACAATATATCTACAGGAAAGTGTGACCCAGCAGCAATGATAACTTTAAGGTGATTACTCTGAATATACTCAGTGTACTGGATTAATAACAATTATATTATAGTCCGACGTGCATATACTGTTTGGACTGAACAATATATAAACAATATCGATCATTTATATAATGTATGGGTACGGCAACCGGACCCCTGATTTTTTACTTTATGCAGCGTTAGCAAATGCTTGAGTAGTAGAAGTTATTCTGTTGGTGAATAACATGCCGCTTGGTTTGAGCTACTTCTGAAGGCTTATATTCACAGTAAGTGGCCCATAAACGCCACGTTTACAGCAATGGTTACCTTTCCCAGTAGTAGTAGTAGTAATTCGTGGGATTAGTCGTCAACTTTGCAGCTGCGATTTCCTTCCTGAAATATTGAAGGTCGCCCAACGAATTGTACGGACAAACGTTGCTTAATCATAACGAAGGCTTCATCTCTGTTCATGTCGCGTTCTCTTACAGCATTTACCAAAAGAGGTAGAATGTTTCATGTAAAAATAACTTGATCTGTCACAATAGGATGCAAAGTCTGAGTACATACACTTCTTCGTATTAGACATGCTGCATTATATTATGTTCACATGTTCACTTGCTTCTTGTTGCGCGTCTTCTTCTTTTTCTTGGGCTGAAATTAAAGGCAAAACGCATACTTGTAACAATTTATTACTGTGCAGCTAAACGCCAGTTCATTAAGAAAAGAAGTCTTGTGCCTATGTGACGTCAGTAAGATTAGACGTAGCCCTCCGATAACTCTCGTTCTTTGCACTTCTCGGGTTCCAACCTAGAATGCACAGTCTACTAATGCGCTCTAATGGTCGAACTGTTCCTCAAAGCTTGTCCATCAAAGCCTCACATGTCCGGTACAGGTAATTCGTACAAACATTAGGGCCTTTACAAAAGAAAAAAATGAACTTACCGGCGCCAACAAACTCGGAGCAGGTTCCGCGTCTATGAGGATAAGCGGTAAATACTCCGTCACCGAGTATTGCATTACGATGATGGTACAACACGACACGTTACAGGTCTTCGACCACATGTAGCCCAAAAACATAGTGACCTAGTATTATAATTGTACTCTTGGGACACCAGCGTACCTAACATTGATTCTTGCTAGTGACAAAATTATTATATATCTCATGACCGTAATACCACTTGTGGGTTATGTGCAGTTTGGTAAATCACAAAACGGCATATTTGCGGCGCCCACGGCCTTTAACCTACCATGCCGTGCTGTCACACTATCTGGACACTGGATCGATACAACTTCGGTAACGGCCTTCTCTCTATAATAGTATTCATACGTGATATTTACATGCACAGTAAATAGTATGTAAGAGCAAAATGTCCATGAGAAAATGCAGAAAATCGGATAAGTGCGCATGCTAGTTTCAATGAGATATGCTTACCCAGCAAACACACACCGTTCGCAAACGTTGGTTTTTGGTTGTGACCACGTCTTCTCAAAGTTAACATCAGGACAGCGATCTTACAACGTTTGTCGCCAACATTGAAGTAATATTTTTCAGCCCTTATCCCATAAAAATAAAACATTGGTCATGTGTAGTGCCTAATAAAACTTGGCTGCGTGTAGCAGTTGTTATAAATACAAAATTGTGAGAAGTCGAGAGTGGACGTTTTCACAACGCTACCTGAAAAATTAGACATCATGAAAACAATATGTAATTGATTGTATTTGGCAATCATGCTTCTGATTAATTCATCATATACGCAGTTGTTTCTCACAGAAGGCACAATAATACTGGACTGAATGTCGGACAACGTTATCTAAAAACGTTCGGGCAACGTAAAAAAATATATTTTCATGTGGTCACAACGTTATCTCAGGCAAAAACGTTCTCATGACGTTAACTTGTTTGCTGGGTAGGAACACTGGTTGGGTGGCGATAGTGTACTTTTATGAAATTCGAAGCCATAGCATGTGGTTGTACAGGTTTTTACCCATCTAGCAAAGTAATGTTTGCTTACCGGACTGCAATGTGGATAGCTGTCTCGTCTTTGATGACGGCCTGCAATTCGTGCATTTTGATGTTTGAAAGAGATATCCGAGGGCATTCCAGACACCTTTATGACGACCCGACCTTGTTTGATGGCCTTGTAGAGCACCGATCGGTGACGTCCACCTCCTTTCCCTGTGAAAAACAAACATATATGCGGATAGCTGAGGTGGTCATCGAGCCGGGCGAAGGTACATGTTTACGCAGTGCAACGATCGCATGTTCTTCTTCGAGAAGAGGAGTAGGGGTTATATTTCTCAATCCCGTGTCTGTAGTAACCACAAGGTTACGAATTAGGGTATTGGTGAAAAAATCGGATTACTAATTAATTACTGATGAACACTTCCCTTGAGTGCACACCATCAAGTAGCAAACTTTTGCAAATGGGAATTGTTTAGGCAGTATGTTTTGTAACGTACATGTGAGTAAACTTACGGTACAGCCTGTTGAAAAGGTCTTCGACTCGACCCTTTAGGTCATTCTGAAGCAGTTGATCTATAAATGAAAATAATAAGCCCTTGTAACTGAAAGTCTATAATGACTTGAGCAGCCTGCCCCGTACTGTGAAGTATATGGAACCATTTAATAACAATAACGCACAGTGTTCTGTCGTTTTTGCCAGTGGTACGTTTCGTCATGATGTTTCATTATATAAAGGCAATGCGAAGCTGTAATATTCATTTAATAAATAGACAAGACATTTCAGGCACCAAAGTAGGATTTTGACATATATAAAACAAGAAATCCGTGGGTTGCTGATAATTGGTACGAAAATATGTGTAAATATCAATATTGCTGACAGTGCCTTCATCCAGAAATTGAGCATCAAGACGTTAGTCCTTCGGTTAAGAGCTTGACGAAATGGCCAAACAGTGCATTACTTCCAAAAGACCGCGGAGAACACAACAGGCGAACGTAAGAAGAAAAAAAAACATGTTGTAATCGGTAGATTAATGTTACACTTTGCCACAACGTGCATCCTGATTTTTGAAACGAACTTTTGAAGATGGACACAATCCACATTGATTCCCTATTGGCGAGCAAACGGGGGGAGTCGCCGCGCTTTCAAGGCCAAACTAAAAGTTGTAAATGAAATATGATGACTTGTGATCTGAAGATTAAAGTTAGTCAATTAACGAAATATGTAGCAACTGTAGCTTCATTATTTTTGACGTACAATGAAGCGATCTTAATTAATGGATTTCTTCATTATAAATGATATATGGACTTTGAACATGGGAATCTCCAAAGGTAACTATCGTTCTCCAGCGAGAAAAGTATGTTAGCATAAACAGTTTGAACTAACGAAAGAACTAAGAGGAAACATTAGACGACTTTTCATGTCCACTCCATATCAATGTGTCAAGCGCACCATGAATTTACGGCGTATTTAAATATTATATAAATATTATATTTTTGACGTCGCAAAAAAAGGCCCTGGTGAATTTCTTTGCAACATCTTTTAAACAGTTTGAAGGCAATTAAAAAAACATAAGTGAGAAAACCATGTACCTCTTTGGACACCGTGAACTAGGATCTACATTGTTGCGAAAGCGAGTGTTACGGATAATAAATGATCCAAGGTAAAGTTGTGTCCACCGATGCGTATAACACAATTTCCATGTCGTTAGGCCTAATATTAGGGAAAATACTGACCTCTGACTGTTTTTTGTTTAGGCAATTTCCTTGTAATACGCTATAGGGGGTAGGCCTAGCAACATATATATGTAAAGACTCACTGTGGGCACGTACCTGTTGACTCACAGATTGGTGCACAGACACAAAAACAAATTAAAGGGAACGAACACACAGAAAGCTACATACTGATAACAGGTGATTAAGACTCAAAAGATTCAAAATTAATAAAGTACAATTTACCAACGCTTGAGGTGAACCGGGCATGGAAACGGTTAACCAACGTGGCTTCCTCCTCCACGAGAAAGTCACAACCGCACTCATTCCCCACAACGACGGGCTTTCCATCACAATGGCCACAATTGGTTGGTCCAGCTCATCAAAATCGTTTGTCTGAAACGCAAGATGTAACAATATTAATTAAATATGCGTCATAATGTGATTCCATATAAGAAGCAATTGAATGCATATTTAGTCAGTCTACACTACATAACTATAAACCAGGCAACGAAACTCAGGAATAGTCATAGAAGCTAAAATACATTTTTACGTCGTGTGCTGTTCCGTGTACGAGAATAGAGGAAGGAGCCGTACAATAAACAGGGTTTGTTAAACTATTCAAACTAAACTACTCCTTTCCCGGAAATTATTTACCTGAAGAAGGCGCGATAATATTTGACAATTGCTAACCAAAATTCGTTCGATATTTGGATAATAAGCCCATTGACAATTAATTGAGCAGAAGGCCAAATCTGTTCACAAGCTGCTGCAACTGTTTGCTGTTTGCTTCTGTTGGCAGCACTGCTCTTTCTCGTCCTCTGATAGGGCCTGCCACTTCCGTTTTCTTTCCACGTTGTAAGCTCTTAAATCACCACCAAAGCTTATAGCTGAAAACGTTGAGAACACAATTTCCTCTGTTTCTTGTCCAAAGTACAAAGAAGTTCACGCATGCAATTAGGCCCCTCAATACGCCATGCAAAACGTTTGGGCCGAAAAAAGTCGGCATAATATACCATGTTCTACATTTTACTGTAAATGGCTATGGTCGAGAATCGGCATTACTGAGTATTGTAGGGAAGCCGTAGTTGGGCGTTAGCCTGTCTGGTAGTTTTTGTAAGGCACCCGCGGTTCAGCGCGAAAGGTCGCCCAGTGAGCGTGTAGGGGTAGATGATGTAGTAAAGGTAGTCCCCGAGCGCAGGAAGGGGGTGGGAAGTGGCAGACAACTTGAGAGGGAGACCCCACAACATCCACGGGGTGGGGTGGGGGCTTGCATTTTGTGATTAAATTGCATAGGCAGCAGAAGCAGGGGGAAGGGGGGCACTGGCCCTTCTTCAGCTTCAGGTTGCTCTACTCAGTGAGTGCTCCTGGACTGGGATAGGCTTCATTATTCTCGGGGGCAATAAACATACTGTCATTGTGGGGACTTCTATGGCTTGAAGTCAACCAATTGCTCAAGCACAACCTCAAGCACAAGAAGGGCCAGTCCGCCCCCCCCCCCCCGCCCCGGTCACACGTTTTGAGAACACCCCCCCCCCCCGGTCGCACGTTTTCAGAACACCCGCCCCCGTCACACGGTTTGAGAGCATCATTATAATTAAAACGGTAACAGATATTACCATAGGCGGCCATCCCCACCAAATTTACTGTCACTGAATTGTCGTTACGACTACAGATCAAATAGACAGAATTTACCGCACCGTTCAGAAATATTTCAACCCATCGATGACGACACATGATTTAGCAACCCATTCATTATTAATCTCAAACGGTAAATATAAACATGGCAGTATGATTCCACTTGACGGTGCAAAATTATCAATCAATCACATCGGCTGCCCCGTTAACAATACTTAACAGTACAACCTGCAAGTAATTACGTCAACTCTAATCATACAGTCCTCAAATGCCAGAAGTGTGTGCACTCGCGTTTCCTAGCGTCCAATTCCGATCGGTTGCATGACGCCATATTAACAAATCAAACTAAAAATAAAACACACAGGTGAGTGTTGGCGTGAAGCATGCCAGTACTGACGTCTCACAGGTGAGTGTTGGCGTGAAGCATGCCAGTACTGACGTCTCACAGGTGAGTGTTGGCGTGAAGCATGCCAGTACTGACGTCTCACATGTGAGGGTTGCCGTGAAGCATGTCAGTACTGACGTCGCACTTGTGAGTTCTGGCGTCATATATGTGAATACTGACGTCACATTTCTCTTGGCCTACAAATACATTAACACTGCCTTATGCGATATTTGGTTGTCCGCCGCTTCATACATACGTCGCTTACTGATGGTTAACACAGCCATTATGAGTTCATCGTTACCCCTAAAGCCAACAAGGGAATAGCCCATCACGACGGGCTTTGGTTTGAGAAACTGGATTTGAAACGCCAATGTAAGCATCCAGTGAGTATCAAAACGACAGGTCATCGATGAGACGACTGCGGTAAGCTATAAGCTTATTTAGTCATAAGCGCAAGTCTTAAGACTTTTGTCAGTATAACCTAAAACCTGGTACGTTAAAAAACAGTGCTTGACCATTTATTTGTGTCCCTATGTCCTGTGTCATAAAATAGTGTCGTTGTCGAGTAGGCTCTTGTTCAGGTCGGTAGTCCAAAATGAACGATTCGCTATCAACTGTCAAGTGATTGTTCTGTTTAAGTCATACAAGTATTATTACCACTTTTACTTTGCCCCATGTTGGCCGCCCAACCCATAGCTACCCAGATGTTGTAATGATAGTTTCGACCCCTTATAGCGGCCTCGTGCTCTCTTGCACTCGTGTGAAGTCAGTTCTGAGATCATGAACTGGGTCTTCATTCGGTTTAACGAGACGCTGACGTTACATAAGTCGGCGCTAACGTTAAACATGCGAATGCTGACGTCACACATGTGGGTGCTGACGTCACATAGGTGGGTACTGACGTGATATGTCATTGCTGACGTCAGACTTGTGAGTGTTGACGTCAAACATGTGAGTGTTGACGTCAGACACGTAAGTGTTTACTTCATATATGTGACTTCTGACGTCACATAAGTTACCATTAGCCCCATACACGTGAGTCCTGACGTCACACACTGAGTGATGACGTCACACACTGAGGGGGTGGATCATGTATCCAGCACGTGTAGATCATATCGCGGCAATAGGAAGGGTCAAGGTTAAGGCGGAATAGTGTTTCATGGAGTAAATCCCTACTCGTTGAGCGACATCATGCACAAAAAAATGCGAGCGAGAGAGAATGTCGTTTATTTAACCAATGTTTTATGTCAATGCAAATATAGTGATATGTAGTAGTATAGGTATTTAGAGCTTAATCGAGATCGCATTAGCGAGCATATAAAAACACGGTAATTTCTCTTCGGGATATTCCTGTTCTGACATAAGCATTATATGTATATAAAGCAAAAGTATACAAATATCAACAATTTAAGATATATATCAATATCAATTACATAGATTATACATGAAACTTATATATTCACAATATTTAGTCGAGGGAACCTAGTACTTTCCTTCACTTATTATTCGAGCTCTAGCCATAGCTAAGACATTATCTCTCGACAGAGGCTTCAGCCAGTGTCTTGTCCTGGCTTCATCTGTAAACGCGTTTTGCATGGCTGATAATATGGGACCTGTAATGTCCACCAGGTGGATTTCCTTCAGGACACCAAGGGACGAGAATCGCTCCAGACCGGAGGCCAGACCCTTCACAATGGCCGCGGAGACGTTCTCAGCCTTACCGCCCAAACCGCCTTTAACAACGAGAAGATAAACACATCAGAGGCCCATTTCATCAACTTGATTTAAACATGTTGCGCCGGATTGCAATGGGCGTTTAAATTCAGACATGATCACTTTTCCGCCAAAACGTGATTAGGTCAGAAGAAATTATAAAATACAAGTAATACTTCCTTACACGCCACATTCGTAAATAAAAGGAGAAACCCCAAAACAAATGGTAAATTCATGAGGCTTAATGGAACATTATGGTTATTTTTAATTGCTGAGAATTATAACAATGAATTAAGTCTCATTCCTATTCCGATGTCCATATTTGAATATCTAAGTACTTTGGCTATTTAAACATATATAATCCAAGTAAGACCACGAAACAGTGCAGAACCAACCTGAGCTAATGGCCGGCATTGCGATGGACGTCACACCTTTACTGTTGCAGTATTTTAAGATGTTTTCATAGGTATCCTCCAAGCTCTTGGACGCCTCTTCGTAAGACATTTTGCTCCACTTGGGTCCCACGGCGTGGAGGACACGCTTACATGGCAGACGGCCGGCTGTGGTAGCCTTACAATGGGACAAAGCTATACGCCCATGGCGCTCGACGTAAGCCTGGCTCTCCTCCCACAACTTCGGCCCGGCAGTTTGGGCAATGGCTTGAGCCACACCTCCATTGTGACGAAGGTAACGATTGGCTGCATTCACGATGACGTCAACGCTCATTTTGGTGATATCCGCTTTGCATATGAGGATGACGGGACCGTTATTGGTCTTAAACCCCATATGTGAAATGTTCTCCTTTCCTGGCTTTCCCAAAGACCTTCCTCGTTTCGGTATGGCTCCCGTGGATTCATCCCGGATTTGGTTGCTCGCAGCCAGTGCGACGTCAACTTCACACTTGCTGTCGGGCTCTTTCTTTGCTCCGGACGTGACATTGTCTTCAAGCATCTTCTTGGTTACTTCCGTATTACCTCCATTATCGACACGGTCCTCTTTCACGTTCACGAAGATATCCTGTGCCGTGGATCTAGCCCCGGGCCGGTTCTTCGTAGCACCATCAACGTCACCTTTCGCATTGGTTGAAGAGCTCACTGGGATATCTACACTACAGCCACCATCAGCAAGATACCCATTCTCTTTATCAACCTTGCGATCGGCTGCACCGATGTCTTCTTTCGCATTGCTACATTTCTTCAAATCGTCATCGACTTCTTTCCTCTTGTCAAATGATATTTGACAACTAGATATGTTTGAATTATCTTTTTTCTTATCCCTTTTTACCTGTACTTTGTTCTCCGTGTCATCAAACTCAAATAAAACACCGTGCCGCTTCCTTTCGTCCTTCATTTCGTATGGTATATCCATCCTGATTACGAATTGATTATCGCCTTCCCCTATCCATATAATATTATTTCTTTCGGCGCCACTCTCCACTCCAATATGTCTCTCCCGTTCGGCCTTCTTCTCTCCGGTAACATGGTCTAATTTGTGAGCTCTCTGCTTCTTGCTTGGTTCGCACATTCCAGTATCACCTTCAGAATCAGCTTAGCCTTGTTTGGGGTCTGCACCATGAACGGACACCTATTGCGGCATCGGGCTGCTTTCCCTGGTGTTGGTGCCACCACCTCTGCGGCGTCTCGTCCTTCGCCACTAATCTCCGGATCCCGTCCTGGTGAATCCTTTCCCGGGGTGTTGCTCCTAGTTGTCAGTCCCGCCCCATGGCCGCCCCCAGAGCTATTATCCGCGTCTCCAGGATCCGTCCTAACAGCTCCGTCATCACTTACTGGAGCGTGTGACTCCCTATACACCGGTTAGTTCTTATCGCATGTGACTGTGACTTGTTGAGCCTCTTAGTCCAAATAGAACCCAGGTTTTGTGTCTCTGCAGTATGATAATGAAATACAAACGTCGTCGATGGGTCTCAGCTCGCCTTCCTCGGCGAGGAAAAATAAACTACCACTTGTATCTGTCCAGCAGGTGATACTAATGTGTTCCTGCATGGCTTACATACATATTGAGTGGGGTCGATGGAGCAGACCCTTGAGTCCGAGGCGCGGGGGTTGCCCGAATCACGTGTGTGGGTCTGTATGGGGGTGGGTAGAAGTGTGGGGGGAAGCTTTGGTGTGGGTGTGTGTGTCTGGGTGTGGGTGTGGGTGTGGGTGTGGGTGTGTGTGTCTGGGTGTGGGTGGGTGTGTGTCTGGGTGTAAGTAAAGGTGTGGGTGTGGGTGTGGGTGTGGGTGTGGGTGTGGGTGTGTGGGTCTGGGTGTGGGTGTGTGTGTTGGTGTGGGTGTGGGTGTGGGTGTGGGTGTGGGTGTGGGTGCGTGTGTCTGGGTGTGGGTGGGTGTGTGTCTGGGTGTGGGTGGGTGTGTGTCTGGGTGTAAGTGAAGGTGTGGGTGTGGGTGTGTGTGGGTGTGGGTGTGTGTGTCTGGGTGTGGGTGGAAGTGTGGGTGTGGGTGTGGGTGTGGGTGTGGGTGTGGGTGTGGGTGTGGGTGTGGGTGTGTGGGTCTGGGTGTGGGTGTTGGTGTGGGTGTGGGTGTGGGTGTGGGTGTGGGTGTGGGTGTGGGTGTGGGTGTGGGTGTGGGTGTGGGTCTGGGTGTAAGTGAAGGTGTGGGTGTGGGTGTGGGTGTGGGTGTGGGTGTGGGTGTGGGTGTGTGTCTGGGTGTGGGTGTGGGTGTGTGTCTGGGTGTGGGTGGGTGTGTGTCTGGGTGTAAGTGAAGGTGTGGGTGTGGGTGTGTGTGGGTGTGGGTGTGTGTGTCCGGGTGTGGGTGGAAGTGTGGGTGTGGGTGTGGGTGTGGGTGTGTGTTTCTGGGTGTGGGTGGGTGTGTGTCTGGGTGTAAGTGAAGATGTGGGTGTGGGTGTGTGTGTCTGGGTGTGGGCGGAAGTGTGGGTGTGGGTGTGTGTGTCTGGGTGTGGGTGGGTGTGTCTGGGTGTAAGTGAAGGTGTGGGTGTGGGTGTGTGGGTCTGGGTGTGGGTGTGTGTGTCTGGGTGTAAGTGAAGGTGTGGGTGTGGGTGTGGGTGTGGGCGTGGGCGTGGGTGTGGGTGTGGGTGTGTGTGTCTGGGTGTGGGTGGGTGTGTGTCTGGGTGTGGGTGTGGGTGTGGGTGTGGGTGTGTGTGTCTGGGTGTGGGTGGGTGTGTGTCTGGGTGTAAGTGAAGGTGTGGGTGTCTGTGTCTGGGTGTGGGTGGGTGTGTGTCTGGGTGTAAGTGAAGGTGTGGGTGTCTGTGTCTGGGTGTAAGTGAAGGTGTGGGTGTGGGTGTGGGTGTGTGTGTGTCTGGGTGTGGGCGGAAGTGTGGGTGGAAGTGTGGGTGTGGGTGTGTGTATCCGGGTGTGGGTGGGTGTGTGTCTGGGTGTAAGTGAAGGTGTGGGTGTGGGTGTGTGTGTGTCTGGGTGTGGGTGGGGGTGTGGGTGTGTGGGTCTGGGTGTGGGTGTGTGTGTCTGGGTGTGGGTGGAAGTGTGGGTGTGGGTGTGTGTGTCTGGGTGTGGCTGGGTGTGTGTCTGGGTGTAAGTGAAGGTGTGGGTGTATTGTGTGCCTGGGTGTGCGCGTATGTGTGTCAGTTCAGTTCAGTTCAGTATTCATTTATTTAACCAAGTGAGTCATATACACGTAAAAAACAAAACAGAACTTCTTGCTCTCTGACATACACTTGGTTAGGAGACTCCAGTTAAGGCCAGCTGGCCGCTGTCACTAGAGCTACCTGTATTGGTTGAGCTTGTCATAAACGAATTATATTAGCGTTATATTGGACGCTATGATAGTGAGTGAACAGTAACACAACGTTTAATCCGAAACAAAGCAACAGCAAATAAACGAAAAGAAAAAAAAAATAAGTGAATAAACATGTAGGTCTACCGTCACACATAACTGTTATGTTCATTATGGTCACTGATAGTGGTTACAGACATAGCACCGTTCAATATTGCATGTGTCCGAATACATATTAATGATATCACGCTTTACATAATTAGAAAAACCAGATAAATCATGGGTGTATATTTTATCTAATATGCGTTGGGCTTCCGAGTTTAATAGCTGTACAATGCTGTATCTGACAGATCTAGTGGTTTTTTGAAGGCGTGCGCGCGTTGTGAAGGAATAATGTTTATGTCCAGTGTCATAATCGTGAATATCGCAGTGCTGTATGATAGGTAAAGAGGCGAAATAATCTGGCAGGCGGCCGTTCCTAAGTTCATGATAAAATTTTAGCAATTGCAATCTGTGTATATCTTGCACCTTTAAGGTATGCAGACGTTTAAATAGCGGTTCTGTGTGTGCATTGTATCTACTATTTGCGATGGCCCGTATGGCTTTTTTCTGCAGTTTAGAGATTCTTTCGGAATCGTAACCCCATATCAGAATACCATAATGAAATTTGCGGCAGTATAAGTGAATTATAGACTATTTGAAGAACATAACCAGGTAGAACAGTTTTCAACTTCTGTAGTATACCGTTGGTTGTGGAGATCTTGTTAGAGATCCTCGTTATGTGTTTGTCCCATCGCAGGTTTTTCAATGGTAATACTAAAATTGTGAAATCTTCGACGCATTCTAAACGTGCATTGTTGATAAAAAGATCTAGGTTGGCAATTTGTTTCTGATAGTTCCGGAATATCACATGGTAGTATAGATAGGCAGGTAGTATAGATATCGGTCTATAATTGGAAATGTTTTTTTCGTCGTTCTGCTTGTGGATAGGAATAACTTTGGCGATCTTCATGTTATCTGGAAAAACACCTGTTGTGATGCATTGATTTATTATAAGTGTCAACGAGTGCGATATTTCTGGTTTAATTAATTTAAGGAACTTTACAGATATATTATCATGGCCATAACTTGTCTTAGGCTTTAAGTCGTCAATGATTTGTTCAGTCACTGTGTTAGTTACGGTCTTTAACTCTAGCCAGGCGACTGGAGCTTTTGGTAAGTGACTTCTGTAAGACGGACCAGAATTTACACGGGTCCCGCCTATCAGTTCAGACCCGACCGTTGTGAAATAGGAATTAAACTCATTACTTACTTCTGTCATGTTGGATACTTCTTTTCCCTTCACGGTGAAGCAGGTAGGGAAGTCTCTCTTGTTTTTAGTTTGGTTTAGCACCTCCTTAATTGCACCCCAGGATTTTTTTTATATCATTTTTGCATTTCGTGAAACGTGACTGGTAGTACCTTTCCTTAGCCTGCTGTATACTTCTTTTCAATATCCCGTTATAAGTGTGTAGATTTATCTTTAATGTAGCGTATAATGACGAGTCAGGACATGTTTGCTTCAGTGTCTTATATAATTTATCTCGAAATGCTATGGATTTAATTATTCCATATGTTATCCAGGGAGTTTGCTTATGTTTATGCTTGTGGAACTTGACCTGTTTATTATCGAAATATTTGGATTTCACTTGCTGCACTATGTCTACCATTAGGTTGTAGTTTTCATTGGGATCAGACATAAGATCATTATTTAGTTGGCTAAGTATATTGGTATCACGAAGTTCAGACTTTAAATGCATAAGAACTTCTGGGTCATTTAGTCTCGCTGACCTTTTTCTTTCTGGACGAGTTACTTAAACTTATGAAATAGGGTAAGTGGTCCGAGATGGCCTTAAACAAGATACCTACTGAACATTGTGCAGTGTCAGTTGACAATTTACAGAAAAAATTGTCAATCAATGTCGCCCTATATCTGAAAAATCTAGTGGGTAAAGTGATTTTTGGGAAAAACCCGAGCGATGTTACTGAGTCCAGGAAGTCACATGCTGTACGCTTCTCATTTACTTCCAACAAGTTGATGTTAAAATCCCCAGCAATTACTACCTCTTTGTTTCCCCTTATCAGTGTACTGAGTAGCAAGGAGAGCTCCTCCGTAAAAATACGATGTTTGTCAGAGATGTCATTCGGTGGTCTGTATATATTTCCCATAATAATCGGTCTACGACTAGAGCACCCTATGACCTCAATGAATTGAGCTTCCCAGTCTGCACACTCCTTGGGTAACGGAGTTATTTCCTTGTATTCATAGTCGTTGGCTAGATAAATTACCAGACCGCCATGTCCGCTTACGCGTTTACCGTGTGATATCATAGTGTACCCCGGTATATGGAGACCAGCTAGATCAGAGTCTTGTGTAAGCCAGCTTTCTTGGATAAATAAGGCGCTAACCGTGACCCCGTTATTACGTAAGCATTCCAGGAGCACAATTAGTTCGTCGTGTTTTGCCGATATAGACGCACAATTCAAACAGAATTTTGAATTTTCAAACAGGCCTGTTCATCATAATAGGGTGAGTGTTTTATAAACTCAGGTTCATCTACACTAGAATCCCTGGCTTCGTCATCGTTCCGTATTTTCAGCACATCTATTAGTGAATTGCGAGCAAAGCCCTCCATATTGTCCTAGTATGTCAGTATCAAGTTGATCGTTCCCTATTTCTGGTATCATTGAAGTTATTCAGATTTAATAAGCAGAAATATCTTATCTGACTCATCGCTCTAGGCATATCCGGCGACTCGGGCATATTTGTCTGCCACACCTGATTATTTCTACTGCCGGTAAGGACAAGAATGTCTAAGATCTTAATTATGTACCCATAACAAACTGCACCATGTGATAAGTAATCATATAACGATAACAATGGCAGTATTTGCCAGACCAATAACGATAATATGAAACACAAAAATACTTGAGACAGATAGAATTCTACGCATATCTTAGACATAACCAGTTGGGTTAATGCGGGGCCCTGGTGTTGGGCCCAGCGACACTGTCTTCACATGAAATTATGATTAAGGGTGCATATCGGACTATCTTATCAACACGGTTCGTCCATCGTTTCATGCTTACGAGCGGGCGACAGATGGCTTGAGGGCGGATTCCAGGGCTTCTTCAATCATGTGGTAGCGTCTCGATCCGAGGCGTTGAGTGCGTCGCGTGAAGGTCAGGAAGACCGCGACGTTTGTCGCGTTTCGTCTGTGAAGTAGAAAGCGGATGTGCCGGGATGCCCCAAGTAGGCCGTCGTCGTTGCCACCCTCCTCGACCGCGCCTGGGGCCTTGGGGTCGCCCAGTCCAAAGGCTGCTACAGTGTGGGTGGCGCCCGCGTTGGAAGGCTCCATCATGAGGATCCGGTAGGCTTCCCGTATCCCGTTTAGGTTGGACGCGGGGACCACTGTTGCAAAGCCGGAATTGCCGCCTTCGGTTACGATGTCGCCGCGGTGCATGTCGGGGGCGGAGCAGGTGAGGTCTTCCTTCTCTGCCGATGTCGTTGTCAGGATACTCCTCGTGGTTGGTTTTGGCAATGGGTCCCTTTGCTTTTGACCATTGACGAAAACCTCGTCGTTTGTCATTTTCACCCTCAGTTTTTCACTTGGTTTGGTCAGTTTCTTTAGCGATCCACCCTGTCTCCCATAATTCTGCCATTTTCCATAATTTCCGTGGGAAATTGTGGAGTGATTTTTATTTGTTCTTTCCCCTTCGGGAGCTTCTTGCCCAGGTGGATTATATGGTCAGCTTCTTTCTGTGACAGTAGTCGCACGACTATCGGTCTGGGTCTTCTCAGTGCGTGGGTGCCGGAACCCGGGGGACTGATTCTATGGGACTGCTGTCTGGGTGGGGGTGGAGGTGTGGGTGTGCGTGAGTGAATCTGGGCGTGGGTGGAGGTGTGGGTCAAAGATAGAGGAGCCATGTGTCTGGGCGAAACCATGAGATTGTTCTTGTACTGGTCATCGTCGCCTCTTTGACCAAATCGTCGGCGCCTCTACCCCCCCCCCCCTCCCCCCTCCCGGGAACGGGGGGTACTCAATACATTGCTGGGTTTGGGGCAGTGGGGGGGTCCGCGGTAAATTCTCCTCTTTTTACCTCTAAAACCCGCTCGTAATGGGTATTTCCCATTAGCAGTATTTCCGTTGAGCAGCTCTATGTCGCAGTTCCATGCAGACACCCGCTCGATTTATTCTTTTTCACCCGGCAAACCTGCTCTATGAACGCGCAGTTTTAAAATCCGCTCTAAAGGGATATTCTTTTCATCACAAAAGTTCCCCCTCTCAGGCATCCAGGGGCACCCATGGAACCCTCCCCACCACTAGATTGGTATAGTACTGCGTCCCCCGTGCCCTACTCCCATCGAGAAGTTGCCGAAAGGGGTATAATGGGTGACCCAGAACGTTATCTCTGGTCTACGGAGCTTTTTGGTTTATCAACAATTACGAGATAAAAATTGATACTCTACGGAGGACAATTACATATAAGAGAATTGCGTCGCAAGTAGTACGGTTCACACGAACCAGCATATAGGGGTGAGGGGAGGGGGATAAAGGTGGAGCGGTTCACTTTGCCCAGGTAGAGTGCCCCGTGCCGAAAAGGTTCACGCCTGGCATTGTCTAGCGGTATTGGATCGAATGTATGGACTACATTAAAGCTTACTATGCGTAATAAGGCAGTGTTCTATTTTATTTATCGCACATGGGATTTTGAATGGGACGGGAAAATACCGTGCAGGTTGATGATGATTTCTTTTCGATCACGTGGGTCGGTGATAACGTATTTTCCAGAAGGAATTGCTTGTTCCCGAATCACGAGAAAATCTTCGACTGATTTGTTAAATATAATTATACATTATACGATTGTCGTATTTTATGGTTATTCAGTTGTTAACAAAACAGTCCAGTCTATACAGCCAGTCCAGCAATTCACCAAACTCGTCGCGCATCAAGTCAAAAGTGCATCGATTGACCGAACCGCCATCACCATTGGTAAGCTCCCGGATCAAGCGATGGTACTTCCCCCCTCCGACCCCTGCCCCCCCCCCCCTCCACCCCCCAACGCTGGCCACCTCCGTTTTGTCGGATGGACCCAGCAACGTCCTCTGCGGCAGTTAACACAAAGATTTCGTCATTCCTCAGACTCGTGGGTACTGTATTATCGTCTGGGGAAATAAAAGTCCAGGTCGTGGCGCGCGTCCTGTATGGCGCGTCCAGTGCGTGCCCAAAATACAGGCCGGCGGGCGCGGGCGGTGTGTGGCGGCCCAGACTCGGAATTGTTATCCTCGAACGAACCACATGCTTTATGAAGATAGATGTCTTATCTTTAACCGGATTATGAGTTCATGGTTAGACATGCTTGCACCAAAGCGAACAGCACATATTTTCATACCCACTCGATGCTGTACGCACAAAGCGCTTACCAGCACTCAAAACGTTGACTGCAATGAGTGCGCGTCACGCAGCTGTAGCAAGGCACCAGCGTGGTGCGCACTATTTTTGTTGTTGGTCAGCATGATGACTCACACATCATTTCCTCTTTTATTTAACTTCTGCATGGCACTTTCGAAATAACCCATTCACCATTTACCGCAGTCTTTTTCGCGCATCGAAAAAAAAGTTCCACATCATTAGTATCACAACCAATGAGTAATCGACTCACTGTCATGTGACGGGGGGTGGAATCATTTGACAACACTAGATTAATACGCATACTGAACAGTTCGCCACCCACTATCTGCCCATATGGAGACGCACCGTTCTGTGCTCGCCGTCTCGACCTCTGCCACATGACGACAACAGTTGTTCATGCTTTGGTGTATCTCTCATACTACAAGGACGCGCGTGTCTCAGCGCCAGTCAACGCCGTGACAGAGACAACGGGGCAGAGAGACTATGGCGCAAGCGTAACGCCCTCTGCCGGGAGATCGGCCAGTTGGTTGCTTCGAACCAGTTGGTAGCGCTTATATTATATCTGAGCTGTATGGAAAGCCAAAGTGGAATTTAATCAAATATTCGAACATGTATTTACAAATACTTTATTAAATTCCACTTTTGTCCGCTATAGAGCTGACAGTTTCACTGGCGGCTCCAGAGTGGAGGCTCAGGGGGGTAGAGAAGGGTATGGATCGGGGGAATCAAACGGGTTGGTGTTTAAACTCATTTGTAGGGACATCCTTTCTTCCTTTCACTTATGTCATCAGTTATTCATATATATCATCGCCACCGACTTGAACTCATATTAAACAATATGAGTCATTTTCAAAAAAGATGACTCTTCAAAAGTACTATTTTATTACTTACACCCGTATAGTGTCCTCTTATGCTCGTACATATGGGTTCATAATTTCTGGCAACTAGACGCAGCTATATCTGCCGCGAGTTAATTTGGACCTAAATGTGTCTAGGTAAAGCGTCATTTCAGGTGTTCCATGTTGGTGAAACTATTGATATTCTGTCGGCGCTCAAAGTGTTATGCTCGACTCGGTAATAACTGTCTTAGTAGGCGTTGCCTTATTCCTAATGTTCATTATGCAACTTGAATAACATGCCGCGAGGAAAGTTACAGCCCCCAAGTCACTTTATGTGGCTCCATATATTCAATTTGGGTGATTGCAATAACCTAGTTCAAATTTGTTTTTTTAGTGTGTATTTCGGTGTATATAAGGCAACTTTTCTTCAGAATTATATCTAATAAAGGCAATCAAGTAGTGGCCCTTACGCCAATTGTAAAGATTGTATCCTTTCCTTTAATCCTGGATACTTTGTATGTTATATCATTCTTCGATCATATATCTTTTCTTTGAGTCAATAAAATATTAAATATTGAAGTATTGGCTTTGGTTAACTTCTTTTCATCGTTGGGCGAATTACATTTGCAGTCTCCAATTCATCTATTAGTCAAAACAAATTATGTTCTTGTCTAATGCTAGAAATATTCAGATCAATTTAATATGCGTTATCTGTGTTTTTAGAAATATATGAGGCATACAGGCATTGTACTGTATTTCCTTTATTTAAAACTTTTTATTTTGAACAATAACACAGTTCAGCAACAAATTGATTTAATTTCAGTTAAGACTTTTTGTGTTTATCATTAGATCATTTTATACTGACCAAAAACAAGCTGAGTGCAGTTGATATGTCGTTTATATCGCTGTAGGGCACACACAGTGGAGTCACACAGATTGGTTTCATTCGGACGCGTTAACCTATGAAGATCTTATAGCAAAAACGGGAAAGTAGAGAGAAAAAATGTTTCTTGGAACAAATCCCTACTCGCCACGAAGGAAGACTTGAACTTTTTGTCTGCACGGACCTAAACATCTGCACATGAGTGATTCAAACCACTGGTTGGACGGGTGGAGCTTCTTCGGTAGGTGGGGTTGGCAGAGTAATGGCAGGTTGCAAAACGAATAAACATATAACCTTGGAGACGTTTATTCACACTTAATATCAAGTCATATCACGGACAAAATATCACTGCATATCATATACTTATTGAAACTAAAACCTGAACTCAAAAGTGTGAACGTTCAAAGTTTTAAATTCGTATCACACATCCAGACAGAAGCTATTTAATCGTAATTTAATTGTTCTGCCTCGAGAATATTGAATGAAGACAGTTGCTTACACATGGTTCCAAATGGTCACGTTTAGCCAGATAGCTGTCTTTAAACACATATATCAGAGCTACAGTGTACATTTGAATGCAACAGGAAGGTTTACAAATGGAAACGCTATAAATAAATAAAGATATAATTTGAACCTATTGTTTAGAAATTCAATTATCAGTTGCCAAAAGCTAAGCGAAAATGTTTTGCTTTGGCAACTGTCTGAATGTATAGAAGCTTCTACGGCTGTCTCCGGTCTCTAGTTTTGTTGCATAACCGATTGCAATTGACTACATTGCAGTGATCCCCCCAAACATTTGTAATTGCAAATTGATCATAAACCAATCATGAGTACCACCACCACAGACGCCATCAATTGGCAAGAATATCAAAAAGAATAATTTATTTTCTGCATATTCCTGTCGAAGCCTGTGCTCTATATATATTTCAAAAACATTCTAGATATCTAGATATCCACAACTGTAATATGTAGAACAATATCAATTGCATATAATAACAATCTTATATTTTACGATATTTTACCCAGGAATATCTAATAGTTTCCTTCACTTATTATTCGACCTTTAGCCATGGTTAAGACCTCATCTCTAGACAGAGGCTTCAGCCAGTGTCTTGTCGTGGCTTCATCTGTAAACGCGTTCTGCATGGCTGATAATATAGGACTTCTGATGTCCACCAGGTCGATTTCCTTCAGGACATTCCCGTACGCGAATCGCTCCAGACCTGAGGCCAGACCCTTCACAATAGCCGCGGAGACGTTCTCAGCCTTACCGCCCAAACCGCCTTCAACAACGAGAAGATCAACACATCCATCGCCATTTCATTCATAGATTTATTTGAAATGTCAGTGAGTAACTGAACTTGATTTGAACATATTGCGCCGGATTGAAACGGGCGTTAAAATTCAGACATGATCACTTTTTCGCACAAAACCTGATTAAACGTCATAACTTTGTGGATGTCAAAGTCAGATGTAATTAAAAAGTGCTAGTACATACTTCATTAAACGCCACATTCGCAAACAAGAAGGTCATTTTAATTGCCGAGAATTATAACAATAGATTAAGTATCATTCCGATTCCGGTGTCCAGATTTCAATATTTAAGTACTCGAAATATTCAAACAGATATGACTTAAGTAAGATGAAGAAACAGTGCAGAACCAACCTGAGCTAATGGCCGGCATTGCGATGGACGTCACACCTTTCTTGTAGCAGAATTTTAAGATGTTTTCATAGGTATCCTCCAAGCTCTTGGTCGCCTCTTCGTAAGACATGTTGTTCCACCTGGGGCCCACGGCGTGAAGGACAAGTTTACATGGCAGACGGCCGGCTGTGGTAGCCTTACAATGGGACAACGCTACAGGGCCATGGCGCTCGACGTAAGCCTGGCTCTCCTCCGACAACTCCCGCCCAGCAGCTTTGGCAATGGCCTTAGCCACACCTCCGTTGTGACGGAGGTAACCATTGGCTGCATTCACGATGACGTCAACGCTCATTTTGGTGATATCCGCTTTGCATATGAAGATGACGGGACCGTTATTGGTTTTAAACCCCATATGTGAAATGTCCTCCTTTTCTGGCCTTCCCAAAGACCTTCTTCGTTTCGGTATGGCTCCCGTGGATTCCTCCTGGATTTGGTTGCTCGCAGCCAGTGCGACGTCACCTTCTTCACGCTTGCTGTCGGGCTCTTTCTTTGCTCCGGACTTGACATTGTCTTCAAGCGTCTTCTTTGTTAGTTCCGTATTACTACGATTATCGTCACGGTCCTCTTTCACGTTCACGACGATATCCTGATGATCGACAGGACTTCCCTGTGCCGCGGTGCTAGCCTGTTTGTTCGTAGAGCTATCAACGCCATCTTTCTCTTCGGCTGTATCGCTCACCGGTATGTCCGTGCTGCCGCCATGATCGCCATTGGGGTCCGCTACATAATCAGACATTGTTGCGTCACCGGGCGGCGTACCCTGGCTTGGCACTACTGTCTCTACCGCGTCGCTTTTTCTTCGAGCTTTAGCCATAGCTAAGACCTCATCTCTCGACAGAGGCTTCAGCCAGTTTGTTGTCGTGGTTTCAACTGTAAACGCGTTCTGCATGGCGGATAATATTGGACCTGTGACGCCCACAAGGTGGACCTCCTTCAGGAGACCACCGGACGCGAATTGCTCCAGACCCGAGGCCAGACCCTTCACAATGGCCCCGGGGACGTTCTCAGCCTTACCGCCGAAACTACCTTGAACAACGAGACGTTAAAGACATCTAAAGCCATTTCATTTATAGATTTTGAAGTGTCAGAGAGTATGTGAATTTGATTCGAACATGTCAGTCGGTTTGCAATAGGCGTTAATATGCAGACATGATCACCTTTTCGCCTTTTTTTATTAAGCATCATCCATTTGTAGTAGTGAAAATATATGTAGTGAAAATAGTACAATAAATATCAATAATTAGGTATATTACATATTCATATATAAAGCCAAAAACGCCTAGTAATATACAAGGAGTAAATATGGTTATATTTAATTGCGAAAACTTACAACAATTTATTAAGTATAATTTCGATTTCTATGTCTAGATTTTGGTGTTTAAGTACTTGAAATATTTAAAATATATATGACTTAAATATTTAAATATATATGACTTAAGTAAGATGAAAAAGCAATGCAGAACCAACCTGAGCTAATGGCCGGTATTGCAATGGACGACACACCTTCCTTGTTGCAGTATTTTAAGATGTTTCCATAAGTATCCTCCAAGCTCTTGGACGCCTCTTCGTAAGACATGTTGTTCCACCTGGGGCCCACGGCGTGGAGGACACGCTTACATGGCAGACGGCCGGCTGTGGTGGCCTTACAATGGGAAAACGCTATACGTCCATGGCGCTCGATGTAAGCCTGGCTTTCCTCCCATAATTCCCGCCCGGCAGCTTTGGCAATGGCCTTAGCCACACCTCCGTTGGGACGAAGGTACTCATTGGCTGCGTTCACGATGACGTCAACGTTCATTTTGGTGATATCCGCTTCGTAAATGAGGATGACGGGACCGTTATTGGCCTTAAACCCCATGGGTGAAATGTCCGCCCTTCCTGGCTTTCCCAAAGACCTTTCTCGTTTCGGTATGGCTCCCGGTGATTCATACCGGATTTGGTTGCTCGCATCCAGTGCGGCGTCACCTTCTTTACGCTTGCCGTCGGGCTCTTGCTTTGCTCCGGACTTCACATTGTCTGCAAGCTTCTTCTTTGTTAGTTCCGTATTACTACGATTATCGTCACGGTCCTCTTTCACGTTCACGACGATATCCTGATGATCGACAGGACTTCCCTGTGCCGCGGTGCTAGCCTGTTTGTTCGTAGAGCTATCAACGCCATCTTTCTCTTCGGCTGTATCGCTCACCGGTATGTCCGTGCTGCCGCCATGATCGCCATTGGGGTCCGCTACATAATCAGACATTGTTGCGTCACCGGGCGGCGTACCCTGGCTTGGCACTACTGTCTCTACCGCGTCGCTTTTTCTTCGAGCTTTAGCCATAGCTAAGACCTCATCTCTCGACAGAGGCTTCAGCCAGTTTGTTGTCGTGGTTTCATCTGTAAACGCGTTCTGCATGGCGGATAATATTGGACCTGTGATGCCCACAAGGTGGACCTCCTTCAGGAGACCACCGGACGCGAATTGCTCCAGACCCGAGGCCAGACCCTTCACAATGGCCCCGGGGACGTTCTCAGCCTTACCGCCGAAACTACCTTCAACAACGAGACGATAAAGACATCTAAAGCCATTTCATTTATAGATTTTGAAATGTCAGAGAGTATGTGAATTTGATTCGAACATGTCAGTCGGTTTGCAATAGGCGTTAATATGCAGACATGATCACCTTTTCGCCTTTTTTTATTAAGCATCATCCATTTGTAGTAGTGAAAATATATGTAGTGAAAATAGTACAATAAATATCAATAATTAGGTATATTACATATTCATATATAAAGCCAAAAACGCCTAGTAATATACAAGGAGTAAATATGGTTATATTTAATTGCGAAAACTTACAACAATTTATTAAGTATAATTCCGATTTCTATGTCTAGATTTTGGTATTTAAGTACTTGAAATATTTAAAATATATATGACTTAAATATTTAAATATATATGACTTAAGTAAGATGAAAAAGCAATGCAGAACCAACCTGAGCTAATGGCCGGTATTGCAATGGACGACACACCTTCCTTGTTGCAGTATTTTAAGATGTTTCCATAAGTATCCTCCAAGCTCTTGGACGCCTCTTCGTAAGACATGTTGTTCCACCTGGGGCCCACGGCGTGGAGGACACGCTTACATGGCAGACGGCCGGCTGTGGTGGCCTTACAATGGGAAAACGCTATACGTCCATGGCGCTCGATGTAAGCCTGGCTTTCCTCCCATAATTCCCGCCCGGCAGCTTTGACAATGGCCTTAGCCACACCTCCGTTGGGACGAAGGTACTCATTGGCTGCATTCACGATGACGTCAACGCTCATTTTGGTGATATCCGCTTTGTATATGAGGATGACGGGACCGTTATTGGTCTTAAACCCCATGTGTGAAATGTCCTCCTTTCCTGGCTTTCCCAAGGACCTTCCTCGTTTCGGTATGGCTCCCGTTGATTCATCTCGGATTTGGTTGCTCGCAGCCAGTGCGATGTCACCTTCTTTTCGCTTGCCGTCGGGCTCTTTCTTTGCTCTAGACTTGACATTGTCTTCAATGCGTCGCTGCAAAGACTGTGGCGTCACACCAGGCATATCCCCTTTTAACCCTCCGTTGTTCCCCGTGGCATCAGACTTCCTTTCGTCCTGCATTTCGTATGGGATATCTGTCTTGAATGCCATTTCATTATCGTTGTTTGTTTTGGCACCACTCACCATTCCAATATGTCTCTCCCGTTCGGCCTGTCTCTCAAATTCCATCACCAGCGCCATAATGCTATGTGATTTAGGCCTGCTGTTAAGCTCTTTCTCGGCTCCGCACTTGACATTGTCTTCAAGCTTCTTTGTTTGTTCCGCATTACCTCCATTATCGACACGGTCCTCTTTCATGGCTCTTTTCATTCCAATATGTCTCTCCCGTTCGGCCTTCTTCTCGCCGGCAACATGGTCTAATTTATTGGATATCTGCTTCTTGCTTGGTTCGCTCATTCCAGTATCGCCTTCTGGACCAGCTTGGCACTGTTTGCGGACTGAACCGTGATCAGACACCGTCGCGGCACCGGGCTGCTTTCCCTGGTGTGACGCCACAGTCTTGTTTTCGACGATATACTGATGATCGACAAGACTTCCCCGTGCCGTAATTCCAGACTCATCTTTTTTGTTATCCCATTTTAACTCGCCTTTGTTCCCCGTGACATCAGGCTCAAATAAAACACCGTGCCGCTTCCTTTCGTCTTGCATTTCGTATGGTATATCCGTCTTGAATACGAGTTGATTATCGTTGTTTGTTTCGGCACCACTCACCATTCCAATATGTCTCTCCCGTTCGGCCTTCTTCTCGCCGGCAACATGGTCTAATTTATTGGCTATCTGCTTCTTGCTTGGTTCGCTCATTCCAGTATGGCCTTCAGGACAAGGTAGGCGCTGTTTGGAGTCCGAACCATCACCCGACACCGTCGCGGCACCGGGCTGCTTTCCATTGTGTGACGCCACAGTCTTTGCGGCGGCCTTTGACTCGCTTATTCCAGTATCGCCTTCAGAACCAGCTTGGTGCTGCTTGGGGTCTGAACCATGATCGGACACCGTCGCCGCACCCGACTGCTTTCCGTTATGTGACGCCACAGTCTTTGCGGCGGCCCTTGACTCGCTTATTCCAGTATCGCCTTCAGAACCAGCTTGGTGCTGCTTCGGGTCTGAACCATGACCGGACACCGTCGCCGCACCCGACTGCTTTCCCTTGTGTGACGCCACAGTCTTTGCGGCGACCCTTGGTTTGCTCATTCGAGTATCACCTTCAGGACAAGCTTGGCGCTGTTTGTGGTCTGAGCCATAAAAGGACACCGTCGCGGCACCGGGCTGCTTTCCCTGGTGTGACGCCACAGTCTTTGCGGCGCCGCAGTCCCGTCCTTCGCAACTAATATCCGGATCCCGTCCTGGTGAATCCATGTCTGATGCCTGTATATAGTGGTAATCAAATACAAATGCATATAGGTCTCGGCACGCCTTCCTCAGCCAAGACAAATAAACTACCACTTGTATCTGTCCGGCAGGTAATACTAATGCCTTGCATGGCATACATGTTGAGTTGCTGGCGACGGAGCAGCCCCTTGAACTGGCGGATGGGGGTGGGGGGGGGGGTCGCCCGAATCACGTGTGAGTGGCTGTCTGAGTGGGAGCGAAGGTGTGGGTGTGGGTGTGTTTGGTTGTGGGTGGAGGTGTGTGTGTGTGTCTGGATGTGGGTGGAGCTGTGTGTGTGCGTGTGTGTCAAGGTGTGCGTGTGCGTGTGCGTGTGTGTCTGGGTGTGGGTGGAGGTGTGTGTGTGTGTCTGGGAGGGGGCGACGTATGGGTGTGGGTGTGTCTGAGTGTGGGTGTGGGTGTGGATGGAGGTGTGTGTGTGTCTGGGTGTGGATGGAGGTGTGTGTGTATGTGTCTGTGTCTGGGTATGAGTATGTGTGTGCGTGTGTGAACCTGGATGTGGCTGGAGTTGTGTGTGTGTGAGTCTGGGTGTGGGTTGAGGTGTTGGTGTGCGTGTCTGGGTGAGGGTGGAGGTGTGGGAGTGTGTGTCTGGCTGTGGGTGGAGGTGTGGGTGTGTGTGTCTGGGTGTGGGTGTGGGTGGAGGTGCGGGTGTGTATGTCTAGCTGGAGGTGCGGGTGTGGGTGTAGGTGTGGGTGTATGTGTATACGTGTGGGTGTAGTTGTGGGTGTGTGTGGATGGGTGTGGGTGGAGGTGTGGGTGTGTGTCTCTGGGTGAGGGTGGAGGTGTGGGTGTGTTTCTGGGTGTGGGTGGAGGAGGGAGTGGGTGGATGACAATCATGCAGAGGTGGAGGTGGAGGTAGGCGTAAGAGGAGTAAATGTCATTGCTGATTGAGTAAGGTTATATACCGGTCAAAAAGGAGATCAGTTTGGTACGATTTGCAGGGGTGGGGTAGATGAAGGGGGTTTGCCCGGAGGTCGTGCTCGGCTATATTTATTGTGTGAAGAAACAAACGTTATCTCCATGCGTGTTGTAAGTACCTGCATGTCCATCGCCATTACCCGTCCACTCACCCCTCCCCCTTTGTTTATCAAATGATGTCGCGTTTGTGCACAAATCTGCTCAACACACGATATCAAGGGTGAGGTCTGAGGGTTTTCGTTTTTATTTGAACGAGAATGTTTTGTCTCTGAAGGATCTTCGGCGAATCAGCTGATGCGTTGTACTTTGACTCGTTCTTCTGCGGTTTGATTTGCCTCACCTTCCTGGTTGGCGTGTTGATTCAATGGTATGGGTGGGTGGGGGAGGTAATGGGAGATGTTGGGCTTCACGTCACCACGCTAACGAATGCGCATACATAAAACACTAATAAAACTAAGAGTACGTACATATTTGGTCACATTTTTGCTTCTATGCTCAAGATATTTTCGCCATGCCAAGCTGCATTGTACTATTTCTTGCAGCATTGTCGCAATCCATTAAGGTAGAGAGCAGGTGGCACCTGGCGGATTCTTTCAAAATTTGTGGTGGGCAATTTGAGGTCCCAATGAAAACCAGTACCAAACCATGTCACATCAAATAATATTTCCTTCTCCAAATTTGCATGACTATCAATCACTAGCAGATACACCGAATACGTTACGCGCCGAAAGGCAAATTGTGATAATTCTGCATGTTTGGCCTATTTTATAGTCTATTTGGATTACCATCGAGCTTATAGTTTAGAAAGATAGCCAAAAATCCTTATGTATTCATCATGACGCTAGGCTTCAGCATGCATTTTATTGGCAAGTCTGTTGCTCGCTTTGGAGGGGGGGGGGTCTACAAAATCTTGAAAAAAAACTTATGTTAAAGCATTTTTCCAATGACCGACATGTTAAAGACAATTTTACAAAAATGGCGAGAACATTTCTTGTTAGCAACATGTCTTTTTCACTTTTTTTACTTTGTCAAAAATATAGATTCAAACGATATTTATTTAGAGAAGACGAATTCTGTCTACGAAAATGTGTCCACCCCCGACCAGCTCCCTACCTTCACCTGACGACAAGCACTTGAATCCTTTAATATTTTGCAACTCGTCTGCGATGCTTGAGTTCATCGCGTCTATTTTTTACTCCGTTGTGTTCCTGAGCGCTACCTGTCCAAGAATTAAACGTCTAATTGGCTGGAAAAAGAAATGTATGAGGTCAGCTGACTTTGACAGGTAGCAAAAGAGTCATATGTCAGCTGACCATATATGTACAGTCCATGGGTGTTTTGAGGTTTTGAGCAGAAGTTGACTTGTTCATGACCTTAACCTTTGACAAAAACATCCTTGTTTCTTCATTAATAGCATGTGGATATTGATCAAAAGTATTTATTTATAAATAATTGACTGTGTAGCATTTGAAGAAACATAGGTTTGATTATGATAGCATAATTGAAGGCTAAAATTAAAGTTTAATCTAATCTGTTTTGATTTGAGCCTCCGAGCCTGCTTATCGTAATATTATATGATAGCATATACGCACTGGCCCCGGGACATCCATCCCATGAATGGAGTTCCCCCATCTTCCTTATAGGAAGAAACTGCAAGGTGGTGATAGATCCCATGTCCTTCTTCGCAAAGAGTAGGGGGTTATCCCTGGGGACATGCTCCCACATGCTCTCTTCCCTCTCCCATTGACGCGATATGACCAAAAGTGGTAAAAACGTCCTGAATATACAACCAACTAACGAACCTGCAACTCTGGGGCCCCTTCGGCGGGCCCGGGCTTGCTTTAATGTCGCCACAACATAACAGGTTCGGCGCTGGGTTTGACCCAATTAAATGACACCGGCTGCAGATGACATATCCAGGCAACGGGTCCCAACTATTACCCTAAATGTTGCACTTCTCAAACTGCACAAATCATAAAAATCTTTAAACAATGCTATAAATTAAATCAACGGATACGTGTTGTGTGCATTCGTTTATTCTAGTTGTTATAATATAATTTACAGATTTTTTGCAGGTCGAAATACTGCTTTATATATATATAAATATAACGCATTGTTGGGTCTTGACGTCATGTCCGAATCCTCCTCTGGGTGGGGAGTGGGGTCCGGTAGTAAAATGTACCGCGTGACCGCGCTATCGGAGCACAATCTCCGCGTTCGGTTATGCACTCTGCGGAGTCCGACTACTCCGCGGAGTCCGACTACTCCGCTCGCATACCGGAACTCACCCTTTGACTTCGCCTGGTATCGACCCTTGCGCGACCCGTCGTAGTGGGTTAGGGTTCGCGGCCGGTTGCCGCACACTGCGCGCAGTGCATCAGGCACAGCCTCAGCACTAATGCCGTACCCACACAGGAGGTAATGGCAGGCAGCGTTGCCCCAGCCTTCGACATCGTCAAGGAAAAAGTTACAAATCTGGCAAATCGAGATCCAAATGGCCCACAACTGCGGTCTTATATAGCACCTTCATGCGTTAGAATCTCTCATATAATCTACCTGAAGACAAGCACTTGTTCACTACACTCGATCACGGTATTTTTTCTGTCGCTCCGCCTTTTGTATTATATTGTTTCCCTCTTACTCTCCTCTCTCCTCTTATTCTTATGTTCGACAACACCATAAATGGCAAGTTAGTTCATCATATGATTTATTGACAGTTTACAATACAACAATAGCCATCCACACATTTGAACATTCGCCGATCAGTAAGTTAAATAGTCATATGTTAACCGCGTCTCCATAGGTCTAACAGCAAGGCCGCCAAAGATAATAGCAGTGAACATGTGTCTATGGAATACTAATAAGTCAGCAAACATGATTTTTGTGATATTAGGGCCATTCCGTTTGCGCAACTGGCTTGTGCTGACCTTAAGTATCTGGTCACAGCAAATATGGAAGGAGCGCATGGAAAATAAGGTCAGTAAAGAATTGACGTTACAACTTGGAAAATAATAAGTAAGTAGTTTTTACTTCGATATCTGAGTTATACATCATAGCTTTGTCGCATACGCCCTGAAGCGAGTCTTTCCCGACATAGCTGCGAGGATCACCCTGTGATAAATAAACCCCAGGCAGCCACAGCCTGCAAATTCAACAATCAGCAATCTGGCTGCTACTTGAAATGCATTTCACAATTATCAGCATCAAGAGTTCGATAACCTGTAATAATAATAATAATAATAATAATCATCATCATAATAATCATAATAATAATCATAATAATAATCATAATAATAATCATGATAATAATGAATAAAGACGAAAGCGCCTTTATTTGCGATTCGCATCTAATAGTAGTCCATTGGACGATCGACGCGATGCAATACCGCCCCCTTCCGGGCGTCATCAGCAAACGCCGTCTGGATCACCCTCAGCAGACGGCCATCGATATCCACCAGGTGGATGGTCTTCAGGAAACAATGGGTCGGCATCCGGTTCAATCCGGCGATCACTCCCTTCACAATGGCGTCGGAGACTTTCTCAGCGGCCCCGCCGTCAATACCTGGGACACAGCTAGAAAGAGAGAGAGACATAAGGAGGGAGATATAAAGAGAGAGGGAGAGTGGGGAGAGAGAGGGGGGAGGGAAAACGAGAGGGGGAAAGGGGGAAAAGGAAAGAGAGAGAGAGGGAGAGAGAGGGGCAAAGGGAGAGAGGGAGGGAGATAGGAAGAGCACACATGTCTCGGGTGTCAGATCAAAGGTTCTGTTTCATTGGGATTTAAATTGTATTTATATTAAATGACAATGGAGATATCGTAAACACAGATGACATATATATCGATAGATATATAAAGGGAGAGATAGAGGGAGGGAAAGAGACAAAGGTACACGTACGGCGGGAGTCAGATCTAGTTCGGGGGGATTGATATGGTATATTTTGCGTCACGGGAGATATTGCGAACACAAATGCCATTGACGAGTTTGCTGTCATCAAGACAAGATGTCACCATTTGAACTAGGCAGGTCTAAATCATTGTATGCATGATTGTTCATGTCGCCCACACGTTTTAAATGAAGCAGTTATCATGGTTAGACCCCGCGATTGCGTTTAATAGAAATGTTCAATGTAAACGTAAGATATTAATAACTTTGCATTGATGAAGTGTAGACGTATCTCGAGAATGCTGACCGAAAATAAAACTGTTCAATGGTTATATGTTACACGAAGTGAGTAATAATGGTCACTTACAACCTACTACTGACGTACTGCATGGCTACGCACTACCGATGGTGACTAATAACCAAGCGATTACAAACTGTGGCATGATTACGATGTACCGTATGGTTACGACCTACCACGTGGTTACGAACTTCCACATGGTTATGAATTACCACATAATTAAGAATTACAGCATAGTTGCGAACTATCGCATTGTTACGACCTCCCGCATGGTTACGATCTACCATCTAGTTAAGAATTCCTGCTTAGTTGCGACCTTCCACATGTGTTACGCACACACTACCACATGGTTCAATAACTCACCTGCACTAATGGGCGGTATAACTATCGACGTGACGCGTTCTGTGTAACAGAACTCGAGTATGCGGACGAAGGTGTCCTGCAGCTGCCGGGCCGCCTTCTTTTCTGGGGTGTCCGTCCACTTGGGACCCACGGCGTGGAAGACGCGCTGACAGGGCAGCCGACCCGCCGGCGTGGCCACACAGCCAGAGACAGGCACGGGTCCGTACCTGGCAACAACGTCCTCACTGGCCATGGTCAGCTCTGACCCGACGGCGTCCGCGATCGCCCTGGCAACGCCTCGCCCATGGCGGAGGTGAGCGTTGGCCTCGTTGACGATGACGTCGACCTTGACCTTGGTGATATCCTGCTTGTAGATGAGGATGACGGGGCCTTTAGTTTTGTATCTAAATTCCATGAGCGTTACGGGGGTCTCGGCCCCATTCGCGGTGGGACTATACCCCGGAGACTTCGAGTCCCTCGATCGACGCTCATCGGTGCTATAGTTATAGGGGTAGCGGACGTTCCTTGCCCCATCGGGGTTACCACGGATGTTGGGACTTCCATCAAGTCCACGTGTATATAGGAAAGGGTCACCACCTCCTGTCTGTGGAATGGCGTCTGGTATATTATTGATCTGGATTTCGTCGGTCGTCCTGTCGTTTTATCATCAACATCCGGGTAATGATACATGCGCGATGCGGCGTATCTGTCAGGCACATTCTGTGTGTTGTATATGGAGCCTCAACGCGCACCATCCTTGGCAGTGACGCGTAATACGCCTGTAGCCGTAACATGTGTGTCTACCCTGGAGCCAGTTGCCTTGTTTACTGATCGGGGATCGGACGTCTTTCTGGTGGTGAGGCGTAATACGCCTGTAGACGTAACATGTGTGTCTACCCTGGAGCCAGCTGCCTTGTTTACTGATCGGAGATCGGACGTCTTGCTGGCGGTGAGGCGTAAGACGCCTGTAGGCGTAACATGTGTGTCTACCCTGGAGCTAGTTTCCTTGTTTACTGACCGGATATCGGACGTCTTTCTGGCGGTGAGGCGTAAGACGCCTGTAGGCGTAACATGTGTGTCTACTTTGGAGTCAGTTTCTTGTTCAGTGATCGGAGATCGGACGTCTTCCTGTACATGTTATAATCCGGAGGACCTTGACCTCGCAAAGGGTCGTGCATCTCGGTCATCCCGTCTTCAATCGGGGTCTCCCTGGCCGCCATTGTCGCCAAATTGGATGTTTCTCATGTTCAAAATCCGCCCCAGCCTTCCTCATACACGTCTGTAAGTAGTTATAGCCTCTACGCTACCTGTAAGCCTACTTCCTGGATTTGCTGAGCATTTGCGCCATGAGGCCCCTCCACCCCCCTATCCTACCACCCCGAGATTCACGCAGTATCTTGTGGCAGACCTCCTCGATCAGTCAGCCAGTCGAGTGTCATTAATGTAATCGATCATCGCGTCTATATATATGTGCTGATTCATAAAACATCTCAGTCATCCCAACGATAGATAGACAGCAGAAGACGTACAGCGCCTCCTGGTTGGAGAATGGGTACGACACATGATACAATCTGGGTTACACCTAGCGGGGCGTCCGTTATCTGGTGATGGCGCTGTGATCCCAGGGACACCTATGTGGTTTTAGACCTTTGGATATGTCATCTTCGATAAAACATGTTCTCGTTATTAGTTCTCCGAATCGACAATGACATCATTGGCTAGATGCAATAGTTGACGCAAAATCCTGATCCGCGCCTGTGCTTGTAATACTCGGGACTTATCAATTAATGCTATCACGTCACGAAAACCAAGCGGAACATTTAGTTTCAGATGAATCCGTATCGGATACAAGTAATACATCCAACAGGTACTGTGAATTACGCTTATAAAAGGTGTGTACGCAATGTGTGCCTCTCTTACTCGTCTCGGATGCATAATAAAATGTATGTGGCTTTGGCAACACGTTTTCCCGAGGTAAAATATAAATTGCCCCTTCAGTAAAGCCAGTTGCGCATTAAAGCAATATAGTCCGTAATTTGTTGTATTACCAACCTCTTCCCCATGTCCAATAAGTACATTGTGTCTTGAATTTAAATCCTGAAAGCCTGTGGGCTCCGGAGAGAAGCAATTTGCTCACCGGAGCAGAAGTTGGTGGCCGGCTTTATAACCCTGCGCGACTGTTCGCCGTTCAGTATTTTGTGTGTGATGTCGAGCGCGGCTCACTATCACGTCCGCAAGCGATAAAAATAGACCGCGCAGATTTATGTTGAAATGTTTGTTTTATAGACTCAAAGAAATATAAAACGTGCATCGTAATTTTTTAGATACTTTTGGTCATGATTCTAAAATGTAAAAAATCTAAGATGGCGCATGTAAGTATATTGCTTTAACGGTTTGCCAAAATTAGCAGGCTAGCTTCCTGATATAAGTTACCCATAGACTAAATAGTAAAGCAATGTGGGTAGTTGCATGAAATATGTGGTTTATAGTCATTAGGCCAACGAAATATATGTCTTATTGTGTTACACAATGTAGTCATCTAAACAAAGAAGATGTAACAGAAAGTTTGAAAACGTGGCATAAAGTGACCTTTAGGACAACAGCTCAACCCTAAATGTTATTATTTCTATTTCTGCTACTATTTCTTGCAGCATTGTCGCAATCCATTAAGTTCGAGAGCGGGTGGCACCTGGCGGATTTTTTCATAATTTTTTGGGACAATTTGAGGTTCCAATGAAAACCAATACCAAACCATGTCACATCAACTAATATTTCCTCCTCCAAATTTGCATGACTATATATCACTATCAAATACACCAAATATTCACTGGTTACGCACCGAAAGGCAAATTGCATATTTGGCCTATTTTATAGCCTATTTTGATTACCATCGATCTTATAGAGAAGTTAGTTTAGAAAGATAGCAAAACCAACTCCTTATGTATTCATCATGACGCTAGGCTTCAGCATGCATCTTATTGGCAAGTCTGTTGCTCGCTTTTGGGGGGAGGGTGGGTTGGGGGTCTACAGAGTCTTGAAGAAAAACACATGTTAAAGCATTTTTCCAATGACCGACATTTGAAAGCCAATTTTACAAAAACGTTTCTTTTTAGCCACATGTCTTTTTCACTGTCTCAAAAAAAATGATTCAATCGATATTTATTTAGAGAAGAAGAAAAAGAAATTCCGTCTAGAAAAATGTGTTCACCCCCCATCAGCTCCCGACCTTCACCTGACGACATCTTGAATCCTTTACTATTTTCCAACTCGTCTGCGATGTTTGAGTTTATCGCGTCTATTTTTTACTCAGCGTTGTGTAAGTGACCGCTGCCTGTGCAAGAATTAAACGTCTAATTGGCTGGCAAAAGTAATGCATGAGGTCAGCTGACTTTGACAGGTAGCAAAAGAGTCTTATGTCAGCTGACCATATATGTACCGTCCATAGGGGTTTTGAGGTTTTGAGCAGAAGTTGACTTGTTCATGACTGTTCGTTTTTTTGGGGATAAGCATGTAACTTTTTCTGTAATTAGGGAGTGGTTGTTGTGTTTCCGGTAACGAGACCGGCTTCGTGTGATTTCAAGAAATAAACCGATTCGGAGGTATTTTTCGCTTCAAGAACTGCTTATCCTTTCGTGAATACCATCGTAAGAACATTTTGGTAGCAGAGCGTGGTTGACCGTGAGTCTTACATATAACATAACCATGGAAAAGCTGAAAAATCAGAAATCTAAGGCGAAGGCTGTATTCACTCGCACCAGCACGCGGTTGCTTCAATCTATGGAAAGCGGATGCGGCCAAAAAGAGATAAATTCGAATTTGGACTCTGTGACCATAGCATTTGAAAGAGTGATATTTGCCTGTGAAAAGTTAGAAGAATTCTAGGAAGGCATCGGCGATAACAGGAACGTCCGACTGGTAGGACGCGAACTCGAAGATATTGAAGAAAGATTCAGTGATCTTAGTCGAATGGTTCAGCAGCATTTACAGCACTGTTATCCGCAAACTCGGTCTCAGGCACCTCGCCGGCCGCCAACCGTGCAGCCGGTGCCAGAACAGCAAAGCACTCCAAGACAACTGTCAGAACAATTCCGACATGAAATCAGCCAACGGGAGGCTGAACTTTCAGATTCATATACCAGAGATGAAAGGACCACAGCAGCCATCTGTATCACCACACCAGAACGCAATTAACCAGACCCGCGTTGCAACCCACCCAGGTGAACAGCATTCATCGCATTCATCACACGAGTTATCAGAGTATGTAGCTGCAACTCAGGCCCAACCAGCTAATCACCGGGTTATTACATCGACGCCATTTATGCTGCCTGCAATGCCGTCCACCGCCTCACATGTACATCAGCCTCTCAGCACCCAGCCTCAGGCAAGTCCAATTAGAAGCGTGTCAGCGGCAAATATGCAGTCATACCAGCAGCCTGGAGGTGTTGAACCAGAGGGTCATCGCCATGGAACAATAGTGGGGTCCCAGCAATTAGTATCCAATGAAAATTACCCTGTGGGTTTGGGACAAGCAGGAAACAGTTGTAGTGGCGTGAATGCAGATCCCTCAGTACTCCTTCCCAGGGTGAGTCTGCCCAAGTTCTCTGGGGACAAGAGCGCTTACGAAGCCTGGCGATCAGCCTTTGATGCATGTGTCGACAGCGCCAGAATAGTGCCGGAGTACAAACTGCTGCGCCTGCGAGAGAGCTTGCAAGGTGAAGCGTTAAAGGTGGTGGAAAGCTTGGGCTTCTCGGCACAAGCTTATGAGGTGGCCAAGGCTCGGCTAGAGAGGAAGTATGGCGAAAAGCAACGGGCACTAACTCTGCGCCTCGAAGACTTAGATCAGTTCAAGCCTGTTAGAGACAACTGCGAAAAAGATTTGGAGCGCTTGGCAGAATTGTTAGATATGTTCGTCGTCAACCTTCATGAGGCCGAGCTAGGGAACGGATCCTTATATATAGCTATCCAGCGAAAGTTGAGCAAATCGCTACTCGCCAAGTACGAACAGTGGATTTGTGACAGTAATCGCGAGGAAACCGTGCTAGTCTTAAGAGACTTCATTGAGAGAGAAGCCGAGTTCCTCACAACTGCATCTGAAACTATATGTGGAATCAACAAAGACTGGGGAAGAAAAGAGAAGACCGCTTCAACTGGGCGGACGTTCCTGACCCAAGAATCAGAATCAGAATCAGAATCGTTTTATTGGGTCAAGCATACATAACAAAACAAACAGGAAAAGAAAAACACACACAAAAATTTGATAGGGTTGCCTGACCGAGGAGACTCACATTAAGACTGCTAGGCAGTCGCTAGCATGTGAGCCACCTCAAAAAAAAAAAAAAAAAAAAGGAAAAAAAAGGAAAAAAACGGAAAAAAACACGCCACACAAGCACAGTTACGTTACGCTAAAAACGACACTGATTCTAACATATTGTTTTCGAATTCATATGCATTATATAATATATTTACAACAGCAAATATGGTATTTCGAATTTCTACAACACAGACAATCCAAAGTAAAAGTTTAAGAAAGATAAATACCTATTCCGTCAGTGTGTGGCAGACATAACAATATGAGGCTTCACAACATTCCTTATAACCGATTAATAAATGAACCTTAATATGAGACGCATAACTTTTCAGCGAATGTGTGGTTGCTTTGCTAATGATATGCGAGGGGGTGTTGTTTAAGTGATGGATGAGACTATGTCTTAAAGTAAGTTGACAGAATTTGTGTTTGGTAGTCGGGATATGAAATGTGTGGTTTTGTCTTGTGTTATGACTATGTAAGTCATTTATCTTGAGGAATGTCATGTGTTCGAGAAAGTAAGCTGGTAGGTTATTATTTATGAATTGGTGGTAAAATTTTAGTTGTTGTAATGTATGTATATCTTTTAGTTTCAAGATTTTGAGATATTTGAATAGCGGGTCCGTGTGTGCAATATAATGACTTTTTGTTATAATCCTAATTGCCCGTTTTTGAATTTTAAATAACCTGTCAACTCGATATCCCCATGCCAGAATGCAGTAATATAGTTGACTCTGAAACAGTGACATATATATGGTATACAGTATGTGTTGGGGAAGGAAGTTTCCTAGCCTCTTTAGGATACCAACAACTTTGCTTAGTTTTGCAGCAAGTTTGTTTGTATGGCTGTGCCATGTTAAATGTTTATCTATTGTTAGTCCTAGCAGATCAAAGGTATCAACGCACTCTAGTTTGTTCCTGGCAATGTATAGTTTTTTTGGGGCTTGTAGAGTACCATGTATTTAGTTTTTGCTATGTTTAGGCACAGATCATTTACCTTTAACCAATTGTTTATCTTGGATAATTCATCATTTATGTTTTGCGCTTCATTTTTACTCCCAGTTATTGATGCATCCAGTGTACTAAACAGTGTAGTATCATCAGCGTATACTATAAACTTAAAAACATCACTAGCGTGGGGTAAATCATTGGTATAGATTATAAAGAGGAGCGGCCCTAGGATTGAACCTTGTGGAACCCCGCGTGTGACAGGCATTTCTTCAGATCGTATATTATCTATCATAACGTACTGTTTGCGACTATCAAGATAACTTTTTAGGAGATTTAGAGCAGTTCCAGATACGCCATAATGATGCAGTTTGTTTAATAAAATGTTATGATTTAATGTATCAAATGCTTTGGATAAATCCAGATATATATGAATAGGAATTTTTCCTTCATCAAGCTTTTGTATAGTTCTGTCTATCAGTTCTAATGTAGCATGTTCAGTGGAGTGCTTCTTTCTGAACCCATACTGGTTAGAGTTAAAGAGTTTTTGCTTCTGAAAATGGTCATACAAGAAAGTAAATATAGTTTTCTCGAAGATTTTAGAAATTGCTGGTAGTAGAGATATTGGTCGATAGTTATCGATATTTGTGTTATCATCTTTTTTGAAGACTGGAATTACCTTGGCCAGTTTTAACTGGTCGGGGAAGATCCCTGTCGTTAGGCATTGATTGATTATCAGAGTAATACTCTCACATAATTCTTCCTTGACTATCTTGAGCAATTTTACCGAAATTCCATCGTGACCTGAACTTGATTTGGATTTTAATTCATTTATGGTCCCCAATATCTGGGCTTTATTTACTTCTGTGAAACATAGTTTATTTAATGTGGGTAGAGGTTTCAAATAAGACTCGTAGGGTGTTGAGTTTGCGCAATCTAAATTGCCGCAGATAGTTGTGCCGATATTGACGAAGAAATTATTGAACTTATCTGTTATCAGTTGTCTATTTTCCATCGGCTTGCCCTCGATATTAAAATAGTCCGGAAAGTCTTTCGTGTCCTTTTTATTATTCAGTAAGCATTTGATTTCTCTCCATGTTCCTTTAATGTCATTTTTGCACTTGTCAAAGCGTTTAAGGTAATAATCAGTTTTAGCTTGTGCAATCAACTTTTTTAGCATTTTGTTATAAGTCTTTAAATTCGTCTTCAATGTTCCATACTGCATGGAATCTGGTAGCGTTTCTTTTAGCCTCCTGTAAAGTTTGTCTCTAAAGGAAATAGATTTGATAATTCCCTGCGTAACCCAAGCCGATTTCTTATGTTTATGCTTATTAAATTTGACTAGTTTACTTGGCAAGAGATCACGCTTTGCCTTTGTGAGTACATCCTCTAGTATTTTGTAGTTGATGTTTGGATCGGCGTGCATTGTTCTTACGATGGTATTCAAGAAACGACAAACAGTTCTTGACGCGAAATATACCTCCGAATCGGTTTATTTCTTGAAATCACACGTTACCGGAAACACAACAACACTCCCTAATTACCGAAAAGAACGTTACATGCTTCCAAAGCAACCGAACATCCTCCCCTTCCTTGATGTGACGATATCAACACGCTAGTAGGTCGAACTTAAACTAGCCCACTTAATACTGTTAGTCCAACTTGACTATCGCTCCGGAGTGCAAGACGAGACCAAGGGTGCTATGAAGCCGCAGTCGAAGTGCCACCTGTGTCAGTCTCGCCATGGCATGTGGGCTTGTAGCGCCTTCCGGGTCATGTCAATACAACTCAGTTGGAACGTGGCCAAGGAACACAGACTTTGCTTTAGGTGCCTCGGGGATGTTCATCAATTCCAAGCGTGCATTAGGGGTCGAACATGCGGTCTAAATGGATGCGAATTATCCCATCATCGTCTGCTGCACAAGGATCGAGTGATCCCTCAATCAGACCGTCCACGTAAAGCCGAGGTACGAGACAGGGATTCTGTGAGGTCAGTAAATGGTAGAAACACGGAAGCAAGTTCCCATTGTAACTCCACCATGGAAGGGGAGCGAAGCCCGAGAACCATGTTGACTGAGCATACAAAGTCTACAGAATTTGTCGCCCTAAGGACAGTGCCTGTCTATCTTTCCAACGGACGGCGGAAATTGAAGGTGAATGCTCTATTGGACGAGGCAAGTAGCAAGAGCTATTTAAACAGCGACATAGCTGCGGAACTAGGCCTCGACGGAACCCACCAAGAACTAACTGTAAACGTCCTGAATGGCAATCAAGAGCGTTTTAACACAGCTGTTGTTGATTTCACAATTCAAAGTGTCCACGGCGATCTGCATAAGGAGGCTTCAGCGTATACCACAGAACGTGTGACGGGAGATATGCAGGTGGTGAACTGGAATGAAGCAAAGCACAAGTGGACGCATCTGGAAGGAATTAGCGTCCCAAAGGTTGGGCCACGACCCATCGTCGACCTGTTGATCGGTGTGGATCAATCTGATCTTCTGTATTCATTAAAGGACATACGCGGACTTCCTGGAGAGCCTATCGCTCGACTGACGCCACTGGGATGGACCTGCGTCGGTAACACCGAGATGGCGACGCGTAGCCCTCAGGCAAACTTCGCCTTTTTCGTGAAGGATTCGAACAACCTTGAAGCACTTGTTCGTCGCTTTTGGGAGCCTGAAGATGTCCAAGGTACTCAAATTGTCAAACCGGGAGACAAGGCCGCTATGGACGTCGTGTCAAAGTCTCTAGTGTTTCGGGATGGCCATTACCAAGTTGCTACGCCGTGGAAAGTCGATAGACCCAAACTACCGGACAACTACAGTATGGCATTGCGCAGACTGCAAAATACTGAAAAACGCCTGTTGAAATGCCCAAAGGTTGGTGAGGCATACACAGGGGTGTTACAGGATTATCAGGACAAGGGGTACATTCGCAAAGTTTTCCCTAATGAACAGAAACCTGACGAGGTGTGGTATCTGCCCCACTTTCCAGCCCTAAGACCGGACAAGGAAACGACAAAGACAAGGATCGTATTCGATGAGTCAGCCGAGTGCGAAGGAATCTCACTCAATGATTTCGTCGAACAAGGACCCAAGTTACAAAACGACTTGGTGGATGTTCTCCTTCGTTTCCGACGCGACCCCGTTGCTCTGATGAGTGATGTCAAGGAGATGTACCTACAGATAAAACTGAAAACTGCGGATCGCCCATACCATCGATTCTTGTGGCGCGATCTAAAAACGGATAACGAACCGGATGTATACGAATTCGAAAGGGTTGTGTTTGGAGTCAACTCGTCGCCATTTCAGGCCCAGTTTGTAGTCCAGGAGCACGCCCGGCAGCACCAAGCGGAGTGGCCTGTCGGCGCTGACGTCATCATTAACAACACTTACATGGACGACCCCATGGACTAGGTCGCAGACTTGGAGAAAGGCATCGACTTTTATAATCAAACAACAAGTCTATGGAACGCGCCTGAAATGCACGCCAGGAAGTTGCTTTCTAACGCGCCTGAAGTGTTGAAACACATCCCTCACTCAGACTGCGCGAAAGAGGTGGATCTCGATCGGGGTGAGATCCCTGCCGTCAAAACCCTCGGTGTCATGTGGTTACCCATGGAAGACGAGTTCCTATGTCGCTTCAACCAATCTCCACACGATTTGACATATACAAAACGCGAATTCCTGAAGAGGATAACAACATTCATTGACCCTTTGGGGTTTCTGACGCCGTACACCGTTCGTGCAAAAGTCCTTCTGCAGGAAATGTGGGCAGCTGGCCTGGACTGGGACGATCCATTAGATGAAGGGACAGTAACGAAAGCAAGACAGTGGTTTGGTGAGCTTAACGATCTGCTAAACATACGCATTCCTCGTTGTCTCCGGCTACCTGGAGAACCGAAGGACATTGGGCTGCACGTATTCGTGGACGCCTCCACTGCCGCTTACGGAGCCGTCGCTTATGTGAGACACACCAACGCCGATAGGGAAGCTACTTGTCGTCTTGTTGCCTCGAAGTGCCGTGTGGCTCCGCTGCAAGCCGTCACTATCCCTCGTCTGGAGTTGATGGCTGCTGTCGTTGGTTTGCGACTAGCTGAGGCGGCCGGCAAGGCGCAACGCATACCATCCCATTCATGGACATTCTGGCCTAACAGCATGGATGTGCTGTATTGGATCCGGGGTCGGAGCCGGCAATTTAAACCGTTTGTAGCGAATCGGGTCGGTGAAATCCAAGGTAAAACCAGCCCGGCTCAGTGGAGACATGTTCTTTCCAAGCAAAATCCGGCCGATGCGCTGTCCAGGGGAAAGACAGTATCTACGCTTGCGACGGAGAGCAAATGGTGGAACGGGCCATCGTTTCTTGGGCAAGAGGAGGACGAGTGGCCCGATAACAAGATCGACACAACCTTGAGGGTTAGTGCCAAAACACTCAATGACCGAGACGGGATGACCCAGGTTCGGGCACAAACATTCGTCACCAATATCCTTGAGAATCGATTGACTCCGGAGCGATAGTCAAGTTGGACTAACAGTATTAAGTGGGCTAGTTTAAGTTCGACCTACTAGCGTGTTGATATCGTCACATCAAGGAAGGGGAGGATGTTCGGTTGCTTTGGAAGCATGTAACGTTCTTTTCGGTAATTAGGGAGTGTTGTTGTGTTTCCGGTAACGTGTGATTTCAAGAAATAAACCGATTCGGAGGTATATTTCGCGTCAAGAACTGTTTGTCGTTTCTTGAATACCATCGTAAGAACAATGACCTTAACCTTTGTGACTTTGTGAGCTGCAACCAAGTAGATTTCCGCATACGTTTGACAAAAACATCGTTGTTTCTTCATTAATAGCATGTGGATATTGATCAAAAGTACTTATTTATAAATAATTGGCTGTGTAGCATTTCAAGAAACACATGTTTGATTGTGATAGCATAATTGAAGCCTAAAATAAACGTTTAATATAATCTGTTTTGGTTTTAGCCTCAGAGCTTGTTAATTCTTATGTTATATGTTAGCATAAACGCATTGGCCCCTGGTAAAGATCCCATGTCCTTCTTCGCAAAGAGTAGGGGGTTACCCCCAGGGACGTGCTCCAACATGCTCCCTTCCCTCTCCCATTGAAGCGATATGACCAAAAGTGGTAAAAAAAGGTCCTGAACCTGCAACCCTGGGGCCCCTTCGGCGGGCCCGGGCTTGCTTTAATGTCGCCACAACATAACAGGTTCGACACTGGGTTTGACCCATTTAAAGGACACCGGCTACAGATGACATATCCAGGCAACGGGTTCCACCTATTACCATGAGAGAGAGCATAATGTCGCCGCGCAGGTTTCGTTCGAGTTCGAATATGCGACCAGAGTAATCGGCGCAGATATTTGGCGCATGCGCACTCATACTTTTCGCTCATGTGCGCAAAATCCGTGGTCCGTGTTAATGTTGCACTTGTTAAACTGCACAAATAATGAAGATCTTTAAACAATGCCATAAGATAAAACGGATAGCTGCTGTGTGCATTCGTTTATTCCAGTTGTTATAATATAATTTACAGATATTTGGCAGGTCGAAATACTACTTGATATCTATATAAATGTAACGTATTGTTGGGTCTTGACGCCATGTCGGAATTCCTCGTGATCCTCCTCTGGGTGTGGAGTAAAGTCCTTTAGTAAAATTACCGCGTGACCGCGCTATCGGAGCACAATCTCCGCGTTCGGTTATGCACTCCGCGGAGTCCAACTACTCCGCTTCGCTGCCAGTTGCCGCACACTGCGCGCAGTGCAACAGGCAAAGTTTCAGCACTAATGCCGTACGCATACAGGTAATGGCTGGCAGCGTTGCCCCAGCCTTCGACATCGTCAAGGAAAAAGTTCCAAATCTGGCAAATTGAGATCCTGATGGCCTGACGACAAGCACTTGTTCACTACACTCGATCACGTTGTTTTTTCTGTCCCTCCGCCTTTTGTATTATATTGTTTCCCTCTTACTCTCCTCTTTCATCTGTCCTCTTATTCTTATGTTCGAAACCACCATAAGTGACCAGTTAGTTCATCATATGATTTAATTTTATTCACAGTTTACAATACAACAATAGCCATTTACACATTTGACCATTCGCGATTGTTGTAAGAACTTGGCCGATCGGTACGTTAAATAATCATCTGTTAACCTCGTCTCCATGGGTCCAACAGCAAGGCCGCCAAAGATAATAGCAGTGAAAATGTGTCTATGGAATACTAATAAGTCAGCAAACATGATTTTTGTGATATTAGAACGATTCCGTTTGCGCAACTGGCTTGTGCTGACCTTAAGTATCTGGTCACAGCAAATATGGAAGGAGCGCATAGAAAATTAGGTCAGTAAAGGATTGACGTTACAACTTGGAAAATAATAAGTAAGTAGTTTTTACATCGATATCTGAGTTTATATAGTTATACATCATAGCTTTGTCGCATACGCCCTGGAGCGAGTCTTTCCCGACATAGCTGCGAGGATTACCCTGTGATAAATAAATCCCAGGCAGCCACGGCCTGCAAATTCAACAATCAGCAATAATCGAAATCATAATAATAATCATATTAATACTGCATCAATAGGAGAGCGCCTATAGTTGCGATCCGCATCTAATAGAAGTCCATTGGACGATCCAAGCGATACAATAACGCCCCCTTCCGGGTTTTCGGTTCATTCCGGCGATTACCCCCATCACAATGGCGTCGGAGACTTTCTCAGCGGTCCCGCAGTAAATACCTGGGACACAGACAGAGAGAGAGACATATGGAGAGAGATATAGAGAGAGGGGGAGAGGGAGAGAGAGAGGGAGAGGGAGAGAGAGAGGGGGAGAGGGAAAGATAGAGGCAGGGAGTGAGAGAGAGAGGGTGAGGGGGGAGAGGGAGAGTACACGTGTGGCGGGAGTCAGATCTAGTTTAGGGGGATTTATATTGTATATTATACATCAAGGAAGATATCGTGAACACAGATTCCAATGACCAGTTTGCTGTTATCAAGACTGGACGTCACCATTTGAACTAGGCAGGTCTAAATCATTGTATGCAGGATTTTCCATGTCGATTGCGTCCAAGAGAAATTAAATGTTCAATGTAAACGTGAGATATTAATAACTTTGCGGCGATGGTGAAGTATAGACGCATCCTGTGAATGCTGATCAAACTTAACACTGTCTAATGGTTATATATTACACGAAGTGAGTAATTATTGATACCTACAACCTACTACTGACTGCATGGTTACACAGTACCATATGGTGGCTACCACACAATTACAAACTGCGGCATGATTACGATCTACCGCGTGGCTACGACCTGCCACGCGGTTACGAACTATCAGTATCACATCATTACACATATCTTTTTTCTTATCCCCTTTTAATTGTACTTTGTTCACCGTGGCATCAAACTCAAATAAATCACCGTGCCGCTTCCTTTTGTCCTTCATTTCGTATGGTATATCCATCATGATTGCGAATGGATTATCTCCTTCCCCTATCCATATAATATTGTTTCTTTCGGCGCCACTCTCCACTCTAATATGTCTCTCCCGTTCGGCCTTCTTCTCTCCGGTAACATGGGCTAATTTGTGGGCGCTCTGCTTCTTGCTTGGTTCGCACATTCCAGTATCACCTTCAGAACCAGCTTAGCCTTGTTTGGGGTCTGCACCATGAACGGGCACCGTTGCGGCACCGGCCTGCTTTCCCTGGTGTTGGCGCCACCACCTCTGCGGCGTCTCGTCCTTCACCACTAATCTCCGGATCCCGTCCTGGTGAATCCTTTCCAGGGGTGTTGCTCCTAGTTGTCAGTCCCGCCCCATGGCCGCGCCCAGAGCTATTATCCGCGTCTCCAGGATCCGTCCTAACAGCTCCGTCATCACTTACTGGAGCGTGTGACTCCCTATACATCGGCTAATTCTTATCGCATGTGGCTTGTTGACCCTTTTAGTCAAAATAGAACCCACGTTTGGTGTCTCTGCAGTATGATAAGGAAATACAAACGTCGTTGATGGGTCTCAGCTCGCCTTCCTCGACGAGGAAAAATAAACTACCACTTGTATCTGTCCAGCAGGTGATACTAATGTGTTACTGCATGGCATACATACATATTGAGTGGGGCCGATGGAGCAGACCCTTGAGCCCGAGGTGCGGGGGTTGCCCGAATCACGTGTGTGTTTCTGTATGGAGGTGGGTAGAAGTGTGGGTGGAAGTGTGGGTGTTGGTGTGTGTGTCTGGGTGTGGGTGGAAGTGTGGGTGTGGGTGTGTGTGTCTGCGTGTGGGTGTGTGTGTGTCTGGGTGTGGCTGGAAGTGTGGGTGTGGGTGTGTGTGTCTGGGTGTGGGCGGAAGTGTGGGTGTGGGTGTGTGGGTCTGGGTGTGGCTGGAAGTGTGGGTGTGGGTGTGTGTGTCTGGGTGTGGGTGGAAGTGTCGGTGTGGGTGTGTTGGTCTGGGTGTGGGTGGGTGTGTGTCTGGGTGTGGGTGAAGGTGTGGGTGTATTGTGTGCCTGGGTGTGCGCGTATGTGTGTCAGTTCAGTTCAGTTCAGTATTCATTTATTTAACCAAGTGAGTCATATACACGTAAAAAACAAAACAGAACTTCTTGCTCTCTGACATACACTTGGTTAGGAGACTCCAGTTAAGGCCAGCTGGCCGCTGTCACTAGAGCTACCTGTATTGGTTGAGCTTGTCATAAACGAATTATATTAGCATTATATTGGACGCTATGATAGTGAGTGAACAGTAACACAACTTTTAACCCGAAACAAAGCAACAGCAAATAAACGAAAAGAAAAACAAAATTAAGTGAATAAACATGTAGGTCTACCGTCACACATAACTGTTATGTTCATTGTGGTCACTGATAGTGGTTACAGACATAGCACCGTTCAATATTGCATGTGTCCGAATACATATTAATGATATCACGCTTTGCATAATTAGAAAAACCAGATAAATCATGGGTGTATATTTTATCTAATATGCGTTGGGCTTCCGAGTTTAATAGCTGTACAATGCTGTATCTGACAGATCTAGTGGTTTTTGGAAGGCGTGCTCGCGTTGTGAAGGAATAATGTTTATGTCCAGTGTCATAATCGTGAATATCGCAGTGCTGTATGATAGGTAAAGAGGCGAAATAATCTGGCAGGCAGCCGTTCCTAAGTTTATGATAAAATTTTAGCAATTGTAATCTGTGTATATCTTGCACCTTTAAGGTATGCAGACGTTTAAATAGCGGTTCTGTGTGTGCATTGTATCTACTATTTGCGATGGCTCGTATGGCTTTTTTCTGCAGTTTAGAGATTCTTTTGGAATCGTAACCCCATATCAGAATACCATAATGAAATTTGCGGCAGTATAAGTGAATCATAGACTATTTGAAGAACATAACCAGGTAGAACAGTTTTCAACTTCTGTAGTACACCGTTGGTTTTGGAGATCTTGTTAGAGATCCTCGTTATGTGTTTGTCCCATCGCAGGTGTTTATCAATGGTAATACTAAAATTGTGAAATCTTCGACGCATTCTAAACGTGCATTGTTGATAAAAAGATCTAGGTTGGCAATTTGTTTCTGATAGTTCCGGAATATCACATAGTAGTATAGATAGGCAGGTAGTATAGATATCGGTCTATAATTGGAAATGTTTTTTTCGTCGTTCTGCTTGTGGATAGGAATAACTTTGGCGATCTGCATGTTATCTGGAAAAACACCTGTTGTGATGCATTGATTTATTATAAGCGTCAACGAGTGCGATATTTCTGGTTTAATTACTTTAAGGAACTTTACAGATATATTATCATGGCCATAACTTGTCTTAGGCTTTAAGTCGTCAATGATTGGTTCAGTCACTGTGTTAGTTACGGTCTTTAACTCTAGCGAGGCGACTGGAGCTTTTGGTAAGTGACTTCTGTAAGACGGACCGGAATTTACACGGGTCCCGCCTATCAGTTCAGACCCGACCGTTGTGAAATAGGAATTAAACTCATTACTTACTTCTGTCATGTTGGATACTTCTTTTCCCTTCACGGTGAAGCAGGTAGGGAAGTCTCTCTTGTTTTTAGTTCGGTTTAGCACCTCCTTAATTGCACCCCAGGATTTTTTTTATATCATTTTTGCATTTCGTGAAACGTGACTGGTAGTACCTTTCCTTAGCCTGCTGTATACTTCTTTTCAATATCCCGTTATAAGTGTGTAGATTTATTTTTAATGTAGCGTATAATGACGAGTCAGGACATGTTTGCTTCAGTGTCTTATATAATTTATCTCGAAATGCTATGGATTTAATTATTCCATATGTTATCCAGAGAGTTTGCTTATGTTTATGCTTGTGGAACTTGACCTGTTTATTATCGAAATATTTGGATTTCACTTGCTGCACTATGTCTACCATTAGGTTGTAGTTTTCATTGGGATCAGACATAAGATCATTATTTAGTCGGCTAAGGATATTGGTATCACGAAGTTCAGACTTTAAATGCACAAGAACTTCTGGGTCATTTAGTTTCGAAAAAAACTGTCTCGCTGACCTTTTCTTTCTGGACGAGTTACTTAAACTTATGAAATAGGGTAAGTGGTCCGAGATGGCCTTAAGCAAGATCCCTACTGAACATTGTGCAGTGTCAGTTGACAATTTACAGAAAAAATTGTCAATCAATGTCGCCCTATATCTGGAAAATCTAGTGGGTAAAGTGATTTTTGGGAAAAACCCGAGCGATGTTACTGAGTCCAGGAAGTCACATGCTGTACGCTTCTCATTTACTTCCAACAAGTTAATGCTAAAATCTCCGGCAATTACTGCCTCTTTGTTTCCCTTTATCAGGTTACTGAGTAGCAAGGAGAGCTCCTCCGTAAAAATACGATATTTGTCAGAGATGTCATTCGGTGGTCTGTATATATTTCCCATAATAATCGGTCTACGACAAGAGCACCCTATGACCTCAATGAATTGAGCTTCCCAGTCTGCACACTCTTTGGGTAACGGAGTTATTTCCTTGTATTCATAGTCGTTGGCTAGATAAATTACCAGACCGCCATGTCCGCTTACACGTTTACCGTGTGATATCATAGTGTACCCCGGTATATGGAGACCAGCTAGATCAGAGTCTTGTGTAAGCCAGCTTTCTTGGATACATAAGGCGTTAACCGTGACCCCGTTATTACGTAAGCATTCCAGGAGCACAATTAGTTCGTCGTGTTTTGCCGATATAGACGCACAATTCAAACTTAGTCTAAAAAATTCGTCATCTACGAACGGTATCGAGCTGAGGGCCTGTTCATCATAATAGGGTGAGTGTTTTATAAACTCAGGTTCATCTACACTAGAATCCCTGGCTTCGTCATCGTTCCGTATTTTCAGCACATCTATTAGTGAATTGCGAGCAAAGCCCTCCATATTGTCCTAGTATGTCATTATCAAGTTGATCGTTCCCTATTTCTGGTATCATTGAAGTTATTCAGATTTAATAAGCATAAATATCTTATCTGACTCATCGCTCCAGGCATATCCGGAGACTCGGGCATATTTGTCTGCCACACTTGATTATTTCTACTGCCGGTAAGGACAAGAATGTCTAAGATCTTAATTATGTACCCATAACAAACTGCACCATGTGATAAGTAATCATATAACGATAACAATGGCAGTATTTGCCAGACCAATAACGATAATATGAAACACAAAAAATACTTGAGACAGATAGAATTCTACGCATATCTTAGACATAACCAGTTGGGTTAATGCGGGGCCCTGGTGTTGGGCCCAGCGACACTGTCTTCACATGAAATTATGATTAAGGGTGCATATCGGACTATCTTATCAACACGGTTCGTCCATCGTTTCATGCTTACGAGCGGGCGACAGATGGCTTGAGGGCGGATTCCAGGGCTTCTTCAATCATGTGGTAGCGTCTCGATCCGAGGCGTTGAGTGCGTCGCGTGAAGGTCAGGAAGACCGCGACGTTTGTCGCGTTTCGTCTGTGAAGTAGAAAGCGGATGTGCCGGGATGCCCCAAGTAGGCCGTCGTCGTTGCCACCCTCCTCGACCGCGCCTGGGGCCTTGGGGTCGCCCAGTCGAAAGGCTGCTACAGTGTGGGTGGCGCCCGCGTTGGAAGGCTCCATCATGAGGATCCGGTAGGCTTCCCGTATCCCGTTTAGGTTGGACGCGGGGACCACTGTTGCAAAGCCGGAATTGCCGCCTTCGGTTACGATGTCGCCGCGGTGCATGTCGGGGGCGGAGCAGGTGAGGTCTTCCTTCTCTGCCGATGTCGTTGTCAGGATACTCCTCGTGGTTGGTTTTGGCAATGGGTCCCTTTGCTTTTGACCATTGACGAAAACCTCGTCGTTTGTCATTTTCACCCTCAGTTTTTCACTTGGTTTGGTCAGTTTCTTTAGCGATCCACCCTGTCTCCCATAATTCTGCCATTTTCCATAATTTCCGTGGGAAATTGTGGAGTGATTTTTATTTGTTCTTTCCCCTTCGGGAGCTTCTTGCCCAGGTGGATTATATGGTCAGCTTCTTTCTGTGACAGTAGTCGCACGACTATCGGTCTGGGTCTTCTCAGTGCGTGGGTGCCGGAACCCGGGGGACTGATTCTATGAGCCCGTTCAACACCTGGGTCCGATGCAAGTCCGATTGATTTGAGGAGGACGTTATGAACTATAGCAACACAGTCTTCGGCTAAGTTAGATGGCTCTGGTACATTGTGAATCAGAATATTATTTCTCATCCCTCTCGATTTTAGGTCAAGTACCTCTCTTTTCAGGTCTTGTATTTCATCATTCTGTCTTATCACTATGTTTCGTAGCATATCCAGTTCATGCCTCATATCCCGTGCCTGGGACTGCTGTCTGGGTGGGGGTGGAGGTGTGGGTGTGCGTGAGTGAATCTGGGCGTGGGTGGAGGTGTGGGTCAAAGATAGAGGAGCCATGTGTCTGGGCGAAACCATGAGATTGTTCTTGTACTGGTCATCGTCGCCTCTTTGACCAAATCGTCGGCGCCTCTAATCCCCCCCCTCCCCCCTCCCGGGAACGGGGGGTACTCAATACATTGCTGGGTTTGGGGCAGTGGGGGGGTCCGCGGTAAATTCTCCGCTTTTTACCTCTAAAACCCGCTCGGAATGGGTATTTTTTTCCGTTGACCCGCTCTATGTCGCAGTTCCATGCAGACACCCGCTCGATTTATTCTTTTTCACCCACCAAACCTGCTCTATGAACGCGCAGTTTTAAAATCCGCTCTAAAGGGGTATCCTTTTCATCACAAAAGTTCCCCCTCTCAGGCATCCAGGGGCACCCATGGAACCCCTCCCCACCACTAGATTGGTATAGTACTGCGTCCCCCGTGCCCTACTCCCATCGAGAAGTTGCCGAAAGGGCTATAATGGGTGACCCAGAACGTTATCTCTGGTCTACGGAGCTTTTTGGTTTATCAACAATTACGAGATAAAAATTGATACTCTACGGAGGACAATTACATATAAGAGAATTGCGTCGCAAGTAGTACGGTTCACACGAACCAGCATATAGGGGTGAGGTGAGGGGGATAAAGGTGGAGCGGTTCACTTTGCCCAGGTAGAGTGCCCCGTGCCGAAAAGGTTCACGCCTGGCATTGTCTAGCGGTATTGGATCGAGTGTATGGACTACATTAAAGCTTACTATGCGTAATAAGGCAGTGTTCTATTTTATTTATCGCACATGGGATTTTGAATGGGACTGGCAAATACCGTGCAGGTTGATGATTATTTCTTTTCGATCACGTGGGTCGGTGACAACGTATTTTCCAGAAGGAATTGTTTGTTCCCGAATAACGAGAAAATCTGATTTGTTAAATATGCAATTAATACCAATAAGCCATACATTATACTATTGTCGTATTATGGTCATTCAGTTGTTAACAAAACAGCCAATTTTCAAAAAAGGCAAACTATATCTGACGACTATACTCTTTTGGGCTTATTCATGTTTCAAATGAATCGTCGACCCCTTTTTTCTGCTTTATCTACTGGGAAACGGAAAGTAATAATTCTGCTTTTATAATGTTCAAAGGCAACAGGAGAAACGAATAAACGGTATAAGGGCCTCCACACACTGGACGCGCCAGCGCCAGCGCCAACATTTTCAAATAGCCCGCATGAGTTTCAGTGACACCCCACACACTGGACGCACCGCGCCGCCCTGCAAAAAAGCGAGAAATAGTTGCTCATCGTATTTAGTCCGGGTCAGGCCCTGTCGTCCGCTGTGGGCCTTGAGCGTACTTTCTTTCTTCGTAAGCTCCCGGATCAAGCGATGGCACTCCCCCCCCCACTCCGATACCCCCCCCCCCCCCCATACACAAGGATTTCGTCATTCCTCAGAGTCGTGGTTACTGTATTATCGTCTGGGGAAATAAAGGTCAAGGTCGTGGCGCGCGTCCTTTATGGCGCGTCCAGTGCTTGCGCAAAATACACGCCGGAAATACAGACCCGGAATTGTTATCCTCGAACGAACCACATGCGTTATGAAGATAGATGCCTTATCCTTAACTGGATTATGAGTTTATGGTTAGACATGTTTGCACCAAAGCAAACAGCACATATTTTCATACCCACTCGATGCTGCACGCACAAAGCTCTTAATTACCAGCACTCAAAACGTTGACTACAATGAGTGCGCGACACGCAGCTGTAGCAAGGCACCAGAGTGATGCGCACTCGTTCTATGAGCACTATTTTTGTTGTTGGTCAGCAATATGACTCACACATCATTTCCTCTTTTTCTGCATGGCACTTTCGAAATAACAGATTCACCATCTATCGCAGCCGTGTTCGCGCATTGTGGCTTTAAGTTACGATGCATCGCTTCAAATCGATTAATTAATTTAATATATTTTACTTTAGTTTTGTACTGTATCCTACGTGACATCGGTAACCTGAAAACCGATCCACGGGGATATATTACTCTTGTGTGCCAGGAGTTCTAGTATATGTGAATTTATGAAAAAAAAGTTCACATCATTAGTATCACAACCAATGAGTAATCGACTCACTGTCATGCGACAGCGGGTGGAGTCATTTGACAACACTAGATTAATACGCATACTGAACAGTTCGCCACCCACTATCTGTCCATATGGAGACGCACCGTTCTTTGCTCGCCGTCCCGACCTCTGCCACATGACGACAACAGTTGTTCATTCTTTGGTGTATCTCTCATACTACACGGAAGCGCGTGTCTTAGCGCCAGTCAACGCCGTGACAGAGACAACGGGCAGAGGGACTATGGCGCAAGCGCAACGCCCTCTGCCGGGAGATCGGCCAGTTGGTTGCTTCGAACCAGTTGGTAGCGCTTATATTATATCTGAGCTGTATGGCAAGCCAAAGTGGAATTTAATCAAATATTCGAAGATGTATGTACAAATACTTTATTAAATTCAACTTTTGTCCGCTATAGAGCTGACAGTTTCACTGGCGGCTCCAGAGTGGAGGCGCCGATCGGTTAGAGAAGGGTATGGATCGAGGGAATCGAGGGGTTGGTGTTTAAACTCATTTGTAGGGACGTCGTTTCTTCCTTTCACTTATGTCATCAGTTATTCATATATATCATCGCCACCGACTTGAACTCATATTAAACAATATGAGTCATTTAAAAAAAAAATTACTCCTTTTCAAAAGTACTATTTTATTAATTACAGCCGTATGGTGTCCTCTTACGTTCGTACATATGGGTTCATAATTTCTGGCAACTAGACGCAGCTATATCTGCCGCGAGTTAATTTGGACCTAAATGTGTCTAGGTAAAGCGTCATTTCAGGTGTTCCATGTTGGTGAAACTATTGATATTCTGTCGGCGCTCAAAGTGTCATGCTCGACTCGGTAATAACTGTCTTAGTAGGCGTTGCCTTATTCCTAATGTTCATTATGCAACTTGAATAACATGCCGCGAGGAAAGTTACAGCCCCCAAGTCACTTTATGTGGCTCCATATATTCAATTTGGGTGATTGCAATAACCTAGTTCAAATTTGTTTTTTTAGTGTGTATTTCGGTGTATATAAGGCAACTTTTCTTCAGAATTATATCTAATAAAGGCAATCTGGATACTTTGTATGTTATATCATTCTTCGATCATATATCTTTTCTTTGAGTCAACAAAATATTAAATATTGAAGTATTGGCTTTGGTTAACTTCTTTTCATCGTCGGGCGAATTACATTTGCAGTCTCCAATTCATCTATTAGTCAAAACAAATTATGTTCTTGTCTAATGCTAGAAATATTCAGATCAATTTAATATGCGTTATCTGTGTTTTTAGATTTATATGAGGCATACAGGCATTGTACTGTATTTCCTTTATTTAAAACTTTTTATTTTGAACAATAACACAGTTCAGCAACAAATTGATTTAATTTCAGTTAAGACTTTTTGTGTTTATCATTAGATCGTTTTAAACTGACCAAAAACCAGCTGAGTGCAGTTGATATGTCATTTATATCGCTGTAGGGCACACCCAGTGGAGTCACACAGATTGGTTTCATTCGGACGCGTTAACCTATGAAGATCTTATAGCGAAAACGGGAAAGTAGAGAGAAAAAATGTTTCTTGGAACAAATCCCTACTCGTCACAAAGGCAGACTAGAACTTTTTGTCTGCACGGACCTAAACATCTGCACATGTGTGATTCAAACCACGTACCGGACGCTTACACTCACCTAGAAGATCACCACATTCGACAAATTCGACATTCTACATTGGACACATTCGACAAATGCCGAACGGGCTACCTATAGGGTCACTGGCTGGACGGGTGGAGCTTCTCCGGTGGGTGGGGTTTGGCAGGGTAATGGCAGGTTGCAAAACGAAAAAACATATAACCTTGGATGCGTTTATTCACACTTAATGTCAAGTCATATCACGGACAAAAATCACTGCATATTACATACTTAATTAAACTAAAACCTGAACTCAAACATGTGAACTTTCAAAGTTTTAAATTCGTATCACATATCCAGACACGAGCTATTCAATCGTCATTTAATTGTTCTGCCTCGAGAACATTGAATGGAGACATTTGCATACACATGGTTCCAAATGGTCACTTTTAGCCAGATAGCTGTCCTTAAACACGTATAACAGAGCTACAGTATACATTTGAATGCAACAGGAAGGCATACAAACGGAAACAATTAATACATATAGGGATATATACAATTATACAAGTAGTAGGTACATTTATTCAAAATAAATAAATAATTTGAACCTTTTGTTCCGAAATTCAATTATCAGTTGCCAAAAGCTAAGCGCAAATGTTTTGCTTTAGCAAATGTCTGAATGTATATAAGCTTCCACGTCTGTTTCTAGTTTTGTTGCATAACCGATTGCGATTGACTATATTGCAGTGATCCCCCCCAAAAAAATTGTAATTCCAAACTGATCATAAACCAATCATGAGTACCACCACCACAGACGCCATTAATTAGCAAGAATATATTTTAAAAAAATTATTCATATTATTATGCATTTTTCTGTCGAGGCCTGAGCTTTATATATATTTCAAAAACACTATCTAGATATCCACAACTGTAATATGTAGAACAATGTCAAGTGCATATAATAACAATTAACTTATATTTTACAATATTTTATCCAGGAAGGTATAATACTTTCCCTCACTTATTATTCGAACTTTAACCATGGCTAAGACCTCATTTCTCGACAGAGGCTTCAGCCAGTGTCTTGTCGTGGCTTCATCTGTAAACGCGTTCTGCATGGCGAATAATATGGGACCTCTGATGTCCACCAGGTGGATTTCCTTCAGGACACCCCCGGACGCGAATCGCATCAGACCTGACGCAAGACCCTTCACAATGGCCGCGGAGACTTTCTCAGCCTCACCGCCCAAACCGCCTTTAACAACGAGAAGATCAACACATCTATCGCCATTTCATTCATAGATTTATTTGAAGTGTCAGTGAGTAAGTGAACTTGATTTGAACATATTGCGCCGGATTGCAATGGGCGTTAAAATTCAGATATGAACACTTTTTCGCACAAAACCTGGTTAAACGTCATAACTTTGTGGATGTTAAAGTCAGATGTAATTAAAAATTGCTAGTACATACTTCATTAAACGCCACATTCGCAAATCAGAAGGTCATTTTAATTGCCGAGAATTATAACAATAGATTAAGTGTCATACGGATTCCGGTGTCCAGATTTCAATATTTAAGTACTCGAAATATTTAAATAGATATGACTTAAGTAAGATGAAGAAACAGTGCAGAACCAACCTGAGCTAATGGCCGGCATTGCGATGGACGTCACACCTTTCTTGTAGCAGAATTTTAAGATGTTTTCATAGGTATCCTCCAAGCTCTTGGTCGCCTTTTCGTAAGACATGTTGTTCCACCTGGGGCCCACGGCGTGGAGGACAAGCTTACACGGCAGACGGCCGGCTGTGGTAGCCTTACAATGGGACAACGCTACAGGCCCATGGCGCTCGACGTAAGCCTGGCTCTCCTCCGACAACTCCCGCCCGGCAGCTTTGGCAATGGCCTTAGCCACACCTCCGTTGTGACGGAGGTAACCATTGGCTGCATTCACGATGACGTCAACGCTCATTTTGGTGATATCCGCTTTGCATATGAAGATGACGGGACCGTTATTGGTCTTAAACCCCATATGTGAAATGTCCTCTATTTCTGGCCTTCCCGAAAACCTTCCTCGTTTCGGTATGGCTCCCGTGGATTCATCGTAGATTTGGTTGCTCGCAGCCAGTGCGACGTCACCTTCTTCAGGCTTGCCGTCGGGCACTTTCTTTGCTCCGGACTTGACATTGTCTTCAACCTTCTTCTCTGTTTGTTCCGTATTACCTCCATTATCGGCACGGTCCTCTTTCATGTTTTCGACGATATCCTGATGATCGACAAGACTTCCTTGTGCGTAGTTCCAGACTCATCTTTTTTGTTATCCGCTTTTAACTCTTCTTTGTTCCCCGTGGCATCAGACTCAAATAAAACACCGTGCCACTTCCTTTCGTCTTGCATTTCGTATGGTATATCCGTCTTGAATACGAGTTGATTATCGTTGTTTGTTTCGGCACCACTCTCCATTCCAATATGTCTCTCCCGCTCGGCCTTCTTCTCGCCGGCAACATGGTCTAATTTATTGGCTATCTGCTTCTTGCTTGGTTCGCTCATTCCAGTATCGACTTCAGGACAAGCTTGACGCTGTTTGCGGTCTGAACCATGATCAGACACCGTCGCGTCAAATAAAACACCGAGTGTTTCGCCTTGCATTTCGTATGGTATATCCGTCTTGAATACGAGTTGATTATCGTTGTTTGTTTCGGCACCACGCTCCATTCCAATCTGTCTCTCCCGCTCGGCCTTCTTCTCGCCGGCAACATGGTCTAATTTATTGGCTATCTGCTTCTTGCTTGGTTCGCTCATTCCAGTATCGCCTTCAGGACAAGCTTGACGCTGTTTGCGGTCTGAACCATGATCAGACACCGTCGCGTCAAATAAAACACCGAGTGTTTCGCCTTGCATTTCGTATGGTATATCCGTCTTGAATACGAGTTGATTATCGTTGTTTGTTTCGGCACCACTCTCCATTCCAATATGTCTCTCCCGCTCGGCCTTCTTCTGGCCGGCAACATGGTCTAATTTATTGGCTATCTGCTTCTTGCTTGGTTCGCTCATTCCAGTATCGCCTTCAGGACAAGCTTGACGCTGTTTGCGGTCTGAACCATGATCAGACACCGTCGCGTCAAATAAAACACCGAGTGTTTCGCCTTGCATTTCGTATGGTATATCCGTCTTGAATACGAGTTGATTATCGTTGTTTGTTTCGGCACCACTCTCCATTCCAATATGTCTCTCCCGCTCGGCCTTCTTCTCGCCGGCAACATGGTCTAATTTATTGGCTATCTGCTTCTTGCTTGGTTCGCTCATTCCAGTATCGCCTTCAGGACAAGCTTGACGCTGTTTGCGGTCTGAACCATGATCAGACACCGTCGCGTCAAATAAAACACCGAGTGTTTCGCCTTGCATTTCGTATGGTATATCCGTCTTGAATACGAGTTGATTATCGTTGTTTGTTTCGGCACCACTCTCCATTCCAATATGTCTCTCCCGCTCGGCCTTCTTTTCGCCGGCAACATGGTCTAATTTATTGGCTATCTGCTTCTTGCTTGGTTCGCTCATTCCAGTATCGCCTTCAGGACAAGCTTGACGCTGTTTGCGGTCTGAACCATGATCAGACACCGTCGCGTCAAATAAAACACCGAGTGTTTCGCCTTGCATTTCGTATGGTATATCCGTCTTGAATACGAGTTGATTATCGTTGTTTGTTTCGGCACCACTCTCCATTCCAATATGTCTCTCCCGCTCGGCCTTCTTCTCGCCGGCAACATGGTCTGATTTATTGGCTATCTGCTTCTTGCTTGGTTCGCTCATTCCAGTATCGCCTTCAGGACAAGCTTGACGCTGTTTGCGGTCTGAACCATGATCAGACACCGTCGCGTCAAATAAAACACCGAGTGTTTCGCCTTGCATTTCGTATGGTATATCCGTCTTGAATACGAGTTGATTATCGTTGTTTGTTTCGGCACCACTCTCCATTCCAATATGTCTCTCCCGCTCGGCCTTCTTCTCGCCGGCAACATGGTCTAATTTATTGGCTATCTGCTTCTTGCTTGGTTCGCTCATTCCAGTATCGCCTTCAGGACAAGCTTGACGCTGTTTGCGGTCTGAACCATGATCAGACACCGTCGCGTCAAATAAAACACCGAGTGTTTCGCCTTGCATTTCGTATGGTATATCCGTCTTGAATACGAGTTGATTATCGTTGTTTGTTTCGGCACCACTCTCCATTCCAATATGTCTCTCCCGCTCGGCCTTCTTCTCGCCGGCAACATGGTCTAATTTATTGGCTATCTGCTTCTTGCTTGGTTCGCTCATTCCAGTATCGCCTTCAGGACAAGCTTGACGCTGTTTGCGGTCTGAACCATGATCAGACACCGTCGCGTCAAATAAAACACCGAGTGTTTCGCCTTGCATTTCGTATGGTATATCCGTCTTGAATACGAGTTGATTATCGTTGTTTGTTTCGGCACCACTCTCCATTCCAATATGTCTCTCCCGCTCGGCCTTCTTCTCGCCGGCAACATGGTCTAATTTATTGGCTATCTGCTTCTTGCTTGGTTCGCTCATTCCAGTATCGCCTTCAGGACAAGCTTGACGCTGTTTGCGGTCTGAACCATGATCAGACACCGTCGCGTCAAATAAAACACCGAGTGTTTCGCCTTGCATTTCGTATGGTATATCCGTCTTAAATACGAGTTGATTATCGTTGTTTGTTTCGGCACCACTCTCCATTCCAATATGTCTCTCCCGCTCGGCCTTCTTCTCGCCGGCAACATGGTCTGATTTATTGGCTATCTGCTTCTTGCTTGGTTCGCTCATTCCAGTATCGCCTTCAGGACAAGCTTGACGCTGTTTGCGGTCTGAACCATGATCAGACACCGTCGCGTCAAATAAAACACCGAGTGTTTCGCCTTGCATTTCGTATGGTATATCCGTCTTGAATACGAGTTGATTATCGTTGTTTGTTTCGGCACCACTCTCCATTCCAATATGTCTCTCCCGCTCGGCCTTCTTTTCGCCGGCAACATGGTCTGATTTATTGGCTATCTGCTTCTTGCTTGGTTCGCTCATTCCAGTATCGCCTTCAGGACAAGCTTGACGCTGTTTGCGGTCTGAACCATGATCAGACACCGTCGCGTCAAATAAAACACCGAGTGTTTCGCCTTGCATTTCGTATGGTATATCCGTCTTGAATACGAGTTGATTATCGTTGTTTGTTTCGGCACCACTCTCCATTCCAATATGTCTCTCCCGTTCGGCCTTCTTCTCCCCAGCAACATGGTCTGATTTATTGGCTATCTGCTTCTTGCTTGGTTCGCTCATTCCAGTATCGCCTTCAGGACAAGCTTGACGCTGTTTGCGGTCTGAACCATGATCAGACACCGTCGCGTCAAATAAAACACCGAGTGTTTCGCCTTGCATTTCGTATGGTATATCCGTCTTGAATACGAGTTGATTATCGTTGTTTGTTTCGGCACCACTCTCCATTCCAATATGTCTCTCCCGCTCGGCCTTCTTCTCGCCGGCAACATGGTCTGATTTATTGGCTATCTGCTTCTTGCTTGGTTCGCTCATTCCAGTATCGCCTTCAGGACAAGCTTGACGCTGTTTGCGGTCTGAACCATGATCAGACACCGTCGCGTCAAATAAAACACCGAGTGTTTCGCCTTGCATTTCGTATGGTATATCCGTCTTGAATACGAGTTGATTATCGTTGTTTGTTTCGGCACCACTCTCCATTCCAATATGTCTCTCCCGCTCGGCCTTCTTCTCGCCGGCAACATGGTCTAATTTATTGGCTATCTGCTTCTTGCTTGGTTCGCTCATTCCAGTATCGCCTTCAGGACAAGCTTGACGCTGTTTGCGGTCTGAACCATGATCAGACACCGTCGCGTCAAATAAAACACCGAGTGTTTCGCCTTGCATTTCGTATGGTATATCCGTCTTGAATACGAGTTGATTATCGTTGTTTGTTTCGGCACCACTCTCCATTCCAATATGTCTCTCCCGTTCGGCCTTCTTCTCCCCAGCAACATGGTCTGATTTATTGGCTATCTGCTTCTTGCTTGGTTCGCTCATTCCAGTATCGCCTTCAGGACAAGCTTGACGCTGTTTGCGGTCTGAACCATGATCGGACACCGTCGCGGCAGCGGGCTGCTTTCCCTGGTGCGACGCCACAGTCACTGCGGCGACCCTTGGTTCGCTCATTCCAGTATCGCCTTCTGGACAAGCTTGACGCTGTTTGCGGTCTGAACCATGATCGGACACCGTCGCGGCACCGGGCTGCTTTCCCTGGTGCGACACCACAGTCACTGCGGCGACCCTTGGTTCGCTCATTCCAGTATCACCTTCAGGACAAGCTTGGCGCTGTTTGCGGTCTGAACCATGATCGGACACCGTCGCGGCACCGGGCTGCTTTCCCTGGTGCGACGCCACAGTCACTGCGGCGACCCTTGGTTCGCTCATTCCAGTATCACCTTCAGGACAAGCTTGGCGCTGTTTGCGGTCTGAACCATGATCGGACACCGTCGCGGCACCGGGCTGCTTTCCCTGGTGCGACGCCACAGTCACTGCGGCGACCCTTGGTTCGCTCATTCCAGTATCGCCTTCAGGACAAGCTTGGCGCTGTTTGCGGTCTGAACCATGATCGGACACCGTGGCGGCACCGGGCTGCTTTCCCTGGTGCGACGCCACAGTCACTGCGGCGACCCTTGATTCGCTCATTCCAGTATCACCTTCAGGACAAGCTTGGCGCTGTTTGGGGTCCGAACCATGATCGGACACCGTAGCGGCACCGGGCTGCTTTCCCTGGTGCGACGCCACAGTCTTTGCGGTGACGCTTGGTTCGCTCATTCCAGTATCACCTTCAGGACAAGCTTGGCGCTGCTTGGGTTCTGAACCATGATCAGACACCGTCGCGGCACCGGGCTGCTTTCCCTGGTTTGACGACACAGTCTTTGTGGCGACGCATCGTTCGCTCATTCCAGTATCACCTTCAGGACAAGCTTGGCGCTGCTTGGGGTGTGAACCATGATCAGACACCGTCGCGGCACTGGACTGCTTTCCATTGTGTGACGCCACAGTCTTTGCGGCGACGCTTGGTTTGCTCATTCCAGTATCGCCTTCAGGACAAGCTTGGCGCTGTTTGGAGTCTGAATCATGATCGGACTGTGTCTTGTCCCATGTTTTCTTGTCGCCTTTTCCCGTTATGTTTACTTTTGCGTTCTTGCTCAAAGAGGAACCCATGTCTGTTGCCTGTATATATTGATAATCAAATACAAACGCATATAGATCTCGGCACTCCTTCCTCGGCCAAGACAAATAAACTACCACTTGTATCTGTCCAGCAGGTAATACTAATGCCTTACGGCATGGCATGCATACATGTTGAGTGCTGGCGACGGATCAGCCCCTTGAACCCGAGGTGCGGGGGTCGCCCGAATCACGTGTGCGTTTCTGTCTCGGTGTTGTGGCAGTATGGGTGTGTGCGTGTCTGGGTGTGGGTGGTGGTGTTGGTGTGTCTCTGGGTGTGGGTGGAGGTGTGGGTGTGTGAGTCTGGGTGTGGGTGGAGGTGTGGGTGTGTGTGTCTGGGTGTGGCTGTAGGTGTGGGTGTGTGAGCCTGGGTTTGGGTGGATGACAATCATGTAGAGGTGGAGGTGGAGGTAGGTGTAGGAGGCGAAAATGTCGTTGATGATTGAGTAAGGTTATGGTCCGGTCAAAAAGGAGATCAGGTACGATTTGTGGGGTTGGGGTAGATGAAGGGGGTATGCCCGGAGGTCGTGCGCGGCTATATTTCTTGTGTGAAGAAACAGGTTCTCTCCATGCATGGTGTAAGTACCTGCATGTCCATCGCCATTACCCGTCAACTCACCCCTCTCCCTTTGTTTATCAATGATGTCACGTTTTTGCAAAAAATCTGCTCAACACAAGATATCAAGGGTGAGAGGTCTGAGCGTTTTTGTTTTTGTTTGAACAAGAATGTTTTGTGTCTGAATAACCTGAGGCGAGTCAGACAGATGCGTTGTACTTTGATTCTCCTTCTTCTGTGGCTTGACTTGCCTCACCTTCCTGGTTGGCGTGTTGATTCAGTGCTGTGGGTGTGTGGGGGAGGTAATGGGAGATGTTGGACTTCACTTCACCACGCTAACGAATGCGCTTACATATAAATACACTAAGATTACGTACTTATTTAGTCACATTATTGGTTCTGTGCCCTTTAAGATATGTTCGCTATGACAAGCTGCATAGTTCTCTGAAAACTAACCTTAGTAATGCGATTATTTAAAAAGTCCTCAATCTAACAGTTACTGCGTGGCATAACAAATCTTCAGTGACACTCAGGACAACGGTTCAACCCAAAAAGTAACTATTTCTATCTCTACTATTATATCTTGCAGCATTGTCGCAACCCATCAAGGTCGAGAGCGGGTGGCACCTTGCGGATTCTTTCAGAACCATTTTTTTTTGGCAATTTCAGGTTCTAGTGACAACCAATAGCAAACCATGTCACATCAAATATTATTTCCTCCTCCAAATTTGAACGACTATGTATCACTAGCAAATACACCAAATATTTACTGATTTACATAGACGGGTCGAAAGGCAAATTGCGATAACTCTGCCTATGTTTGACAACAAGCATCTGAATCCTTTAATATTTTCCAACTCGTCTGTGATGTTTGAGTTTATCACGTCTATTTTGTTTTACTCAGCGTTGTGTTCCTGAGCGCTGCATGTGTACGAATTAAACATTTTATTGGCTGCAAAAAGAAATGCATGAGGTCAGCTGACTTGACATGCAGCAAAAGTGTCAAATGTCAGCTGACCATATATATACAGCCAATGACCGTTTAAAGGTTTTGAGCAAAATTTGACTTGTTCATGCCCTTAACCTTTGTGACTTTGTGAGCTGCAACTAAGTAGATTTCCGCAAAAGTTTGACCGAAACATCAATGGCATGTGAATATTGAATATTTATTTATAAATAATTGACTGCGTAGCATTTGAAGAAACACAGGTACGAATGTGATAGCATTACTGAAGGCTAAAAAGTATATTTGTGTTTTGGTTTGAGCCTCAAAGCTTGCTTATCCAATTGTTATATGATAGGATATACGCACTGGCCCCATCCATCGCATGAACGGTGTTGCTTTCATCTTCCCTATAGGAAGAAGCTGGCCGGTGTTAATCTTGTCTGTCCGCCACCCTGGAAAAGACCCCATGTCCTCCTTCGCAAAGAGTACGGGGTAACCCCTGGGGAATGCTCCCACATGCTCCCTTCTTTCTCCCATTGACGCGATATGACCAAAAGTGGTAAAAACGTCCTGAATATATAACCAACTAACGAACCTGCAACCCTGGGTTTCCCTCTTACTCTCCTCCCTCCTCTTATTCTTGTGTTCGACACCACCATAAACGGCAAGTTAGTTTATCATATGATTTATTGACAGTTTACTATACAACAATAGCCATTTACACATTTGACCATTCTGTTACTGATCGGGTTGAATAATCATCTGTTAGAAAATGTGTCTATGGAATACTAATAAGTCAGCAAACATGATTTTTGTGATATTAGGACCATTCCGTTTGCACAACTGGGTTGCGCAGATCCGCAGTATCTGGTCACAGCAAATATGGAAGGAGCGCATGAAAAATAAGGTCAGTAAAGGATTGACGTTACAAATTGGAAAATAATAAGTAAGTAGTTTTTACATCGATATCTGAATTTATATAAGTAAACATCATAGCTTTGTCGCATACGCCCTGAAGCGAGTCTTTCCCGACATAGCTTCGTGGATCACCCTGTGATAAATAAACCTCAGGCAGCCACGGCCTGCAAATTCAACAATCAGCAATCTGGCTGCTACTTTAAATGCATTTCATAATTATCAGCATCCAGAGTTCGATAACCTGTAATAATAATAATAATAATAATAATCATAGTAATAATATTAATCAAAATAATAATAATAATCATGATAATAATGAATAAAGACGAAAGCGCCTTTATTTGCGATTCGCATCTAATAGTAGTCCATTGGACGATCGACGCGATGCAATACCGCCCCCTTCCGGGCTTCATCAGTAAACGCCGTCTGGATCACCCTCAGCAGACGGCCATCGATGTCCACCAGGTGGATGGCCTTCAGGTCACAATGGGCCGGCATCCAGTTCAATCCGGCGATCACTCCCTTCACAATGGCGTCGGAGACTTTCTCAGCGGCCCCGCCGTCCATACCTGGAACACAGGTAGAAAAAGATAGAGACATATGGAGAGATGATATGCATATGGCATTGCGTCGAGTGCGAGATGGGTTTATCTCAGCACAAGTCTCCAAAATCCTGCCTGAGCCTTTAGGCGAAGGCAGGATTTCGGAGATGCGTGCTGAGATAAACCCATCCCGCACGAGAAGCAATGCCATATGTATTTTCTCGCTCGAATAGAACTTCAAACGTCGCCATTAATTCAACACGGAGATCTAACGATGACAATGATACTCACAACTGCACCTAAATATTTGGTCGAAATCATAACAGTGGCGCTCAATAGCACCTGTAACTAAGGGTTGCGCGCGACGTGTTTCCTTGGAGATATGACGTCGTCAAAGTGATTACGTCTCTGCGGCGGAGATAGGTCTAACGAGCATATTGTTTTAGGCAAAATGGTCTATCTATTTGTTAAATGAACCTTTTGTTTTCGTAAATTGTGGCTGTATTTCTCTAGTTGGAGTTCATATGATTCAGGTCTATAGCTATTAAGTTGGGTTGGTTTGTTGGAACTATTTATGTAAATATCAGTTACGCGCATTGACACCGCGGTAACCACTGAGTGACAAGATCTGTAACGTGAATGGCGGCAGCAAAACAACGTGGTCAATACATGACCACCAACTCGTAATAATGTCCAATGGTTATATATTACACGAAGTGAGTAGTTATGGATACCTACAACCTACTACTGACTGCATGGTTACACAGTACCATATGGTGGCTACCACACAATTACAAACTGCGGCATGATTACGATCTACCGCATGGCTACGACCTGCCACGTGGTTATGAACTCATTATTACACACAATCACATGGTTACCAACTACCGCATAGTTACGAACTCCCACATGGTTACGAAGTACCATATAGTTAAGAATTACCGTTTGTTACTAGCTACCGCATGGTTACGAACTAATACACAGTTACGAACTCCTACATAGTTACGAACTACCATATTGATTACGAACTCCCACATAGTTACGAACTGCCACATGTGTTACGCACACACTACCACATGGTTCAATAACTCACCTGCACTAATGGGCGGTATAACTATCGACGTGACCCGTTCGGCGTAACAGAACTCGAGTATGCGGACGAAGGTGTCCTGCAGCTGCCGCGCCGCCTTCTGTTCTGGGGTGTCCGTCCACTTGGGACCCACGGCGTGGAGGACGCGCTGACAGGGCAGCCGACCCGCCGGCGTGGCCACACAGCCAGACACAGGCACGGGTCCGTACCTGGCAACAACGCCCTCACTGGCTCTGGCCAGCTCTGACCCGGCGGCGTCCGCGATCGCCCTGGCAACGCCTCCCTCATGGCGGAGGTGAGCGTTGGCCTCGTTGACTATGACGTCGACCTTGACCTTGGTGATATCCTGCTTGTAGATGAGGATGACGGGGCCTTTAGTTTTGTATCTAAATTCCATGAGCGTTACGGGGGTCTCGGCCCCAGTCGCGGTGGGACTGTACGACGGAGACTTCGGGTCTTCGGGCTTACCACCCATGTTGGGACTTCCATCAAGTCCACGTGTATATCGGAAAGGGTCACCACCTCCTGTCTGTGGAATTGCGTCTGATATATTATTGATCTGGATTTCGTTGTACGTTCTGTCGTTTTCATCATGAACATCCGGGTAGCTGTAATGTGTTACGCGAGATTCATATCCTTGATTACCGGATGTGACGTCATATCCTTTCACCTTAGGGTCCTTGCTGTTCTCCAGTCCGCTCGGGCACTGATAGGTGCGCGATGCGGCGTATCTGTCAGGCACATTGTGTGTGTTGTATCTGGCGGCTTGAGGCGCATCATTGTTGGCGGTGTGGCGTAAGACGCCTGTAGGCGTAACATGTGTGTCTACCCTGGTCTTCTTCCTGTGCGTGTTGACACTCTGTCCATCTCCCCGGTCGTAAGCACTGTCATGTCCTGGTCCAATTATTACGTCATAATCCGAATGACCTTGAACTCGCGAAGGGTCGGGCATCCCGGCCATCCGGGTGGCACGCTTCCCGTCATGCATCGGGGTCTGCTTATCCGCCATTGTCGCCAAATTCGATGTTTCTCAGATTCGAAATCCGCCCAGCCTTGCTCATACACGTCTGTAAGTACCTATAGCCTGTACGCTACATGTAAGCCTACTTCCTGGATTTGCTGAGCATTTGCGCCATGAGGCCTACTCCCCACCCCCTCCCCTATCCCACCACCTCGAGATTTACGCAGTCACTTGTGGCAGACCTCCCCGATCAGTCAGCGAGTCAAGTGTCATTAATGTAACCGAATACCGCGTCTGCATATATATATGCTGCTTGATAAAACATCGCAGTCGTCCCAACGATAGACACTTCAGCGGCAGAAGACGTACAGCGCTTCCTGGTTGGAGAGTGCGTACGACACGTGATACAATCTCGGTTACACCTATCGGGGTGTCCGTTTGTACGGTTACCTGGTGATATTGATTGCGCTGTGATCCTAGCGACACCCATGTGATTTCAGCCCTTCGGATATGTCGTCTTTGATAAGACATGTTCTCATTATTAGTCCTCCGAATCGACAATGACATCATGGGCTAGATACAATAGTTGAGGCAAACTCCTGATTCCGCGCCTGTGCCTGTAATACTTGCTACACTCGAGACTTTACATAAAACGCTATTACGTCAAGTTATAAGAAAATCAAGTGGTACATATAGTTTCAGATGACTCCGTATCGGATATACGTAATATATCCAACAGTTACTGTGAATTACGCTTATAAAAGGTGTGTACGCAATGTGTGCATCTCTTACTCGTCTCGGATGCATAATAAAATGCATGTGGCTTTGGCAACACGTTTTCCCGAGGTAAAATATGAATTGCCCCTTCAGTAAAGCCAGTTGAGCTTTAACGGTTTGCCAAAATTTGAAAGAGACTTAACTATACAGACCGCAAGTCATTATTCTAATCATACAGTCCTCAAATGCCGGATGATCGAGCGTGATACCCAGTATAGCTGTTTCATCAAAGATGGCGCTACGCCGCGGGCTCAGGAATGGTTGCGTGCGCATGCGCATGCGCCAGCTGGTATGCGCATGAGGACTCGGCTGCCTCTCTGAAAAGCGTCAAACAACTGCAATGACAGCCACACGCAATTTGTTATGATTATATCTTTACATTGATCTACCGTAATAACAGTATTTTGTGAGACAGTCAAGCAATATTATTTACCTGTTTCAAATGGGTAATGGGAAAAGAACATGTCTTCCTATATCCGTTCACCTATATCAAATGTGTAATGGGTTAAAGGTACATCTTTCCTTCCCCCATTTCCCATTGCAAAACATGAAAAATGGAAAAACAAACCCATTTCCTCTTTCTCATTGGAGTGTGCTGACTAGCGGATATATTGGGATATATTGATATCGATTAATTAACACTGTCTTACGGGTACGGATGTGGGACTGCCCCATACATACCAGTATGCATTGATGAAGACCGTTCAACATCACTGACCCAATTTGGGTCTGGGCGTGAAATGATCTCGCCTCGTTACCAGCGATTCGCAAATAATTCCTGTCAGCTTTTGTATGCCATCATAGTCATTACTCGCTTGTAGATTGGAGGGCATATCTGTAATTGTATAATTGATTCTCTTCCTAGGTTCGGTCTGAGAACCATTATATACATGTCCTTGACCTAACGCTGATCATGTCTTCCGGACGGTTCTTCACAGAGGACACAGACACGATACATAAAGGAAATGGGTTCTTCCAAGGCGCCGCTGAGGACGAGTCAACGATGAATTGAAGAGGTAAGGATACATGTCGTGTAATCTGCTTCTATTTGAACAATGGTCGAATTGCTCATCAACAGCAGCCACTTTGAAACCAACGAGAGAAACCCATATCAACCAATACAGTTCCCAAACCATTTAAAGTCAAACCCAAGTCATCGCATGCCACACAAAGTAGTCAAACGCCGAGATAACGAGCGACGCGAAAATCACCATCTTTACCAAACCAGACGACCAAACTCCAAGGTTGAGTTCGGATATGCGACCGGACTAATCGGCGCAGATATCTGGGGAATGCGTACTCATAATTTCCGCTCATGTGCGGATCAAGATAAACAGAACCAATATCTGCGGTCCGCATGAATGTTGCATTTGCGGAACTGCACAAACAGTACCACAAAATAAATCAACGGATACGTGTTGTGCGGGTGTGCAAGTCGAATTACTACTTTGCGTTACGTCTGTTACGCATTGTTGGGCCTTGGCGCCATGCTGGAAATCCTCGTGATCTTCTTTTGGTTGGGGAGTAAGGTCCGGGAGTATAATATACCACGTTACCGCGCTTTCGGAATGTCATCATGAGCCATTAAAGCCAGTAATTAAGTAGTGTCTGACTCCAGGGTCTGACCGGGACTGCTGTGGGAACGATAAATTACGCTAAATAAGCCCTGATAGATGGCTCTCATAACGCGCTGGTATCAGACGATTGAGAGATACCAGCGCTTGCCCGTGTCGACAGACATGTATCAGGGCTAATGGACGGCATACCAGGCAATAACATGCATGTATCAGCCTCACACGTGTCAGTGTGAGAACACTGTGATGACACTTACGCACAGCCCGCAATGTTAGCATTATTGCCGATAACATATGGTTGGTTGGCATCCATCCGTCTGCGAAAGACTATGGATTTGCAGCTTTGTTTTGGTTGAAGTTTGCGATTTGCATCGCGCCATTTATGACTGAGTAAACCTATCTGTGACCGACAGAGCTTACCGCAGTCGTCGCATCGGTGATCTGTCGATAGGTCAAACGGAAGCAGACAGCCCCCCGCCCAAGGGCACAAGGGCCTTTCTCTCCGGCCGTCAATGGTCACTATTAGGTCTGTCAGGTCATTATTGTTCAAACTAATTAACAAATAAGACCTATTTCTGCAAATGTTTATCTTTTTCGAGCACATTTGACAATAGCCGAACGTGTAGGCCTATGCCGCACGGAACGGGTGACCCCTCCGGCTGGGGGGTATCCCCGACCAGCAGTGGGATGCTATCACTTCAACAGAGCTTATCTGCTTAGTGGAAGATAGCTAAGGTCCATACGTTGATCTGTCCATTAAAAAGTTAACGGCAAATTAAATCAAACGTTAATGGTGTTTTCATTTTGCAGGGAATGGTTGCTGGGGGTACAATATGACTCACCGAAACGCATTGCGTAACGTCGAAGACCGCGTAGCTTAGTCGGTAGAGCGTTTCCCTGTTGATACTGGGGTCGTGCGTTTAATTCTCGAGGGGTGCAATTACTTTCTCCCTGCATTTGGTACAACAACCACATTCTCCCATAAAAGTGGTCATCACTGTTTTAATATTATACCGATTAGTTCATGCAACGGCACAGGCACAGTCAATGCATACGTGCATGGAGGGGCGGGGGTGGGGGGTAGAATTTCATGAGATAAAATATATCAGCACAATTTCATATACCCAGCATTTCCCGGGTAAAACACGGTGTTCAACAATGCTTGAAAACGCGTGAAAACTAAGTTTTCGCGTGGTTTGGTTTGGGTTTAACGGAATTTTCAGCCTGTAAGGCTATAGGCCTACCGTGCCATTTCACGTGGGTCTATCATATGAGTAGTAGGCAAAGAATGTCCGGGTCATAGGATTCACTCAATACTCAATAAAAAATACTCATAATAAAAGCAGAAACAATAGTAGGTCCATAGACTAATATGTCACAGCACAAAGATCCTAGTTGACGTGGAAAGCGAGTTAAAAAATATACGGGGGCTTTCATGTCAATGGACCTTTGCTGCATGCCGTGGGAAATACCCCACTTTTTTCAAATATACTCGCCCCAAAAGACCCTCCTTTTTCACGTGTACTTGCTCCAGAACACACACACCTTTTTCATCTGCCTGAAATCGGTCATTTTATTACTGAAATCACCCGGGAGTTATTTCGCAGCAAACCCGCAGCAGTATCTCCCATTAGATTTCACGCGTTGGGCGCGTCACGCAGTTTGTGTTTGTAGGCACAGCCTCGTTTTGGCATCAATATGGCGATTCTGCGAATAAGGCGAATTGATGTGTACATTTCTGCGATAAACGGAACGCCTGCTCAGTCCATATGAGGAGCGTTTTGCGAAACCATAGATACCGCGTGCAAACATGCGTGTCATGATGATTATTACGTCATATGACATGGGAAATCCCGCGCAGCGCATTAGCTCGATTGACACTGAGTTACTCATAAAACAACCGCATTCTGGTTTATCAACTGTCTAATCGCCCATATATCACATAAACCTTCTCAGATTATTACATTCCTAACATGCGCATTAAATCCAGTGGTTAGTTCTGTATCCAAGAACAGCTTTAGCCGATTTTGTGTGAAAAACCTGAAGGTAGGCAGCACGGTCCGTGTATATACCATCCAATCGTCTTTCGTTTTTAAAATGATCATAAGAAAAGCGAAACACGAACCAATAACCGTTTTTCATTCTTTGTTTGGCGACATAAAAAAACGGAAATTGGTAACAGAAGCCGTTTTTCGTTTTCCGTACGAGAAACGAATAATGAAAAACGGTTATGCATAACGCAACCGTTTTTCTTGTCGCTGTTTACACGCAATGTACCATTCGCGTTGCGTACGGTATTCGCCATTGGCAAACCCACTCAGGGCCCCAAGTTCAAAGGGGTTGGTTGTTTGGTTATTCAGGACGCTTTAGCCACTTTTGGTCATTTGGCGTCAATGGGAGAAGGAAGGGAGAGTGGAACTATATCCCCTGGGGTAATCCCCTTCTCTTTGCGAAGAAGGACATGGGATCTTTATCCTGCAACCACACAGACATGGCCACGTTAGACTCTCACATGGCCAGAGCACTCAATGCGCGCGCTCTAGCCCACTGAGCTATCGCGCCGGCCCCCAAGATAAAGGGGTAAATCGCTGGGTGCATTTCTTTCGTAGCCCGGGTTCATCCCCAAGATGAACCGAACACGCATTACATAGGTATACCTCCCGACCGTTCTTTCACCCAGGCCAGACCCAAAAGAGGTTGACTGTACCGGGCGGCATACCCGTCTTGGCCCAAAGAAATGTACCCGTTGTGTTGCGCCACTGCGTGCCATGCTAACCGCGCTCCCAGCAGGCCTGTCATCGGTTATAATATGCATTACATATACATACCTACAAACTCAGCAAACACGGAACATTCGCGTAATATTCGCTCAATGTTATTTCTGTGTTATGTTATGGAAGAACATTCCCGTAATATTCGCAGAATGTTATTTCCGTGTTATGTTACGGAAGAACATTCCCGTAATATTCGCAGAATGTTATTTCCGTGTTATGTTAGGGACGAACATTCCCGTAATATTCGCAGAATGTTCCGGACGAACAATCCCGTAATATTCGCAGAATGTTACGGACGAACATTCCCGTAATATTTGCTCAGTGTGATTTACGTTTTATGTTACGGGCGAACATTCCCGTAAATTCAAATAACACACTGGTCGGCCGCCTACCTGGTCATCTGTCAGGCCACACGCCTTACACTGCTCGGCCACCTTGTCGATTCTGAGTTTGTCTCTGCCATGGATGGTCACTCGACAGCCGTGCTTGGCAAACAGCAGTGCCGTGGCTGCCCCGATACCTGAGCTGGAACCTGCAGCCCACAACACAAAACCATATATGTCTGCATGACACGACCAGAGTACTTTCGTCATGTGTTCCTCTTAATAAGGTGCTAATCAAAGCCTTGTATATGATACTGTGATACACATGTGTTATCTGTGAATGTGACTCTGACCAGCCCGCCACCCCCCCCCCCCCCCCACACGTCCCCACCCACATCCCGGTGAGGCATGATAATCTGTCCGGCGTGATAAACTGGCTGGGGACGAATGCGCGTGCGCAGTGCATGCGCATCCGAAAGCAATTACCGCATGCTGTGATAACTCGTCCGGGTATCTTCCATTATCACTGACTCATCACGGCAGAGGGGTGAAAGCGTGGATCTCGTGGCCAACAAAATGCCGCGAGATCTACAATTATCCCAAGGATAATAATTATCCAGAGGGATAATACAAATAATATACTAATAATACAAGGCGTTTGTCTGACAAATATCATTTGAGTAAGTGGGAATGTATCCTACTTTGAATTATAGCAATGAGGTGCAGCGGCTCATGAGATTTTAACCGAGGTTTATCTTAGTGATGTACCCCTATCAGGGATCACTAATTGTACCCTATACGTACGATAAATAAGAAGGGTCTCTCATGGGCTAGTTTTACCATAGCTTTGACCACGAAACCTTCACCGCGTGTGAGAACAGGCTTTTGATCACCCACATGCCAAAGCGTGCAGAAGAATGTATGTGAATGTTACCCTCGGCGCTTGTAGAAACGTTTTGCTAGAGAAAGGCATGGCGGTCTGTCACACAATTTTGCCGGTGTACAAGATACAAGTGCACTACTTATAAAAATGTCAATATGTTGATGCTTTGTTTCGAAACGTTCCGTGTAATTTTAGTCTGTTGATTCAACTGTTAAATCAGAATTCAGGATGGTCGCGGACAGTTCCTCACGTCGCGGTTTTACCCGTGATACGGTGTCTAGCTGACCCGTGAAATGTCTCTTTGTTGCTGAATTAATTTTTAGTGAGATGGAAAGCACATTGTGTTAATCCCGACCGGCCGGACGCAATATCCCGGACGGACAAGCTATCATGTCACTGATCTATAATTAGGGACAGTTTTTAATATTACACCGGTCGTAAGTGGAACCGGATAACAAATGGCTCTGCTCTATTGATTGATTGCCGGCAGTCCATTATGTTCCATTATATTGTCATCATACAGTCGAGAGACACATGTGTAACTTGACATGGGTATGTCCAGCGCTGCACAGGGGCCACGTGCCCGCCCCCGCCCCCCTCCCTTCCAGACCCTGAGATATGTCTCCCCCCCCCCTTTCAAATTCTGTGCCTCCTGACCTCTATGACTTTCTATATTACAATGCATCAAGCTTTTTTAGTTTATGTGTTCTTTCTTTATCTTACCAACGATTATAAAGTGTGTAAATAGTACGTAACGTGCTCCACGGTCACCTACACGTATTTTTCCTGTGGTTTGCAGAAAACAAAATTGTGCCCCCCCCCTTTCAAGAATGGCTGCACACTGACACAGTAGGCTACGTGACGCAAAAACCAGTGGCGGATCCAGAGGCTGCTGCGGTTTAAGCCCTCCACCACCCCCTGGTCAAGCCGCAAAAGGCCCCCCCCCCACCACCGACAGGTATAGCCCCCGAGAATAAAGAAGCCTATCCCTGTCCAGAAGCGGCAACCTGGCGCTGAAAAAGGGCCAGCCCTGACAACTGTGGCGTCACGCCGGCAGTCTGCGTTCCACTGTTCTGCTGGCGGCAGCAGGGTACCCCATTGACACATGCCACGTTCAGAACTCTGTCAGTTGCTCTTCGAAACTACAACTGGGGCCGGCTCGATAGCTCAGTGGGCTAGTAGTCAGAGCCCCCCCTGCCCCCCCCCCCCCCGGGTGGGGGGGGGGTGCACTTTTGTACCAATCTGGTGGGGGGGGTGTCCGCGGGTGCCTTGATGCCTGAGAGAAAAAGCGGATATTGTGACGAGAAAGATACCCCTATAGAGAGGACACTTATGATAAAAAGATACCCCTATAGAGCGAGTATTTTAAAACTTGCGGCCGGGGTGAAGGTGGGGGAGGGGGTGTCTCTGAAAATATGCGTTCATAGAGAGGGTTGCCGCCCTTCTGAGCGGATTTTGGCGGTCAAATTATTGCCCCGACCGAGCGGATTGTGGCGGTATTTCAAATGGGTGATGGTCAGTTAGGTAGTCTGACGAGTAGAGCCTGGTTGTCTGACGAGCTAGGTGGTCTGACGAGCTAGGTGGTCTGCCGAGCTAGGTTGTCTGCCGAGCTAGGTGGTCTGGCGAGCTAGGTGGTCTGACGAGCTACGTGGTCTGACGAGCTAGGTGGTCTGCCGAGCTAGGTGGTCTGGCGAACTAGGAGGTATGACGACCTAGGTGGTCTGGCGAGCTAGGAGGTATGACGATCTAGGTGGTCTGACGAGCTAGGTGGACTGACGAGCTAGGTGGTCTGACGAGCTAGGTGGTCTGGCGAGCTACGTGGTCTTGCGGGCTAGATGGTCTGGCGAGCTAGGTGGTCTGACGAACTAGGTGGTCTGGCATGCTATTTGGTTTGACGAGCTAGGTTGTGTGGCGAGCTAGGAGGTCTGACGAGCTAGATGGTCTGGCGAGCTACGTGGTCTGACGAGCTAGGTGGCCTGGCGAGCTAGGAGGTCTGACGAGCTAGGTGATCTGGCGAGCTATGTGATCCGACGAGCTAGGTTGTCTGACGAGCTATGTGGTCTGACGAGAAAGGTGACCGGAAGAGAAAGGTGACCTGACGAGTTAGGTGGCCTGGCGAGCTAGGAGGTCTGGCGAGCTAGGTGGTCTGGCGAGCTTGGAGGTATGACGAGCTAGGTCCTCTAAGTGAGGTCAGACTGTCCACCAGGGGGAGTTGTCCACAAAGCGAGGTCGCCAGGCCATTGAACCAGATGAGCGAGACGAACACGTTAGAATACGACCGATTTGACTACTAGCTGTTCCTGTATTTGATGGATGATATTCTGACTGGTGAACAGCAACAGGTGTCTGGATGTCCGTAATTACTATGCAAACCAGCAAAGGTTATACGTATAAAAGTATAAGTATAAAACGTTCATGAAGCACGTCGTTAACAACACCATGTCACTTTGCATAGTAGCAAACTGCTCAATGCTTCGCCGGTAAGGAACCTTTATGCAAACCAGATCCTTAAATTAAACTTGTACGCTTTGTCTCATGCAGTTTCGACCCTCAGCTGTATATATTATGAGTAAATAAGTTAATGAATTAAAACTATTTTAGTTATTGAATTATTTCCGGCCTTCGCATTAAAAAAACGTTGGATATAGTTCAATCATGTCAATAAATACACAGCAATCCAACATGGGTCAAAAGTCAATAGACGGATATAGCTAGAATCATCGGTCAAATGTGAAAATTCTTGTCGACCAATGAAAATGTTAACATATAGATAACCCACGCCGTCTCTCTGCCCTTTCCCCTTCTTCGGTAGATGCTTTGCTCTAGCCTATTTCGTCGCTTGCTCTGTCATAAAATCGCCGTTGTCACTGCTCTGCTCTGGCCTATTTTTTGCCTTGTTCTCTCAGTTGTTTCAGGAATGCGGTCTCCTCCACATACCAGCCAGAGGTCTGGGACTGAGCTCCGTCGATGACCAACGCAGATCCTGATACGAAGGAAGCGGCATCCGAGGCAAGAAAGGCAATGCTCTGCGCCACTTCCTCTGGCTCTCCGACTCGAAATTCCAGCGGCAATGAGGCCCCTCGATCCTTCCAGTACTGGAACAAGTGACGATAACAGATGGAAAACATTATGTTACTGGATGTATTTCGTTGGAGAGGCCGACTTTTACATGTAATGCTCAAGTTCCCAGGGGGGGGTGCAACTACCCCCCCCCCGCCTCCCCCCCACAAGGTCCGCCGCTGCCTTGATGACTTGATTCACATAAGCGTGGACTTTCAATCAATGAACACGCCTCAAGAATACTTACCTTTCTAAGTCTTGATACATAAATAAATATTACACAGTAAGGATCCATTCCTTCAAGGTTTATGTTGCAGGAGAATTGGTGTTTTGGGCCTTTTTTGTGCACACAGCATGCCCCCATACATCCCGTTATTTATGTCTTACCATTAGAACACATAACTTACTTCACTGAATTGACTCTTATGCCGTTAGGTCCCAGCTCTATAGCAAAGACAAACAGTTCATTGTCAACAAAAATGAAATGAAGTGACTGCTCCACAAATATATATTACAATAATGCAAGTGTTAATATATGTAGTTTCTCCATATCGTGATTGTTTTGGAAAAAAACAGGCTGAATTGTAGATTCTAGTGAGCCCCTTGAGTTTATCAAGTAAGATAACTTACATTGCACAGATTAGCGTAGGCTTAAGCGATAATAACATTGCGATGTCACCCAGTCCCATACAGATGAAATTACGCTTATTGCCTGTATACTTATCTTGTAATGTACGCAAGAACTGTGAATCAGTACCTATTGCTAGAGATGCGTTCAACATATCCAAGCCTGCCTTAGCCACGGCATAGGCTGTTCCCCGGACAACCTAGAGCGCCAGGTTTAGATCAAAGACAACATTTGTTTCAGCCGCAAGCAAACAAATAAATGCATTTGTTGTTTCGGCAGTTACGTAATTACGACATTCCAGAAAACCAGGCGACCGTTGTGTCATGTCTGCATTCGTATTGCCTTTGTGAGATCATTGTGTAAGACACATTCTATACAGAAATTGATTTTATTGATTTTATTCACGTCTTCCATTTAGACAGTTACGTGCTACATGAAAGGCAAGCAACACACTGGTAGCGAAAACGATAAAAGATAGTTTTAACTTTTACCTATTTGCATACTTGGATACGGTAACCACTACCTCATAGTACGTCTATACCCGAGGATTTGCCAATCACTGGCACCAACGATTATAGCTCATCGCGCTGTAACAGCATGTTTGGATGGAGTGACCACCGAGAATCAATGGAATGGAATGTTGGTGTTTTAGGCCACTTTTGTGCACATACAGGCTAAATTGGGCCAAGGAACCTCCCGAGACGATGAAGGATGAAGGAATGAAACATGCCCCAGATTAGGTGCCCGAGCCCGGATTCGAACCCAGGACCTATTGATCTGCGGTCTAGTGCGCTAACCACTACACCAGGGAGGCTACCCCCCCCCCCCCCCACCGAGAATCAAAGCCGTTCTCTTCACAGTTGTGGACAAGTGCATTTAATTGCCATTGCAGCTATGGGTCCAAAAGGTCCTGATTCGGACAACAATAATTGCTGTCGTTGTTTAAAGATAGCTCTGATAAAGCTTGAATTGAATCTAAGAGCCGTCATGTATGTGGCATATAGGGCATGTCAGTTCTCGCCGGTTCTACTTCCGGCCTGGCAATTTGGGGACAAACAAACGAAAAAAGGAATACCTGAATGGGGATTGTTTAGAAATATTCCGTCATTTGGATTGTATTACGTAATACGTCGGAACACCTCTACATCACAGGTGTATATGATTATAATCTTCATTCACTCAATCTTCGATCAATAAAGATCGGACGAACAGAATTTGTGCACCCTCATCTGTGGCATAGAGTGATATGCAGAGGCAAAACTTACCGGCCGAGTGCTGCAGATGGTGGACACATTCACAATGCAACCTGCCAAAGATACATAGGTCTACATGAAGCAAAAATGTCTATCCTCTTGGATCGACATATATATATCCATGGACGGATGTGCCATTTTAATTCCAAAGACCTTGTATCTAGTTCTGTGTGTACCCAGGCATTATATTGTCAAACAAACAGAATTGATCTTAAAATACCACACACATAGCACTCACTAGGCGGCGCCACAGTGATGAGTGATTGGCTAATAATATGGCTGCACAGTTGTCGCGGCTCCTATCTACGGTGCGTTGGGAACCAACACAGACACATGTGCACTCTTAGAACGGGCGCGCATCACGATGGTGTCTTGCTACAACTGCGTGACGTGGATTCATTGTAGTTAACGAATGAGCGCTTGGAACCGACTGGCTGTTTTTGTTTGCGTTAGTCCAGGCATTTCTAACCATAAAATAATAATAAAGTTAAAGATAAGACATTGATCTCTCCATAATGCACGCGGTCCGTTCATATGAGACCGTTGGAATCGTTGTATTTTGAGGCAAGTCATCGATGCTCCCATTTCTGCGACAAACAGAGCACCATTGTTCTCGCCTGATCAGTCCATATAAGGAGCGTTTGTGCGTGATCATAAATACCGCGCGTAGACTTCATGATTAATGATTATTATTATTGTCATAGGAAAACCCACACAAAATATATTACCTTGCCTTGATTACAATTCTGATATTGACATTAAATTTAATGGTTAGTTAAGGTAGGTTAGTCAAGGTAGCAGCACAGGCCGTTAATGCTATAACATTGACATAAAGCATAAGTCTCCTGGGGTCTCGATCTGATCCTGTAGTGACGGCGCAACCCTATAATATCATGTTTTCTTTGATATTAAAAAGCGGGTCTTGACATTGACATTGTGATATTCACCTTGAGATAAGAAAGCGCTTTCTTAACCTGTTGATAATCACCTTTTTTTGTCTGCGATGAGGCAGCACTTCCTTAATCTATTGATAATCTTTGATCTACTTGAGATAAGGAAGCTCTTCCTTAAGCTGATAATGACCTTTGTTTTGCTTGAGGTGAGGCAGAGCCAGCTGACAGAGTTGCACAATGGATCGTAAGCTGACATTGATCGTCTCGTCCAACTCTTTCAAGTTCAGCTTTTCGAACGTGCTGCCAATCGCGATAGCCGCATTTTTGACTTGATGTCAAGACAATAAATGGGGAAAGGTCATTCTATACATCTGTAAATATAATCCCTACAATTGTATCTGTAGAGAGAAAAGCACAGTTAAGTAAACGTCAATACCAATATTCTAATAAAACGACCATTCTTTGTTGTTTGTATTCTACATCACGGCTATAACGCCATGGAGCTCCCCAGCTAGCACACCACATTGCAGCCACGTGGCGAAATGTGGCTGCCACGTGGCGGGGAAATGCCGCGTGGTCACTACGTGATCACCACGTCACTTGGCTTGTTGGGTTACTGCATTGCTTCTTTGTCTTTCTTCAATACGAACCAGTATGTTGATTGTCCCAAAGTGCTTCATAGTCTCCTATATTAGACGAGTGACGTCATCTTCTTTGGCCAGATCCGCCCTTACGGCCAATACCTGTCAATAGCAAGAGTCAATGTTGAACCGGCGTCTTTTTAATTAGTACAACGATTATACATTGATGTGCTAAACCAAAATATACTGATGTGCCTCGGCAGTAAGTAACAAACTGCAATGCAATGGCTACATTAAGGCATATTAAACAACAATTTTACACTGGTTGACAACCTACCTGGTCATCTGTCAGACCGCCAGCTTTACATTGGTCGGCCACCTACCTGGTCATCCGTCAGACCACACGCCTTGCACTGGTCGACCGCCTACCTGGCCATCTGTCAGACCACACGCCTCACACTGGTGGGCCACCTACCTGGTCATCTGCCAGGCCACACGTCTTACACTGGTCGGCCACCTACCTGGTCATCTGTCAGACCACACGCCTTGCACCGGTCGGCCACCTACCTGGTCATCTGCCAGGCCACACGCCTTACACTGGTCGACCACCTACCTGGTCATCTCTCAGGCCACACGCCTTACATTGGTCGGCAACCTACCTGGTCATCTGTCAGACCGCCCGCTTTACATTGGTCGGCCACCTACCTGGTCATCTGTCAGGCCACACGCCTTGCATTGGTCGACCACCTTGTCGATCCTGGGTTTGTTCCTGCCATGGATGGTCAGTCGACAGCCGTGTTTGGCAAACAGCAGAGCCGTGGCTGTCCCGATACAAGAGCTGGGACCTGCAGCAGACAACACAAAAACATTAACATTCGCAGAATGTTACGGACGAACATTCCCGTAATATTCGCAGAAATTTCCGGACGAACATTCCCGTAATATTCGCTCAGTGGGATTTCCGGGTTAGGTTGCAAACGAATTACGAGAAGGATTTGCGAATATTACGCTTGCACGAAACTAATTTTTGTTACGAAATATATATATATGTTGCAACACGTATTCAGCAAATTGTGAAGTATGGGGTTGCAGAGGAGGTTACAGGAATTTGAAAAGGCGGGGGGGGGGGTGGGTCCATTGAAACCTAATTGCGACCTGGGGGCGGGGGGCTCTGAACCAAATTGCAAGCGGGTTCACCAATGTTTCGTAAAATTTCATCATAGAGCGGGTTTGCCGATAAAAAAACCCGAGCGGGTGTCTACACGGAACTGCGACATAGTGCGTGTCAACGGAAAAAATACCCCTTCCGAGCGGATTTTGGCGGTGAAAGAGGGAGGGGGCTTTACCGCGGACCCCCCCCCCCCATCCCCTCCAACCCAGCAATGTATTAAGTACCCCCCCCCCCCACCGGCTCCGGTGGCTGATTGACTGGACTCCCAACAGAGGGAGCTCGCACAACTCACTCAAAGCCATAGCGAGCGCCGTCTGTCGGAGTGGGGAAGTTGAATCCGGCGGAAGTTGAACGCATGGAGCCACAATTCGTGCAAACTTAAAACGATCAGTTAGAATATACACGCATCAGCGATACGATCACATTTTAAATAATATGATCAGTGGCTTATGAAGTAGGCAGGATAAGAGATGTGTAACTTTTGTAGCCTATCAGGTCCTTGACGCTGTGAAAATGTACTGTTCTGTGCATGATCAAATCTGGCACTAACTCCACGACGACCTGGCGCACTGGCCACTGCCACCAGGCCACTGGCAGTTTTGATGTCAGAGCTGGCACTGGACCCAGACCCTAGACCTGTTGCATGCCCCCCCCCCTGGCTTCTCTCTTTCTTGGAGCGGGCTGGAGGGCCATGAAGTAAATATGAACATGGAGCGTTAAAGCAATATATTCTGTAATTTTTATGTTACCAATCTCTTCTCTGTGTCAAATAAGTATATTCTGTGTGGAATTTAAATCCTGAAAGCCTGTGGGCTACCCGGAGAGAAGCAAATTTGTTCACTTGAGCAGAAGTTGTTGGCCGGCTTTATATTCCATGCGAGCCTGTTCGGTATTCTGTGTGATATCGTCAGCGGCACGCCCGGACGTCCACAAGCGGACTGGTCTGCAGGTGAACTAGTCTGCACAGTTTTATGTTAAAATTGTTATTTTACAGACTCAAGGAGATATCAAATATATATGCATCATAATTTTGAGATACTTTTAGTCTTGGCGCAAGTGCTCCCAGGCAAGCCCGCTTCTTTAGGGGCACAACGATGTCAATTGTGAAATCCTTAGACGTCAGACGGGAATCGACTGTAGCTTTCTTTATAATGTGGACGCGTCCAATTATAGTGCTTACATATTCTATATACCTTGTTCTATCTTCTGATGTCAAGAAAGAGTCAAAAGACGAAAGAGCCAAAAACAAATATAGTAGACGGTTGGTCGGGAAAAGATGTGTGCTCTAATATTCCTTTCTTGAACATATAACCTAAACAACCTAGTGTCGACACACGTTCTTGGTGTTATATGATGGAACAAGGTATATAGAATACGTAAACACTATGATAGTTCGCGCACACATTATAATAAAACCTACAGTTAATTTCCTACTAACTTCTACGGATTTTAACATTGACACTGTTGTGCCCCTCGAGAAGCGAGCTTGCCTGGGGGCAATTGCGCCAACTTGATTTTAAAATGTAAACAACATAAGATGGCGCATGTGAGTTAGCTGCTTTAATTAAAACAATAGTACCCTGTGTATGTGCCGATTGCAGAATGTATGCAAATAAATGCACCTTGACAATCCGTTGAAGTTGTTCTTCATACCTTCATAGTTCCAAAGATTTCAAGTCAAGGCGAGCAACTGACATTCACTTTGTGGCTCTCTCGTCTCTGTATGGTACGAGGTCAGAGAGCCATGTTTCAGGGCTACCCAGTCTCAGTATATCACATACAGTAACACTTTACGGTTTACATGCACCCTGGCCATATTTCAATCATCAAATGCTGTATGTTTTCCTTGTTTATCATCGGTTTCTGTAGCATATTAAATGCTGAGCTGTGTACTTGCACCTACAAATCATTTATCAGTTAACTTGATTCCCATTTTCTTAAGCTAATAGTGTCTTCAGGTAGAATGCTAATTCATGTTCAATCTATCTTTGCAGAAGCAATATATTTCAAATTGCAAGCAGAATGATATGCGCCGTGTCAATGAGTTCCGGGCAGAGATGATGCGATTTGCCCCACACAGGGATTAAACAAATGGAGGTAATTGAAGCTGCTTACCAAGGTTCAATTTACAATCATTGTGAGTTCACATGCTGCAGAAATTATACCCTTAAATGTGTGCTTGTGAATAATAGATTTAATGATAGTTCACATGTATGCCACTAACTGTAGCTGACCCATGCTTGCCTTGTTTAATAGGTGCCGTCGATGGAGGATCCTGAAGCTGAATGAGAGTTGAGGTTGACGTTGAAGCTGACGAAAAGCTTGTAATACGGAAGAATGATGATGAAAAGCCTAATTCTGCCCTCTAGTGTCTTCCCTCCCCAAATTGGATGTGCCTCCCCTCCCCTCACTTGGGGTTTCTCCCCTCCTTTAACTTAGGTGTCCTCACTCCCCTAAATGGGGTGTCTCTTCTGCCGAGCTTGGGAGTCTTTCCCGTCCCCAAACTTGGGGTACCACCCCAAACTTGGGTACCATCACAACTTGGGTCGCTCCCCTCCCCAAACTTGGGGTGTCTCCCCTCCCCTAAGTTTGGGTGTATCCCCTCCCCTAACTTAGAGGTCTCGCCTCCCCCAAAACTGTTGTTCTTCCTTCAAACTAAAAGGGCTCTTCTCTCTCTGGAGTGGCGCAATGGCCTGTCAACCACGCGTTAACGCCAGTATAAAGACTACGTTAAACTTGTCATACAGTTTGTCTTAACGCAATTGCCTGTCGATCACGCGGTAACGTCAGTATAAAATCTACGTTACACTTGTTATACGCGGTAATGTAATTATAAAGACCGCGTTAAGCCTGTTATACGGTTTGTATTGGCGTAAACATGTTCTGGGAAGGTTCGCTCGTAATATTCAAAAAATATTCGCGGAATGTTACGGGAATATTGCCAAAAAACGTTCCCTGAATATTAAGAAAACTTTCCTGAAAAACATTCCGGGAATATTTTTTGGTAATATTGTAGTATTATCCCGTAACATTGGCGGAATATTCGGAGAATATTCGGATAATATTATTTTGTTACCTGGGTAACCTTTAGTGATTTCTTCGAGTTCTGCTTTGGTTTATTCAGATTTCTGAACCGACGGAAATCGGCCTAACGTTATTGTGATGGATCCACTCCCAAGTAAAACGCAACACGGAAGTAAAACCACCATGAAAAAAAAACGATTATTGCCAGCCCCACCAGGAACAGTTTCATTAAACCCATGGCGGCCACATGGTGGGGGTGGCAGTGGCGGACCCGGACATCGACATACCTGGGGGCGTCAAGGTCCCTGGGATGGGCATTTTTTTCCCCTACCATTTTTGTTTGAGCCCGCATTCAGAAAGTTAGCGCACATTATATATTGGCGGCTCGTTTCGTACGAGGCAGAATGTTCTGCCACGGCGAGCTCTCGTTTGAGAAATTACACGTGCCACGTCAGACGAGAAGACATGTATCGATGTGACGACTGGTCTCTGTTAGATGCTGCTGATGTGGTTTACTCGGTGTTTGGGACTTAGCCATTCAGCTCACAGAGAGATCGCGTTCTCTGTGGGCTATTACGTTGCAAAATATCCGCCCGTTGCAAAATGTCCGCCCGGCAAATATCGTTGCATTATGTCCGCCCAAAACTCAATTCGTCGTTGCAAAATGTCCGCCCGGCAAATATCGTTGCATTATGTCCGCCCAAAAATCAATTCGTCGTGGCAAAATGTCCGCCCGGCAAATATCGTTGCATTATGTCCGCCCAAAACTCAATTCGTCGTTGCAAAATGTCCGCCCGTTGCAATATGTCCGCCCAAGACTCAATTCATCGATGCAAAATGTCCGCCCGTTACAGTCGTTATGTGTCGGTTGGTTAAAAGATGTCAATCTGGATCTGAGGGGTCAATCTGGATCTCATGGGTCAAATCCAATTATGTGGGGTCAAATCTGGATCTGTCGGGTAAATATGGATCTAAGAGGTCAAATCCAGGTCTCAGGGCACAAATATGGATCAGAAGGGTCAATCCTAATCGAATTGTGAAGAAGCCGCTCTGGATCTAAGGTGTAAATCGGGCTTCTATGAATCAGTTCGGATCCTGGGGATCCAATTGGGATCCTAGAGGTCTATTGGAGATGATCATAGTCAAATACTGATACGATGGATTAAATCAGGATCTTAAAGGTCAATGCAGATAGGTGTCAAATTGGTTCTCAGTAGTAAAATCGGGATCAGAAGGGTCAATCCGGACCTTAGGGGCCAATACGGGTCCTGAGAGTGAGCTTCAGCTCAGTAGCTTAGGGCGCTTGGCACGAATGATCTCGCTGGAACTGGGAGCCTAATGGCTTGGTTGTCGGGCTAGCGCCAACAGCCGCATGGGAGCTGAAACCGGCGGCTATACGCCACGACAAACACCTGCCCTAAAGCGACCCCCCCCCCCTCCCCCCCACACACACAAAGGTACAATATGTTCAACTATGCACCGTACAAGTGGCAGCGAAATGTGACACCCTTTGCAGCGTCGAGCCGTGGGAAAGATTACAAAGCCTCGAGGCTACGATCTGTATATTATCATTCCTTTGAAGTAACCTTGCATGCGCTCGTGCTCAAAACACGGCTGCGTGGTTGACTCCTATATGCTTCCCGTTACGTCATCATGGTAGTTATGGTAAGCCGTTCGCCGATAAGCGATTCCACGCTGTGACATGCGTCCATTTGTTCTTCCCGATGCATGGACCGCGATAAATATGGCCCTTCATCCAATCAAGGTGTCACAATACATGAATTACCATTCCAATTTTATTGCCCTGTCACTATCAAAAGGCTTTTAACATGATTATAGGTTTAATTCCACGGCATATGTTGCCTTCCTTGTGAATTATCTTAATCTACAACGGGCGCGTTGCACATGTTCAAGGAGATATATGTCAAGAATAAGATTTTCTTACCCTTATTACGAGCCTTGCTAAGCGTTGTCTCAATTTGACATGCCGAAATGGAATGGGAAAACCCCCTGTCTAGCACTCGGAGGTCACATGGACCTCGTGGGAACCTATAATACCATGAAATGCAAAATGTAAATGGGACTATAGAGGTTGCTTTAAAAACCAAAAACGTGTGCCTTTTTTTGTGATTTCGAGATCCAGATTGACCCGACAGATCCAGATTTGACAACACATATCCGGATTTGACACATGAGATCCCGATTTACCCCTCAGATCCAGATTGACACCTAAGATCCAGATTGAGCCTACAGATCCAGATTTGACCTCTCAGATCCAGATTGACCCCTCAGATCCCGATTTGATCTCTCAGATCCCGATTGAACCGACAGATCCAGATTTGATCCCACATATCCAGATTTGACCCATGAGATCCAGATTGACCCATGAGATCCAGATTGACCCTTCAGCTCCAGTTTTGACTTCTTAGATCCAGATTTGACTCCTCAGATCCAGATTTGACCCCTCAGATCCAGATGACCCCTCAGATCCAAATTTGACCGCTCAAATCCAGATTTGACCCTTCAGATCCAGATTTACCCCACACAGATTTAACCCCTCAGATCCAGATTTGACCCCTCAGATCCAGATTTGACCCCTCAGATCCAGATTTGACCCTTCAGATCCAGATTGACCCCACACAGATTTGACCTCTTAGATCCAGATTTGACCCTTCAGATATAGATGTGACCTCTTAAGTCCAGATTTTGACCCTTCAGATTCAGATGTGACCCTTCAGATCCAGATTGACCCATCGGATCTAGATTGACCCCTCAGATCCAGATTGACCCCTAAGATCCAGACTTGACCCCTCAGATCCCCATGTGACCTCGGAAGTCCAGATTTGACCCATCAGATCCAGATTTGACCTCTTAGGTCCATATTATACCCCTCAGATCCAAATGTACCTTTCCGATCCAGATTTGACGCCTTAAATCCAGATTGAACCATCAGATCCCCATTGACCGCTCAGATCCAGATTGACCCTTCAGATCCAGATTTGACCTCTTAGATCCAGATTTGATCCATCAGATCCAGATTGACCCATCGGATGCACATTGACCCCTCAGATCCAGATTGACTCTTTATGTCGAGATTTCACCCTCAGACCCAGATGTGACCCCTCAGATCGAGATTTGACCCCTTGGATCCAGATTGACCGTTCCTATCCCGGAGACACATGCCCAGATCGACACAACCCACCGCCACACCCCTCTCTTTCCTCCCCGTCAATGCTTACTCACACAAGCAGGTTTGAGCAGCCGCCACAGTAATTTCCTCTTAATTATTGGCCCCATCTGCCAATGATTAAGGACAGAATAAAAATATTGTGACCTTGAGCTTTGACCTACATACCCCGCTAATGAACTTGACCGAGCCATGTCGGTCACACACAGACGCACACACACACACACATGTACACCTGTAGACAAACAGACAAACTGATATATGTCGGAAACATCGTAGATTTTCCGTCATAACAAATCAGACCGACATATGAAATTTAGATAATAACAGAACACACCGAGATTAGACTTCAAAATCTTACATTTTCGTTTTGAAAAACGGAACCAACCGACATACGGGCGGACATTTTGCAACGACGAATTGATTTTTGGGCGGACATAATGCAACGATATTTGCCGGGCGGACATTTTGCAACGACGAATTTAGTTTTGGGCGGACATAATGCAACGATATTTGCCGGGCGGACATTTTGCAACGACGAATTAAGTTTTGGGCGGACATAATGCAACGATTTTTGCGGGCGGACATTTTGCAACGGGCGGACATTTTGCAACGTAACATGGGCTAAACGTTTGAGGCAGCTTTGGTCAACAGATAGGCCTACATGTGAGGTAACGTTACGACAGGTACATGTATTTAACACATCCGGCGCCTTTCTTTCTTTCGACAGCCTGTTTTGTTGATGAAAGAAAAGCTACAAAGTTGCAAGTAGCTTTTATTTTCTAGCTTCCCGATCTGACTAGTTTTACACAGGACTCATCTCCGCTGTCCCCGGAATTGTGGAGGATTGGTCATTTTTAGAAACACTTCTTCACTTGAGTAAAAGGAGTGGCTAGGCCGTCAGTCGGCTACGCCCTATGCTGAATCTGCCTCGTGTAATAGCTGGGAAGTTTTGCATTGAATATCAAGAGTGAAATACAGTGAAGAAACACTTTCTAGCTTGTTGAACTGTCATTTATGCTCAGTTACGGACCACCGTCCCGTCGGCACAACTTTCTTATTTCGTTTTCCAAAACGGTAAACGAAAACGTTCGTTCAGTTCGGTGAAACTTGAAACGGTACATGGTACTACGTTTTAATTTGCTTTTGGTTGTCTTGACTGGGCAAGACGGAACACGGTATCATTGATCAATTTTTTATAATGATGTTTCTGTAAACAAAAAACGATTGTTGGTTTATTTTTCGTGTTTCTTATGATCATTTTGAAAACGAAAAACGATTGGACAGTATACAAAGGGACCCAGCACGTACAGGCTGTGGATGCCATAGCATTGACGTAAAACATAAGTATCCCTGTCCCGAAGGGTCTCGATTGGATCCCATATCCGCATATTGACGTCAATACAACGTCGACTCACGACCGTTGAATCAGAGCTAGTTGTCTCTCGTCGTCACATGGACGCCTACAACTGGTCATGTGACGTCGCGACGACTGTACAACTGCCGCTCGTCGTCTAAGCGACGTCACTACATCGTCGTGTGCCCGCTGGAATTCCCCTGATTTCCAGCTCTGCGATGTGTGACAATATCTGGCCTATGTATAATAGATCGGCTGAGGAACGCTGGCCTGGACGCGCTATTGATATATGGCTGACGAACGCTGGCCTGGACGCGCTATTGATATGTGGCTGACGAACGGTGGCCTGGACGCGCTATTAATATGTGAGTCGCGTCCGCGAAAAGGCACAGTCAAGAAACGTGCCTGGAGAATGTCAGGTGGGACAACAGCGCAGCTTAATAATGGAAGAAGCACCCGTAACGAGCTACGTTTTTTCAGCATGAAAACAAGTTGACAACAAAGTGTTGCTATGACTCCGTAGCAGGTAGTGTAAGGTCCGTGTTTGTCTGGGAAATCACATTCGATACCACCGACGACGAAAATTCCGATCTCACAGACGCTCACATCGTGCAAACAAAATACTTTAATGCGCATTCGCTGTGGAAGTAAAGCCCACCGCCTCGTTGTGGCCAGGTAGGTAACTATCGTACTTCATGGCCTCAGGCCCACGGTACATAGATAATACAAACAACTTCAACGAGACCGACCCTTTCATCACACAGTTCTCTTATCAAAGGCGTTATGAAAAAAGCGACCAATCCTGTAAAGCTGACCGGCATCAGTCGTTCTTATAATTCTACACAATTGAAAATAGGGACAATTAACTGCTTCCAGCAGAAGTCCCTGGCGCAGATCCTTGTAATACTCACATATCCGTAGAAGGTGGGTGATACTCATTTTCTAAAGATGTCCATTTGGAACGTTCTACACGTCAATAATTTCTGATATTTACGACTGCAAGGGATTTATCTGACTCCAGTAGGCTCTTAAACGAACAGTAAGGTTGAATTTTGCTTGTGCTATTAACTGTACTGTGCCATTCCTGAGTCCCGCAGTCTTTCAATCGCTGTCGAAACATAGGATAACATATATTTGCAACCGACTGTACGACTTTTGAAAGTCTTCCATACGAACCAACTTAATCCAGTACTTGACGGACTTTAACAAGTAACTGGTGTACAATGGCTCTCTTCTAGCCCCAGTTCTGTGGCTGTAGGACGGGCAAAAATCTGACAGGGCCCGTGTACAGCCACAGAGCCAAGCAAGCCTGTGACCGCGGAACGCCTTGGGTTGCCGTCTAACCGCATCTCTGTGAAACAAACTAAGCAACACTCACCGCCAAATCCAGTATTTTTTAACTCCATAGATGTTATGTTACTGGGTAGCACCGTTGATGTCGTTCAACAGACTCGATGTTCCATGACATGTCCATCTTTTCCCACACAACAAATTTCGAATCGCCCGCTCACTCGCCGCTTGTCTTGGCGGAAGTTGTTAACTGCTCGCGTCGCGCACAGAGCCAGAGCGAATATTTATCAACAATTACACGTGGACCGGCAACTCAGCCACCTTCCGCATGTGGAGTGCATTTGACATTTCAACAGTGCGCAATTATTACTCCCTTTAGTGGCGGATCCAAGGGGGTGGGGGGGGGGACGAGCCAAGTACTGTTAAATTAGTTGTTTTAAGTAAAATATTCGCACGCGGGGTCTGGCGCCCGCCCCCCCCCCCCCACACCACACTTTCACAAATTTCTGGAGCCGCCACTGTTGCACTTTCATGTTTAAATTGTGGCAGTTCACATGCACGGACCCCCCCCCCCCCTCCCACCTCTCTCTCAAAATGAAAATTGGAGGCAGATCGACGCAGCTCAACAACTGACAGGGGGCTCTCAAAATGTGTAACGGAGGGGGAGGGGGACAATGTGCGTTCATTTTTTCATTGAGGGGGGGGGGCAAGGGGTTGTGATTTCGTGCTGGCTTGTCACTTATTCTTACGTACATTGTATTTACGTTTACGAGGCAGTCTAAACTTAGACCGTTTGTCGATCTTCCTTTACACACATTTCTTTAATGAAACCCCCGGTCCACGTGTCATTGTTGATACACTGGCCACAGACAAATCTAGACACGCCCCGAAGATGAGGTGGTGATTTTTAGTAGGGTAAATCGCCCTTTTACGTTTTTGCAGGTCTGAAGGTTTACGGTTTGAACCTCAGGTGACAAATCGAAATCACACGCCATAGGGGAAGGGCGGGAGGGGGGCAAGGCGGCGTCGTGTTCCCAGATCACGAAAAATTAATTTCTTTACTCCCAGGCCACGATAAAAAAAACCTCCCCGCGTACAATCAAAGGGCGTAAAAAGGAAGCATGATACAAAATTTACGATTTCCCGATTCACGGTTATTTTATATGAAAAGTCTCAATTCACGATTCATGAAAATCCTTGATCACGCCGTCAGCCAATGCTTCCCCCCCCCCCCCAATATGACTGCAGGCCCACGTGTGATTGTTGACTATATTCGCTGTGGCTCTGCGCGCGACTCGAGCAGTTCACAACTTCCGCCAAGATGAGCGGCGAGTGAGCGGGCGATTCAAAATTTGTTGTGTGGGAAGAGATGGACATGTCATGGAACATCGGGTCTGTTGAAAGATACCAACGATGCTATCCAGTAACATAACATCTATGGAGTTAAAAAATGCTGGATTTGGCGGTGAGTGTTGCTTAGTTTGTTTCACAGAGATGAGGTGAGACGGCAACCCAAGGCGTTCCGCGGTCACAGACTTGCTTGGCACTGTGGCTGTAGACGGGCCCTGTCAGATTTTTGCCCGTCCTACAGCCACAGAAGTGGGGCTAGCTCTCTTCCACATTCACCTAGAGCTGCCACATTGCTGGTTGTCGAGTCGATATTTGGATGTTTACTCTAATGACTGATAATTCACAGAACTGTTTCGAAACATTATCTGGTGTTGTAGTCTACCTACTGTGTTCAAACACTCAACTAGATCACATAAACACGTTTGGAACGTTTCCATCCAGATAGACCCCATGACAATCACTGTGTTCACCTAATTCCAAGAACTGATTCAAGAATATTAAGAAGAAAATAAGACTGATTTTATGGCCTGGTGATTCCCCTCAGTACGTATGCTAGGGGCAATCGTCTAATATTTACATTTTGAAGATAGAAATGCTATGAAATATATTGTTTTATGTATTTTTCAAGCGACAACATTCGAGTCATTGGTAATTATATCGAAATATTGAAGTGAACTGAAGCAATAAAGTCACATCGTATGCCATGTTACCTCACACGTCGTTGTCACATGCAGCTCACGTTTGAGCTGTAAAATGGCTTGACAGTTATCTAGATTCAAGGTACCGGCATGTCATTGAAGTAAACAATTAACTGTAGGGTGCCACAGCATCTACTCGCGGCCCTCTGTTGTTCTTCATGTACATGTATATCAATGATATTGCTCCGGTCAGTGCGAAACTATTCAGTATAAATTCAGCCCGAATTTATAAAGGAAATGTTCTACATGTCCGAAACCAACATTTTCATAAGTATGCAACAAAATCGTCCAATAACTTTTAAAAAAAATTCGTGTTGTCTTTTATTTCCAAGATATATGAAAAATATTGGGTGACCAGCTTATGTCCTTTATGTAACCCAGATAATCGCCTAGCCTATTTAGAAACGGACACATCTGGCAAAGCTTACTGATGCGCTTTATTGAAGACCTAAGTATTAGATAATAATCAAGTTATCGAAACCAGATTCATACTCTCCAAAGCAGTCGTTCGATTGTCTTTCACACAGACAAGAATTACTAAGATGAACGCTCACGGCATCAGTAAGCAATATTGTTCACCAGCTGCAAGCTATCTTACGAACCGCCAACCGAGGGTAAAACTAGAACATAATGGTAGAGAGTGGCTTTCTCTCAGAGAAGGAGCACCGCAGGGTCATGAATGACCGGATAGTGACGATACCACCGTGGGGGCTCAAGTTAAGGAGGCTAACGACGTTGAATTAACTCTAGATAAGGAATTTTTGGAAATAACATTGAGGTTCGTCGATAATTACAGGAAAGCCAATCGCAGTAAATGCCAAGTAACCGTGTTGGAAAGGAGAAACGAATTGACAATCGTTTTCGATAGCTTGAACCGAACTGGCAGCGGCACAAGAAGTACCATTGCTAGGTATTGAAATAGAAGCCAAAGTAAATCCCATCTCATATATATCAAGCTAAAGCCAAAAATCGGGTAAAGGTTTCATTGTATTAGCCCATAATGTCTAATTTAATGTATGTTGAAAGCATTTCTTCATACTTTAATTAATGTAATTTTAGATCAGAATGCGTATTGACGACGAGTTGAAGATGAGAACTGGTACGCTATTGCTATATGTTGAACGATTGAACGGCATAGCATTAAAAGTATCAAGATCGGGCTACGTTACATTCTTACCATAACTTAATGGAAAGCCACGTTGAAAAATGGACTATGTATATGCCACGTGATAACTTAACAAGGTACGGCCACATTTCCGTGAATTCTCAAGACAGCAAGCTCCTAAATATGCTCAACAAGGAAACAAAATCAGTCAAATTCGCCAAACAAATTTGCCAAACAATGCCTTCAAACGTTATCTTATGCTATCTTAACTTACGTCAGCAGAACACGGCAGTTTATCATCGGTGCGTCCAAGCTTGATGCCACTTAAGGATTTACTTGGCTTGGCATAGTTTGTTGACTGCAAAGTGTATGTTTGTCAGTGGCAATTAATCACTGATTTATTTAGTAAAAGATTGTTTTTCCTTTCAATGCAATTGAGTAGCATTATTGGTTTAAAAGGCAAATCATGTATGTCAATATCCAGTAGTTTGCATGGTTGCTTAACAGTGTTAGCATCGACGGTATGCTAATCGAGCTAATTGATATTATGTGCACTGACATCATACGAGCATGAAGCGTGATAGGCAATAAAAGATGCCTGCTTTAAGTATCGCTTCACTGTAGTGCACAGGACGTACAAAAATTGGTAGTAATTTTGGCCCGTCGTTCTTCCCTATAAAACCATGTAGCAGGTACAAGTTAGGTGCTCATATTAATACCATATATGTCATTGTTGGACGTGTCACTTTCTCACATGCACTCTGTACTCGTCTAGGAGATTGAGAAGTGGGCGAGCAAGGCTTTAAATTATTAACCGACGGCGGCCATCATCATGAGAAGAAAGGATCAGTTTTGTTGCAGCAAATGGGCAAATGGTGGGCGGTGGGGTCATTAAAGAAAAGTATGCATGGCTAGGTTGGCGGTGGGGTCATTAAAGTAGAGTGTGCCTGGCTGGGTGAGCGGTGGGGTCATTAAAGAAAAGTATGCATTGCTGGGTGGGCGGTGGGGTCATTAAAGAAAAGTATGCATGGCTAGGTTGGCGGTGGGGTCATTAAAGTACAGTGTGCCTGGCTGGGTGAGCGGTGGGGTCATTGAAGAAAAGCATGCATGGCTGAGTGGGCGGTGGGGTCATTAAAGAAAAGTATGCATGGCTGGGTTGGCGGTGGGGTCATTAAAGTAATGTGTGTGAGACTGAACTGGCGATGGGGTCATTAAAGTAATGAGTGCCTGGCTTGGTTGGTGCTGGGGTCATTAAAGTGGTGTATTTGACGGTGTCGGCTGGTCATAATGCACCAACGAGCAGTCTCATGTCTCGTCATAGCGTAAAGTTAAAGAGCAACAGTTTCTCATCCGTGGTTATTCCGTGATTATTCTGGCCGTCGGTTCGTTATTCAATAGTATTTCAGTGATCGAGTTCTTCACACCCTTCACTTGGTCACAACGTGCCACAGGTGAGTGGAGCGCGAGAGAGAAAATGCTAGATCGCGAGAACGCTAGAGCAAGAAGCAGGAACGCGAGGGCGAGAGGGAGAGCACGAGAACGCGAGGGCGAGCGGGAGAGCATGAGGACGCAAGGGCGAGAGAGGGGGTACGAGAACGCGAGGGCGAGAGGGAGAGCACGAGAACGCGAGGGCGAGAGGGAGAGCGGGTGAACGCGAGGGCGAGAGGGAGAGCAAGAAAACGCGAGGGTGACAGCGAGAGCACGAGAACGCGAGGACGAGAGCTAGATGACGAGAACGCCAGGGCGAGAGAGAGAGCGCGAGAACGTGACGGCGAGAGGGAGAGTGCGTGAACGCGAGGGCGAGAGGGAGAGCACGAGAATGCGAGGGTGAGAGGGAGAGCACGAGAATGCGATGGCGACAGGGAGAACTCAAGAACGCCGGGGTGAGACGGAGAGCACAAGAACGCCATGGCGAGAGAGAGAGCGCGAGAACGCGAGGGCGAGAGGGAGAGCACGAGAACGCGAGGGCGAGAGCGAGAGGGCGAGAACGCGAGGGCGAGAGGGAGAGCGCGTGAATGCGAGGGCTAGAGGGAGAGCCCGAGAGCGCAAGGGCGAGAGGGAGAGCATGAGAACGCGGGAGCGAGAGGGGGAGCACGAGAACGCGAGGGTGAGAGGGAGAGCACGAGGCCGCGAGGGCGAGAGGGAGAGCACGAGAACGCGAGGGCGACAGAGAGAGCACGAGAACGCGAGGGTGAGCGGGAGAGCACGAGAACGCAAGGGCGAGAGGGGGAGCACGAGAACGCCAGGGCGAGATGGGGAGCACGAAAACGCGAGGCCGAGAGGGTGAGCACGAGAACGCAAGGGCGAGAGGGGGAGCACGAGAACGCAAGGGCGAGATGGGGAGCACGAGAACGCGAGGCCTAGAGGGAGAGCACGAGAATGCGAGGGCGCGAGGGAGAGCACGAGAACGCGAGGGCGAGCGAGAGAGCATGAGAACGCAAGGGCGAGAGGGGGGGCACGAGAACGCGAGAGCGAGAGGGAGAGCACGAAAACACCAGGGGGAGAAAGAGAGTGCGAGAACGCGAGGGCGAGAGGGAGAGCGCGAGAACGCGAGGGCCAGAGGGAGAGCGCGTAAACGCGAGGGCGAGAGGGAGAGCACGAGACCGCGAGGGCGACAGGGAGAGCACGAGAACGCGACAACGCGAAGGCGAGAGTGAGAGCGCGTGAACGCGAGGGCGAGAGGGAGAGCACGAGAACGCGAGGGCGAGAGCGAGAGCACGAGAACACAAGGGCGAGAGCTAGATGACGAGAACGCCAGGGCGAGAGAGAGAGCGCGTGAACGCGAGGGCGAGAGGGAGAGCGCGTGAACGCGAGGGTGAGAGGGAGAGTACGAGAACGCGAGGGCGAGAGGGAGAGCACGAAAACGCGAGGGCGAGAGGGAGAGCACGAGAATGCGAGAGTGCGAGGGAGAGCGCGTGAACGCGAGGGCGAGAGGGAGAACACGAGAACGCCGGGGCGAGACGGAGAGCACGAGAACGCCATGGCGAGAGAGAGAGCGCGACAACGCGAGGGCCAGAGGGAGAGCGCGAGAATGCGAGGGCTAGAGCGAGAGCGCGAGAATGCGAGGGCTAGAGCGAGGGCCCGAGTTGGCAAAGGCGAGAGGGAGAGCATGAGAACGCGAGAGCGAGAGGGAGAGCACGAGAACGCGAGGGCGAGAGGGAGAGCGCAAGGACGCGAGGGTGAGAGGCAGAGCACGAGAACGCGAGGGCGAGAGAGAGAGCGCGAGAACGCGAGGGCGAGAGGGAAAGCACGCGGCTGCGAGGACGAGAGGGAGAGCACGAGAACGCGAGAGCACGAGAATGCGAGGGCGAGAGGGAGAGCGCGAGAACGCGAGGGAGAGCGCGAGAGTGTGAGCACGCGAGGGCGAGAGGGAGAGCCTGAGAACGCGAGGGCGAGAGCACCCCACCTCGAAAGCTATTATATGATGTATAATCTACTTACATATATCGACCTCGATCGTGAGAAATTGGGCGGACATTTTGCAACGGGCGGACACTTCGCAACGGCGAAAGTTGATTTGGGCGGACATATTGCAACGGGCGGACACTTCGCAACGGCGAAAGTTGATTTGGGCGGACATTTTGTGAATGAATGAATGAATGAAATGTTGGTGTTTTAGGCCACTTTTGTGCACATACAGGCTAAATTGGGCCAAGGAACCTCCCGGGACGATGAAGGATGAAGGAAAGAAAAATGCCCCAGATTAGGAGCCCGAGCCCGGATTCGAACCCAGGACCTATTGATCTGCGGTCTAGTGCGCTAACCACTACACCAGGGAGGGCCCCCGGACATTTTGTGAAAACGAAAGTTGTTTTGGGCAGGACGTACTGCAACGCAAATCGGGAGGGGATATTTTGCAACGTAACAACGTGGAAGATTGGGTGAAAGGCACGTCTTCTGTTTCATCCCTAAACGAGGGAAACGCCATCGCCCCTTCCCGCCCATGCAGCCCCGAAAACCAGCCTACTTATAGATTAAATGAAAAAAAGTTATTCTATCAGCCATGGCAAAGCAACGCGCCTATTTAAAGATTAAATGAGTTAAATGAAGTTGGACTTGTAACCCATCAATGAAGTATCAATGTTGTTACATGTATTTATTTTAGCGACCTTGACTCTAGACGAACTCAGCCTTTTCATTGGCAACAGGTGCCCACTGGCAACGCGTCAAACAAGTCCGTGTAGCAAGAGAAATTCGCTTAGGCAGTGTGCCTGTTTTCCAATTGCCAATAACAATATGTTTAAACTAAGGCGTCAAATCATATGTCATCAAGTCATATGTTATCATCGTTAACAGCGCGTTGTTGAGATCAATTACCTTCCCCACAGCTGGTGGCTGACACCTTGCTTTTTATAATTTGTCCATTATCCATATAATCAATATCATACTAATAGACCATTAGTCCTATGTCCTATGTTAGGAGAAATGCATGGATAGTTGTCTTAAATCACATGTTCAATTCACGACCATATGAATTACAGGTCGGTAGAAAACGTTTCTAATATGTGCATTTAATTATACAATTCTATAACAATGATAGAATTGAATATATATTTCTGGGTAACAATGGACTTATAATTGTCAATGGCCCTTTATTTCCACTCAGATGTTGAATCTGACTAATGCATTCATCTTAGAACAAACAGGTAATTGAAGTAAGAATTATTATCTCTACAATTAACCGTGCACATTATTAAGAGTTTTCGAGGTTTAGACGTTAAGCAATGTTTTGAAGATTTTCCCAAAAAATTATCCCGCCAGTAGTTACTTGTGGAACCGAGATGTCGGGACATGATGTTAAATATTGTAGTTCATAACAATTTCTTAGTAATTAATATACGATGTACCAGCACGTCCATGAAGTATTGAGTTTTCAGCAATGCCGGGTGATTAATAGTTGTGAATGCGAAGGTCGTTAAAATGTCAAAGAATGCAACCTATTGTATCCTTTGGTATACAGTGTAATTGTTCTAGTTTGAGGCTATCGCTAGTAAATTGTGTATCTCTGTTGTTACCTTTTGCATGGCGGATTCTGGCAGTGGAACATTGGAGTAACACATGGGATACCATTGATAGCTTAACCATCGCACTGTAGTTATGGTCTGCATGCATTATCGCCGTACGCTATCACAAGGTCAAGGTGGGGATGAAGCCTCCACCTTCTTCTACGCGCGAACCAACGAAATGTATTATTGTAGCAAACAGTTAGGTGCACGTAAAATAATACGTGAGCTATGCTGAAAGAATGGTTCGCCGTAACATGGAAAAACGACCCTCCCACCCCCCCTCCTCCACCCCACACACCACCATCCTCACTCCGCGCGGAGATGTTGGCGCCGCTCGATGTCGAGAACAAACAATTTAAGACATGTGCCCTAATATTGTTGTATCCATATAAGGCACGGCCGCATCGCGTAACGTCATGATCATATGTTGTTTCTTCTACAGTAACACTACTTTATAGAAATCATCGGTTCTCCTTGACGAATTCACAGCCGACCTGATGCCATGGATGCAACTACGTGTTGTTACCCGGCGCCTCGCTTGCCACTGCGATGGCAAGCCGTCGTAATTGTGAGTTTGACCGCTTTCGTGTATATAACGAGGCTGGCGGGCCCACCATCAGGACGAATACAGGCGGGTTCGGTCGATGCATCCGGCGCAAGGAGCCCTTCTGAGTCCGGTGTACCGGTCGGTAAACCGGTTTGTACCCCGGCGGTGTTCCGCGATCATTACGCCAGAGAAGAATACTTCCCTTCCGGTGGTGGATGGGTGGGAAAGGACAATGCAGCTCGCTATGAACCTGATATATGCCGCCTCCGACCGCTGTCACTGAAAGCCGAGACGCTGAAGACGTGCCTATCACGCAAGAAGATTAAGTCCATCGTTGTGTTGGGTGCCTCACAGGGCAAGAAATACTCTCTGGGATTTTCGGCGCAACTGAACAATGTCTTCAGCAGGTATGAGTTGCTGAAGATAGAAACCCCCGTAGATAGAACGCACGAGGCGGCCTACTTCGCTGACGGTGACCAGTACATCTTGGAGCAACTCTGGCCCCAGCCTCGTCACTGCGGCGGTTGTGAGGCCTTCAAGGGGAGGTTCTACGAGGAAGGTGGCACCCAAAGCGTCCTGTTTGAGTACCTCGGCATGGACGACCTCCTGGACAGCACCCTGAGACTCTACGTTCCTGAGGCTCGCGAGAAATCTATCGAGATACACCAGGAGTTTTTGTTCCGGCATTACTTGGCACGTGACCCCCCTGATCTCGTCATAATTTCGCCAGCGTTAAATCACCAAAAATTTAAGAGTTCCCCGGAAAAGTTCGCAGCCGATTTCAAACACTTCCGCAGCTTGATCCAGATGTACCTTCCTCCCACCACCAGGACGCTTTGGATGCCGGGATTGAGCGAGCGTGAAAACGCCAATGCCAGCAATCCTAAGCAATACAAGAACCGTCGCGTGGACGGCCTGTTGGCCTCAGAGGCCATAGACCGACTGAATCATGTCCTCTACGACATCCTAGCTCCCGACTTATTAAATCCTGACGGACTAGTGCTCGGCTTTATGGATATGGTTCGAGTTTCCGACGCCTGTCCCCAGGAATGGTGGCCCAGTAGAGTTCACTTGGAAAAGGTCTTTTATCGAAAGATATCTGCTCATGTCCTCGAGTTTCTTTGCGGTGACATATAACTAATATTTTGCGTAATACGATGGTCAATTTTAATTAGATTTTAAAATTCCTCTTTGTTACCCGGCATTTGCGCTTGAGAATGAATATCCCTATATTTTACATCGGGAAAAGCGTATCGAAACCTTGTTACATAACAGTTTCCGTAGCTCGAAGTATATTCTCTCTATTCTCTACCACCGTCTGGTGACTCGTTATCAGCGTATCGACATACGACCTATTCACTTGACGTATTGGTTTTCCATGCTAGTCACCTCTATGATTGAACAATTAGACTGAATTGCCAATAAGGCTGCAGGCTGGTTGAGTGAGACTCATAATGACAAAGGTAACTACATTTAGATGCACAGCGTATACAAATAAAGTCGTTTTCGCCGAAGGGAATCGTTGCTTATTATCTGTTGGTTTGTAAGGAATACTTACCGCATATTTTGACCGGCGTCCAGCGCATCGTCGATTTATGATGACCACTTTCCGGGCCGACTTGGCCGGTTGTTATTTATTACTCGTCTGTTTACAGAACGGTTCAAGGCCAACCCGCTCCTAAATTTCAGAAAGTAGTAAAGTATGCGCCCCCCCCCCCACCCTCCCTACTCCCCCACCAACCAATCCTGGGCTTCTCGATGGAACTACCAAGTCAAGGAATCGCCACTTCCCAGGGCATCAGACGGTTTGCCATCTTGAAGTCTTGCCATCTTGACGTCTTGCCGTGAAATGTTTGTTTAATTAACAAGCTCTAGCGACAGAGTTTTGGCCGCCATTTTGTCGGGGACGACTTTCGCGGTCCGACCCGTTTCGACGTGATGCCTCGCGTCGCCCTGCTAGGGTTTAACTATGCCAAGGAGAGAAGATAACAGTGCAAAATGGATTATCCCCCCCGCCCCCATCCCATCCCATCCCATATTAGGTCCTATCCTTCCCAAAGTACATCATACCACGTCAGCGATCACCGCAGTGATGAGTCTCGCATGGTATATGTAAAGATCTCAGCCTCATCAAGCCTAGAAGAGGTGAAATGTCTTACAAGCAGAGAGGCAGATCCAGGATTTTAACTCACATATTGTCTCTGATATGTCAATGACGTCATTGTCAGGGAAGGTCTCTTGGCTCTATTTCGCCACCATGTACATACAACTGGCCAAAAACGCCAACATTCCATTTCATGTCATATCAATGAGAGTCGGCAATTACGACGTGCGCTAAAAGATTAGTATTGATTTCCCCTGGGATATAATAGACCGATCCAGGCCGTCAATCATTAACTGACGTCACTGCTGCTTGTATCCAATCATGTGCCGCAAAAAGCGCTTCCACGTGTGTTAGTCGGACAAACAAGTCGGACAAGCAAAACAGCATGTCACTGTGTTGTCAGAGATGAGTACTTCTCACTTGTACCTACACGACTCACGACTAGAAAAAGGACTGAATCGTTGGCGGGGCTTAGTGTCGGAGTGTGGATGGGTCTATTACCCTAATGTGACAACAGGCCTTTGACAGCAGGCCTTTACCGACTGAGGGGTGTTTGTGCTGATCTGCTGGCCGCTAACACCGAATCATTTATTATTATCAGATTATTCTTTGCTTGCTTGTAATATGTCATCGGACACGGTCACTGCACCGCCAACTTGGCTTAAAAGTGTAGCTTTGCCTACGATACGATGCCAACGGGACTTTGTTTGGACTCGGAGGATTCAGAACATAACAAATCATGAAAACATGATAACATATCCAAAGGGCTAAAGGTAATTAAGTCATCCATATATCCAGATAGCCGTACAAACGGACGCCCCGCTAGCTGTTACCCAGATTGCATCAAGTGTCGTACTCACTCTCCAAACCAGGAGACGCTGTACGTCGTCTACCGCTGAAGTGTCTGTCTATCGTTGGGACGACTGTGATGTTTTATGAATGAGAAGTTGTATACAGACGCGGTGTTCGATCACATCAATGGCACTTGACTGACTGACTGATGAGATCTCACACAAGTGGCCTTTGTTGGGCGATAACATTGGCATGTAGTATAATATATAATTAGGGTGTACACGCCAAAGTGGTGACATAAGGACGTGGCTTGGGATCATATTATGCTGGGTATCGTATCGTGGTGCACGCCACTCATGTTCAAATGTCTGCCATGGAGACTGCGTGAAACTGTCCGGGGTAGGTGATGTAGGCATCCTGTCGCCACTGGAATAAACAGCCAATAACTTACGCCGTATGTCATGACATGGTAGCCAGTGAGTGGGCTTACAGGTAGCGTACAGGTTATATTATTATACAGCCTACTTACAGACGTGTATAAGGAAAGCGGGACAAGAGTTTGTAGACGGATCTCGAATCTGAGAAATATTGTGTTCGGCGACAACGGCGGTCACGCAGGCCCCGATGCATGCCGGGAAGCGAGCCACCCAGATGGCCGGGATGCCCGATACTTTGCGAGGTCAAGGTCATCAGGATTATGGTCCAGGACATGACCGTGCTTACGACTGGGGAGATGGACCGAGTGTCAACAAGCACGGGAAGACGTCCGATCTCCGATCATTAAACAAGGGTGCTGACTCCAGGGTAGACACACATGTTAAGCCCACATGCGTCTTACGCTACACCGCCAAGCATGACGCGCCTCGATACTCCATATACAGCCCACAAAATGTGCGTGATAGACGCACAAACGTGACAGACGCCACATCCCACATCTATCCGCACCCGAGCGGACCCAGGCGCAGCAAGGACCCTAAGGTGAAAGGAAATGACGTCAAATCCTACAATCCAGGATATGGAATCCAGATAAATAGTAATCTATCAGACGCCATTCCACAGACTATAGGTGGTGACCCTTTCCTAGATACACGGGGACTTGATGGAAGTCCAAACATCCGTAGTAACCCCGATGGGGCAAAGAAGGGTCCCTACCTCTATAACTATAGCACCAACGAGCGTCCATCGAGGGACCCGAAGTCTCCGGGGTATAGTCCCACCGCGACTGGGGCCGATCTCCCCGTAGCGCTCATGGAATTTAGATACAAAACCAATGGCCCCGTCATTCTCATCTACAAGCAGGATATCACCAAGGTCAAGGTCGACGTCATCGTCAACGGGGCCAACGCTCATCTCCGCCATGGGGGAGGCGTTGCCAGGGCGATCGCGGACGCCGCCGGGTCAGAGCTGACCAGAGCCAGTGAGGACATTGTCGCCAGACACGGACCCGTGCCTGTCTCTGGCTGTGTGGCCACGCCGGCGGGTCGGCTGCCCTGTCAGGGCGTCCTCCACGCCGTGGGTCCCAAGTGGACGGACACCCTAGAGAAGAAGGCGGCCCGGCAGCTGCAGGACACCTTCGTCCGCATACTCGAGTTCTGTTACGCAGAACGCGTCACGTCGATAGCTATACCGCCCATTAGTGCAGGTGAGTTATTGAACCATGTGGTTGTGTGTGCGTAACACATGTGGAAGGTCGCAACTAAGCGGAAATTCTTAACTATATGGTAGTTCGTAACCACGTGGTATTTCGTAACCACGTGGCAGGTCGTAGCCATGCGGTACATCGTAATCATGCCGCAGTTTGTAACCGTGTGGTCTTTAGTGACCATCGGTAGTGCGTAACCATGCAGTACGTCGGTAGTCGGTTGTAGGTATCAATAATTACTCAATTCGTGTAACATATAATCATTGGACAGTTTTATTTTTGGTCAGCATTCACGGGATGCGTCTATACTTCACCCATTATGCAGTTATTAATATCTCACGTTTACATTGAACATTTAATTTCTATTAAACGCAATCTCGGGGCGTAACCATGATAACCGCTTCATTCAATACGTGTGGGCGACTTGAACAATCATGCATACAATGATTTAGACCTGCTTACTTGAATGGTGACGTGACGTCCAGTCTTGATAACAGCAAACTGGTCAATGGCATCTGTGTTCACAATATCTCCCTTAACGCAAAATATACAATATCAATTCCCCTAAACTAGATCTGACTCCGGCCATACGTGCACCAATCCCTCTTTCCCTCCCTCTATCTCTCTATATATATGTCATCTGTGTTCACGATATCTCTATTGTCATGTAATATAAATACAGTTTAAATCCCCCTGAACCAGAAGCTTTGATCTGACTCCCGACATATGTGTGCCTCTTCCTATCTCCCTCCCTCTCTCCCTATCCCTATCTCCCTCTCTCTCCCTCTCCCTATCTCTATATTTCTCTCCATATGTCTCTATCTCTTTCTAACTGTGTCCCAGGTATGGACGGCGGGACCCCCGAGAAAGTCTCCGACGCCATTGTGAAGGGATTGATCGCTGGATTGAACCGCATGCCGACCCATTGTGTCCTAAAGGCCATCCACCTAGTTGACATCGATGGCCGTCTGCTGAGGGTGATCCAGACGGCGTTTGCTGATGAAGCCCGGAAGGGGGCGGTATTGCATCGCTTGGATCGTCCAATGGACTACTATTAGATGCGAATCGCAACTACAGGCGCTCTCCTATTTATGCAGGAATAATATGATTATTATCAATATAATTGTGATTATTGTTATCTTTATTGCACATTATCAAACTCTTGTTGTCTATAATTATGAAATTAGCAATTAGCATTTCAAATAGCAGCCAGATTTTTGATTTTTAAATTTGCAGGCAGTGGCTGCCTGGGGTTTATTTACCACAGGATAATCCACGCAGCTCTATCGGGAAAGACTCGTCAGGGCGTATAACGTAGATGTATAACTATATAACTTTTAGATATCGATCTTAAAACTACTTCCTTATTATTTTCCAAAATGTAAGGTTAATCCTTGTTACTGACCGTAGTTTTCATGCACTCCTTTCATATTCGCTGTGACGAGATAATTAAATTCAGCGAAACCCGGTTGCCCAAAGGGAATCGTCCTAATATCACACAGATCATGTTTGCTGACTTTGGTAATTAGTTATTGTTTCAGTGGCAACAACATTAGTTTATATCTATCAAGACGCGGTTAACAGATGATTATTTAACGTACTGATCGGCGATGTTCAAGAGCATGCTCTAGCAAGGTTCTTACAGAAATCGCGAATGGTCAAAGGTGTGGATGGCTATTATTGTATTTTAAACCGTCAATATATTTAAATCATATGATAAACGAACTTGTTATATATGGTGGTGTCGAACATAGGAATAAGAGGAGAGAAGAGAGTAAGAGAGAAACAATATAACACAAAAGGAGAAGGGAGAGAAGAAAAAAACCCTGATCGAGTGTACTTGTGCTTGTCGTCAGGTACTTTATATGAGGGGATTCTAACGTATGAAGTGCTAAAACCGCATTTGTCAGCCATGGAGATTTCGATCCAACTATGGTGCGCCAGATTTGGAACTTTTTTTCCTTGACGATGTCGAAGGCTGGGGCAACGCTGCCAGCCATTACCTTAGGTGCATTTCTTTGGTAACCCAGGTATACCCAAGGTGGACTGAATACGCAAATTACGCTTCGGTATACAGCCCGGTATATCTTTCATTCGGGTATTGGCGCCAGCCCATCCATTCGGTATGCCGATGTGCCCGGTTCAAACCAGCAGGGCGGGTCATTCGGAAGAAGATGGCTTTCATCTGCAGCCGGCGTCATTGGGTCAAACCCAGCGCCGAACCTGTTATGTTGTGGCGACGTTAAAGCAAGCCCGAACCCGCCGAAGGGGCCCCAGGGTGGCAGACAGACAAGACTGACACTGGCCAAACTTTCTTTCTAGGGAAGATGAAGGGAACTCCATTCATGGGATGGATATCCTGGGGCCTGGGCCTATATGCTATCATATAACAATAGGGGAAGCAAGCTCTGAGGCTCAAACCAAAACACAAAGATATTGAAGATTTATGTCAATGATCATTCAATGATGCTGTCACAATCGAACCATGTTTATTCAAATGCTACGCTGTCAAATATTTATGAATAAATACTTTGTGTCTATATCCACATGCCATTAATGAAGAAAGAATAATGTTTTGGTACAACTTTTGCAGAAATCTACCTGGTTGCAAGTCACAAAGTCACAAAGGTTAAGGTCATGAACAAGTCAACTTCTTGTTCAAAATTCTCATTGGCTGTACATATATGGTCCGCTGACATATGACTCCTTTTCTACCTGTCAAAGTCAGCTGACCTCATGTATTTCTTTTTGCAGCCAATGAGACGTTTAAGTCCAGCCAATGAGACGTTTAAGTCTTACACAGGCAGCGCCCATAAACACAACGCCCGGTGAAAATATAGACGCGACAAAACTCAAAAATCACAGACGCGTTGGAAAATATTAACAAATCCAAGTGATTGTTGTCAGGTTAAGGTCGAGAACTGGTGGGGGCGTCAAACGTTTTTTTTTTTTTTTAAAGTATCGTTAATGAATGAAGGTTTTTTCAAGATTTTAAAGACCCCCTCCCCCCCCCCCCCTCCCCCCCAAAAAAATGTGCAACAGACTTGCGATGAAACTGCCTTCTGAAGCCTACAGAAGGAAAAAAGGGAAAAAAAGGATTACTAAGATAATTTCTCTATCATCTCAATTGTAATCAAAATAGGTTATGAAATAGGTCAAACGTGTAGAATTATCACAATTTTCTCTTCGGAGCGTATATGTAATCACTCAATATTTGGTGTATTTGCTAGTGATACATAGTCATGCAAATTTGGAGGAGTAAATGATATTTGATGTGACATGGTTTGGTATTGGATATCATTGGAACCTCATATTGCCACCCTCAAATTGGTTCTGAAATAATCCCCCAGGTGCCACCCGCTCTCGACCTTAATGAATGACGACAACGCTGTAAGCTTCCTCATAGTGTTTACGGCCATTCCAGCAGTAGAAGCGCCACCATCTGGATGCGCAGAACCCACCCCAGCACATGTGTGTACATTGAACCTTTAATGGGATACTGATTAAAATATGAGGTGATAGACCATATTGAAAGTTACAAAATGTAAACAGGCGAACGGGTGGGTCCGCCTTAACTACTGTTCTGATTAGCCATAGAATCAGCGCTTACTATCGACAATCTAATTAGAGATAATCTGAAATGTTTAACGGCTTCATAGCGACTGGTGGAGATTGACCTTTCCCGCCCCGCTGGCGCAGTAACCGTCACACTAGCGCAGTGACCGTCCCACTGGCGCAGTGACAGCCCCACTGGCGCAGTGACCGTCCCACTGGCGCAGTGACCGTCCCACTGGCGCAGTGACTGTCCCACTGGCGCAGTGACGATCCCACTGGGGCAGTGACCGTCCCACTGGCGCAGTGACCGTCCCACTGGCGCAGTGACTGTCCCACTGGCGCAGTGACCGTCCCACTGGCGCAGTGACCGTCACACTGGCGCAGTGACGATCCCACTGGGGCAGTGACCGTCCCACTGGCGCAGTGACGATCCCACTGGCGCAGTGACCGTCCCACTGGCGCAGTAACCGCCCCACTGGCGCAGTGACCGTCCCACCGTCCCAGTGGCGCAGTGACGGTTCCACTGGCGTAGTGACCGTCCCACTGGCGCAGTGACCGACCCACTGGCGCAGTGACCGTCCCAGTGGTGCAGTGACTGTCCCACTGGCGCAGTGACCGTCCCACTGGCGCAGTGACCGTCCCACTGGCGCAGTGACCGACCCACTGGCGCAGTGACCGTCCCAGTGGTGCAGTGACTGTCCCACTGGCGCATTAACCGTCCTACTGGCGCAGCGATCGTCCCACCGTCCCAGTGGCGCCGTGACCGCCCCACTGGTGCAGTGACCGTCCCATTGGCGTAGTGACCGTCCCACTGGCGCAGTGACCGTCCCACTGGCGCAGTGACCGCCCCACTGGCGCAGTGACCGCCCCACTGGCGTAGGGACCGTCCCACAGGCGCAGTGACCGCCCCCTTGGCGCAGTGACCGCCCCCCTGGCGCAGTGACCGCCCCCCTGGCGCAGTGACCGTCCCACTGGCGCAGTGACGGTTCCACTGGCGCAGTGACCGCTCCACTGGCGCCGTGACCGCCCCACTGGTGCAGTGACCGTCCCACTGGCGTAGTGACCTTCCCCCTGGCGCAGTGACCGTCCCACTGGCGCAGTGACCGCCCCACTGGCGCAGGGACCGCCCTCCCTGGCGCAGTGACCGCCCCCATGGCGCAGAGACCGCCCCCCTGGCGCAGTGACAGCCCAACTGGCGCAGTGACCGTCCAACTGGCGCAGTAGCCGTCCCACTGGCGCCGTGACAGCCATACTGGCGTAGTGACAGCCCCGCTGGCGCAATGACCGTCCCACTGGCGCAGAAACAGCCCCACTAGCGCTGTGACAGCCCCACTGGTGCAGTGACCGTCACACTGGCGTAGTGACCGTCACACTGGCGTAGTGACCGTCCCCCTGGCGCAGTGACCGTCTCGCTGGCGCAGTGACCGACCCACTGGCGCAGTGACAGTCCCACTGGCGCAGTAACCGTCCCACTGGCGCAGTGACCGCCCCACTGGCGCAGTGACCGTCCCACTGGCGCAGTAACCGTCTCACTGGCGCAGTGACCGCCCCAATGGCGCAGTGACGGTCCCTCTGGCGCAGTGACCGTCCCACTGGCGCAGTGACCGCCCCCCTGGCGCAGTGACCGTCCAACTGGTGCGGTGACCGTCCCAGTGGCGCAGTTACGGTCCCACTGGCGCAGTGACCGCCCCCCTGGCGCAGTGGCCACCCAACTGGCGCAGTGACCGTCCCACTCCCGTGTTTACTTTTTGTAGAAATATTAGCTTTAAGATTTGTCCTGAAGGTCACTGCAGATTGTTTATGCCACGGAATCACTCTTAGTTTGAGAATAACACTTTAATATTCGTGCTACTAGGGTGTTTTTTCAGAGAACTATGCAGCTTGTCATAGGGAACATATCTTAAAGGGCACAGAACCAATAATGTGACTAAATAAGTACGTAATCTTAGTGTATTTATATGTAAGCGCATTCGTTAGCGTGGTGAAGTGAAGTCAAACATCTCATATTACCTCCCCCACACACCCACAGCACTGAATCAACACGCCAACCAGGAAGGTGAGGCAAGTCAAGCCACAGAAGAAGGAGGGTCAAAGTACAACGCGTCTGTCGGACTCGCCACAGGTTCTTCAGAGACACAACATTCTCGTTCAAACAAAAACAAAAACCCTCAGAACTCTCACCCTTGATATCGTGTGTTCAGAAGGTCTGCAAAACACGACACCATTTGATAGGGAAGAGGTGAGTGGATGGGTAATGACAATGGACATGCAGATACTTACAACAAACATAGAGATAACCTTTCTTTCTTCAGATAAAAAATAATCCCATGCACGAATTCCAGACCTAACCGTCTACCACCCCCACCCCCCCCCCACCCGATCTCTTTTTTGGCCGTTCCATTGCCTTACTCAATCAGCAATGACAAATATTCCACCTAGACACACACCCACATCACCACCCACACTCAGACACACGCACACCCACACCACCACCAACACCCGGACGCACACACACATACACCCACACCTCCACCAACAACTCCACCCGCACCTCCACCCACAATAAGACAGAAAAACAGACCCACACCACCACCCACACCCAGGCACACCCACACCCACACCACCACCTACACTCAGACACACGCACACCTGCACCCACACCTCCACCCACACCCACACAGACACACACGTGATTCGGGCGACCCCCGCACCTCGGGTCAAGGGACGGCTCCGTCGCCCCCACTCAACACGTATGCATGCCATGCAGTAGAACATTAGTATTACATGCTGGACAGATACAAGTTGCAGTTCATTTGTCTTGGCAGAAGAAGGCGTGCCGAGACCCATATACGTTTGTATTTGATTACCATTATATGCAAGCACCAAACATGGGCTCCTTCTCGAGCAAGAACGCGAAGTAAACATAGCGGAAAAAGGCGACAAGAAGACATCGTCGGACAAGACAAAGGCCTATTCCGTCCTGCCCGCCACGAACGGCAAGGAAATTTCGACGAATAACGGCGCATGTAATAGCTCTGTAAACCGCACGAATGCGGGACTGACAACGGCGAGCAACATCTCTGTAGAGAATACACCAGGACGGTATCCGGATATAAGTGGCGAAGGACGAGACTGCGGCGCCGCAGAGACTGAGGCGTCGCACCAGAGAAAGCAGCCTGGTGCCGTGACGGTGTCCGATCATGGTTCAGACCCCAAACAGCACCAAGCTGGTCCTGAAGGTGGTACTGGGATAAGCGAGTCAGGGGCCGCCGCAAAGACTGTGGCGTCACACAGTGGAAAGCAGTCCGGTGCCGCGACGGTGTCCGATCATGGTTCAGACCCGAAGCACCACCAAGCTGGTTCTGAAGGCCATACTGCAATAAGCGAGTCAAGGGCCGCCGCAAAGACTGTGGCGTCACGCAATGGAAAGCAGTCGGGTGCGGCGACGGTGTCCGGTCATGGTTCAGACCCGAAGCACCACCAAGCTGGTTCTGAAGGCCATACTGCAATAAGCGAGTCAAGGGCCGCCGCAAAGACTGTGGCGTCACACAATGGAAAGCAGTCCGGTGCCGCGACGGTGTCCAGTCATGGTTCAGACCCGAAGCAGCACCAAGCTGGTTCTGAAGGCCATACTGCAATAAGCGAGTCAAGGGCCGCCGCAAAGACTGTGGCGTCACACAATGGAAAGCAGTCGGGTGCGGCGACGGTGTCCGGTCATGGTTCAGACCCAAAGCACCACCAAGCTGGTTCTGAAGGCCATACTGCAATAAGCGAGTCAAGGGCCGCCGCAAAGACTGTGGCGTCACACAATGGAAAGCAGTCGGGTGCGGCGACGGTGTCCGGTCATGGTTCAGACCCGAAGCACCACCAAGCTGGTTCTGAAGGCCATACTGCAATAAGCGAGTCAAGGGCCGCCGCAAAGACTGTGGCGTCACACAATGGAAAGCAGTCCGGTGCCGCGACGGTGTCCAGTCATGGTTCAGACCCGAAGCAGCACCAAGCTGGTTCTGAAGGCCATACTGCAATAAGCGAGTCAAGGGCCGCCGCAAAGACTGTGGCGTCACACAATGGAAAGCAGTCGGGTGCGGCGACGGTGTCCGGTCATGGTTCAGACCCGAAGCACCACCAAGCTGGTTCTGAAGGCCATACTGCAATAAGCGAGTCAAGGGCCGCCGCAAAGACTGTGGCGTCACACAATGGAAAGCAGTCCGGTGCCGCGACGGTGTCCAGTCATGGTTCAGACCCGAAGCAGCACCAAGCTGGTTCTGAAGGCCATACTGCAATAAGCGAGTCAAGGGCCGCCGCAAAGACTGTGGCGTCACACAATGGAAAGCAGTCGGGTGCGGCGACGGTGTCCGGTCATGGTTCAGACCCGAAGCACCACCAAGCTGGTTCTGAAGGCCATACTGCAATAAGCGAGTCAAGGGCCGCCGCAAAGACTGTGGCGTCACACAATGGAAAGCAGTCCGGTGCCGCGACGGTGTCCAGTCATGGTTCAGACCCGAAGCAGCACCAAGCTGGTTCTGAAGGCCATACTGCAATAAGCGAGTCAAGGGCCGCCGCAAAGACTGTGGCGTCACACAATGGAAAGCAGTCGGGTGCGGCGACGGTGTCCGGTCATGGTTCAGACCCGAAGCACCACCAAGCTGGTTCTGAAGGCCATACTGAAATAAGCGAGTCAAGGGCCGCCGCAAAGACTGTGGCGTCACACAATGGAAAGCAGTCCGGTGCCGCGACGGTGTCCAGTCATGGTTCAGACCCGAAGCAGCACCAAGCTGGTTCTGAAGGCCATACTGCAATAAGCGAGTCAAGGGCCGCCGCAAAGACTGTGGCGTCACACAATGGAAAGCAGTCCGGTGCCGCGACGGTGTCCAGTCATGGTTCAGACCCGAAGCAGCACCAAGCTGGTTCTGAAGGCCATACTGCAATAAGCGAGTCAAGGGCCGCCGCAAAGACTGTGGCGTCACACAATGGAAAGCAGTCGGGTGCGGCGACGGTGTCCGGTCATGGTTCAGACCCGAAGCACCACCAAGCTGGTTCTGAAGGCCATACTGCAATAAGCGAGTCAAGGGCCGCCGCAAAGACTGTGGCGTCACACAATGGAAAGCAGTCCGGTGCCGCGACGGTGTCCAGTCATGGTTCAGACCCGAAGCAGCACCAAGCTGGTTCTGAAGGCCATACTGCAATAAGCGAGTCAAGGGCCGCCGCAAAGACTGTGGCGTCACACAATGGAAAGCAGTCGGGTGCGGCGACGGTGTCCGGTCATGGTTCAGACCCGAAGCACCACCAAGCTGGTTCTGAAGGCCATACTGCAATAAGCGAGTCAAGGGCCGCCGCAAAGACTGTGGCGTCACACAATGGAAAGCAGTCCGGTGCCGCGACGGTGTCCAGTCATGGTTCAGACCCGAAGCACCACCAAGCTGGTTCTGAAGGCCATACTGCAATAAGCGAGTCAAGGGCCGCCGCAAAGACTGTGGCGTCACACAATGGAAAGCAGTCGGGTGCGGCGACGGTGTCCGGTCATGGTTCAGACCCGAAGCACCACCAAGCTGGTTCTGAAGGCCATACTGCAATAAGCGAGTCAAGGGCCGCCGCAAAGACTGTGGCGTCACACAATGGAAAGCAGTCCGGTGCCGCGACGGTGTCCAGTCATGGTTCAGATCCGAAGCAGCACCAAGCTGGTTCTGAAGGCCATACTGCAATAAGCGAGTCAAGGGCCGCCGCAAAGACTGTGGCGTCACACAATGGAAAGCAGTCGGGTGCGGCGACGGTGTCCGGTCATGGTTCAGACCCGAAGCACCACCAAGCTGGTTCTGAAGGCCATACTGCAATAAGCGAGTCAAGGGCCGCCGCAAAGACTGTGGCGTCACACAATGGAAAGCAGTCCGGTGCCGCGACGGTGTCCAGTCATGGTTCAGACCCGAAGCAGCACCAAGCTGGTTCTGAAGGCCATACTGCAATAAGCGAGTCAAGGGCCGCCGCAAAGACTGTGGCGTCACACAATGGAAAGCAGTCCGGTGCCGCGACGGTGTCCAGTCATGGTTCAGACCCGAAGCAGCACCAAGCTGGTTCTGAAGGCCATACTGCAATAAGCGAGTCAAGGGCCGCCGCAAAGACTGTGGCGTCACACAATGGAAAGCAGTCGGGTGCGGCGACGGTGTCCGGTCATGGTTCAGACCCGAAGCACCACCAAGCTGGTTCTGAAGGCCATACTGCAATAAGCGAGTCAAGGGCCGCCGCAAAGACTGTGGCGTCACACAATGGAAAGCAGTCCGGTGCCGCGACGGTGTCCAGTCATGGTTCAGACCCGAAGCACCACCAAGCTGGTTCTGAAGGCCATACTGCAATAAGCGAGTCAAGGGCCGCCGCAAAGACTGTGGCGTCACACAATGGAAAGCAGTCGGGTGCGGCGACGGTGTCCGGTCATGGTTCAGACCCGAAGCACCACCAAGCTGGTTCTGAAGGCCATACTGCAATAAGCGAGTCAAGGGCCGCCGCAAAGACTGTGGCGTCACACAATGGAAAGCAGTCCGGTGCCGCGACGGTGTCCAGTCATGGTTCAGACCCGAAGCAGCACCAAGCTGGTTCTGAAGGCCATACTGCAATAAGCGAGTCAAGGGCCGCCGCAAAGACTGTGGCGTTACACAATGGAAAGCAGTCGGGTGCGGCGACGGTGTCCGGTCATGGTTCAGACCCGAAGCACCACCAAGCTGGTTCTGAAGGCCATACTGCAATAAGCGAGTCAAGGGCCGCCGCAAAGACTGTGGCGTCACACAATGGAAAGCAGTCCGGTGCCGCGACGGTGTCCAGTCATGGTTCAGACCCGAAGCAGCACCAAGCTGGTTCTGAAGGCCATACTGCAATAAGCGAGTCAAGGGCCGCCGCAAAGACTGTGGCGTCACACAATGGAAAGCAGTCCGGTGCCGCGACGGTGTCCAGTCATGGTTCAGACCCGAAGCAGCACCAAGCTGGTTCTGAAGGCCATACTGCAATAAGCGAGTCAAGGGCCGCCGCAAAGACTGTGGCGTCACACAATGGAAAGCAGTCGGGTGCGGCGACGGTGTCCGGTCATGGTTCAGACCCGAAGCACCACCAAGCTGGTTCTGAAGGCCATACTGCAATAAGCGAGTCAAGGGCCGCCGCAAAGACTGTGGCGTCACACAATGGAAAGCAGTCCGGTGCGGCGACGGTGTCCGGTCATGGTTCAGACCCGAAGCACCACCAAGCTGGTTCTGAAGGCCATACTGCAATAAGCGAGTCAAGGGCCGCCGCAAAGACTGTGGCGTCACACAATGGAAAGCAGTCCGGTGCCGCGACGGTGTCCATTCATGGTTCAGACCCGAAGCACCACCAAGCTGGTTCTGAAGGCCATACTGCAATAAGCGAGTCAAGGGCCGCCGCAAAGACTGTGGCGTCACACAATGGAAAGCAGTCGGGTGCGGCGACGGTGTCCGGTCATGGTTCAGACCCGAAGCACCACCAAGCTGGTTCTGAAGGCCATACTGCAATAAGCGAGTCAAGGGCCGCCGCAAAGACTGTGGCGTCACACAATGGAAAGCAGTCCGGTGCCGCGACGGTGTCCAGTCATGGTTCAGACCCGAAGCAGCACCAAGCTGGTTCTGAAGGCGATACTGGAATAAGCGAGTCAAAGGCCGCCGCAAAGACTGTGGCGTCACACAATGGAAAGCAGTCGGGTGCGGCGACGGTGTCCGGTCATGGTTCAGACCCCAAGCAGCACCAAGCTGGTTCTGAAGGCGATACTGGAATAAGCGAGTCAAAGGCCGCCGCAAAGACCGTGGCGTCACACAATGGAAAGCAGCCCGGTGCCGCGACGGTGTCGGGTGATGGTTCGGACTCCAAACAGCGCCAACCTTGTCCTGAAGGCCATACTGGAATGCGCGAACCAAGCAAGAAGCAGATAGCCAATAAATTAGACCATGTTGCCGGCGAGAAGAAGGCCGAACGGGAGATATATATTGGAATGGTGAGTGGTGCCGAAACAAACAACGATAATCAACTCGTATTCAAGACGGATATACCATACGAAATGCAAGACGAAAGGAAGGGGCACGGTGTTTTATTTGAGCCTGATGCCACGGGGAACAAAGGCGAGTTAAAATGGGATAAAAAAAAAGATGAGTCTGGAATTACGGCACGGGGAAGTCTTGTCGATCATCAGTATATCGTCGAAAACAAGACTGTGGCGTCACACCAGGGAAAGCAGCCCGGTGCCGCGACGGTGTCTGATCACGGTTCAGACCGCAAGCAGCGCCAAGCTTGTCCAGAAGGCGATACTGGAATTAACAAACCAAGCAAGAAGCAGATAGCCAAGAAATTAGACCATGTTGCCGGCGAGAAGAAGGCCGAACGGGAGAGACATATTGGAATGAAAAGAGCCATGAAAGAGGACCGTGTCGATAATGGAGGTAATGCGGCACAAACAAAGAAGCTTGAAGACAATGTCAAGTGCGGAGCCGCGAAAGAGCTTAACAGCGGACCTAAATCACATAGCGTGAAGGCGCTGCTGATGAAAATTGAGAGACAGGCCGCACGGGAGAGACATATTGGAATGGTGAGTGGTGCCGAAACAAACAACGATAATCAACTCGTATTCAAGACGGATATACCATACGAAATGCCAGACGAAAGGAAGGAGCACGGTGTTTTATTTGAGCCTGATGCCACGGGGAACAAAGGCGAGTTAAAATGGGATGACAAAAACGATGAGTCTGGAATTACGGCACGGGGAAGTCTTGTCGATCATCAGTATATCGTCGAAAACAAGACTGTGGCGTCACACCAGGGAAAGCAGCCCGGTGCCGCGACGGTGTCTGATCACGGTTCAGACCGCAAACAGCGCCAAACTTGTCCAGAAGGCGATACTGGAATTAGCAAACCAAGCAAGAAGCAGATAGCCAAGAAATTAGACCATGTTGCCGGCGAGAGGAAGGCCGAACGGGAGAGACATATTGGAATGAAAAGAGCCATGAAAGAGGACCGTGTCGATAATGGAGGTAATGCGGCACAAACAAAGAAGCTTGAAGACAATGTCAAGTGCGGAGCCGCGAAAGAGCTTAACAGCGGGCCTAAATCACATAGCGTGAAGGCGCTGCTGATGAAAATTGAGAGACAGGCCGCACGGGAGAGACATATTGGAATGGTGAGTGGTGCCGAAACAAACAACGATAATCAACTCGCATTCAAGACAGATATACCATACGAAATGCAGGACGAAAGGAAGCGGCACGGTGTTTTATTTGAGTCTGATGCCACGGGGAACAAAGGAGGGTTAAAAGGGGATATGCCTGGTGTGACGCCACAGTCTTTCCAGCGACGCATTGAAGACAATGTCAAGTCTAGAGCAAAGAAAGAGCCCGACGGCAAGCGAAAAGAAGGTGACATCGCACTGGATGCGAGCAACCAAATCCAGGATGAATCCACGGGAGCCATACCGAAACGAGAAAGGTCTTTCGGAGAGCCAGGAAAGGAGGACATTTCACATATGGGGTTTAAGACCAATAACGGTCCCGTCATCCTCATATACAAAGCGGATATCACCAAAATGAGCGTTGACGTCATCGTGAATGCAGCCAATGAGTACCTTTGTCACAACGGAGGTGTGGCTAAGGCCATTGCCAAAGCTGCCGGGCGGGAATTATGGGAGGAAAGCCAGGCTTACATCGAGCGCCATGGGCGTATAGCGTTTTCCCATTGTAAGGCTACCACGGCCGGCCGTCTGCCATGTAAGCGTGTCCTCCACGCCGTGGGCCCCAGGTGGAACAACATGTCTTACGAAGAGGCGTCCAAGAGCTTGGAGGATACCTATGAAAACATCTTAAAATACTGCAACAAGGAAGGTGTGTCGTCCATCGCAATACCGGCCATTAGCTCAGGTTGGTTCTGCAATTTTTTTTTATCTTACTTAAGTCATATATATTTAAATATTTCAAGTACTTAAACATTAAAATCTAGACATAGAAATCGGAATGAAACTTAATAAACTGTTAGTTTTGGCGATTCAATATAACCATATCCTTTCCTTTAACATTACTATGCGTTTTTGGCTTGATATATAAATGTGGTATGTATTTAATTATTGATACTTTTTCCATATTATTTCATATTATTTGACTACTACAAGTTGATGATGCTTAATAAACAAAAATGCCAAAAGTTGATTATGTCTGCATTTTAACGCCTATTGCAATCCGGCCGACATGTTAAAATCAAATTCACATACTGCCTGACACTTCAACATCTATAAATGAAATGGTTTAGATGTGTTTATCGTCTTGTTGTTGAAGGTATTTTCGGCGGTGAGGCTGACAACTTCTCCACGGCCATTGTGAAGGGTCTGGCCTCCGGTCTGAAGAGATTCGCTTCCGGAGGTGTCCTGAAGGAAATCCACCTGGTGGACATCACAGGTCCAATATTATCCGCCATGCAGAATGCATTTACAACTGAAGCCACGACAGGACGCTGGCTGAAGCCGATGGCGAGTGTTTCACCTATGGCTAAACAAGAATAATATGTTGTCCAGGATTAGATATGGTAAAATATAAGATTGTTATTACATGCAATTGATACTGATCTACATATTACAATTAGTGGATATCTAGATAGTGTTATTTACATATATAGAAAGCTCAGGTCTCGACAGAAATATGCAGAAAACAAATTACGGTCTTTTTATATCCTTGCTAATTGATAAGCTTTAAAATACCTATAATTCTGTATATATACAGTTTTGGGGGATTACTGCAATATACTCAATTGCAATCGCATACGTAACAAAACTAGAGACCAGAGACGTGGAAGCTTATATGGATTCAGACAGTTACTAAAGCAAAACATTTTCGCCTAGTTTTTGACTACTGATAATTAGATTTCTGAACAAAAGGTTAGAATAATTTATTATTTTTGATTACGTGTACCTATAAATGTTTATATCCTTATATTACGTGTTCTTGTTTGCAAGCCTTCCTGTTGCATTCCAATATACACTGTAGCTATAAGATACACCTTTTTGGACAATTATTTAGCTAAGGTCAGGTCATCTTTGTAGCCATGTATAAGCAACTGTTTTCATACAATGTCTCAGAGGCCGAACAATTAAATAATAGCCCCTGTCTGGTTGTCTGATGGTAAATTAAGACTTTGAATGTTTTATACAGTGATCATTTGTCCGTGATATGACTTGACATTTAGTGTGAATAAACACCTTCCAGATTATTTGTTCATTCTTTCTGCAACCAGCCATCAGCCAAACACCACCCACCGGAGAAGCTCAACCCGTCCACCGGACTCCAGTTCTCACCCAGTGATCTTATAGGGAGCGCGTTCGGCTTGTGTCAAATGCAGAATGTCGAATTTGTCGAATGTCGTGATCTGCTGGACCAGTACAACGTCCGGTACGTCGCAGATGTTTATATTTGTGCAGGAAAAAGATTTCATGAGCGACAAGTGTGGGTGTATATTACTCCAGCAAACATGTTTCCTCTCTATCTTCCGGCTATCGCTGTATGTTCGACCTAGGTTAAAGCATCCGTATTAAACCAACGAGTGTGGGTTTACTCTCTATCTTCCCGTTGTCGCTCTATGTTCGACATAGGTTAAAACGTCCGTATTAAACCAACGAGTGTGGGTTTACTCTCTATCTTCTCGTTGTCGCTTTATGTTCGACATAGGTTAAAGCTTCCGAATTAAACCAATCTGTGTGAATCCATTGGGTCTGCCCGACAGCGATATAATAATAATAATCTTTATTCATACCCTTCAGGCCATGGGCCCATGGTAACAGTTACAACAAATTCATGGTGCAGTACATTGTTCACGTGCTGTGCATTTACAAAGTTTGTTTACGGAACTTAAATGCATGATAGGTATACGCGGCAACATTGCGCAGAGCAGATGGATGTTGGGAAGAAAGAAGTCTAACGAAATTATCTCGCGATTGGTACATAACCGTGCTACTGAGATACTCAGCTCTAATATGAAGATAATGGGGACAGATTAAAACAAAGTGATACTCGTCTTCGATAACTCTTGTTCCACTCTCTAGACAAAAATTACAAAACCTAAGGTTCCTCTCCACTTGTCCCCTCTGACTCTCGATCGCTAGAGGATGTGCTAAACATCTTAACCGTGATAAGGCAAACCTATGGCTGCTAATACACACACTTGACAAATAATGTTCATATACTAAGTATTGTTTGAAGCTACAGTAACCATCTAGCTTTGGTGTCTGACAAGTGTCATTAAACCATTCTTGGAGAGCGATGCCACTTAGATGCTGCTTGAATACACCTAAAAACATATTTACATCTCCAACTTCCTGTGTAATCCATACATGCCCAAACCCCGAAACTAAATAATATTTTTCTTATCTCGGTTGCCCAAGTCACTTTACCAGCTCTGTCCAAATTATATAACATATCATAAGAGCTCCTGGTTAGTCTGTTTGCTGATGGACAATTTTTAGCCAGAACTTTATGCAACGGGTTATATACTTTACTCATAATGGTTTTCGTCCACACTCACCGAGAACAGCTACTTCGGGAGTTCTAGATGGCAAAGAAAGTATATATTTCAAGAATCGTATTTGACTTTTGTCAATCTGCAGTCCTTTCGCAAAGCCCCAAACTTCACAACCATGCAAAAAGATCGGTAAGATCATTTTATCAAACATATTTATACATACATTTACTGGGATGTCACCAATTTCTTTCATTAATTGTTTTATAAATATTACCGCCTTATCAGCTTAACGAGCATTTTTAACGCTGTCGTCAATTTTAGAGACGATGAAGACAAAATACCAACATATTTGTAATATGTGACTGTATCAATCTGACGGTCGTCCAGAACCCATTTCTCATTTTTACGTAATATACCACCATTTCTAAAAACAATGATTTTTGTTTTGGCAATGTTAACCTTTAAATGATATAGCTGGCAAAAGTTGCTTAAGGCATTCAACTCCCTCTGGAGTCTACTCACAGTGTCATTGACCATAGTGATATCATCAGCAAACATGAACATGAAGACGTGCCGAAATTCTTCGCCAACGAAGACCGCTTGAAATCATTGCTTTTTACATATTTCTTCTAATTCCGTAATATACAAAATGAAGAGCAAGGGACTGATCATGCACCCTTGTCTTGTGCCGATATGGCAGTCGAAATAGTTCGCTAAACCTTCCGGTGTTTTCACGCATGATTTAAGCAAAGTACAATGCATCTCTCCGACTCGCCGAAAATCCTTCAGAGACAAAAAAAGTCTCTTTCAGACAAAAACAAAAACCCTCAGACCCCTCAACCCTGATATAATGTGTTCAGAAGGTTAACACAAGCTCGACATCAGTCGATAAACCAAGGGGGGGGGGAGTGGAGGGTAATGACGAGTAGAGGAGGGTGGATGAATATACAGTTACTACACCACACACAGAGATAACCTTTGTTTCGTCACACGACCCACCCCCTTCATCTACCCCCCAACCACAATCCCCTCGAACTCTTATTTGGTCGGTCTATCACATTACGCTCACAATATTTAATTTTTAGTTTTGTAAAAACGTTTGTCCATAGGTTGAGCAAAGCCTAGGTCACGTGAGCGTGTGTGCACACGGAGAGATGCTGTTGTAAGGTGTAGAGAGGAAGCCGGTAGAGAGAGACAGAGCAAGAGAGAGAGATTAGTTAAGTGAAGTTAGGTTATGGAAGTTATGAATATATAGATATATAGAGAGAGACAGAGAGAGACAGAGAGAGAGAGAGAGAGAGAGAGAAAGAGAGAGAGGGGGAGCGGGGGTGGAGAGGGGGAGAGAGAGAGAGAGAAAAATTATGTACTCAAGTTCTGCTTCTGGTCTGTGACTTCAGGTAGGTATTTTTTTCGTGACGCTTGATACAAAGGGCAAAAACAGATTAGGTGTATCTCATCTTCTATAACACTTTCACCATTATTTTTACAATACATACACAGTCTTTCTTCCCTAGGGATTCCTAACTGTCTGCCTTTCTCTATGTTTAGTGGGTGTGTGGAACATCGAAATTGGGCCAAGAGTTTTCGAAGATAGCTTTCCTTAATAGCAAATATATACGGTTCTGTTGTCAAGGTTCTTTTATACTTTCTATATGTGTCGAGTCGGTTATTTTCTTCTAAGCAGTTGAGCCAATTTGTGTGTGCTCTATACATCAATTCACCCTTAGTTGTTTTTAAAAATAGATCCTCATCTCCTATTTGCTGATGCGTCCAGGTTTCTTCAAATCCGAGCTCTAACAATATTATTTTCACTTCAGTGGCCCATGTGCGCCTCCCCCTATAATCTAATTCAACTAGCATAGTATATGTTTCTCTCGGGAGGGACTGGTCCTCATTCCTGACGAGCTTCATCCAGAACTTTAGCATCTTCATAACACACATTATTTGGACTGGGTACGTTCCAAATTCTCCCATAACAGCTGCATTTGATGTCGATGCAGGTAGTTTTAATATCCATTTGCAATATTTCACTTGGACACTCTCTATACCGTCCTTCACCCTATATCCCCAAATCTCTGCTCCATATGTGAGAATCGGCAATACCATTTTATCAAATAATTCGAATTGGATCTTAGGTTCTAACCCACCACATTTGTTATTTACAGATTTAATAAAATTCACAGCCTTTCCAGCTTGTGCGGAGAGAGTTTCCTGAGCCAAGGTCCAGACTAGCTTAGGGGTAAAAACCAGTCCTAGATACTTATAAGATGATACAGTCTCTATTCTCTTTCCTTTCAAGAACCATTTTTCATTTCTCTTCTGTATCCCCCCATTCCTGAAAACCATAACCTTCGTCTTGTTTAAATTAATTGCTAATCTCCAGCTTTCACAGAACTCGCTAAGCTTATCAATAAGTTTCTGTAATCTACCCACAGTATCAGCTGCTTCAATCATATCGTCTGCAAACAGTAGCAGGCACACATTATCATATATATGGCTTATCTGAATCCCAGGGAAATCCTTCGATTTGCAACATTCTATGAATTTGTTCAGGCAAAAGTTAAAAAGAAAGGGGCTCAGTTGGCACCCCTGTCTGGTTCCCGTGTTGCATTCAAACAAATCAGTTAGCCCCTCTGGTGTTATTACACGTGACCTAAGTTGGCCATACATTGATTGCAAAACCTCTAGTATTCTCCCATGGACACCTTCTGTGAGCAGTCTATACCAAATGAACTGATGCGGAATAGAGTCAAATGCTTTCTCTAGGTCAACAAAAATGCAATAGAATCTTCCTCTTGCCTTACTAATATATTTCTGTACCATACCTTGTAATACAACACATGTGGTCTTTGGTTGATTTTCCTTTTCTTATCCAGCTTGTTCCTCATACTGCTTATTATTTAAATCTGCCCATGCTACTAATCTATTGTTAATTGCCTTTGTAAACACCTTGTTAATAGCTGATAAGAGGGATATTCCCCTGTAGTTATTTGGATCTGATCGGCCACCTTTCTTATGAATAGGCACTAAAAGGGCCTCTGTCCATGGCTTCGGGAAATGACCAGAACTCATAATTTGATTGGCAAGGTCAGTAAGTATTGGTACTGAAACAGCACAGCTATTTTTCATGGCTTCCGTTAGGACACCATCTGGCCCTGGTGATTTCTTAGTTAGGTTATGGAAGTTATGAAAGAAACAGTTTCACGAAGGAAGAAGATGTGTATGAAGAAGTGTGAAGACGGTCTTGAAGAAGTTTGGGTTCGAGAAGACTGTTGTTGTAACGTAAAAACGAAGTCATGACATGTGAGTAATGTTATCACTCAGGTGTAAAATTAATGTCGTGAAGATATCGGTCGATTGTTTATTGCATTAATTAGTTTATTATTTTTATTACGTATAATAGATACGGGTGCATTTGAGTAGATATTTTAATTAGACCTAGTTTGAGAATTGTCATTTTAAAGCATGGAAAGCCAATTGCGTCATATTTTTCTTGTAGTCCCGAGGGACTGAATGCCAACCAAATACAGAAACAAGCAATATTTGAACACAACCATTGTATTACGCAACCGGTGTATTATAATTTGTCATCCGCATACTGATATATATAGTTGTATAAAAGTGTGTTAGTGTAATTGTGATTGCTCCTACTATACCACCACCTCAATACTATACGTCTAACTCAATCCACACACCCACACCCACACCCACACCCACACCCACACCCACACCCACACCCACACCCACACCCACACCCACACCCACACCCACACCCACACCCACGCCAACACCCACACCCACAATCATATATGTACCACACGAAAGAAAGGACGCAAAAGCGGCACGGTGTTATATATGAGATTGGTACCACGGTGAACAAGGGAGAGTTAAATGGGGATAACAAGAAAGGTAGTTCGAATACAGCTGGTTGTCAAATATCAGTTGACGAGAGGAAAGAAGTCGATGGCGAAGACAAGGGTGCAGCCGATCGCAAGGTGAATAAAATGAAGGGGAATCTTGCTGATGATGGCGGTAGTGTGCACAACCCAGTGAGCTGTTATATGTTGGCAATATGTTTAGCTATAATGTGACACTTACACAGACGCCTTGCGTTAAAGATCTCACGTTAGATGTTTGCCGTTAAAAATTTATCTCTCGTCATATCTGGTTACATAAACCTTAGCGTTCCCCTTTCTTCTTCTTTTTTTAATTGGGCTCCATGCCATCGACTTTTATATCTAAATGGAACTCTCCACAGCCAATGTCATTTAATATCAGGATTTAGTGCAACAATATTTTGTTCTCGTATAATCTTTGTGTCTACTTATATTATCATGTATTCGATGTAACACGCAACGAGTAGGGCTTTACACCAAGAAACGCTATTCTTCCTTAACCTTGACCCTTCCCATTGTCCCGATATGATCTACAGAGGTTAAAACGTACAAAGTAAACCAACCTGTGCGCCTCCAATGGATGTGCCCGACAGCGATATCAACGAAATATCGACTGTATTGGCTCTTTGCAGTTGTGCCACGATATATAGTGAAAACTACAAGGATGTGTGGTTTTAATGTTCGAAATGGCCAATGAAGGCAACAGTACAAAGTACGGGTCAAATATATATACAGATCAAGATAAAGAATATTAGTTTCCGGTATCAGCTAATAATACTTTTTAGTTTATATTAGATTAATTGAAGCCAATGACAATGAAGATACTGGTAATGCATTAAATTCATATGATGCTTAATAACAAATAGTATCTATAGATGCGCTTCATCCCCCTCCCTTCCCTACTCGACAACGACATAATTACATGACAAAGAAAATACGGATAAAAAGAAATAGTCAAGCGTTGTTTTTTACGTACCAGTTTCTAGGTTATTTATATCATTGATATAGTCTCTCCTGTGATTTCTCTGATGATAAACTCACCCATTATTCGATCCGGTTGATCTCAAAAACTCTTTTGCTTTTACATATGCCTCTAAAAACAATTTAAAAAGTGAAAAATGTAATAAGATGAATGATTTTTCATTTACACTATGCAACCCGAGAAGTTATCACCAACAGAACATTTATTTTCCGTAACACATAGCGGAGTGATTCAGTCATCGAGGTAATGAATGCATGCTGGTGGTGAGATCACACTAGAAAACACCAAAATTAAACTAATTTAGATCAATTATTTATTTATCGTATATTATCTATGTTTAGAAAGAAAAATCCCGGTTGCAGTTAACTATCTGATCTTTTAAACTGTTATAACTGTACAACGTACTTCGCATGCAGCCCTCGAACTGTTTTTGTTTTGTCTTGTTGAAACATGAAAACAGACTCAAGAAATTTGATTTGGCAAGTTGAGAAGGTACTTGTTCGCATGTAATTGGCCCACGTAAGGTCCCTACCCAACCGATGAGACTGGTTGACAACAAGCGGCGGAAGATTCATATTGACTAGAGAGATGGGTGATGGACTTTCAAGCGCGGTTTTCAGGTACATTTCTAGTTTTCTACAGCGCGACCATTTAGGCCTATTTTTTTAAGGCGAAACGGCGGCACTCTCAGTCCCTGCACCGACACAGTCACGGGATAAATGTTTCGAATACAATTCAGCTCGTGGAGCTTAAGATGATGAAAGCTTCACAGCGGCATAATCCGGTAGGAATGCCCAAGGATCCCTCTAGCTAACGATCATTATTTACATGCGCTTACATGCGCTTACATGCAGTTAGTTTCTAAGTTCGGGGTATCCACTGGGAGATCCAATGGTTGAAGGCTAAGGAGCGATTTCTGAAAGTAAACTCCGCAACCATTTTTAGCGTGGAGGCCCCCATTTAATGCACATTTTATCTAGACGATTCCACGCCGGTACACTTATGGAGAGTCCCATTCCCCTCCACGGTCGTCAGTGGTTTGGGGGCGAGCTCACCACTCACCGCCGGCCGAGGCTTTGAGTTCACCCGCATTAAAAGCGTAAATTGCCTTTATGCTTGCTTTCAAACACGACTAACGTTACCGTAGCTAGTTGACGGACAATAATAAGGATAACAATTGAAGGTTGAAGGTTGATGGTCATTTTATTAATGACATGACGCAATATTATATTACATGCTTGCGTAATAAAATTGCCAAATATGGCAATATACATAAATTTGTCCATATATGGATTTGGCCGGCAAGGTTGGAAACCAAACCGGCCAAAATCCAAAAAACAAAGCGTGCAGATGGGGTGGTGGGCGGATGCTTCTCGATGGTCCGATCAGGCCGCCGCAAATCCAGAAGAGGGCCAAATTCAGATGAGGGCTAGGTTTTATAGATCGCACCTCGGGGGCCTATCATGCATGCGCTACTGGATGAACAGGTGGCGTTCCTAACGTAGCGTGAGATACTCGCCAGGCGGCGGTAGCGTGAGATACTCGCCAGGCGGCGGTAGCGTGAGACACTCGCCAGGCGGCGGGCGACTTTCCTGGCATGGAAGGAACGCTATGACGGGACTGAAAAACCTTGCACTGGACACGAAAACATAGTTACAACACAGTCTGGAGAAGACACTACAGGCTTTAGTGACCGAATCGTAAACAGACATAGAAGGTATCGCGTACATGACAAAGAGGAGACATAAGTGAAGTGTTTAGAACCGCATAAAGTTACTTATAGACGCATGTAATAAGTTTCATTTAACTGATCAACCACATTTAGGGAGCGCTCAATCGCGGACTTACCGTCCAAATCGCCACTTTTCTCTTCTGATTTATGGCTTCATTAATAATATGAAACACACCAGTTGCCAATAACAAAACAAATGATGATGTAATGGTTTGAGCGTAGTTCCAAATCAAAATGGAGACTGGCCAGTACGGAGAAGATCAAACCGGAATACTCCGGTAGAACTCTGACAAGTTTGAGCGGAACCTCCGTGTGTCGCGGGAGCAAGGCGTGGTGGAGTTGAGGGGACGTGGTTTAAATGTAAGCGTCGCAGATGATAGAGATGAAGAGTCATTTTGTCCCTTTACAACCCAAGCTCACCCACGCGCCCCTACTATGTAGCCGTCCTACTTCTTTGCTCTTGTTCTTTGGTTCAATGTTTCTCCCCGTCGCATTTTGTTTTAAAGATCTGAATCTGTCCATTGGCGGCCTCATGTTGTTGGGCCGGCAGTGTACCTATCCTGGCCCGCTGGACAAAACTACGGTGGCTCAACGATGTTTGCCGACAATGGGCCAATGATAGGCCTATGATGTTTGCCCTTGTTGGGCCGACGTTGGTCCACCGCTGGTATATGTGATATATATGTTAATTGGTTGACGGTTGAATCAATTTTCTTAAACCCAGCGTTTCTCCAAGTTAATAGTTTGCTGATTAAATAGGTCAGCCAGTGGCTGGTCTATGACTTCTGCTGTTTCTTTAAGCATACGATTACTTATTAAATGGGGCCCATTCGCCTTATTAACATTTAGACCTTTGATAGCTTTATAAACCTTACTTAGTGTAAACACGACACTATTTATTCGTTCATCAGTGTTGAAGTGAATTGGGGGTAGAGCAAAGCCGGGAGGAATGGGGAGCATCGTAGAATGTGTGCAAAAATATTCATTGAGGACGTTTGCTTTGCGAAGTGGGTTTGACAGCCAAAAGCCGTTCTCTAATAACGCGGGCATCCGTGTGTCTTTTTTATCACAGTAAAATATTTTGCGTAGTTTAAAAAATTCCTTGCTTGTGGTATTTGGGTCTCTGAGTCGCGTGTTAAGCCTAGCATAATACCCTTCCTTGACCCGGTCTATTTCCAGGTGCGCCTCTCGGCGGGCATCAATATATAGTTTATACGAGGAGCCGGTTCTACGCTTGGCAAAACGTTTGTACACACGATCCCTCTTTCTTAGAAGTCTTTTAATGTTCGCCGACATCCATGGTTTATCTCGCGGTCTGATGACAACTGAATTGCTTGGAATAAATCTACTGACTGATGTTTGAAAAATAGAGTTCCAGTGGTTGACACAGTAGTTAATACTCGCACCGGCGTCCATGCCTTCATTCCAAGGGGCTGCGGATAAATGTTCTCGCATGCCAATGAAATCGGCATTGTTATAAACGTATACATTTCGTTGAATCGGAGCCTGGTGATGCATCTTATACTTTATGTGGCAGTACACAATATGATGATCTAAGTTGCATATCGGTGAGATAACTCCGCATTGACTAATCTTTCCAGGAGAATCAGTATTTACTAGATCAAGCTGAGAAACACTGGTTGGTGTTATACGCGTTGGCTTGGTTATCCGTTGCGATAAGTTACCCGGTCACCTCCCTACTCTGTAAATCGATCGATCATTTTGGTCCCAACGCCCCATTTTATATTCCCTAAGTCGATCGGTTGTCGGCTAGGGGAAGGATTAGTGTCACCGGCTGATTGCAATTAGCAGAATACACACACTCAGGCGATAACACCAGTGGTCTGGAAAGCAATCTTAAAATGTGTGAAACATGTTTGCGCGTTGTTATAGGTTGTTATGCATTGAAGCTTTGATCATCTTGATCACAAAACTCGACACCTTTAGAACAAATACAATCAGGCGATAACACCAGTGGTCTGGAAAGCAATCTTAAAATGTGTGAAACATGTTTGCGCGTTGTTATAGGTTGTTATGCATTGAAGCTTTGATCATCTTGATCACAAAACTCGACACCTTTAGAACAAATACAATCAGTCTTGAGGAAGATCTGGGGGACTTGTTGCCATTTGTCGCCTCTCTTCAAGAAGAACCACAGAAATGTGCCATCTTAGTTTCGATAAAGACATTTCTGCAAAAGGGATTACTTGCACACGTATATTTGAATATCAGACTTTCCAAATACGCAAAAACTACATTGTATTGTGAAAACATACTTTTTCTGTTTGTTTTTTGGCCACGAGTAAAGTATTGGAAGAATATTCTGTAACTCGACCATCACTAAGTCGATCGATCAGTGGCAGTCCCATCGTCGATCGACTTAGAGAGGTTTTACTGTATCCGCATGTTTTTCAAGAACCAATAGATGATAGATCTCACCTAGTTTATAGTAGGATTGATTAGGTACGTATCCGGGCACCGGATTTGGGCTGCTGATTAAGCTTCTAGCATTGATGTGGTAGATACGGAGTTCACCATTAGTATTTTTGTTATGCCGTGCCATTGAAACTTAATACAATAACAATTAATGATACACTATACCTCTTTGATGAACGAGCATGTGAACGCTGCTTACCCTGCACTTCAATAGTACATTTCACTTATATCCTAAGGCAATATGAACAATTGTGCAGAAAACTAAACTTAGAAAACAGTGTCATAACGGCACAAATAACATAGGTGAAACAAACCCATATTTGCAGAGTCACCACACAGCACATTTGACTCTATTATTGGCAAGCATGGGTAGAGTAGCGTGGCGATTATTTATTGTGCGAGATGGATCCTTTTGACAAAAGACTACATTAGGCAATAACAAGGGTAACATGTTACAAAAACAGCAAATGCAATACACGGTCACATACCAGCTTCAATCAGCGACAAGAAGACCCTAACAGCAACATCGGGTGAGGTAAGTTACGCTGTTGAGCGCCTCTTCCAGGGCCCGGAAGCCATCGAGGCTTAGATGAGGCTGGTGCGAGTTCATTGAAATGGATACCACTGTGTTTTCCACGCCTTTGCGGTTCAGTAGGTAGCGAAGGTGGCGGCATTCGCCATGAAGGCCGTCGTCTTGCCAGCCATCTTTGGGCCCAGTCGACGAGTCGCCTGTTAGCCGGAAGACCGCAGCGGTGTGAGCTGCGGCAAGTCTGTTTGGGTCGAGCAGCAACTTTTTGTAGGCTGACCTCACCTCGCCGACGGTTCGCACAGGCGCCGATGAGGTGATCATGGTAGCCCCCTTGTGAGTTACCGGCTGGCCATGGCGAATGCTCGGTGGTGATCCTGTAATCGACTCTCTATCCCCTGTTGTTGTCTGCAAGATGTCCCTTGCGGTGGGTCTAGGCAGTGAGTCTCTCTGTAGCTCTCCGTTGATGTAGAGTTTATCTTTGACCAGTTTGAAGTTTACATGGTCTGACTGGGTAGAGTTCTTGAGAGCGGCTATTTGTTCGCCATGCTTTCTGCGGCTCTCGAGTAACTCAGGTGGGTAGTGCGGCGTTATCTTTGCCATATTCTTACCTCTAGGGAGGCTGCGAGCAAAACTAAGCAAATCAGAAAACGCCTTTTGGTAAGGAGAATGCCCATGTAACAGTACAATCTTGAAAAAGAATGTACGAGGCGCAAGCCGAGTACATATCTTTTCAAGAATGAACTGTTACACGGGTATTCTCTGACTTAAAGTACGGTCAGTGAGCCTCATCTGGACCATGTAACGTGAATAAGAGTTCTTTCAAGATGTACATGGCATCTCTCATTTCCGAAACCAATAAAATAGCTCACTTAAGTCGGTCCATGTTCTATCTGAGAACCCACGAAATGTATTGTTGTGGCAACGGTAAACTTGAGTCCTGCGTGACCTAAGCGGAAACAGTGATTTGCCCTGACATGGAAGAACGTCGGACGCTGCAGCCAGAAGTCAGTTTAGTTCATCTTCAGATTACATAAATGAAGTCGTGTTTCGCATCAAGGCGCGTAGGCCACTTCGCATGGATTATGTGTCATTATACAGACGACAATGGTCATTTGAATGTGAAATATGATATAATCGTTCAAATTATTGGATACTGAAAGGATATGATACGCAGCGATGTTGCGATGATGTTTGAAAAAAGTAACACCAAGTGCCTTGTTGATGCATAGGATACGCTTTGCAAACTGAGTTTCGTGGGATTCACAAGAAAGAACTTGATTTCTAGTGTGATTATAGGATATAAGGAAATGTCGGTATGTATCTTGCATATGAATTACATATGATCTCAAATTCAGTTTCTAAAAGTGGATTTTGTGATCTACGCTTGTTTTGATGAGAAATTTGTATCTGTTTTTGCTGGGGCTTTCCATCGGGCGGCAAGCTTCCATTTGATCATACATTGTGATTGTGACCTGTTTCAAACAAGCTCGCTTATTGCTCATGATTGGCATTGACTGCGACTGTCGATTTCGTAACCGAAGGATGATTGTTCAACAGAAACATTGTTTGGTCTCCTTGAGTCAATCGCAATTTATCAGCTCGCTAAAACAGTACATTCGTGAAAATTAATGTACAGTTTAGACAATAGAATGACGTCATAGCAGTACTTTAAGTGAAGATAATCTTACCACCATTGGTCTTGGGTGATTTTTTTCAACGTTCTTGTTGAAGGTTCCGAGTCTGGGGGCTCGGTCAATGGGTACCTGGTTTTTAAAGCCGTGTTTAAGAAGAAAGTCCTGTACTAACTTTGGACAGTTTTTTTACCTCTCCTATCCTCCCCTAAACCATGGAGAAGCACGTTGTTTTGCATCGATCGCGTTTTTAAATCAACGACTTCACTCATCCATTGCTTGATTTCTTCAACAACTACTTTGGACAGTTTTCTTGACCTCTCCTATCCTCCCCTAAACCATAGAGAAGCACGCTGCTTTGCATCGATCGCGTTTTTAAATCAACGACTTCACTCATCCATTGCTTGATTTCTTCGCTTTGACACAAAATAACTCCTTTTAAGAGGACAATCTCACTTCACCTCTCTTCTGTCTCACAATGTTACTGCTATTCTCACCTGAGAGTCCCTCAGTAAGAGTTATCCTCGTGAGGTTGTTAATTTCACCCACGTCTGAGTCATCAGCATCACCGGTTGCCATGGTTGAAAGTTGATGTTTACGGTAGCTGGGACGGTGTTTTTCGGTCGACGTCCTGGTATTATCGCCCGTAAACCAGCCTCGCAAGGGACTTTTCCGGCTAAGATTTGGTTTCTTGCGACGATTTGCTTTTGGTGTTGTCCTTTGCCTCTTCTTTGTGTTCACTTTTATCCGATTTTCCATTTATGATCCGGATTTAAGTATTTAAAGACTTATTTTATCGCCATGACTTCTCTGCTTGTCTGTTGTGGCCGCCATGCAACAAGTCATAGGCTTCAACAAGTCCTAATAATGTTATATACATATGAGGCACAGTCGCATCGCATAACGTCATGATCATATGTCTTTCTCATACTCTAGTTTATCTAAATAATTGGTTCTCCTTGACGAATTCATATCGGACCTGCTGCCATGGATGTGACCACGTGTTACCCGGCACCTCGCCTGCCACTGCGATGGCAAGCCGTCGTAATTGTGAGTTTGACCGCTTTCGTGTATATAACGAGGCTGGCGGGCCCACCAACAGGACGAATACAGGCGGGTTCGGTCGATGCATCCGGCGCAAGGAGCCCTTCTGAGCCCGGTGTACCGGTCGGTAAACCGGTTTGTACCCCGGCGGTGTTCCGCGATCATTATGCCAGAGAAGGGTACCTCCCTTCCGGTGGTGGATGGATGGGAAAGGACAAAGCGGCTCGCTATGAACCCGTTATTTGCCGCTTTCGACCGCTGTCACTGAAAGCCGAGACACTGAAGACGGGCCTATCGCGCAAGAAGATCAAGTCCATCGTCACGTTGGTGCCTTACAGGGAAAGAAATGCTCTGTGGGATTGTCGAAACAACTGAACAAGGTCTTTAAAGGGTATGAGCTGCTAAAGATAGAAACCATAGTTGATAGAACGCACGAGGCGGCCTACTTCGCTGACGGCGACCAGTACATCTTGGAGCGACTCTCGCCCCAGCCTCGTCACTGCGGCGGCTGTGAGGCCTTCAAGGAAAGGTTCTACGAGGAAGGTGGCACCCAAATCGTCCTGTTTGAGTACCTCGGCATGGACGACCTTCTAGACAGCACCCTGAGACTCTATGTACCTGAGGCTCGCCATCGAAAGCCATTGAGATTCACAAGGAGTTTTTGGCACGTGATCCCCCAGATTTCTTCATAACCTCGCCGGCGTTAAATCACCAAAAGTTTAAGAGTTTTCCGGAAAAGTTCGCAGCCGATTTCAAACATTTCCGCAGCTTGATCCAGATGTACCTTCCTTCCACCACCATGACGCCTTGGATGCCGGGATTGAGCGAGCGAGAAAACGCCAATGCCAGCAATCCTAAGCAATACAAGAACCGTCGCGTGGACGGCCTTTTGGCGTCAGAGGCCATAGACCGACTGAATCATGTCCTCTACGACATCCTGGCTCCCGACTTGCTAAATACTGACGGACTGGTGCTCGGCTTTCTGGATATGGTTCGCGTTTCCGACGCCTGTCCCCAGGAATGGTGGCCCAGTAGAGTTCACCTGGAAAAGGTCTTTTATCGAAGATATCTGCTCATGTCCTGGAGTTTCTTTGCGGTGACATATAACTAATATTTTGCGTAATACGATGGTCAATTTTAATTAGATTTTAAAATTCCTCTTTGTTACCCGGCATTTGCGCTTGAGAATGAATATCCCTATATTTTACATCGGGAAAAGCGCATCGAAACCTTTTTACATAACAGTTTCAGTAGCTCGAAGTATATTCTCTCTACCCTTTACCACCGTCTGGTGACTCGTTATCAGCGTATCGACATACGACCTATTCACTTGACGTATTGGTTTTCCATGATAGTCACCTCTATGATTGAACAATTAGATTGAAGTGTCAATAAGGCTGCAGGCTTGTTGAGTGAGACTCATAATGACAAAGGTACTTACATTTGGATGCACAGTGTATACAAATAAAGTCGTTTTCGCAGAAGGGAATCGTTGCTTATTATCTGTTGGTTTGTAAGGAATACTTGCCGCATATTTTGACCGGCGTCCAGCGCATCGTCGATTTATGATGACCACTTTCCGGGCCGACTTGGCGGGTTGTTATTTATTACTCGTCTGTTTACAGAACGGTTCAAGCCCAACCCGCTCCTAAATTTCAGAAAGTAGTAAAGTATGCGCCCCCCCCCCCCTCCCTACTCCCCCACCAACCAATCCTGGGCTTCTCGATGGAACTACCAAGTCAAGGATTCGCCACTTGCCAGGGCATCAGACGGTTTGCCATCTTGAAGTCTTGCCATCTTGACGTCTTGCCGTGAAATGTTTGTTTAATTAACAAGCTCTAGCGACAGAGTTTTGGCCGCCATTTTGTCGGGGACGACTTTCGCGGTCCGACCCGTTTCGACGTGATGCCTCGCGTCGCCCTGCTAGGGTTTAACTATGCCAAGGAGAGAAGATAACAGTGCAAAATGGATTATCCCCCCCGCCCCCATCCCATCCCATCCCATATTAGGTCCTATCCTTCCCAAAGTACATCATACCACGTCAGCGATCACCGCAGTGATGAGTCTCGCATGGTATATGTAAAGATCTCAGCCTCATCAAGCCTAGAAGAGGTGAAATGTCTTACAAGCAGAGAGGCAGATCCAGGATTTTAACTCACATATTGTCTCTGATATGTCAATGACGTCATTGTCAGGGAAGGTCTCTTGGCTCTATTTCGCCACCATGTACATACAACTGGCCAAAAACGCCAACATTCCATTTCATGTCATATCAATGAGAGTCGGCAATTACGACGTGCGCTAAAAGATTAGTATTGATTTCCCCTGGGATATAATAGACCGATCCAGGCCGTCAATCATTAACTGACGTCACTGCTGCTTGTATCCAATCATGTGCCGCAAAAAGCGCTTCCACGTGTGTTAGTCGGACAAACAAGTCGGACAAGCAAAACAGCATGTCACTGTGTTGTCAGAGATGAGTACTTCTCACTTGTACCTACACGACTCACGACTAGAAAAAGGACTGAATCGTTGGCGGGGCTTAGTGTCGGAGTGTGGATGGGTCTATTACCCTAATGTGACAACAGGCCTTTGACAGCAGGCCTTTACCGACTGAGGGGTGTTTGTGCTGATCTGCTGGCCGCTAACACCGAATCATTTATTATTATCAGATTATTCTTTGCTTGCTTGTAATATGTCATCGGACACGGTCACTGCACCGCCAACTTGGCTTAAAAGTGTAGCTTTGCCTACGATACGATGCCAACGGGACTTTGTTTGGACTCGGAGGATTCATAACATAACAAATCATGAAAACATGATAACATATCCAAAGGGCTAAAGGTAATTAAGTCATCCATATATCCAGATAGCCGTACAAACGGACGCCCCGCTAGCTGTTACCCAGATTGCATCAAGTGTCGTACTCACTCTCCAAACCAGGAGACGCTGTACGTCGTCTACCGCTGAAGTGTCTGTCTATCGTTGGGACGACTGTGATGTTTTATGAATGAGAAGTTGTATACAGACGCGGTGTTCGATCACATCAATGGCACTTGACTGACTGACTGATGAGATCTCACACAAGTGGCCTTTGTTGGGCGATAACATTGGCATGTAGTATAATATATAATTAGGGTGTACACGCCAAAGTGGTGACATAAGGACGTGGCTTGGGATCATATTATGCTGGGTATCGTATCGTGGTGCACGCCACTCATGTTCAAATGTCTGCCATGGAGACTGCGTGAAACTGTCCGGGGTAGGTGATGTAGGCATCCTGTCGCCACTGGAATAAACAGCCAATAACTTACGCCGTATGTCATGACATGGTAGCCAGTGAGTGGGCTTACAGGTAGCGTACAGGTTATATTATTATACAGCCTACTTACAGACGTGTATAAGGAAAGCGGGACAAGAGTTTGTAGACGGATCTCGAATCTGAGAAATATTGTGTTCGGCGACAACGGCGGTCACGCAGGCCCCGATGCATGACGGGAAGCGAGCCACCCAGATGGCCGGGATGCCCGATACTTCGCGAGGTCAAGGTCATCAGGATTATGGTCCAGGACATGACCGTGCTTACGACTGGGGAGATGGACCGAGTGTCAACAAGCACGGGAAGACGTCCGATCTCCGATCATTAAACAAGGGTGCTGACTCCAGGGTAGACACACATGTTAAGCCTACAGACGTCTTACGCTACACCGCCAAGCATGACGCGCCTCGATACTCCATATACAGCCCACAAAATGTGCGTGATAGACGCACAAACGTGACAGACGCCACATCCCACATCTATCCGCACCCGAGCGGACCCAGGCGCAGCAAGGACCCTAAGGTGAAAGGAAATGACGTCAAATCCTACAATCCAGGATATGGAATCCAGATAAATAGTAATCTATCAGACGCCATTCCACAGACTATAGGTGGTGACCCTTTCCTAGATACACGGGGACTTGATGGAAGTCCAAACATCCGTAGTAACCCCGATGGGGCAAAGAAGGGTCCCTACCTCTATAACTATAGCACCAACGAGCGTCCATCGAGGGACCCGAAGTCTCCGGGGTATAGTCCCACCGCGACTGGGGCCGATCTCCCCGTAGCGCTCATGGAATTTAGATACAAAACCAATGGCCCCGTCATTCTCATCTACAAGCAGGATATCACCAAGGTCAAGGTCGACGTCATCGTCAACGGGGCCAACGCTCATCTCCGCCATGGGGGAGGCGTTGCCAGGGCGATCGCGGACGCCGCCGGGTCAGAGCTGACCAGAGCCAGTGAGGACATTGTCGCCAGACACGGACCCGTGCCTGTCTCTGGCTGTGTGGCCACGCCGGCGGGTCGGCTGCCCTGTCAGGGCGTCCTCCACGCCGTGGGTCCCAAGTGGACGGACACCCTAGAGAAGAAGGCGGCCCGGCAGCTGCAGGACACCTTCGTCCGCATACTCGAGTTCTGTTACGCAGAACGCGTCACGTCGATAGCTATACCGCCCATTAGTGCAGGTGAGTTATTGAACCATGTGGTTGTGTGTGCGTAACACATGTGGAAGGTCGCAACTAAGCGGAAATTCTTAACTATATGGTAGTTCGTAACCACGTGGTATTTCGTAACCACGTGGCAGGTCGTAGCCATGCGGTACATCGTAATCATGCCGCAGTTTGTAACCGTGTGGTCTTTAGTGACCATCGGTAGTGCGTAACCATGCAGTACGTCGGTAGTCGGTTGTAGGTATCAATAATTACTCAATTCGTGTAACATATAATCATTGGACAGTTTTATTTTTGGTCAGCATTCACGGGATGCGTCTATACTTCACCCATTATGCAGTTATTAAAATCTCACGTTTACATTGAACATTTAATTTCTATTAAACGCAATCTCGGGGCGTAACCATGATAACCGCTTCATTCAATACGTGTGGGCGACTTGAACAATCATGCATACAATGATTTAGACCTGCTTACTTGAATGGTGACGTGACGTCCAGTCTTGATAACAGCAAACTGGTCAATGGCATCTGTGTTCACAATATCTCCCTTAACGCAAAATATACAATATCAATTCCCCTAAACTAGATCTGACTCCGGCCATACGTGCACCAATCCCTCTTTCCCTCCCTCTATCTCTCTATATATATGTCATCTGTGTTCACGATATCTCTATTGTCATGTAATATAAATACAGTTTAAATCCCCCTGAACTAGAAGCTTTGATCTGACTCCCGACATATGTGTGCCTCTTCCTATCTCCCTCCCTCTCTCCCTATCCCTCTCCTCCTCTCTCTCCCTCTCCCTATCTCTATATTTCTCTCCATATGTCTCTATCTCTTTCTAACTGTGTCCCAGGTATGGACGGCGGGACCCCCGAGAAAGTCTCCGACGCCATTGTGAAGGGATTGATCGCTGGATTGAACCGCATGCCGACCCATTGTGTCCTAAAGGCCATCCACCTAGTTGACATCGTTGGCCGTCTGCTGAGGGTGATCCAGACGGCGTTTGCTGATGAAGCCCGGAAGGGGGCGGTATTGCATCGCTTGGATCGTCCAATGGACTACTATTAGATGCGAATCGCAACTACAGGCGCTCTCCTATTTATGCAGGAATAATATGATTATTATCAATATAATTGTGATTATTATTATCTTTATTGCACATTATCAAACTCTTGTTGTCTATAATTATGAAATTAGCAATTAGCATTTCAAATAGCAGCCAGATTTTTGATTTTTAAATTTGCAGGCAGTGGCTGCCTGGGGTTTATTTACCACAGGATGATCCACGCAGCTCTATCGGGAAAGACTCGTCAGGGCGTATAACGTAGATGTATAACTATATAACTTTTAGATATCGATCTTAAAACTACTTCCTTATTATTTTCCAAAATGTAAGGGCAATCTTTGTTACTGACCGTAGTTTTCATGCACTCCTTTCATATTTGCTGTGACGAGATAATTAAATTCAGCGAAACCCGGTTGCCCAAAGGGAATCGTCCTAATATCACACAGATCATGTTTGCTGACTTTGGTAATTAGTTATTGTTTCAGTGGCAACAACATTAGTTTATATCTATCAAGACGCGGTTAACAGATGATTATTTAACGTACTGATCGGCGAGGTTCAAGAGCATGCTCTAGCAAGGTTCTTACAGAAATCGCGAATGGTCAAAGGTGTGGATGGCTATTATTGTATTTTAAACCGTCAATATATTTAAATCATATGATAAACGAACTTGTTATATATGGTGGTGTCGAACATAGGAATAAGAGGAGAGAAGAGAGTAAGAGAGAAACAATATAACACAAAAGGAGAAGGGAGAGAAGAAAAAAACCCTGATCGAGTGTACTTGTGCTTGTCGTCAGGTACTTTATATGAGGGGATTCTAACGTATGAAGTGCTAAAACCGCATTTGTCAGCCATGGAGATTTCGATCCAACTATGGTGCGCCAGATTTGGAACTTTTTTTCCTTGACGATGTCGAAGGCTGGGGCAACGCTGCCAGCCATTACCTTAGGTGCATTTCTTTGGTAACCCAGGTATACCCAAGGTGGACTGAATACGCAAATTACGCTTCGGTATACAGCCCGGTATATCTTTCATTCGGGTATTGGCGCCAGCCCATCCATTCGGTATGCCGATGTGCCCGGTTCAAAACAGCAGGGCGGGTCATTCGGAAGAAGATGGCTTTCATCTGCAGCCGGCGTCATTGGGTCAAACCCAGCGCCGAACCTGTTATGTTGTGGCGACGTTAAAGCAAGCCCGAACCCGCCGAAGGGGCCCCAGGGTGGCAGACAGACAAGACTGACACTGGCCAAACTTTCTTTCTAGGGAAGATGAAGGGAACTTCATTCATGGGATGGATATCCTGGGGCCTGGGCCTATATGCTATCATATAACAATAGGGGAAGCAAGCTCTGAGGCTCAAACCAAAACACAAAGATATTGAAGATTTATGTCAATGATCATTCAATGATGCTGTCACAATCGAACCATGTTTATTCAAATGCTACGCTGTCAAATATTTATGAATAAATACTTTGTGTCTATATCCACATGCCATTAATGAAGAAAGAATAATGTTTTGATACAACTTTTGCAGAAATCTACCTGGTTGCAAGTCACAAAGTCACAAAGGTTAAGGTCATGAACAAGTCAACTTCTTGTTCAAAATTCTCATTGGCTGTACATATATGGTCCGCTGACATATGACTCCTTTTCTACCTGTCAAAGTCAGCTGACCTCATGTATTTCTTTTTGCAGCCAATGAGACGTTTAAGTCCAGCCAATGAGACGTTTAAGTCTTACACAGGCAGCGCCCATAAACACAACTCCCGGTGAAAATATAGACGCGACAAAACTCAAAAATCACAGACGCGTTGGAAAATATTAACAAATCCAAGGGATTGTTGTCACGTTAAGGTCGAGAACTGGTGGGGGCGTCAAACGTTTTTTTTTTTTTTTAAAAGTATCGTTAATGAATGAAGGTTTTTTCAAGATTTTAAAGACCCCCTCCCCCCCCCCCCCCTCCCCCCCAAAAAAATGTGCAACAGACTTGCGATGAAACTGCCTTCTGAAGCCTACAGAAGGAAAAAAGGGAAAAAAAGGATTACTAAGATAATTTCTCTATCATCTCAATTGTAATCAAAATAGGTTATGAAATAGGTCAAACGTGTAGAATTATCACAATTTTCCTTTCGGAGCGTATATGTAATCACTCAATATTTGGTGTATTTGCTAGTGATACATAGTCATGCAAATTTGGAGGAGTAAATGATATTTGATGTGACATGGTTTGGTATTGGATATCATTGGAACCTCATATTGCCACCCTCAAATTGGTTCTGAAATAATCCCCCAGGTGCCACCCGCTCTCGACCTTAATGAATGACGACAACGCTGTAAGCTTCCTCATAGTGTTTACGGCCATTCCAGCAGTAGAAGCGCCACCATCTGGATGCGCAGAACCCACCCCGGCACATGTGTGTACATTGAACCTTTAATGGGATACTGATTAAAATATGTGGTGATAGACCATATTGAAAGTTACAAAATGTAAACAGGCGAACGGGTGGGTCCGCCTTAACTACTGTTCTGATTAGCCATAGAATCAGCGCTTACTATCGACAATCTAATTAGAGATAATCTGAAATGTTTAACGGCTTCATAGCGACTGGGGGAGATTGACCTTTCCCGCCCCGCTGGCGCAGTAACCGTCACACTAGCGCAGTGACCGTCCCACTGGCGCAGTGACAGCCCCACTGGCGCAGTGACCGTCCCACTGGCGCAGTGACCGTCCCACTGGCGCAGTGACTGTCCCACTGGCGCAGTGACGATCCCACTGGGGCAGTGACCGTCCCACTGGCGCAGTGACCGTCCCACTGGCGCAGTGACTGTCCCACTGGCGCAGTGACCGTCCCACTGGCGCAGTGACCGTCCCACTGGCGCAGTGACGATCCCACCGGGGCAGTGACCGTCCCACTGGCGCAGTGACGATCCCACTGGCGCAGTGACCGTCCCACTGGCGCAGTAACCGCCCCACTGGCGCAGTGACCGTCCCACCGTCCCAGTGGCGCAGTGACGGTTCCACTGGCGCAGTGACCGTCCCACTGGCGCAGTGACCGACCCACTGGCGCAGTGACCGTCCCAGTGGTGCAGTGACTGTCCCACTGGCGCAGTGACCGTCCCACTGGCGCAGTGACCGTCCCACTGGCGTAGTGACCGTCCCACTGGCGCATTAACCGTCCTACTGGCGCAGCGATCGTCCCACCGTCCCAGTGGCGCCGTGACCGCCCCACTGGTGCAGTGACCGTCCCATTGGCGTAGTGACCGTCCCACTGGCGCAGTGACCGTCCCACTGGCGCAGTGACCGCCCCACTGGCGCAGTGACCGCCCCACTGGCGTAGGGACCGTCCCACAGGCGCAGTGACCGCCCCCTTGGCGCAGTGACCGCCCCCCTGGCGCAGTGACCGCCCCCCTGGCGCAGTGACCGTCCCACTGGCGCAGTGACGGTTCCACTGGCGCAGTGACCGCTCCACTGGCGCCGTGACCGCCCCACTGGTGCAGTGACCGTCCCACTGGCGTAGTGACCGTCCCCCTGGCGCAGTGACCGTCCCACTGGCGCAGTGACCGCCCCACTGGCGCAGGGACCGCCCTCCCTGGCGCAGTGACCGCCCCCATGGCGCAGAGACCGCCCCCCTGGCGCAGTGACAGCCCAACTGGCGCAGTGACCGTCCAACTGGCCCAGTAGCCGTCCCACTGGCGCCGTGACAGCCATACTGGCGTAGTGACAGCCCCGCTGGCGCAATGACCGTCCCACTGGCGCAGAAACAGCCCCACTAGCGCTGTGACAGCCCCACTGGTGCAGTGACCGTCACACTGGCGTAGTGACCGTCACACTGGCGTAGTGACCGTCCCCCTGGCGCAGTGACCGTCTCGCTGGCGCAGTGACCGACCCACTGGCGCAGTGACAGTCCCACTTGCGCAGTAACCCTCCCACTGGCGCAGTGACCGCCCCACTGGCGCAGTGACCGTCCCACTGGCGCAGTAACCGTCTCACTGGCGCAGTGACCGCCCCAATGGCGCAGTGACGGTCCCTCTGGCGCAGTGACCGTCCCACTGGCGCAGTGACCGCCCCCCTGGCGCAGTGACCGTCCAACTGGTGCGGTGACCGTCCCTGTGGCGCAGTTACGGTCCCACTGGCGCAGTGACCGCCCCCCTGGCGCAGTGGCCACCCAACTGGCGCAGTGACCGTCCCACTCCCGTGTTTACTTTTTGTAGAAATATTAGCTTTAAGATTTGTCCTGAAGGTCACTGCAGATTGTTTATGCCACGGAATCACTCTTAGTTTGAGAATAACACTTTAATATTCGTGCTACTAGGGTGTTTTTTCAGAGAACTATGCAGCTTGTCATAGGGAACATATCTTAAAGGGCACAGAACCAATAATGTGACTAAATAAGTACGTAATCTTAGTGTATTTATATGCAAGCGCATTCGTTAGCGTGGTGAAGTGAAGTCAAACATCTCATATTACCTCCCCCACACACCCACAGCACTGAATCAACACGCCAACCAGGAAGGTGAGGCAAGTCAAGCCACAGAAGAAGGAGGGTCAAAGTACAACGCGTCTGTCGGACTCGCCACAGGTTCTTCAGAGACACAACATTCTCGTTCAAACAAAAACAAAAACCCTCAGAACTCTCACCCTTGATATCGTGTGTTCAGAAGGTCTGCAAAACACGACACCATTTGATAGGGAAGAGGTGAGTGGATGGGTAATGACAATGGACATGCAGATACTTACAACATACATAGAGATAACCTTTCTTTCTTCAGATAAAAAATAATCCCATGCACGAATTCCAGACCTAACCGTCTACCACCCCCCCCCCCCCCCACCCGATCTCTTATTTGGCCGTTCCATTGCCTTACTCAATCAGCAATGACAAATATTCCACCTAGACACACACCCACATCACCACCCACACTCAGACACACGCACACCCACACCACCACCAACACCCGGACGCACACACACATACACCCACACCTCCACCAACAACTCCACCCGCACCTCCACCCACAATAAGACAGAAAAACAGACCCACACCACCACCCACACCCAGGCACACCCACACCCACACCACCACCTACACTCAGACACACGCACACCTGCACCCACACCTCCACCCACACCCACACAGACACACACGTGATGCGGGCGACCCCCGCACCTCGGGTCAAGGGACGGCTCCGTCGCCCCCACTCAACACGTATGCATGCCATGCAGTAGAACATTAGTATTACATGCTGGACAGATACAAGTTGCAGTTCATTTGTCTTGGCAGAAGAAGGCGTGCCGAGACCCATATACGTTTGTATTTGATTACCATTATATGCAAGCACCAAACATGGGCTCCTTCTCGAGCAAGAACGCGAAGTAAACATAGCGGAAAAAGGCGACAAGAAGACATCGTCGGACAAGACAAAGGCCTATTCCGTCCTGCCCGCCACGAACTGCAAGGAAATTTCGACGAATAACGGCGCATGTAATAGCTCTGTAAACCGCACGAATGCGGGACTGACAACGGCGAGCAACATCTCTGTAGAGAATACACCAGGACGGTATCCGGATATAAGTGGCGAAGGACGAGACTGCGGCGCCGCAGAGACTGAGGCGTCGCACCAGAGAAAGCAGCCTGGTGCCGTGACGGTGTCCGATCATGGTTCAGACCCCAAACAGCACCAAGCTGGTCCTGAAGGTGGTACTGGGATAAGCGAGTCAGGGGCCGCCGCAAAGACTGTGGCGTCACACAGTGGAAAGCAGTCCGGTGCCGCGACGGTGTCCGATCATGGTTCAGACCCGAAGCACCACCAAGCTGGTTCTGAAGGCCATACTGCAATAAGCGAGTCAAGGGCCGCCGCAAAGACTGTGGCGTCACACAATGGAAAGCAGTCGGGTGCGGCGACGGTGTCCGGTCATGGTTCAGACCCGAAGCACCACCAAGCTGGTTCTGAAGGCCATACTGCAATAAGCGAGTCAAGGGCCGCCGCAAAGACTGTGGCGTCACACAATGGAAAGCAGTCCGGTGCCGCGACGGTGTCCGGTCATGGTTCAGACCCGAAGCAGCACCAAGCTGGTTCTGAATGGAATGTTGGTGTTTTAGGCCACTTTTGTGCACATACAGGCTAAATTGGGCCAAGGAACCTCCCGAGACGATGAAGGATGAAGGAATGAAACATGCCCCAGATTAGGTGCCCGAGCCCGGATTCGAACCCAGGACCTATTGATCTGCGGTCTAGTGCGCTAACCACTACACCAGGGAGGCCCCCAGCTGGTTCTGAAGGCGATACTGGAATAAGCGAGTCAAAGGCCGCCGCAAAGACTGTGGCGTCACACAATGGAAAGCAGTCGGGCGCGGCGACGGTGTCCGGTCATGGTTCAGACCCCAAGCAGCACCAAGCTGGTTCTGAAGGCGATACTGGAATAAGCGAGTCAAAGGCCGCCGCAAAGACCGTGGCGTCACACAATGGAAAGCAGCCCGGTGCCGCGACGGTGTCGGGTGATGGTTCGGACTCCAAACAGCGCCAACCTTGTCCTGAAGGCCATACTGGAATGCGCGAACCAAGCAAGAAGCAGATAGCCAATAAATTAGACCATGTTGCCGGCGAGAAGAAGGCCGAACGGGAGATATATATTGGAATGGTGAGTGGTGCCGAAACAAACAACGATAATCAACTCGTATTCAAGACGGATATACCATACGAAATGCCAGACGAAAGGAAGGGGCACGGTGTTTTATTTGAGCCTGATGCCACGGGGAACAAAGGCGAGTTAAAATGGGATGACAAAAACGATGAGTCTGGAATTACGGCACGGGGAAGTCTTGTCGATCATCAGTATATCGTCGAAAACAAGACTGTGGCGTCACACCAGGGAAAGCAGCCCGGTGCCGCGACGGTGTCTGATCACGGTTCAGACCGCAAGCAGCGCCAAGCTTGTCCAGAAGGCGATACTGGAATTAGCAAACCAAGCAAGAAGCAGATAGCCAAGAAATTAGACCATGTTGCCGGCGAGAAGAAGGCCGAACGGGAGAGACATATTGGAATGAAAAGAGACATGAAAGAGGACCGTGTCGATAATGGAGGTAATGCGGCACAAACAAAGAAGCTTGAAGACAATGTCAAGTGCGGAGCCGCGAAAGAGCTTAACAGCGGGCCTAAATCACATAGCGTGAAGGCGCTGCTGATGAAAATTGAGAGACAGGCCGCACGGGAGAGACATATTGGAATGGTGAGTGGTGCCGAAACAAACAACGATAATCAACTCGTTATAAAGACGGATATACCATACGAAATGCAGGACGAAAGGAAGGGGCACGGTGTTTTATTTGAGCTTGATGCCACGGGGAACAAAGGCGAGTTAAAATGGGATGACAAAAACGATGAGTCTGGAATTACGGCACGGGGAAGTCTTGTCGATCATCAGTATATCGTCGAAAACAAGACTGTGGCGTCACATCAGGGAAAGCAGCCCGGTGCCGCGACGGTGTCTGATCACGGTTCAGACCGCAAACAGCGCCAAACTTGTCCAGAAGGCGATACTGGAATTAACAAACCAAGCAAGAAGCAGATAGCCAAGAAATTAGACCATGTTGCCGGCGAGAAGAAGGCCGAACGGGAGAGACATATTGGAATGAAAAGAGCCATGAAAGAGGACCGTGTCGATAATGGAGGTAATGCGGCACAAACAAAGAAGCTTGAAGACAATGTCAAGTGCGGAGCCGCGAAAGAGCTTAACAGCGGACCTAAATCACATAGCGTGAAGGCGCTGCTGATGAAAATTGAGAGACAGGCCGCACGGGAGAGACATATTGGAATGGTGAGTGGTGCCGAAACAAACAACGATAATCAACTCGCATTCTAGACGGATATACCATACGAAATGCAAGACGAAAGGAAGCGGCACGGTGTTTTATTTGAGCCTGATGCCACGGGGAACAAAGGCGAGTTAAAATGGGATGACAAAAACGATGAGTCTGGAATTACGGCACGGGGAAGTCTTGTCGATCATCAGTATATCGTCGAAAACAAGACTGTGGCGTCACACCAGGGAAAGCAGCCCGGTGCCGCGACGGTGTCTGATCACGGTTCAGACCGCAAACAGCGCCAAACTTGTCCAGAAGGCGATACTGGAATTAGCAAACCAAGCAAGAAGCAGATAGCCAAGAAATTAGACCATGTTGCCGGCGAGAGGAAGGCCGAACGGGAGAGACATATTGGAATGAAAAGAGCCATGAAAGAGGACCGTGTCGATAATGGAGGTAATGCGGCACAAACAAAGAAGCTTGAAGACAATGTCAAGTGCGGAGCCGCGAAAGAGCTTAACAGCGGGCCTAAATCACATAGCGTGAAGGCGCTGCTGATGAAAATTGAGAGACAGGCCGCACGGGAGAGACATATTGGAATGGTGAGTGGTGCCGAAACAAACAACGATAATCAACTCGCATTCAAGACAGATATACCATACGAAATGCAGGACGAAAGGAAGCGGCACGGTGTTTTATTTGAGTCTGATGCCACGGGGAACAAAGGAGGGTTAAAAGGGGATATGCCTGGTGTGACGCCACAGTCTTTCCAGCGACGCATTGAAGACAATGTCAAGTCTAGAGCAAAGAAAGAGCCCGACGGCAAGCGAAAAGAAGGTGACATCGCACTGGATGCGAGCAACCAAATCCAGGATGAATCCACGGGAGCCATACCGAAACGAGAAAGGTCTTTCGGAGAGCCAGGAAAGGAGGACATTTCACATATGGGTTTAAGACCAATAACGGTCCCGTCATCCTCATATACAAAGCGGATATCACCAAAATGAGCGTTGACGTCATCGTGAATGCAGCCAATGAGTACCTTTGTCACAACGGAGGTGTGGCTAAGGCCATTGCCAAAGCTGCCGGGCGGGAATTATGGGAGGAAAGCCAGGCTTACATCGAGCGCCATGGGCGTATAGCGTTTTCCCATTGTAAGGCTACCACAGCCGGCCGTCTGCCATGTAAGCGTGTCCTCCACGCCGTGGGCCCCAGGTGGAACAACATGTCTTACGAAGAGGCGTCCAAGAGCTTGGAGGATACCTATGAAAACATCTTAAAATACTGCAACAAGGAAGGTGTGTCGTCCATCGCAATACCGGCCATTAGCTCAGGTTGGTTCTGCAATTTTTTTTTATCTTACTTAAGTCATATATATTTAAATATTTCAAGTACTTAAACATTAAAATCTAGACATAGAAATCGGAATGAAACTTAATAAACTGTTAGTTTTGGCGATTCAATATAACCATATCCTTTCCTTTAACATTACTATGCGTTTTTGGCTTGATATATAAATGTGGTATGTATTTAATTATTGATACTTTTTCCATATTATTTCATATTATTTGACTACTGCAAGTTGATGATGCTTAATAAACAAAAATGCCAAAAGTTGATTATGTCTGCATTTTAACGCCTATTGCAATCCGGCCGACATGTTAAAATCAAATTCACATACTGCCTGACACTTCAACATCTATAAATGAAATGGTTTAGATGTGTTTATCGTCTTGTTGTTGAAGGTATTTTCGGCGGTGAGGCTGACAACTTCTCCACTGCCATTGTGAAGGGTCTGGCCTCCGGTCTGAAGAGATTCGCTTCCGGAGGTGTCCTGAAGGAAATCCACCTGGTGGACATCACAGGTCCAATATTATCCGCCATGCAGAATGCATTTACAACTGAAGCCACGACAGGACGCTGGCTGAAGCCGATGGCGAGTGTTTCACCTATGGCTAAACAAGAATAATATGTTGTCCAGGATTAGATATGGTAAAATATAAGATTGTTATTACATGCAATTGATACTGATCTACATATTACAATTAGTGGATATCTAGATAGTGTTATTTACATATATAGAAAGCTCAGGTCTCGACAGAAATATGCAGAAAATAAATTACGGTCTTTTTATATCCTTGCTAATTGATAAGCTTTAAAATACCTATAATTCTGTATATATACAGTTTTGGGGGATCACTGCAATATACTCAATTGCAATCGCATACGTAACAAAACTAGAGACCAGAGACGTGGAAGCTTATATGGATTCAGACAGTTACTAAAGCAAAACATTTTCGCCTAGTTTTTGACTACTGATAATTAGATTTCTGAACAAAAGGTTAGAATAATTTATTATTTTCGATTACGTGTACCTATAAATGTTTATATCCTTATATTACGTGTTCTTGTTTGCAAGCCTTCCTGTTGCATTCCAATATACACTGTAGCTATAAGATACACCTTTTTGGACAATTATTTAGCTAAGGTCAGGTCATCTTTGTAGCCATGTATAAGCAACTGTTTTCATACAATGTCTCAGAGGCCGAACAATTAAATAATAGCCCCTGTCTGGTTGTCTGATGGTAAATTAAGACTTTGAATGTTTTATACAGTGATCATTTGTCCGTGATATGACTTGACATTTAGTGTGAATAAACACCTTCCAGATTATTTGTTCATTCTTTCTGCAACCAGCCATCAGCCAAACACCACCCACCGGAGAAGCTCAACCCGTCCACCGGACTCCAGTTCTCACCCAGTGATCTTATAGGGAGCGCGTTCGGCTTGTGTCAAATGCAGAATGTCGAATTTGTCGAATGTCGTGATCTGCTGGGCCAGTACAACGTCCGGTACGTCGCAGATGTTTATATTTGTGCAGGAAAAAGATTTCATGAGCGACAAGTGTGGGTGTATATTACTCCAGCAAACATGTTTCCTCTCTATCTTCCGGCTATCGCTGTATGTTCGACCTAGGTTAAAGCATCCGTATTAAACCAACGAGTGTGGGTTTACTCTCTATCTTCCCGTTGTCGCTCTATGTTCGACATAGGTTAAAACGTCCGTATTAAACCAACGAGTGTGGGTTTACTCTCTATCTTCTCGTTGTCGCTTTATGTTCGACATAGGTTAAAGCTTCCGAATTAAACCAATCTGTGTGAATCCATTGGGTCTGCCCGACAGCGATATAATAATAATAATCTTTATTCATACCCTTCAGGCCATGGGCCCATGGTAACAGTTACAACAAATTCATGGTGCAGTACATTGTTCACGTGCTGTGCATTTACAAAGTTTGTTTACGGAACTTAAATGCATGATAGGTATACGCGGCAACATTGCGCAGAGCAGATGGATGTTGGGAAGAAAGAAGTCTAACGAAATTATCTCGCGATTGGTACATAACCGTGCTACTGAGATACTCAGCTCTAATATGAAGATAATGGGGACAGATTAAAACAAAGTGATACTCGTCTTCGATAACTCTTGTTCCACTCTCTAGACAAAAATTACAAAACCTAAGGTTCCTCTCCACTTGTCCCCTCTGACTCTCGATCGCTAGAGGATGTGCTAAACATCTTAACCGTGATAAGGCAAACCTATGGCTGCTAATACACACACTTGACAAATAATGTTCATATACTAAGTATTGTTTGAAGCTACAGTAACCATCTAGCTTTGGTGTCTGACAAGTGTCATTAAACCATTCTTGGAGAGCGATGCCACTTAGATGCTGCTTGAATACACCTAAAAACATATTTACATCTCCAACTTCCTGTGTAATCCATACATGCCCAAACCCCGAAACTAAATAATATTTTTCTTATCTCGGTTGCCCAAGTCACTTTACCAGCTCTGTCCAAATTATATAACATATCATAAGAGCTCCTGGTTAGTCTGTTTGCTGATGGACAATTTTAGCCAGAACTTTATGCAACGGGTTATATACTTTTTCTCATAATGGTTTTCGTCCACACTCACCGAGAACAGCTACTTCGGGAGTTCTAGATGGCAAAGAAAGTATATATTTCAAGAATCGTATTTGACTTTTGTCAATCTGCAGTCCTTTCGCAAAGCCCCAAACTTCACAACCATGCAAAAAGATCGGTAAGATCATTTTATCAAACATATTTATACATACATTTACTGGGATGTCACCAATTTCTTTCATTAATTGTTTTATAAATATTACCGCCTTATCAGCTTAACGAGCATTTTTAACGCTGTCGTCAATTTTAGAGACGATGAAGACAAAATACCAACATATTTGTAATATGTGACTGTATCAATCTGACGGTCGTCCAGAACCCATTTCTCATTTTTACGTAATATACCACCATTTCTAAAAACAATGATTTTTGTTTTGGCAATGTTAACCTTTAAATGATATAGCTGGCAAAAGTTGCTTAAGGCATTCAACTCCCTCTGGAGTCTACTCACAGTGTCATTGACCATAGTGATATCATCAGCAAACATGAACATGAAGACGTGCCGAAATTCTTCGCCAACGAAGACCGCTTGAAATCATTGCTTTTTACATATTTCTTCTAATTCCGTAATATACAAAATGAAGAGCAAGGGACTGATCATGCACCCTTGTCTTGTGCCGATATGGCAGTCGAAATAGTTCGCTAAACCTTCCGGTGTTTTCACGCATGATTTAAGCAAAGTACAATGCATCTCTCCGACTCGCCGAAAATCCTTCAGAGACAAAAAAAGTCTCTTTCAGACAAAAACAAAAACCCTCAGACCCCTCAACCCTGATATAATGTGTTCAGAAGGTTAACACAAGCTCGACATCAGTCGATAAACCAAGGGGGGGGGAGTGGAGGGTAATGACGAGTAGAGGAGGGTGGATGAATATACAGTTACTACACCACACACAGAGATAACCTTTGTTTCGTCATACAACCCACCCCCTTCATCTACCCCCCAACCACAATCCCCTCGAACTCTTATTTGGTCGGTCTATCACATTACGCTCACAATATTTAATTTTTAGTTTTGTAAAAACGTTTGTCCATAGGTTGAGCAAAGCCTAGGTCACGTGAGCGTGTGTGCACACGGAGAGATGCTGTTGTAAGGTGTAGAGAGGAAGCCGGTAGAGAGAGACAGAGCAAGAGAGAGAGATTAGTTAAGTGAAGTTAGGTTATAGAAGTTATGAATATATAGATATATAGAGAGAGACAGAGAGAGACAGAGAGAGAGAGAGAGAGAAAAATTATGTACGTCAAGTTAGGTTATAATATAATAATATAATCAGATTATTGTGCACTGTAGGCTCACAGCCTCAAAGTACAAATATATGTATATACAAATAACATCAAGTAAATGAGGCAACATTTTGAAACAGTTTTTCCCTTAATTTGTACGCATCGCGAAGAAATAGCACGATGTTATATAGGGTGGGGGTATCTATTGACATCATCAAAAAGGTAAATTCCCAACTCAAGTTCTGCTTCTGGTCTGTAACTTCAGGTAGGTATTTTTTTCGTGACGCTTGATACAAAGGGCAAAAACAGATTAGGTGTATCTCATCTTCTATAACACTTTCACCATTATTTTTACAATACATACACAGTCTTTCTTCCCTAGGGATTCCTAACTGTCTGCCTTTCTCTATGTTTAGTGGGTGTGTGGAACATCGAAATTGGGCCAAGAGTTTTCGAAGATAGCTTTCCTTAATAGCAAATATATACGGTTCTGTTGTCAAGGTTCTTTTATACTTTCTATATGTGTCGAGTCGGTTATTTTCTTCTAAGCAGTTGAGCCAATTTGTGTGTGCTCTATACATCAATTCACCCTTAGTTGTTATTAAAAATAGATCCTCATCTCCTATTTGCTGATGCGTCCAGGTTTCTTCAAATCCGAGCTCTAACAATATTATTTTTACTTCAGTGGCCCATGTGCGCCTCCCCCTATAATCTAATTCAAATAGCATAGTATATGTTTCTCTCGGGAGGGACTGGTCCTCATTCCTGACGAGCTTCATCCAGAACTTTAGCATCTTCATAACACACATTATTTGGACTGGGTACGTTCCAACTTCTCCCATAACAGCTGCATTTGATGTCGATGCAGGTAGTTTTAATATCCATTTGCAATATTTTACTTGGACACTCTCTATACCGTCCTTCACCCTATATCCCCAAATCTCTGCTCCATATGTGAGAATCGGCAATACCATTTTATCAAATAATTCGAATTGGATCTTAGGTTCTAACCCACCACATTTGGTTTTTACAGATTTAATAAAATTCACAGCCTTTCCAGCTTGTGCGGAGAGAGTTTCCTGAGCCAAGGTCCAGACTAGCTTAGGGGTAAAAACCAGTCCTAGATACTTATAAGATGATACAGTCTCTATTCTCTTTCCTTTCAAGAACCATTTTTCATTTCTCTTCTGTATCCCCCCATTCCTGAAAACCATAACCTTCGTCTTGTTTAAATTAATTGCTAATCCCCAGCTTTCACAGAACTCGCTAAGCTTATCAATAAGTTTCTGTAATCTACCCACAGTATCAGCTGCTTCAATCATATCGTCTGCAAACAGTAGCAGGCACACATTATCATATATATGGCTTATCTGAATCCCAGGGAAATCCTTCGATTTGCAACATTCTATGAATTTGTTCAGGCAAAAGTTAAAAAGAAAGGGGCTCAGTTGGCACCCCTGTCTGGTTCCTGTGTTGCATTCAAACAAATCAGTTAGCCCCTCTGGTGTTATTACACGTGACCTAAGTTGGCCATACATTGATTGCAAAACCTCTAGTATTCTCCCATGGACACCTTCTGTGAGCAGTCTATACCAAATGAACTGATGCGGAATAGAGTCAAATGCTTTCTCTAGGTCAACAAAAATGCAATAGAATCTTCCTCTTGCCTTACTAATATATTTCTGTACCATACCTTGTAATACAAACATGTGGTCTATGGTTGATTTTCCTTTTCTTATCCAGCTTGTTCCTCATACTGCTTATTATTTAAATCTGCCCATGCTACTAATCTATTGTTAATTGCCTTTGTAAACACCTTGTTAATAGCTGATAAGAGGGATATTCCCCTGTAGTTATTTGGATCTGATCGGCCACCTTTCTTATGAATAGGCACTAAAAGGGTCTCTGTCCATGGCTTCGGGAAATGACCAGAACTCATAATTTGATTGGCAAGGTCAGTAAGTATTGGTACTGAAACAGCACAGCTATTTTTCATGGCTTCCGTTAGGACACCATCTGGCCCTGGTGATTTCTTAGTTAGGTTATAGAAGTTATGAAAGAAACAGTTTCACGAAGGAAGAAGATGTGTATGAAGAAGTGTGAAGACGGTCTTGAAGAAGTTTGGGTTCGAGAAGAATGTTGTTGTAACGTAAAAACGAAGTCATGACATGTGACTAATGTTATCACTCAGGTGTAAAATTAATGTCGTGAAGATATCGGTCGATTGTTTATTGCATTAATTAGTTTATTATTTTTATTACGTATAATAGATAGGGGTGCATTTGAGTAGAAATTTTAATTAGACCTAGTTTGAGAATTGTCATTTTAAAGCATGGAAAGCCAATTGCGTCATATTTTTCTTGTAGTCCCGAGGGACTGAATGCCAACCAAATACAGAAACAAGCAATATTTGAACACAACCATTGTATTACGCAACCGGTGTATTATAATTTGTCATCCGCATACTGATATATATAGTTGTATAAAAGTGTGTTAGTGTAATTGTGATTGCTCCTACTATACCACCACCTCAATACTATACGTCTAACTCAATCCACACACCCACACCCACACCCACACCCACACCCACACCCACACCCACACCCACACCCACACCCACACCTACACCCACACCCACACCCACACCCACACCCACACCCACACCCACACCCACAATCATGACGTATGTACCACACGAAAGAAAGGACGCAAAAGCGGCACGGTGTTATATATGAGATTGGTACCACGGTGAACAAGGGAGAGTTAAATGGGGATAACAAGAAAGGTAGTTCGAATACAGCTGGTTGTCAAATATCAGTTGACGAGAGGAAAGAAGTCGATGGCGAAGACAAGGGTGCAGCCGGTCGCAAGGTGGATAAAATGAAGGGGAATCTTGCTGATGATGGCGGTAGTGTGCACAACCCAGTGAGCTGTTACATGTTGGCAATATGTTTAGCTATAATGTGACACTTACACAGACGCCTTGCGTTAAAGATCTCACGTTAGATTTTGCCGTTAATAATTTATCTCTCGTCATATCTGGTTACATAAACCTTAGCGTTCCCCTTTCTTCTTCTTTTTTTAATTGGGCTCCATGCCATCGACTTTTATATCTAAATGGAACTCTCCACAGCCAATGTCATTTAATATCAGGATTTAGTGCAACAATATTTTGTTCTCGTATAATCTTTGTGTCTACTTATATTATCATGTATTCGATGTAACACGCAACGAGTAGGGCTTTACACCAAGAAACGCTATTCTTCCTTAACCTTGACCCTTCCCATTGTCCCGATATAATCTACAGAGGTTAAAACGTACAAAGTAAACCAACCTGTGCGACTCCAATGGATGTGCCCGACAGCGATATCAACGAAATATCGACAGTATTGGCTCTTTGCAGTTGTGCCACGATATATAGTGAAAACTACAAGGATGTGTGGTTTTAATGTTCGAAATGGCCAATGAAGGCAACAGTACAAAGTACGGGTCAAATATATATACAAATAAAGATAAAGAATATTAGTTTCCGGTATCAGCTAATAATACTTTTTAGTTTATATTAGATTAATTGAAGCCAATGACAATGAAGATACTGGTAATGCATTATATTCATATGATGCTTAATAACAAATAGTATCTATAGATGCGCTTCATCCCCCTCCCTTCCCTACTCGACAACGACATAATTACATGACAAAGAAAATACGGATAAAAAGAAATAGTCAAGCGTTGTTTTTTACGTACCAGTTTCTAGGTTATTTATATCATTGATATAGTCTCTCCTGTGATTTCTCTGATGATAAACTCACCCATTATTCGATCCGGTTGATCTCAAAAACTCTTTTGCTTTTACATATGCCTCTAAAAACAATTTAAAAAGTGAAAAATGTAATAAGATGAATGATTTTTTATTTACACTATGCAACCCGAGAAGTTATCACCAACAGAACATTTATTTTCCGTAACACATAGCGGAGTGATTCAGTCATCGAGGTAATGAATGCATGCTGGTGGTGAGATCACACTAGAAAACACCAAAATTAAACTAATTTAGATCAATTAATTACTTTATCGTATATTATCTATGTTTAGAAAGAAAAATCCCGGTTGCAGTTAACTATCTGATCTTTTAAACTGTTATAACTGTACAACGTACTTCGCATGCAGCCCTCGAACTGTTTTTGTTTTGTCTTGTTGAAACATGAAAACAGACTCAAGAAATTTGATTTGGCAAGTTAAGAAGGTACTTGTTCGCATGTAATTGGCCCACGTAAGGTCCCTACCCAACCAATGAGACTGGTTGACAACAAGCGGCGGAAGATTCATATTGACTAGAGAGATGGGTGATGGACTTTCAAGCGTGCGGTTTTCAGGCACATTTCTAGTTTTCTATAGCGCGCCCATTTAGGCCTATTTAGACTCCCATAGTCCCTGCACCGACACAATCACGGGATAAATGTTTCGAATACAATTCAGCTCGTGGGGCTTAAGATGATGAAAGCTTCACAGCGGCATAATCCGGTAGGAAGGCCCAAGGATCCCTCTAGCTAACGATCATTATTTACATGCGCTTACATGCACTTATATAAAAGCGGACATTGCCCCCTTGCGATTGGTTGAAGGGAGGTCACATCACATTAAATGTATAAGCTCTTACTCATTTATGAAGCACAACTGATTTTGTTTGTATTTATGTTTTACTATGACAATGGTCTTTGTCATACAGGACTTCTCGGTGTATTAGCATATTAGCCGTCCGATGGGTGGGGGCTCGCGGGTGTGGGGTGCATACTTTGACAAAAGTGTTTGACATGCAAGAAAGTCAAGGCATGTCAGCTGCCCGGTTGGGGGTGGGGGGTGGGGGTACAAAAGTGTTTGTGTTGCAAGGACGTCCTGGCATATTAGCTGTTCGATGGTAGTACATGATATACTGTCGCTGTCCGGCTCACGATGGGGTAGGGCGTGTTATGACAATTATTTCAAGTGCGAAGGGAGACGGGCGGGATTTCTGCCAAGCCATTTCAAATCAAGCAATGTATTAAGACCATATTAGAATATCACATGGCCTCCATTCAGTTAAGTGAATTATTATGGTTACTTAAAGCGCCCCCTGAGACAAGTTCAGAATGACGTCGAAGCTATTCACAATGGCGTCTTCTTGCACGATGTTGCCGACCTTGATTACGCACGCCACCCCGTCAAGTTCAAACTGTACGGCCTCTCCTAGTCAGAACAAAACTATATAAGTACATAGGCAGAGAGTGAAGTTGGAGATACAACTATCCTCCGCTATTTTCCCTGTTCGTAAACGTTATTTCATCATATATCGCGACCGTGTGATACATATGTTTGACCTACCAGGAGGGCACGTGGTGGATATATGTTATCCTCCAGGGTTATCCTGTGTCACAGAAGCAGTCGCGAATGCAGCGGGGGGGGGGGGCTACTGCGGCTATAGCTCCCCACCCTTTGGTCAAGCCGCAGAAGCCCCCACACCGACAGGTGTAACAACCGAGAATACAGAAACCTATCCCCGTCCACGAGCAGCAATCTGATGTTGAAGAAGGGCCAGTGTCCACCCCTCCCCCACACACACCCACTTCCGCCGCCAATGCGCTGTAATCTCGGAATTCAAGCCCCCCTCAATCCGGAAAGTCTGGATTCGCCCCTGAGATGAGTATACTTTGCTTTGTTAGGATATTGGTATTATGGGTAACAGTCGATTCACAATGACTGTATTAACCATCAGTAAGTGACCTTTGTATGAAGCGGGGGATAACCAAATATAAGCCAAGGTGGAGTTTGGTTTGTTAATATCACGTCAGGCAACCGCTTGAAATTGGCCGTTATGAAACGGGCGCACACTTCTGACATTTGAGGACTAAGATTAGAGTCGACGTAATTACTTGCAGTCTGTATTGTTAACTATGATGTGGTTGATTGATAATTTTCCACCGTTTTCAAGTGAAAACATATGTAATAATTGATGACATCACGTCATACTGCAATTTGTAACTTTTCCCTTTGACGATAATAATGAATATGCTGTTAAAGCACATATCGACATCGATGGGCTGGAATTTTCTGCGATTAATTCTCTCTATTTGATCTGCAGTTGTAACGACAATTTCTACTAACATCTGTTACCGTTTTTAATAAAAGATGTACGGGCATGTTACTTATTCTCTGAGTTTGTTGTTTGTTATAGATATTGTGGCGTCAGCCCTTGCGCAGAGATGCGAGGTATCAACAATTGTACGAAACGAACTCACAACTTTTTTAAAATCTCAAGTATCTACTGAGCACCTTTCCAGGAAATTCATCGACAGATCAGTGCAAGGTAAACCTTCCGAACCAAAGTCGAAGTCCATATTTAGTTTCTAAGTTCGGGGTATCCACTGGGAGATCCAATGGTTGAAGGCTAAGGAGCGATTTCTGAAAGTAAACTCCGCAACCATTTTTAGCGTGGAGGCCCCCATTTAATGCACATTTTACCTAGACGATTCCACGCCGGTACACTTATGGAGAGTCCCATTCCCCTCCACGGTCGTCAGTGGTTTGGGGGCGAGCTCACCACTCACCGCCGGCCGAGGCTTTGAGTTCACCCGCATTAAAAGCGTAAATTGCCTTTATGCTTGCTTTCAAACACGACTAACGTTACCGTAGCTAGTTGACGGACAATAATAAGGATAACAATTGAGGGTTGAAGGTTGATGGTCATTTTATTAATGACATGACGCAATATTATATTACATGCTTGCGTAATAAAATTGCCAAATATGGCAATATACATAAATTTGTCCATATATTGATTTGGCCGGCAAGGTTGGAAACCAAACCGGCCAAAACCCAAAAAACAAAGCGTGCAGATGGGGTGGTGGGCGGATGCTTCTCGATGGTCCGATCAGGCCGCCGCAAATCCAGAAGAGGGCCAAATTCAGATGAGGGCTAGGTTTTATAGATCGCACCTCGGGGGCCTATCACGCATGCGCTCCTGGATGAACAGGTGGCGTTCCTAACGTAGCGTGAGATACTCGCCAGGCGGCGGTAGCGTGAGATACTCGCCGGGCGGCGGTAGCGTGAGACACTCGCCAGGCGGCGGGCGACTTTCCTGGCATGGAAGGAACGCTATGACGGGACTGAAAAACCTTGCACTGGACACGAAAACATAGTTACAACACAGTCTGGAGAAGACACTACAGGCTTTAGTGACCGAATCGTAAACAGACATAGAAGGTATCGCGTACATGACAAAGAGGAGACATAAGTGAAGTGTTTAGAACCGCATAAAGTTACTTATAGACGCATGTAATAAGTTTCATTTAACTGATCAACCACATTTAGGGAGCGCTCAATCGCGGACTTACCGTCCAAATCGCCACTTTTCTCTTCTGATTTATGGGTTCATTAATAATATGAAACACACCAGTTGCCAATAACAAAACAAATGATGATGTAATGGTTTGAGCGTAGTTCCAAATCAAAATGGAGACTGGCCAGTACGGAGAAGATCAAACCGGAATACTCCGGTAGAACTCTGACAAGTTTGAGCGGAACCTCCGTGTGTCGCGGGAGCAAGGCGTGGTGGAGTTGAGGGGACGTGGTTTAAATGTAAGCGTCGCAGATGATAGAGATGAAGAGTCATTTTGTCCCTTTACAACCCAAGCTCACCCACGCGCCCCTACTATGTAGCCGTCCTACTTCTTTGCTCTTGTTCTTTGGTTCAATGTTTCTCCCCGTCGCATTTCGTTTTACACATCTGAATCTGTCCATTGGCGGCCTCATGTTGTTGAGCCGGCAGTGTACCAATCCTGGCCAGCTGGACAAAACTACGGTGGCTCAACGATGTTTGCCGACAATGGGCCAATGATAGGCCTATGATGTTTGCCCTTGTTGGGCCGACGTTGGTCCACCGCTGGTATATGTGATATATATGTTAATTGGTTGACGGTTGAATCAATTTTCTTAAACCCAGCGCTTCTCCAAGTTAATAGTTTGCTGATTAAATAGGTCAGCCAGTGGCTGGTCTATGACTTCTGCTGTTTCTTTAAGCATACGATTACTTATTAAATGGGGCCCATTCGCCTTATTAACATTTAGACCTTTGATAGCTTTATAAACCTTACTTAGTGTAAACACGACACTATTTATTCGTTCATCAGTGTTGAAGTGAATTGGGGGTAGAGCAAAGCCGGGAGGAATGGGGAGCACCGTAGAATGTGTGCAAAAATATTCATTGAGGACGTTTGCTTTGCGAAGTGGGTTTGACAGCCAAAAGCCGTTCTCTAATAACGCGGGCATCCGTGTGTCTTTTTTATCACAGTAAAATATTTTGCGTAGTTTAAAAAATTCCTTGCTTGTGGTATTTGGGTCTCTGAGTCGCGTGTTAAGCCTAGCATAATACCCTTCCTTGACCCGGTCTATTTCCAGGTGCGCCTCTCGGCGGGGATCAATATATAGTTTATACGAGGAGCCGGTTCTACGCTTGGCAAAACGTTTGTACAAACGATCCCTTATTCTTAGAAGTCTTTTAATGTTCGCCAACATCCATGGTTTATCTCGCGCTCTGATGACAACTGAATTGCTTGGAATAAATCTACTGACTGATGTTTGAAAAATAGAGTTCCAGTGGTTGACACAGTAGTTAATACTCGCACCGGAGTCCATGCCTTCATTCCAAGGGGCTGCGGATACATGTTCTCGCATGCCAATGAAATCGGCATTGTTATAAACGTATACATTTCGTCTAATCGGAGCCTGGTGACTTATACTTTATGTGGCAGTACACAATATGATGATCTAAGTTGCATATCGGTGAGATAACTCCGCAGTGACTAATCTTTCCAGGAGAATCAGTAATTACTAGATCAAGCTGAGAAACACTGGTTGGTGTTATACGCGTTGGTTCGGTTATCAGTTGCGATAAGTTACCCGGCCACCTCCCTACTCTGTAAGTCGATCGATCAGTTTGGTCCCAACGCCCCATTTTATATTCCCTAAGTCGATCGGTTGTCGGCTAGGGGAAGGATTAGTGTCACCGGCTGATTGCAATTAGCAGAATACACACACTCAGGCGATAACACCTGTGGTCTGGAAAGCAATCTTAAAATGTGTGAAACATGTTTCCGCGTTGTTATAGGTTGTTATGCATTTTAAAGAAACATTTCTGCAAAAGAGATTACTTGCACACGTATATTTCAATATCAGACTTTCCAAATAAGCAAAAACTACACTGTATTGTGAAAACATATTTTTTCTGTTTGTTTTTTGGCCACGAGTAAAGTATTGGAAGAATATTCTGTAACTCGACCACCTCCCTAAGTCGATCGATCAGTGGCAGTCCCATCCGCATGTTTTTCAAGAACCAATAGATGATAGATCTCACCTAGTTTATAGTAGGATTGATTAGGTACGTATCCAGACACCGGATCTGGGCTGCTGATTAAGCTTCTAGCATTGATGTGGTAGATACGGAGTTCACCATTAGTATTTTTGTTATGCCGTGCCATTGAAACTTAATACAACAACAATTAATGATACACTATACCTCTTTGATGAACGAGCATGTGAACGCTGCTTACCCTGCGCTTCCATAGTACATTTCACTTATATCCTAAGGCAATATGAACAATTGTGCAGAAAACTAAACTTAGAAAACAGTGTCATAACGGCACAAATAACATAGGTGAAACAAACCCATATTTGCAGAATCACCACACAGCACATTTGACTATTATTGACAAGCATGGGTAGAGTAGCGTGGCGATTACTTATTGTGCGAGATGGATCCTTTTGACAAAAGACTACATTAGGCAATAACAAGGGTAACATGTTACAAAAACAGCAAATGCGAGTCGCCTGTTGGCCGGAAGACCGCCACGGTGTGACCTGCGGCAAGTCTGTTTGGGTCGAGCAGCAACTTTTTGTAGGCTGACCTCACCTCGACGATGGTTCGCACGGGCGCCGATGAGGTGATCATGGTAGCCCCCTTGTGAGTTACCCGCTGTCCATGGCGAATGCTCGGTGGTGATCCTGTAATCGACTCTCTATCCCCTGTTGTTGTCTGCAAGATGTCCTTTGCTGTGGGTCTAGGCAGTGAGTCTCTCTGTAGCTCTCCGTTAAAGTAGAGTTTATCTTTGACCAGTTTGAAGTTTACACGGTCTGACTGGGTAGATTTTTTTTTTGAGAGCGGCTATTTGTTAGCCATGCTTTCTGCGGCTCTCGAGTAACTCAGGTGGGTAGTTCGGCGTTATCTTTGCCATATCCTTACCTCTAGGGAGGCTGCGAGCAAAACTGAGCAAATCCGAAACCGCCTTTTGTGAAGATAATCTTACCACCATTGGTCTTGGGTGATTTTTTCAACGTTCTTGTTGAAGGTCCCGAGTCTGGGGGCTCGGTCAATGGGTACCTGGTTTTTAAGGCCGTGTTTAAGAAGAAAGTCCTGTACTAACTTTGGACAGTTTTCTTGACCTCTCCTATCCTCCCCTAAACAATGGAGAAGCACGTTGTTTTGCATCGATCGCGTTTTTAAATCAACGGCTTCACTCTTCCATTGCTTGATTTCTTCGCTTTGACGCAAATTAACTCCTTTTAAGAGGGCAATCCCACTTCGCAAATCTTCTGTCTCACGTTTCTGTCTTTCCGTGAGGTTGTTAATTTCACCCACGTCTGAGTCATCGGCGTCAGCGGTTGCCATGGTTGAAAGTTGATGTTTACGGTAGCTGGGAAGGTGTTTTTCTGTCGACGTCCTGGTATTATCGCCCGTAAACCAGTCTCGCAAGGGACTTTTCCGGCTCAGATTTGGCCCAATGCGACGATTTGCTTTTGGTGTTGTTCTTTGCCTCTTCTTTGTGTTCACTTTTATCCGATTTTCCATTTATGATCTGGATTTAAGTATTTAAAGACTTATTTTATCGCCATAACTTCACTGCTTGTCAAAACAGGTCTGTTGTGGCCGCCATTCAACAAGTCATAGGCTTCAACAAGTCCTAATAACGTTATATACATATAAGGCACAGTCGCATCGCATAACGTCATGATCATATGTCTTTCTCATACTCTAGTTTATCTAAATAATTGGTTCTCCTTGCCGAATTCATATCGGACCTGCTGCCATGGATGTGACCACGTGTTACCCGGGCACCTCGCTTGCGACGGCGAGCCATGTTTTTTGTGAGTTTCACCGCTACTGTGTACATAACGAGGCTGGCGCATCAATCCATCAACCCATCAACATGGCAAATACAGGCGGGTTCGCTCGATCCATCCGGCGCAAGGAACGCTTCTGAGCCCGGTGTACCGGTTGATAAACCGGCTTGTACCCCGGCGGTGTTCCGTGATCATTATGCCAGAAAGGGTACCGCCCTTCCGGTGGTGGATGGATGGGAAAGAACAAAGCAGCTCACTATGAACCCACCCTTCCGACCGCTGTCACTGAAAGCCGAGACGCTGAAGACGAGCCTATCGCGCAAGAATATCAAGTCCATCGCCACGTTGGGTGCCTCACAGGGCAAGAAATACTCTGTGAGGTTCTCGGCACAACTGGACAAGGTCTTTAAAGGGTATGTCATTGAGCTGCTAAAGATAGAAACCACCGTTGATAGAACGCACGAGGCAGCCTACTTCGCTGACGGCGACCAGTACATCTTGAAGCGACTCTCGCCCCAACCTAGTCAATGCGGTGGCTGTGAGGCCTTCAAGGAAAGGTTCTATGAGAAAGGTGGCACCCAAAGCGTTCTGTTTGAGTACCTCGGCATGGACGACCTTCTGGACAGCACCCTGAGACTACGTTCCTGAGGCTCGTGAGGAATCCATCGAGATACACCAGGAGTTTTTGTTCCGGCATTACTTGGCACGTGACCCCCCAGATCTCGTCATAATCTCGCCAGCGTTAAACCACCAAAAGTTTAAGAGTTCACCGGAGAAGTTTGCAGCCGATTTCAAACACTTCCGCTGCTTGATTCAGGTGTACCTTCCTCCCACCACCAGGACGCTTTGGATGCCGGGATTGAGCGAGCGTGAAAACGCCAATGCCAGAAATCCTGAGCAATACAAGAACCGTCGCGTGGACGGCCTGTTGGCGTCAGAGGCCATAGACCGACTGAATCATGTCCGCTACGACATCCTGGCTCCTGACTTACTAAATCCTGACGGACTGGTGCTCGGCTTTCTAGATATGGTTCGGGTTTCCGTAAAGTAGAGTTCACTTGGAAAATAACTTATCGAAAGACATCTGCTCATGTCCTGGAGTTTCCTTGCGGTTAATTTTAATTGATTTTAAAATCCCCTATATTTTACATCGAGAAAAGCGTATCCAGGCCTTTTTACATAACAGTTTCAGTAGATCGAAGATTCTTTTTACCCTTTACCACCGTCTGGTGACTCGTTTTCAGCGTATCGACCTACGATCTATTTATTGGCGTATGGGTTTTTCATGATATTCAACCCTATGATTGAACAATTAGATTTAATTGTCAATAGAGCTGCAGGCTTGTTGAGTGAGACTTATAATGACAAGGGTAAGTGTATTTGGATGCACTGTGCATACAGATAAATTCCTCTCTTACAGAAGAGTATCGTTGCTTATTATATGTTGGTTTGTAAGGAATACTTGCCGCATATTTTGACCGGCGTCCAGCGCATCGTCGATTTATGATGACCACTTTCCGGGCCGACTTGGCGGATGTCAAGCCACTTGCATGTTATTTATTACTCGTCTGTTCAGGAAACGGTTCAAGCCCAACCCGCTCATCAATTTCAGGAGGTAGTAAAGTATGCTCCCCCCCCCCCCCACCCCACCAACCAACCCTGGGCTCCTCGATGGAACTATAAAATCAAGGATTCGCCACTTGCCAGGGCATCAGACGCTCTTTTCCCTATTGACGTCTGGCCGTCTGAGATGTTTGTTTGTTTAACAAGCTCTAGCGACATGACAAGTAGTTCAAGTGTTATGGCCGCCATTTTGTCGGGGACGACTTTTGAGGTCCGACCCGTTTCGACGTGATGTCTCGCGTCTACCTGCTGGCGTTTGACTAATGCCAAGGAGAGAAGATAACAGTGCAAAGTTAACTACCCCCCCCCCCTCCTATCCCATCCCATATTAGGTCCTATCCTTCCCAACCTACATAATACCACGTCAGCGATTACCTCAGTGATGAGTCACGCAAGGTATATGTAAGGATCTCAGCCTCATCAAGCCTAGAAGAGGTGAAATGTCGTACAAGCACAGAGGCAGATCCGGGATTGTGCCTCACATATTGTCTCTGATATGTCAATGATGTCATTGTCAGGGAAGATCTCTTGGCTCTATTTCGCCACCATGTACATACAACTGGCCAAAAACGCCAACATTCCATTTCATGTCATATCAATGAGAGACCAAACATGAGGGTTGCTTGTGGTGACCCGCTGGCCACTGTAACAAAAATAAAACGCCCAGAGTTTCATGTGCGCGTATCATTATTTATTATTACATTATTATTTGCTTGCTTGTAACATGTCGTCCGACACCCCACCGAAAACTTGACTTGAAAGTGTAGCTTTGCCTACGATACGACTGCATTTTAAGCCGATGAGCGGCACCACTGTTTGCGATATCGCCCTTGCGTCACGGGACTTTGCTTGGACTCATTGAAAACATGATTACATATCCAAAGGGCTATAGGTAATTAAGTCATCCATATATCCAGATAACCCGTACAAACGGACGCCCCGCTAGGTGTTACCCAGATTGTATCACGTGTCGTACTCACTCTCTAATCAGGAGGCGCTGTACGTCGTCTACCGCTGAAGTGTCTGTCTATCGTTGAGACGACTGTGATGTTATATGAATGAGCACTTCTATACAGACGCGGTGTTCGATCACATCAATGGCACTTGACTGACTGACTGATGAGATCTCCCACAAGTGGCCTTCGTTAGGCGATAACATTGGTATGTAGTATAATATATAGTTAGGGTGTACACGCGCCCAAAGTGGTGACATAAGGACGTGGCTTGGGATCATGTTATGCTGGGTATCGTATCGTGGTGCGCGCCATTCATGTCTACATGTCTGCCATGGAGACTGCTTGAAACTGTCGGGGGTAGGTGACGTAGGCATCCTGTCGCCGCTGGAAAAAACAGCCAATAACTTACTCCTTATGTCATGACATGGTAGCCAGTGAGTGGACTTACAGGTATCGTACAGGTTATATCATTAAACAGGATACTTACAGACGTGTATGAGGAAAGCGGGACAAGAGTTTGTGGACGGATCTCGAATCTGAGAAACGTTGTGTTTGGCGACGATGGCGGCCACGCAGACCCGGATGCATGACGGGAAGCGAGCCACCCAGATAGCCGGGATGCCCGATACTTCGCGAGGTCAAGGTCATCAGGATTATGTTCCAGGACATGACCGTGCTTACAAGGGGGGCGATGGACCGAGTGTCAACAAGCACGGGAAGAAGACCGATCGCCGATCAGTAAACAAGGGTGCTGACTCCAGAGTAGACACACATGTCACGCCTACAGGCCATGACCGTGCTTACAAGGGGGGCGATGGACCGAGTGTCAACAAGCACGGGAAGAAGACCGATCGCCGATCAGTAAACAAGGGTGCTGACTCCAGAGTAGACACACATGTCACGCCTACAGGCCATGACCGTGCTTACAAGGGAGGCGATGGACCGAGTGTCAACAAGCACGGGAAGAAGACCGATCGCCGATCAGTAAACAAGGGTGCTGACTCCAGAGTAGACACACATGTCACGCCTACAGGCCATGACCGTGCTTACAAGGGGGGAGATGGACCGAGTGTCAACAAGCACGGGAAGAAGACCGATCGCCGATCAGTAAACAAAGGTGCTGACTCCAGAGTAGAAACACATGTCACGCCTACAGGCCATGACCGTGCTTACAAGGGGGGAGATGGACCGAGTGTCAACAAGCACGGGAAGAAGACCGATCGCCGATCAGTAAACAAAGGTGCTGACTCCAGAGTAGAAACACATGTCACGCCTACAGGCGTCTTACGCCGCACCGCCAAGCATGATGCGCCTCTAGACTCCATATACAACCCACTGAATGTAAGTGATAGACGCACGTGCATGATAGACGCCGCATCCCACATCTATCGGCACCCGAGCGGACCAGGGAACAGCAAGGACCCTAAGGTGAAAGGAAATGACGTCACATCCGACAATCCAGGATATGGCTCCCAAGTAGGACATTACAACTACCCGGATGTTCATGCTGAAAACGACAGGACGGCCTTCGGAATCCAGATCAATAATAATCTATCAGACGCCATTCCACAGACATTAGGTGGTGACCCTTTCCTACATACACGGGGACTTGATGGAAGTCCGAACATCCGTGGTAACCCCGATGGGGCAAAGAAAGACCAATATAACTATAGCACCAACGAGCGTCCATCAAGGGACCCGAAGCCGCCGGGGTTCAGTCCCACCGCGACGACCCCCGTAACGCCTATGGCATTTAGATACAAAACCAAAGGCCCCGTGATCCTCATCTACAAGCAGGATATCACCAAGATCAAGGTCGACGTCATCGTCAACGGGGCCAACGCTCACCTCCGCCATGGGGGAGGCGTTGCCAGGGCGATCGCGGACGCCGCCGGGTCAGAGCTGACCAGAGCCAGTGAGGACGTTGTTGCCAGGTACGGACCCGTGCCTGTCTCTGGCTGTGTGGCCACGCCGGCCGGTCGGCTGCCCTGTCAGCGCGTCCTCCACGCCGTGGGTCCCAAGTGGACGGACACCCCAGAGCAGAAGGCGGCCCGGCAGCTGCAGGACACCTTCGTCCGCATACTCGAGTTCTGTTACGCCGAACGCGTCACGTCGATAGCTATACCGCCCATTAGTGCAGGTGAGTTATTGAACCATGTGGTAGTGTGTGCGTAACACATGTGGAAAACACTAAGCGGTAATTCTTAACTAGATGGTAGTTCGTAACCATGCAGGAGGTCGTAACCATGCGTTAGTTCGCAACTATGCGGTAATTCTTAACTACATGGTAGTTCGTAACCACGTGGCAGGTCGTAACCATGCGGTACATCGTAATCATGCCGCAGTTTGTAATTGTGTGGTAGTTAGTCACCATCTAGTAGTGCGTTTAGACAGTTTTATTTTTGGTCAGCATTGACGGGATGCGTCTATACTTCACCATCAATGGAAAGTTATTAATAGTTCACGTTTACATCGAACATTTAATTTCTATTGAACGCAATCGCGGGGCGTAACCATGATAACTGCTTCATTCAAAACGTGTGGGCGACATGGAAAATCCTGCATACAACGATTTAGACCCGCTTAGTTGAATGGTGACGTGACGTCCAGTCTTGACAACAGCAAACTGGTCAATGGCATCTGTGTTCACAATATCTCCCTTGACGCTAAATTTACAATATCAATTCCCCTAACATAGATCTGACCCCCGCCATACCTGTACCTCTTCCTCTTTCCCTCCTTCTATCTCTCTCTATATATATCTCTATATATATGTCATCTATGTCATCTTCACAATATCTCCATTGACATGTAATATAAATACAATTTAAATCCCCCTGAACCAGAAACTTTGATCTGACTCCCGACACACGTGTGCCTCTCCCTATCTCCCTCCCTCTCTCTCTCTCTCCCTCTCTATCTCTCTCTATATCTTTCTCCATATGCCCCTTTCTCTTTCTAACTGTGTTAGGTATTTACGGCGGGGCCGCTGAGAAAGTCTCCGACGCAATTGTGAAGGGGGTGATCGCCGGATTGAAAAAGATGCCAAAGCATTGTGACCTGAAGGCCATCCACCTGGTGGACATCGATGGCCGTCTGCTGAGGGTGATCCAGACGGCGTTTGCTGATGAAGCCCGGAAGGGGGCGGTATTGCATCGCTTGGATCGTCCAATGGACTACTATTAGATGCGAATCGCAACTACAGGCACTCTCCTATTTATGCAGGCATAATATGATTATTAGAAATATATTTATTATTAATTATTATTATTGATTTATTCTTCTTCTTATTATTATTATTGATTTATTATTCTTCTTCTTATTATTATTGAACATTATCGAACTCTTGTTGTTTATAATTATGAAATTAGCAATTAGCATTTCCAGTAGCAGCCAGATTGTTTATTTTAGAATTTGCAGGCAGTGGCTGCCTGGGGTGTCTTTACCACAGGGTGATCCACGCAGCTCTGTCGGGAAAGACTCGCGTCAGGGCGTATAACGTATGATGTGTAACTATATAGCCTTTAGATATCGATGTGAAAACTACTTCCTTGTTATTTTCAAAACTGTAACGTAGATCCTTTTTACTGACCCTATTTTGCATGCACACCTTTCATATTAGCTGTGACGAGATAATTAAATCCGGCGAAACCCGGTGGCCCAAACGGAATCGTCCTAATATCACAAAGATCGTGTGTGCTGATCTATCGAAACGCGGTTAACAGATGATTATTTAACGTACTGATCGGCGAAGTCGAAGTGCATGCTCGATCGAGATTCTTACAACAATCGTGAATGACCAAAAACTATGGATGGCTATTGTGGTATTGTAAACTGTCAATAATATTGAGTCAGATAATAAACGAACTTGTTATTTATTGTTGTGTCGAACATAAGAATAAGAGGAGAGAGGAGAGTAAAAGGAGAACAATACAATACAAAAGGCGAGGGACAGGAACAAACACCGTGATCGAGTTTAGAGAACTACAAACGCTTGTCGTCAGGTACATTATACATATTATGTGGAGGATTCTAACCCATGAAGGTGCTATATAAGACCGCAGTTGTGGGCCATTTGGATCTCGATTTGCCAGATTTGGAACTTTTTCCTTGACAATGTCGAAGGCTGCGGCAACGGTGCCAGCCATTACCTGTATGCGTACGGGCATTAGTGCTGAGGCTGTGCCTGCTACTTTTTCCATGATGATGTCGAAGGCTGGGGTAACGCTGCCAGCCATTACCCGTTAAGTACGGGCATTAGTGCTGCGGCTCTGCCTGCTACTTGTTCCATGATGATGTCGAAGGCTGGGGTAACGCTGCCAGCCATTACCTGTATGCGTACGGGCATTAGTGCTGAGGCTCTGCCTGCTACTTGTTCCATGATGATGTCGAAGGCTGGGGTAACGCTGCCAGCCATTACCTGTATGCGTACGGGCATTAGTGCTGAGGCTCTGCCTGCTACTTGTTCCATGATGATGTCGAAGGCTGGGGTAACGCTGCCAGCCATTACCCGTTAAGTACGGGCATTAGTGCTGAGGCTCTGCCTGCTACTTGTTCCATGATGATGTCGAAGGCTGGGGTAACGCTGCCAGCCATTACCTGTATGCGTACGGGCATTTGAGCTGAGGCTCTGCCTGCTACTTGACACCTTGGATCAAGATTCACCCCTCAGATCCATATTTGATACCTCAGATCCATATTTGATACCTCAGACCCATAGTTGATACCTCAGATCCATATTGACTCTTCAGATTCGGCAGCTCCATAACTGTCGCTATAGTGAGTATCCTCTCAATTCTTGGCTCCATCCCAAAAGTAAAAGTCACTCTTCGGTTTGCCCCCAGGTTCACCTGCTGTAAGATTCTCTATTCCGCTTCGCTCCCAGGTTCACCGGCAACGCAGGATTTAAATGCAATGATCTGACTCGGTCGACAGCTAAAACCAAACTGCCCGTTTATTCCGTTTCGGTCTGCATTTCTAGTTTCTACATCCCTACCATGCACATTAGTTTCATAGCAACCATACAACTCAATAATCCCACCACCTCAGCTTAAACCCGCCCGCCCCCATATACACACACCGCGGCCCCTGTCGCGTACGCTTGCGACCTTGACCTTTGACCTACATACCCCGCAAACAAACACACACACACACACACAGAAACATACCAACCTACTGATCGATCACGGAAAACTTTAACGGCTTCATAGCGACTGGCGGCTGTTGACCCCTCCCGCCCCAATGGCGCAGTGACCGTCCCGCTGGCGCAGTGGCAGTCCCACTGGCGCAGTGACCGTCCCACTGGCGCAGTGACCGTCCCACTAGCGCAGTGACCGTCCCACTGGCACAGTGACCGTCCCACTGGCGCAGTGACCGCCCCACTGGCGCAGTGACCGTCCCGCTGACGCAATGACCGTCCCACTGGCGCAGTGACCGTCCCACTGGCGCAGTGATCGTCCCACTTAAAATAACACCAGCGTCAACCTAAAGCAGTGACCGTCCCACTGGCACAGTTACCGTCCCACTGGCACAGTGACCGTCCCACTGGCGCAGTGACCGCCCCACTGGCGCAGTGACCGTCCCACTGGCGCAGTGACCGTCCCAGTGGCGCAGTGACCGTCCCGCTGGCGCAGTGACCGTCCCAGTGGCGCAGTGACCGTCCCACTGGCGCAGTGACCGCCCCAATGGCGTAGTGGCCACCCCACTGGTGCAGTGACCGTCCCACTGGCGCAGTGACCGCCCCAATGGCGCAGTGGCCGTCCCACTGGCGCAGTGACCGCCCCAATGGCGCAGTGGCCACCCCACTGGCGCAGTGACCGTCCCACTGGCGCAGTGACCGCCCCACTGGCGCAGTGGCCACCCTACTGGTGCAGTGACCGTCCCACTGGCGCAGTGACCGCCCCCCTGGCGCAGTGGCCACCCCACTGGTGCAGTGACCGTCCCACTGGCGCAGTGACCGCCCCAATGGCGCAGTGGCCGTCCCACTGGCGCAGTGACCGCCTCAATGGCGCAGTGGCCACCCTACTGGTGCATTGACCGTCCCACTGGCGCAGTGACCGCCCCAATGGCGCAGTGGCCACCCCACTGGTGCAGTGACCGTCCCACTGGCGCAGTGACCGCCCCAATGGCGCAGTGGCCACCCCACTGGTGCAGTGACCGTCCCACTGGCGCAGTGACCGCCCCAATGGCGCAGTGGCCACCCCACTGGTGCAGTGACCGTCCCACTGGCGCAGTGACCGCCCCCCTGGCGCAGTGACCGTCCCACTGGCGCAGTGACCGCCCCACGGGTGCAGTGACCGTCCCACTGGCGCAGTGACCGCCCCAATGGCGCAGTGGCCACCCCTCTGGCGCAGTGGCCACCCTACTGGCGCAGTGACCGCCCCAATGGCGCAGTGGCCACCCCACTGGTGCAGTGACTGTCCCACTGGCGCAGTGACCGTCCCACTGGCGCAGTGACCGTCCCACTGGCGCAGTGGCCACCCCACTGGTGCAGTGACCGTCCCACTGGCGCAGTGACCGCCCCAATGGCGCAGTGGCCACCCCACTGGTGCAGTGACCGTCCCACTGGCGCAGTGACCGCCCCCCTGGCGCAGTGACCGTCCCACTGGCGCAGTGACCGCCCCACTGGTGCAGTGACCGTCTTACTGGCGCAGTGACCGCCCCAATGGCGCAGTGGCCACCCCACTGGTGCAGTGACCGTCCCACTGGCGCAGTGACCGCCCCAATGGCGCAGTGGCCACCCCACTGGTGCAGTGACCGTCCCACTGGCGCAGTGACCGCCCCAATGGCGCAGTGGCCACCCCACTGGTGCAGTGACCGTCCCACTGGCGCAGTGACCGCCCCCCTGGCGCAGTGACCGTCCCACTGGCGCAGTGACCGCCCCACGGGTGCAGTGACCGTCCCACTGGCGCAGTGACCGCCCCAATGGCGCAGTGGCCACCCCTCTGGCGCCGTGGCCACCCTACTGGCGCAGTGACCGCCCCAATGGCGCAGTGGCCACCCCACTGGTGCAGTGACTGTCCCACTGGCGCAGTGACCGTCCCACTGGCGCAGTGACCGTCCCACTGGCGCAGTGGCCACCCCACTGGTGCAGTGACCGTCCCACTGGCGCAGTGACCGCCCCAATGGCGCAGTGGCCACCCCACTGGTGCAGTGACCGTCCCACTGGCGCAGTGACCGCCCCCCTGGCGCAGTGACCGTCCCACTGGCGCAGTGACCGCCCCACTGGTGCAGTGACCGTCCCACTGGCGCAGTGACCGCCCCAATGGCGCAGTGGCCACCCCTCTGGCGCAGTGGCCACCCTACTGGCGCAGTGACCGCCCCAATGGCGCAGTGGCCACCCCACTGGTGCAGTGACTGTCCCACTGGCGCAGTGACCGTCCCACTGGCGCAGTGACCGTCCCACTGGCGCAGTGGCCACCCCACTGGTGCAGTGACCGTCCCACTGGCGCAGTGACCGCCCCAATGGCGCAGTGACCGCCCCAATGGCGCAGTGGCCACCCCACTGGTGCAGTGACCGTCCCAGTGGCGCAGTGACCGTCTCACTGGCGCAGCGACCGTCCCACTGGCGCAGTGGCCACCCCACTGGTGCAGTGACCGTCCCACTGGCGCAGTGACCGCCCCAATGGCGCAGTGACCGCCCCAATGGCGCAGTGGCCACCCCACTGGTGCAGTGACCGTCCCACTGGCGCAGTGACCGCCCCAATGGCGCAGTGACCGTCCCACTGGCGCAGTGACCGCCCCACTGGCGCAGTGACCGTCCCACTGGCGCAGTGACCGCCCCACTGGCACAGTGACCGTCCCATTGGCGCAGTGACCGTCCCGCTGGCGCAGTGACCGTCCCACCGGCGCAGTGACCGTCTCACTGGCGCAGTGACCACCCCACTGGCGCAGTGACCGCCCCACTGGGGCAGTGACCGTCCCACTGGCGCAGTGACCGCCCCACTGGCGCAGTGGCCACCCTACTGGTGCAGTGACCGCCCCACTGGCGCAGTGAACGTCCCGCTGACGCAATGACCGTCCCACTGGCGCAGTGACCGTCCCACTGGCGCAGTGACCGTCCCACTTAAAATAACACCAGCGTCAACCTAAAGCAGTGACCGTCCCACTGGCACAGTGACCGTCCCACTGGCACAGTGACCGTCCCACTGGCGCAGTGACCGTTCCACTGGCGCAGTGACCGTCCCAGTGGCGCAGTGACCGTCCCGCTGGCGCAGTGACCGTCCCAGTGGCGCAGTGACCGTCCCACTGGCGCAGTGACCGTCCCACTGGCGCAGTGACCGCCCCACTGGCGCAGTGACCGCCCCCCTGGCGCAGTGGCCACCCCACTGGTGCAGTGACCGTCCCACTGGCGCAGTGACCGCCCCAATGGCGCAGTGGCCGTCCCACTGGCGCAGTGACCGCCCCAATGGCGCAGTGGCCACCCTACTGGTGCAGTGACCGTCCCACTGGCGCAGTGACCGCCCCAATGGCGCAGTGGCCACCCCACTGGTGCAGTGACCGTCCCACTGGCGCAGTGACCGCCCCAATGGCGCAGTGGCCACCCCACTGGTGCAGTGACCGTCCCACTGGCGCAGTGACCGCCCCAATGGCGCAGTGGCCACCCCACTGGTGCAGTGACCGCCCCCCCTGGTGCAGTGACCGTCCCACTGGCGCAGTGACCGCCCCAATGGCGCAGTGGCCACCCCACTGGCGCAGTGGCCACCCTACTGGCACAGTGACCGCCCCAATGGCGCAGTGGCCACCCCACTGGTGCAGTGACTGTCCCACTGGCGCAGTGACCGTCCCACTGGCGCAGTGACCGTCCCACTGGCGCAGTGGCCACCCCACTGGTGCAGTGACCGTCCCACTGGCGCAGTGACCGCCCCAATGGCGCAGTGACCGACCCAATGGCGCAGTGGCCACCCCACTGGTGCAGTGACCGTCCCAGTGGCGCAGTGACCGTCCCACTGGCGCAGCGACCGTCCCACTGGCGCAGTGGCCACCCCACTGGTGCAGTGACTGTCCCACTGGCGCAGTGACCGCCCCAATGGCGCAGTGGCCGTCCCACTGGCGCAGTGACCGCCTCAATGGCGCAGTGGCCACCCTACTGGTGCAGTGACCGTCCCACTGGCGCAGTGACCGCCCCAATGGCGCAGTGGCCACCCCACTGGTGCAGTGACCGTCCCACTGGCGCAGTGACCGCCCCAATGGCGCAGTGGCCACCCCACTGGTGCAGTGACCGTCCCACTGGCGCAGTGACCGCCCCAATGGCGCAGTGGCCACCCCACTGGTGCAGTGACCGTCCCACTGGCGCAGTGACCGCCCCCCTGGCGCAGTGACCGTCCCACTGGCGCAGTGACCGCCCCACGGGTGCAGTGACCGTCCCACTGGCGCAGTGACCGCCCCAATGGCGCAGTGACCGCCCCAATGGCGCAGTGGCCACCCCTCTGGCGCAGTGGCCACCCTACTAACGCAGTGACCGCCCCAATGGCGCAGTGGCCACCCCACTGGTGCAGTGACTGTCCCACTGGCGCAGTGACCGTCCCACTGGCGCAGTGACCGTCCCACTGGCGCAGTGGCCACCCCACTGGTGCAGTGACCGTCCCACTGGCGCAGTGACCGCCCCAATGGTGCAGTGGCCACCCCACTGGTGCAGTGACCGTCCCACTGGCGCAGTGACCGCCCTCCTGGCGCAGTGACCGTCCCACTAACGCAGTGACCGCCCCACTGGTGCAGTGACCGTCCCACTGGCGCAGTGACCGCCCCAATGGCGCAGTGGCCACCCCTCTGGCGCAGTGGCCACCCTACTGGCGCAGTGACCGCCCCAATGGCGCAGTGGCCACCCCACTGGTGCAGTGACCGTCCCACTGGCGCAGTGACCGCCCCAATAGCGCAGAGACCGCCCCAATGGCGCAGTGGCCACCCCACTGGTGCAGTGACCGTCCCAGTGGCGCAGTGACCGTCTCACTGGCGCAGCGACCGTCCCACTGGCGCAGTGGCCACCCCACTGGTGCAGTGACCGTCCCACTGGCGCAGTGACCGCCCCAATGGCGCAGTGACCGCCCCAATGGCGCAGTGGCCACCCCACTGGTGCAGTGACCGTCCCACTGGCGCAGTGACCGCCCCAATGGCGCAGTGACCGTCCCACTGGCGCAGTGACCGCCCCACTGGCGCAGTGACCGTCCCACTGGCGCAGTGACCGCCCCACTGGCACAGTGACCGTCCCATTGGCGCAGTGACCGTCCCGCTGGCGCAGTGACCGTCCCACCGGCGCAGTGACCGTCTCACTGGCGCAGTGACCACCCCACTGGCGCAGTGACCGCCCCACTGGCGCAGTGACCGTCCCACTGGCGCAGTGACCGCCCCACTGGCGCAGTGGCCACCCTACTGGTGCAGTGACCGCCCCACTGGCGCAGTGAACGTCTCGCTGACGCAATGACCGTCCCACTGGCGCAGTGACCGTCCCACTGGCGCAGTGACCGTCCCACTTAAAATAACACCAGCGTCAACCTAAAGCAGTGACCGTCCCACTGGCACAGTGACCGTCCCACTGGCACAGTGACCGTCCCACTGGCGCAGTGACCGTCCCACTGGCGCAGTGACCGTCCCAGTGGCGCAGTGACCGTCCCGCTGGCGCAGTGACCGTCCCAGTGGCGCAGTGACCGTCCCACTGGCGCAGTGACCGTCCCACTGGCGCAGTGACCGCCCCACTGGCGCAGTGGCCACCCTACTGGTGCAGTGACCGTCCCACTGGCGCAGTGACCGCCCCCCTGGCGCAGTGGCCACCCCACTGGTGCAGTGACCGTCCCACTGGCGCAGTGACCGCCCCAATGGCGCAGTGGCCGTCCCACTGGCGCAGTGACCGCCCCAATGGCGCAGTGGCCACCCTACTGGTGCAGTGACCGTCCCACTGGCGCAGTGACCGCCCCAATGGCGCAGTGGCCACCCCACTGGTGCAGTGACCGTCCCACTGGCGCAGTGACCGCCCCAATGGCGCAGTGGCCACCCCACTGGTGCAGTGACCGTCCCACTGGCGCAGTGACCGCCCCAATGGCGCAGTGGCCACCCCACTGGTGCAGTGACCGCCCCCCTGGTGCAGTGACCGTCCCACTGGCGCAGTGACCGCCCCAATGGCGCAGTGGCCACCCCACTGGCGCAGTGGCCACCCTACTGGCACAGTGACCGCCCCAATGGCGCAGTGGCCACCCCACTGGTGCAGTGACTGTCCCACTGGCGCAGTGACCGTCCCACTGGCGCAGTGACCGTCCCACTGGCGCAGTGGCCACCCCACTGGTGCAGTGACCGTCCCACTGGCGCAGTGACCGCCCCAATGGCGCAGTGACCGCCCCAATGGCGCAGTGGCCACCCCACTGGTGCAGTGACCGTCCCAGTGGCGCAGTGACCGTCCCACTGGCGCAGCGACCGTCCCAATGGCGCAGTGGCCACCCCACTGGTGCAGTGAACGTCCCACTGGCGCAGTGACCGCCCCAATGGCGCAGTGACCGCCCCAATGGCGCAGTGCCCGCCCCAATGGCGCAGTGGCCACCCCACTGGTGCAGTGACCGTCCCACTGGCGCAGTGACCGCCCCAATGGCGCAGTGACCGTCCCACTGGCGCAGTGACCGCCCCACTGGCACAGTGACCGTCCCATTGGCGCAGTGACCGTCCCGCTGGCGCAGTGACCGTCCCACCGGCGCAGTGACCGTCTCACTGGCGCAGTGACCACCCCACTGGTGCAGTGACCGCCCCACTGGCGCAGTGACCGTCCCACTGGCGCAGCGAATGTCCCACTGGCGCAGTGGCCACCCCACTGGTGCAGTGAACGTCCCACTGGCGCAGTGACCGCCCCAATGGCGCAGTGACCGCCCCAATGGCGCAGTGGCCACCCCACTGGTGCAGTGACCGTCCCACTGGCGCAATGACCGCCCCAATGGCGCAGTGACCGTCCCACTGGCGCAGTGACCGCCCCACTGGCGCAGTGACCGTCCCACTGGCGCAGTGACCGCCCCACTGGCACAGTGACCGTCCCATTGGCGCAGTGACCGTCCCGCTGGCGCAGTGACCGTCCCACCGGCGCAGTGACCGTCTCACTGGCGCAGTGACCACCCCACTGGTGCAGTGACCGCCCCACTGGCGCAGTGACCGTCCCACTGGCGCAGTGACCGCCCCACTGGCGCAGTGGCCACCCTACTGGTGCAGTGACCGTCCCACTGGCGCAGTGACCGCCCCCCTGCCACAGTGGCCACCCCACTGGCGCAGTGACCGCCCCACTGGCGCCGTCACCGTCCCACTGGCGCAGTGACCGCCCCACTGGCGCAATGGCCACCCTACTGGTGCAGTGACCGTCCCACTGGCGCAGTGACCGCCCCGCTGGCGCAGTGGCCACCCCACTGGTGCAGTGACCGTCCCACTGGCGCAGTGACCGCCCCCCTGGCACAGTGACCGTCCCACTGGCGCAGTGACCGCCCCACTGGCGCAGTGGCCACCCTACTGGTGCAGTGACCGTCCCACTGGCGCAGTGACCGCCCCACTGGCGCAGTGGCCACCCCACTGGTGCAGTGACCGTCCCACTGGCGCTGTGACCGCCCCAATGGCGCAGTGGCCACCCCACTGGTGCAGTGACCGTCCCACTGGCGCAGTGACCGCCCCAATGGCGCAGTGGCCACCCTACTGGTGCAGTGACCGTCCCACTGGCGCAGTGACCGTCCCACTGGCGCAGTGACCGCCCCCCTGGCGCAGTGACCGCCCCAATGGCGCAGTGGCCACCCCACTGGTGCAGTGACCGTCCCACTGGCGCAGTGACCGCCACCCTGGCGCAGTGACCGCCCCACTGGTGCAGTGACTGTCCCACTGGCGCATTGACCGCCCCAATGGCGCAGTGGCCACCCCACTGGCGCAGTGGCCACCCTACTGGCGCAGTGACCGCCCCAATGGCGCAGTGGCCACCCCACTGGTGCAGTGACCGTCCCACTGGCGCAGTGACCGCCCCAATGGCGCAGTGGCCACCCCACTGGCGCAGTGGCCACCCTACTGGCGCAGTGACCGCCCCAATGGCGCAGTGGCCACCCCACTGGTGCAGTGACCGTCCCACTGGCGCAGTGACCGCCCCAATGGCGCAGTGGCCACCCCACTGGCGCAGTGACCGCCCCCCTGGCGCAGTGACCGTCCCACTGGCGCAGTGGCCACCCCACTGGTGCAGTGACCGTCCCACTGGCGCCGTGACCGCCCCAATGGGGCAGTGACCGCCCCAATGGGGCAGTGACCGCCCCAATGGCGCAGTGGCCACCCCACTGGTGCAGTGACCATCCCACTGGCGCAGTGACCGCCCAAATGGCGCAGTGGCCACCCCACTGGTGCAGTGACCGTCCCACTGGTGCAGTGACCGCCCCAATGGCGCAGTGACCGTCCCACTGGCGCAGTGACCGTCCCACTGGCGCAGTGACCGCCCCAATGGCGCAGTGACCGTCCCACCGGCGCAGTGACCGTCCCACTGGTGCAGTGGCCACCCCACTGGCGCAGTGACCGTCCCACTGGCGCAGTGACCGTCCCGCTGGCGCAGTGACCGTCCCATTGGCGCAGTGACCGTCCCACTGGCGCAGTGACGGCCCCAATGGCGCAGTGGCCACCCCACTGGTGCAGTGACCGTCCCGCTGGCGCAGTGACCGCCCCAATGGCGCAGTGGCCACCCCACTGGCACAGTGACCGTCCCACTGGCGCAGTGACCGTCCCACTGGCGCAGTGACCGTCCCAGTGGCGCAGTGACCGTCCCGCTGGCGCAGTGACCGTCCCAGTGGCGCAGTGACCGTCCCACTGGCGCAGTGACCGTCCCACTGGCGCAGTGACCGCCCCACTGGCGCAGTGGCCACCCTACTGGTGCAGTGACCGTCCCACTGGCGCAGTAACCGCCCCCCTGGCGCAGTGGCCACCCCACTGGTGCAGTGACCGTCCCACTGGCGCAGTGACCGCCCCAATGGCGCAGTGGCCGTCCCACTGGCGCAGTGACCGCCCCAATGGCGCAGTGGCCACCCTACTGGTGCAGTGACCGTCCCACTGGCGCAGTGACCTCCCCAATGGCGCAGTGGCCACCCCACTGGTGCAGTGACCGTCCCACTGGCGCAGTGACCGCCCCAATGGCGCAGTGGCCACCCCACTGGTGCAGTGACCGTCCCACTGGCGCAGTGACCGCCCCAATGGCGCAGTGGCCACCCCACTGGTGCAGTGACCGCCCCCCTGGTGCAGTGACCGTCCCACTGGCGCAGTGACCGCCCCAATGGCGCAGTGGCCACCCCACTGGCGCAGTGGCCACCCTACTGGCACAGTGACCGCCCCAATGGCGCAGTGGCCACCCCACTGGTGCAGTGACTGTCCCACTGGCGCAGTGACCGTCCTACTGGCGCAGTGATCGTCCCACTGGCGCAGTGGCCACCCCACTGGTGCAGTGACCGTCCCACTGGCGCAGTGACCGCCCCAATGGCGCAGTGACCGACCCAATGGCGCAGTGGCCACCCCACTGGTGCAGTGACCGTCCCAGTGGCGCAGTGACCGTCCCACTGGCGCAGCGACCGTCCCAATGGCGCAGTGGCCACCCCACTGGTGCAGTGAACGTCCCACTGGCGCAGTGACCGCCCCAATGGCGCAGTGCCCGCCCCAATGGCGCAGTGGCCACCCCACTGGTGCAGTGACCGTCCCACTGGCGCAGTGACCGCCCCAATGGCGCAGTGACCGTCCCACTGGCGCAGTGACCGCCCCACTGGCGCAGTGACCGTCCCACTGGCGCAGTGACCGCCCCACTGGCACAGTGACCGTCCCATTGGCGCAGTGACCGTCCCGCTGGCGCAGTGACCGTCCCACCGGCGCAGTGACCGTCTCACTGGCGCAGTGACCACCCCACTGGTGCAGTGACCGCCCCACTGGCGCAGTGACCGTCCCACTGGCGCAGTGACCGTCCCACTGGCGCAGTGGCCACCCCACTGGTGCAGTGACCGTCCCACTGGCGCAGTGACCGCCCCAATGGCGCAGTGACCGACCCAATGGCGCAGTGGCCACCCCACTGGTGCAGTGACCGTCCCAGTGGCGCAGTGACCGTCCCACTGGCGCAGCGAATGTCCCACTGGCGCAGTGGCCACCCCACTGGTGCAGTGAACGTCCCACTGGCGCAGTGACCGCCCCAATGGCGCAGTGACCGCCCCAATGGCGCAGTGGCCACCCCACTGGTGCAGTGACCGTCCCACTGGCGCAATGACCGCCCCAATGGCGCAGTGACCGTCCCACTGGCGCAGTGACCGCCCCACTGGCGCAGTGACCGTCCCACTGGCGCAGTGACCGCCCCACTGGCACAGTGACCGTCCCATTGGCGCAGTGACCGGCCCGCTGGCGCAGTGATCGTCCCACCGGCGCAGTGACCGTCTCACTGGCGCAGTGACCACCCCACTGGTGCAGTGACCGCCCCACTGGCGCAGTGACCGTCCCACTGGCGCAGTGACCGCCCCACTGGCGCAGTGGCCACCCTACTGGTGCAGTGACCGTCCCACTGGCGCAGTGACCGCCCCCCTGCCACAGTGGCCACCCCACTGGCGCAGTGACCGCCCCACTGGCGCCGTCACCGTCCCACTGGCGCAGTGACCGCCCCACTGGCGCAATGGCCACCCTACTGGTGCAGTGACCGTCCCACTGGCGCAGTGACCGCCCCGCTGGCGCAGTGGCCACCCCACTGGTGCAGTGACCGTCCCACTGGCGCAGTGACCGCCCCCTGGCACAGTGACCGTCCCACTGGCGCAGTGACCGCCCCACTGGCGCAGTGGCCACCCTACTGGTGCAGTGACCGTCCCACTGGCGCAGTGACCGCCCCACTGGCGCAGTGGCCACCCCACTGGTGCAGTGACCGTCCCACTGGCGCTGTGACCGCCCCAATGGCGCAGTGGCCACCCCACTGGTGCAGTGACCGTCCCACTGGCGCAGTGACCGCCCCAATGGCGCAGTGGCCACCCTACTGGTGCAGTGACCGTCCCACTGGCGCAGTGACCGTCCCACTGGCGCAGTGACCGCCCCCCTGGCGCAGTGACCGCCCCAATGGCGCAGTGGCCACCCCACTGGTGCAGTGACCGTCCCACTGGCGCAGTGACCGCCACCCTGGCGCAGTGACCGCCCCACTGGTGCAGTGACTGTCCCACTGGCGCATTGACCGCCCCAATGGCGCAGTGGCCACCCCACTGGCGCAGTGGCCACCCTACTGGCGCAGTGACCGCCCCAATGGCGCAGTGGCCACCCCACTGGTGCAGTGACCGTCCCACTGGCGCAGTGACCGCCCCAATGGCGCAGTGGCCACCCCACTGGCGCAGTGGCCACCCTACTGGCGCAGTGACCGCCCCAATGGCGCAGTGGCCACCCCACTGGTGCAGTGACCGTCCCACTGGCGCAGTGACCGCCCCAATGGCGCAGTGGCCACCCCACTGGCGCAGTGACCGCCCCCCTGGCGCAGTGACCGTCCCACTGGCGCAGTGGCCACCCCACTGGTGCAGTGACCGTCCCACTGGCGCCGTGACCGCCCCAATGGGGCAGTGACCGCCCCAATGGGGCAGTGACCGCCCCAATGGCGCAGTGGCCACCCCACTGGTGCAGTGACCATCCCACTGGCGCAGTGACCGCCCAAATGGCGCAGTGGCCACCCCACTGGTGCAGTGACCGTCCCACTGGTGCAGTGACCGCCCCAATGGCGCAGTGACCGTCCCACTGGCGCAGTGACCGTCCCACTGGCGCAGTGACCGCCCCAATGGCGCAGTGACCGTCCCACCGGCGCAGTGACCGTCCCACTGGTGCACTGGCCACCCCACTGGCGCAGTGACCGTCCCACTGGCGCAGTGACCGTCCCGCTGGCGCAGTGACCGTCCCATTGGCGCAGTGACCGTCCCACTGGCGCAGTGACGGCCCCAATGGCGCAGTGGCCACCCCACTGGTGCAGTGACCGTCCCGCTGGCGCAGTGACCGCCCCAATGGCGCAGTGGCCACCCCACTGGTGCAGTGACCGTCCCACTGGTGCAGTGACCGTCCCACTGGCGCAGTGACCGCCCCCCTGGCGCAGTGACCGCCCCATTGGTGCAGTGACCGTCCCATTGGCGCAGTGACCGTCCTGCTGGCGCAGTGACCGTCCCACCGGCGCAGTGACCGTCCCACTGGCGCAGTGACCGTCCCACTGGCGCAGTGACCGTCCCACTGGCGCAGTGATCGTCCCACTTAAAATAACACCAGCGTCAACCTAAAGCAGTGACCGTCCCACTGGCACTGTTACCGTCCCACTGGCACAGTGACCGTCCCACTGGCGCAGTGACCGCCCCACTGGCGCAGTGACCGTCCCACTGGCGCAGTGACCGTCCCAGTGGCGCAGTGACCGTCCCGCTGGCGCAGTGACCGTCCCAGTGGCGCAGTGACCGTCCCACTGGCGCAGTGACCGCCCCAATGGCGTAGTGGCCACCCCACTGGTGCAGTGACCGTCCCAGTGGCGCAGTGACCGCCCCAATGGCGCAGTGGCCGTCCCACTGGCGCAGTGACCGCCCCAATGGCGCAGTGGCCACCCCACTGGCGCAGTGACCGTCCCACTGGCGCAGTGACCGCCCCACTGGCGCAGTGGCCACCCTACTGGTGCAGTGACCGTCCCACTGGCGCAGTGACCGCCCCCCTGGCGCAGTGGCCACCCCACTGGTGCAGTGACCGTCCCACTGGCGCAGTGACCGCCCCAATGGCGCAGTGGCCGTCCCACTGGCGCAGTGACCGCCTCAATGGCGCAGTGGCCACCCTACTGGTGCAGTGACCGTCCCACTGGCGCAGTGACCGCCCCAATGGCGCAGTGGCCACCCCACTGGTGCAGTGACCGTCCCACTGGCGCAGTGACCGCCCCAATGGCGCAGTGGCCACCCCACTGGTGCAGTGACCGTCCCACTGGCGCAGTGACCGCCCCAATGGCGCAGTGGCCACCCCACTGGTGCAGTGACCGTCCCACTGGCGCAGTGACCGCCCCCCTGGCGCAGTGACCGTCCCACTGGCGCAGTGACCGCCCCCCTGGCGCAGTGACCGCCCCACTGGTGCAGTGACCGTCCCACTGGCGCAGTGACCGCCCCAATGGCGCAGTGGCCACCCCACTGGCGCAGTGGCCACCCTACTGGCGCAGTGACCGCCCCAATGGCGCAGTGGCCACCCCACTGGTGCAGTGACTGTCCCACTGGCGCAGTGACCGTCCCACTGGCGCAGTGACCGTCCCACTGGCGCAGTGGCCACCCCACTGGTGCAGTGACCGTCCCACTGGCGCAGTGACCGCCCCAATGGCGCAGTGACCGCCCCAATGGCGCAGTGGCCACCTCACTGGTGCAGTGACCGTCCCAGTGGCGCAGTGACCGTCCCACGGGCGCAGCGACCGTCCCACTGGCGCAGTGGCCACCCCACTGGTGCAGTGACCGTCCCACTGGCGCAGTGACCGCTCCAATGGCGCAGTGACCGCCCCAATGGCGCAGTGGCCACCCCACTGGTGCAGTGACCGTCCCACTGGCGCAGTGACCGCCCCAATGGCGCAGTGGCCACCCCACTGGTGCAGTGACCGTCCCACTGGCGCAGTGACCGCCCCAATGGCGCAGTGACCGTCTCACTGGCGCAGTGACCGCCCCACTGGCGCAGTGACCGTCCCGCTGGCGCAGTGACCGTCCCACCGGCGCAGTGACCGTCTCACTGGCGCAGTGACCACCCCACTGGTGCAGTGACCGCCCCACTGGCGCAGTGACCGTCCCACTGGCGCAGTGACCGCCCCACTGGCGCAGTGGCCACCCTACTGGTGCAGTGACCGCCCCACTGGCGCAGTGACCGTCCCGCTGACGCAATGACCGTCCCACTGGCGCAGTGACCGTCCCACTGGCGCAGCGACCGTCCAACTTAAAATAACACCAGCGTCAACCTAAAGCAGTGACCGTCCCACTGGCACAGTGACCGTCCCACTGGCACAGTGACCGTCCCACTGGCGCAGTGACCGCCCCACTGGCGCAGTGACCGTCCCACTGGCGCAGTGACCGTCCCAGTGGCGCAGTGACCGTCCCGCTGGGGCAGTGACCGTCCCAGTGGCGCAGTGACCGTCCCACTGGCGCAGTGACCGTCCCACTGGCGCAGTGACCGCCCCACTGGCGCAGTGGCCACCCTACTGGTGCAGTGACCGTCCCACTGGCGCAGTGACCGCCCCCCTGGCGCAGTGACCGTCCCACTGGCGCAGTGACCGCCCCCCTGGCGCAGTGACCGCCCCACTGGTGCAGTGACCGTCCCACTGGCGCAGTGACCGCCCCAATGGCGCAGTGGCCACCCCACTGGCGCAGTGGCCACCCTACTGGCGCAGTGACCGCCCCAATGGCGCAGTGGCCACCCTACTGGTGCAGTGACTGTCCCACTGGCGCAGTGACCGTCCCACTGGCGCAGTGACCGTCCCACTGGCGCAGTGGCCACCCCACTGGTGCAGTGACCGTCCCACTGGCGCAGTGACCGCCCCAATGGCGCAGTGACCGCCCCAATGGCGCAGTGGCTACCCCACTGGTGCAGTGACCGTCCCAGTGGCGCAGTGACCGTCCCACTGGCGCAGCGACCGTCCCACTGGCGCAGTGGCCACCCCACTGGTGCAGTGAACGTCCCAGTGGCGCAGTGACCGTCCCACTGGCGCAGCGACCGTCCCACTGGCGCAGTGGCCACCCCACTGGTGCAGTGAACGTCCCACTGGCGCAGTGACCGCCCCAATGGCGCAGTGACCGCCCCAATGGCGCAGTGGCCACCCCACTGGTGCAGTGACCGTCCCACTGGCGCAGTGACCGCCCCAATGGCGCAGTGACCGTCCCACTGGCGCAGTGACCGTCCCACTGGCGCAGTGACCGTCCCACTGGCGCAGTGACCGCCCCACTGGCACAGTGACCGTCCCATTGGCGCAGTGACCGTCCCGCTGGCGCAGTGACCGTCCCACCGGCGCAGTGACCGTCTCACTGGCGCAGTGACCACCCCACTGGTGCAGTGACCGCCCCACTGGCGCAGTGACCGTCCCACTGGCGCAGTGACCGCCCCACTGGCGCAGTGGCCACCCTACTGGTGCAGTGACCGTCCCACTGGCGCAGTGACCGCCCCCCTGGCACAGTGGCCACCCCACTGGCGCAGTGACCGCCCCACTGGCGCCGTGACCGTCCCACTGGCGCAGTGACCGCCCCACTGGCGCAGTGGCCACCCTACTGGTGCAGTGACCGACCCACTGGCGCAGTGACCGCCCCGCTGGCGCAGTGGCCACCCCACTGGTGCAGTGACCGTCCCACTGGCGCAGTGACCGCCCCACTGGCGCAGTGGCCACCCTACTGGTGCAGTGACCGTCCCACTGGCGCAGTGACCGCCCCACTGGCGCAGTGGCCACCCCACTGGTGCAGTGACCGTCCCACTGGCGCTGTGACCGCCCCAATGGCGCAGTGGCCACCCCACTGGTGCAGTGACCGTCCCACTGGCGCAGTGACCGCCCCAATGGCGCAGTGGCCACCCTACTGGTGCAGTGACCGTCCCACTGGCGCAGTGACCGTCCCACTGGCGCAGTGACCGCCCCCCTGGCGCAGTGACCGCCCCAATGGCGCAGTGGCCACCCCACTGGTGCAGTGACCGTCCCACTGGCGCAGTGACCGCCCCCCTGGCGCAGTGACCGCCGCACTGGTGCAGTGACTGTCCCACTGGCGCATTGACCGCCCCAATGGCGCAGTGGCCACCCCACTGGCGCAGTGGCCACCCTACTGGCGCAGTGACCGCCCCAATGGCGCAGTGGCCACCCCACTGGTGCAGTGACCGTCCCACTGGCGCAGTGACCGCCGTAATGGCGCAGTGGCCACCCCACTGGCGCAGTGGCCACCCTACTGGCGCAGTGACCGCCCCAATGGCGCAGTGGCCACCCCACTGGTGCAGTGACCGTCCCACTGGCGCAGTGACCACCCCAATGGCGCAGTGGCCACCCCACTGGCGCAGTGACCGCCCCCCTGGCGCAGTGACCGTCCCACTGGCGCAGTGGCCACCCCACTGGTGCAGTGACCGTCCCACTGGCGCCGTGACCGCCCCAATGGCGCAGTGACCGCCCCAATGGGGCAGTGACCGCCCCAATGGCGCAGTGGCCACCCCACTGGTGCAGTGACCGTCCCACTGGCGCAGTGACCGCCCCAATGGCGCAGTGACCGTCCCACTGGCGCAGTGACCGTCCCACTGGCGCAGTGACCGCCCCAATGGCGCAGTGACCGTCCCACCGGCGCAGTGACCGTCCCACTGGTGCAGTGACCGTCCCACCGGCGCAGTGACCGTCTCACTGGCGCAGTGACCACCCCACTGGCGCAGTGACCGCCCCACTGGCGCAGTGACCGCCCCACTGGTTCAGTGGCCACCCTACTGGTGCAGTGACCGCCCCAATGGCGCAGTGACCGTCCCGCTGACGCAATGACCGTCCCACTGGCGCAGTGACCGTCCCACTGGCGCAGTGACCGTCCCACTTAAAATAACACCAGCGTCAACCTAAAGCAGTGACCGTCCCACTGGCACAGTGACCGTCCCACTGGCACAGTGACCGTCCCACTGGCGCAGTGACCGCCCCACTGGCGCAGTGACCGTCCCACTGGCGCAGTGACCGTCCCAGTGGCGCAGTGACCGTCCCGCTGGCGCAGTGACCGTCCCAGTGGCGCAGTGACCGTCCCACTGGCGCAGTGACCGTCCCACTGGCGCAGCGACCGTCCCACTGGCGCAGTGGCCACCCCACTGGTGCAGTGAACGTCCCACTGGCGCAGTGACCGCCCCCTGGCGCAGTGGCCACCCCACTGGTGCAGTGACCGTCCCACTGGCGCAGTGACCGCCCCAATGGCGCAGTGGCCGTCCCACTGGCGCAGTGACCGCCCCAATGGCGCAGTGGCCACCCTACTGGTGCAGTGACCGTCCCACTGGCGCAGTGACCGCCCCAATGGCGCAGTGGCCACCCCACTGGTGCAGTGACCGTCCCACTGGCGCAGTGACCGCCCCAATGGCGCAGTGGCCACCCCACTGGTGCAGTGACCGTCTCACTGGCGCAGTGACCGCCCCAATGGCGCAGTGGCCACCCCACTGGTGCAGTGACCGTCCCACTGGCGCAGTGACCGCCCCCCTGGCACAGTGGCCACCCCACTGGCGCAGTGACCGCCCCACTGGCGCCGTGACCGTCCCACTGGCGCAGTGACCGCCCCACTGGCGCAGTGGCCACCCTACTGGTGCAGTGACCGTCCCACTGGCGCAGTGACCGCCCCGCTGGCGCAGTGGCCACCCCACTGGTGCAGTGACCGTCCCACTGGCGCAGTGACCGCCCCACTGGCGCAGTGGCCACCCTACTGGTGCAGTGACCGTCCCACTGGCGCAGTGACCGCCCCACTGGCGCAGTGGCCACCCCACTGGTGCAGTGACCGTCCCACTGGCGCTGTGACCGCCCCAATGGCGCAGTGGCCACCCCACTGGTGCAGTGACCGTCCCACTGGCGCAGTGACCGCCCCAATGGCGCAGTGGCCACCCTACTGGTGCAGTGACCGTCCCACTGGCGCAGTGACCGTCCCACTGGCCCAGTGACCGCCCCCCTGGCGCAGTGACCGCCCCAATGGCGCAGTGGCCACCCCACTGGTGCAGTGACCGTCCCACTGGCGCAGTGACCGCCCCCTTGGCGCAGTTACCGCCCCACTGGTGCAGTGACTGTCCCACTGGCGCATTGACCGCCCCAATGGCGCAGTGGCCACCCCACTGGCGCAGTGGCCACCCTACTGGCGCAGTGACCGCCCCAATGGCGCAGTGGCCACCCCACTGGTGCAGTGACCGTCCCACTGGCGCAGTGACCGCTCCAATGGCGCAGTGGCCACCCCACTGGCGCAGTGGCCACCCCAATGGGGCAGTGACCGCCCCAATGGCGCAGTGGCCACCCCACTGGTGCAGTGACCGTCCCACTGGCGCAGTGACCGCCCCAATGGCGCAGTGGCCACCCCACTGGTGCAGTGACCGTCCCGCTGGCGCAGTGACCGCCCAATGGCGCAGTGGCCACCCCACTGGTGCAGTGACCGTCCCACTGGTGCAGTGACCGTCCCACTGGCGCAGTGACCGCCCCCCTGGCGCAGTGACCGCCCCATTGGTGCAGTGACCGCCCCCCTGGCGCAGTGACCGCCCCACTGGTGCAGTGACCGTCCCACTGGCGCAGTGACCGCCCCAATGGCGCAGTGACTGTCCCACTGGCGCAGTGACCGCCCCACTGGCGCAGTGACTGTCCCACGGGTGCAGTGACCGTCCCACTGGCGCAGTGACCGCCCCACTGGCGCAGTGGCCACCCCACTGGTGCAGTGACCGTCCCACTTGCGCAGTGACCGCCCCAATGACGCAGTGGCTACCCCACTGGTGCAGTGACCGTCCCACTGGCGCAGTGACCGTCCCAGTGGCGCAGTGACCGTCCCAGTGGCGCAGTGACCGTCCCGCTGGCGCAGTGACCGTCCCAGTGGCGCAGTGACCGTCCCACTGGCGCAGTGACCGCCCCAATGGCGTAGTGACCGTCCCGCTGGCGCAGTGACCGTCCCAGTGGCGCAGTGACCGTCCCACTGGTGCAGTGACCGTCCCACTGGTGCAGTGACCGCCCCCCTGGCGCCGTGACCGTCCCAGTGGCGCAGTGACCGCCCCCCTGGCGCAGTGACCGTCCCACTGGCGCAGTGACCGTCCCATTGGCGCAGTGACCATCCCACTGGCGCAGTGACCGTCCCACTGGCGCAGTGACCGTCCAACTGGCGCAGTGACCGTCCCACTGGTGCAGTGACCGTCCCACTGGCGCAGTGACCGTCCCACTGGCGCAGTGACCACCCCACTGGCGCAGTGACCGTCCCACTGGCGCAGTGACCGTCCCACTGGCGCAGTGACCGCCCCCCTGGCGCAGTGACCACCCTACTGGCGCAGTGACCACCCTACTGGCGCAGTGACCACCCTACCGGCGCAGTGACCGTCCCACTGGCGCAGTGACCGTCCCCCTGGCGCAGTGACCGCCCCCCTGGCGCAGTGGCCACCCAACTGGCGCAGTGACCGTCCCCCTGGCGCAGTTACCGCCCCCCTGGCGCAGTGACCGTCCCCCTGGCGCAGTGACCGCCCCCTTGGCGCAGTGGCCACCCTACTGGCGCAGTGACCACCCTACTGGCGCAGTGACCGTCCCCCTGGCGCTGTGACCGCCCCCCTGGCGCAGTGGCCACCTTACTGGCGCAGTGACCGCCTCACTGGTGCAGTGACCGTCCCACTGGCGCAGTGACCGCCCTCCTGGCCCAGTGACCGCCCCACTGGTGCAGTGACCGTCCCATTGGCGCAGTGACCGTCCCGCTGGCGCAGTGACCGTTCCAGTGGCGCAGTGACCGTCCCACTGGCGCAGTGACGGCCCCAATGGCGCAGTGGCCACCCCACTGGTGCAGTGACCGTCCCACTGGCGCAGTGACCGCCCCCCTGGCGCAGTGACCGCCACACTGGTGCAGTGACCGTCCCACTGGCGCAGTGACCGCCCCAATGGCGCAGTGACTGTCCCACTGGCGCAGTGACTGCCCCACTGGCGCAGTGACTGTCCCACTGGCGCAGTGACCGCCCCACTGGCGCAGTGGCCACCCTACTGGTGCAGTGACCGTCCCACTGGTGCAGTGGCCACCCCACTGGTGCAGTGACCGTCCCACTTGCGCAGTGACCGCCCCAATGGCGCAGTGGCTACCCCACTGGTGCAGTGACCGTCCCACTGGCGCAGTGACCGTCCTGCTGGCGCAGTGACCGTCCCAGTGGCGCAGTGACCGTCCCAATGGCGCAGTGACCGTCCCAGTGGCGCAGTGACCGTCCCACTGGCGCAGTGACCGTCCCGCTGGCGCAGTGACCGTCCCAGTGGCGCAGTGACCGTCCCACTGGTGCAGTGACCGTCCCACTGGCGCAGTGACCGCCCCCCTGGCGCAGTGACCATCCCAGTGGCGCAGTGACCGCCCCCCTGGCGGAGTGACCGTCCCACTGGCGCAGTGACCGTCCCACTGGCGCAGTGACCGTCCCACTGGTGCAGTGACCGTCCCACTGGCGCAGTGACCGTCCCACTAGCGCAGTGACCACCCCACTGGCGCAGTGACCGTCCCACTGGCGCAGTGACCGTCCCATTGGCGCAGTGACCGCCCCCCTGGCGCAGTGACCACCCTACTGGCGCAGTGACCACCCTACTGGCGCAGTGACCACCCTACTGGCGCAGTGACCGTCCCACTGGCGCAGTGACCGTCCCCCTGGCGCAGTGACCGCCCCCCTGGCGCAGTGGCCACCCTACTAGCGCAGTGACCGTCCCCCTGGCGCAGTGACCGCCCCACTGGCGCAGTGACCGTCCCCCTGGCGCAGTGACCGCCCCCTTGGCGCAGTGGCCACCCTACTGGCGCAGTGACCACCCTACAGGCGCAGTGACCGTCCCCCTGGCGCAGTGACCGCCCCCCTGGCGCAGTGGCCACCCTACTGGCGCAGTGACCGCCCCACTGGCGCAATGACCGCCCCCCCCTGGCGCAGTGGCCATCCTACTGGCGCAGTGACCGCCCCCCTGGCGCAATGGCCACCCTACTGGCGCAGTGACCGTCCCACTGGCGCAGTGGCCACCCCACTCCCGTGTTTACTTTTTGTAGAAATAATGACTTTAAGGTTTGTCCTGAATGTCACTGCAGATTGTTTATGCCACGGAATCACTCTTAGTTTGAGAATAACACTTTAATGTTCGTGCTACTAGGGTGTTTTTTTCAGAGAACTATGCAGCTTGTCATAGCGAACATATCTTAAAGGGCACAGAACCAATAATGTGACTAAATAAGTACGTAATCTTAGTGTATTTATATGTATGCGCATTCGTTAGCGTGGTGAAGTGAAGTCAAACATCTCCCATTACCTCCCCCACCCACCCACAGCACTGAATCAACACGCCAACCAGGAAGGTGAGGCAAGTCAAGCCACAGAAGAAGGAGGGTCAAAGTACAACGCGTCTGTCGGACTCGCCACAGGTTCTTCAGAGACAAAACATTCTCGTTCAAACAAAAACAAAACCCCTCAGACCTCTCACCCTTGATACCGTGTGTTCAGAAGGTCTGCACAAACACGACACCATTTGATAGGGGAGAGGTGAGTGGATGGGTAATGACAATGGACATGCAGATACTTACAACATACATAGAGATAACCTTTCTTTCTTCAGATAAAAAATAATCCCATGCACGAATTCCAGACCTAACCTCTCCGTCTACCACCCCCCCCCCCCCCACCCGATCTCTTATTTGGCCGTTCCATTGCCTTACTCCACCTAGACACACACCCACACCACCACCCACACTCAGACACACGCACACCCACACCACCACCAACACCCGGACACACACACACATACACCCACACCTCCACCAACAACTCCACCCGCACCTCCACCCACAATAAGACAGAAAAACAGACCCACACCACCACCCACACCCAGGCACACCCACACCCACACCACCACCCACACCCAGACACACGCACACCTGCACCCACACCTCCACCCACACCCACACAGACACACACGTGATTCGGGCGACCCCCGCACCTCGGGTCAAGGGACGGCTCCGTCACCCCCACTCAACACGTATGCATGCCATGCAGTAGAACATTAGTATTACATGCTGGACAGATACAAGTTGCAGTTCATTTGTCTTGGCAGAAGAAGGCGTGCCGAGACCCATATACGTTTGTATTTGATTACCATTATATACAAGCACCAAACATGGGTTCCTTCTTGAGCAAGAACGCGAAAGTAAACATAGCGGGAAAAGGCTCTGTAAACCGCACGAATGCGGGACTGACAACGGCGAGCAACATCTCTGTAGAGAATACACCAGGACGGTATCCGAATATAAGTGGCGAAGGACGAGACTGCGGCGCCGCAGAGACTGAGGCGTCGCACCAGAGAAAGCAGCCCGGTGCCGTGACGGTGTCCGATCATGGTTCAGACCACAAACAGCACCAAGCTGGTCCTGAAGGTGGTACTGCGATAAGCGAGTCAGGGGCCGCCGCAAAGACTGTGGCGTCACACAATGGAAAGCAGCCCGGTGCCGCGACGGTGTCCGGTCATGGTTCAGACCCCAAGCAGCACCAAGCTGGTTCTGAAGGTGATACTGCAAAAAGTGAGTCAAGGGCCGCCGCAAAGACTGTGGCGTCACACAACGGAAAGCAGTCCGGTGCCGCGACGGTGTCCGATCATGGTTCAGACCCCAAGCAGCACCAAGCTGGTTCTGAAGGCGATACGGCAAAAAGTGAGTCAAGGGCCGCCGCAAAGACTGTGGCGTCACACAACGGAAAGCAGTCCGGTGCCGCGACGGTGTCCGGTCATGGTTCAGACCCCAAGCAGCACCAAGCTGGTTAAGAAGATGGTACTGGAATAAGCGAGTCAAAGGCCGCCGCAAAGACTGTGGCGTCACACAATGGAAAGCAGCCCGGTGCCGCGACGGTGTCGGGTGATGGTTCGGACTCCAAACAGCGCCAACCTTACCCTGAAGGCCATACTGGAATGCGCGAACCAAGCAAGAAGCAGATAGCCAATAAATTAGACTATGTTGCCGGCGAGAAGAAGGCCGAACGGGAGATACATATTGGAATGGTGAGTGGTGCCGAAACAAACAACGATAATCAACTCTTATTCAAGACGGATATACCATACGAAATGCAAGACGAAAGGAAGCGGCACGGTGTTTTATTTGAGCCTGATGCCACGGGGAACAAAGGCGCGTTAAAATGGGATAACAAAAAAGATGAGTCTGGAATTACGGCACGGGGAAGTCTTGTCGATCATCAGTATATCGTCGAAAACAAGACTGTGGCGTCACACCAGGGAAAGCAGCCCGGTGCTGCGACGGTGTCTGATCACGGTTCAGACCGCAAACAGCGCCAAGCTTGTCCAGAAGGCGATACTGGAATGAGCGAACCAAGCAAGAAGCAGATAGTCAATAAATTAGACCATGTTGCCGGCGAGAAGAAGGCCGAACGGGAGAGACATATTGGAATGAAAAGAGACATGAAAGAGGACCGTGTCGATAATGGAGGTAATGCGGCACAAACAAAGAAGCTTGAAGACAATGTCAAGTGCGGAGCCGCGAAAGAGCTTAACAGCGGGCCTAAATCACATAGCTTGAAGGCGCTGGTGATGAAAATTGAGAGACAGGCCGCACGGGAGAGACATATTGGAATGGTGAGTGGTGCCGAAACAAACAACGATAATCAACTCGCATTCAAGACAGATATACCATACGAAATGCAAGGCGAAACACTCGGTGTTTTATTTGACGCGACGGTGTCTGATCATGGTTCAGACCGCAAACAGCGTCAAGCTTGTCCTGAAGGCGATACTGGAATGAGCGAACCAAGCAAGAAGCAGATAGTCAATAAATTAGACCATGTTGCCTGCGAGAAGAAGGCCGAACGGGAGAGACATATTGGAATGAAAAGAGACATGAAAGAGGACCGTGTCGATAATGGAGGTAATGCGGCACAAACAAAGAAGCTTGAAGACAATGTCAAGTGCGGAGCCGCGAAAGAGCTTAACAGCGGGCCTAAATCACATAGCTTGAAGGCGCTGGTGATGAAAATTGAGAGACAGGCCGCACGGGAGAGACATATTGGAATGGTGAGTGGTGCCGAAACAAACAACGATAATCAACTCGCATTCAAGACAGATATACCATACGAAATGCAAGGCGAAACACTCGGTGTTTTATTTGACGCGACGGTGTCTGATCATGGTTCAGACCGCAAACAGCGTCAAGCTTGTCCTGAAGGCGATACTGGAATGAGCGAACCAAGCAAGAAGCAGATAGTCAATAAATTAGACCATGTTGCCGGCGAGAAGAAGGCCGAACGGGAGAGACATATTGGAATGAAAAGAGACATGAAAGAGGACCGTGTCGATAATGGAGGTAATGCGGCACAAACAAAGAAGCTTGAAGACAATGTCAAGTGCGGAGCCGCGAAAGAGCTTAACAGCGGGCCTAAATCACATAGCTTGAAGGCGCTGGTGATGAAAATTGAGAGACAGGCCGCACGGGAGAGACATATTGGAATGGTGAGTGGTGCCGAAACAAACAACGATAATCAACTCGCATTCAAGACAGATATACCATACGAAATGCAGGACGAAAGGAAGCGGCACGGTGTTTTATTTGAGTCTGATGCCACGGGGAACAAAGGAGGGTTAAAAGGGGATATGCCTGGTGTGACGCCACAGTCTTTCCAGCGACGCATTGAAGACAATGTCAAGTCTAGAGCAAAGAAAGAGCCCGACGGCAAGCGAAAAGAAGGTGACATCGCACTGGATGCGAGCAACCAAATCCGGGATGAATCCCCGGGAGCCATACCGAAACGAGAAAGGTCCTTGGGAAAGCCAGGAAAGGAGGACATTTCACATATGGGGTTTAAGACCAATAACGGTCCCGTCATCCTCATATACAAAGCGGATATCACCAAAATGAGCGTGGACGTCATCGTGAATGCAGCCAATGAGTACCTTCGTCACAACGGAGGTGTGGCTCAGGCCATTGCCGAAGCTGCCGGGCGGGAATTATGGGAGGAAAGCCAGGCTTACATCGAGCGCCATGGGCGTATAGCTTTGTCCCATTGTAAGGCTACCACAGCAGGCCGTCTGCCATGTAAGCGTGTCCTCCACGCCGTGGGCCCCGGGTGGAACAACATGTCTTATGAAGAGGCGTCCAAGAGCTTGGAGGATACCTATGAAAACATCTTAAAATTCTGCTACAAGAATGGTGTGACGTCCATCGCAATACCGGTCATTAGCTCAGGTTGGTTCTGCCCTGTTTTTTCATCTTACTTAAGTCATATATATTTAAATATTTTAAGTACTTAAATATTAAAATCTAGACATAGAAATCGGAATGATACTTAATAAATTGTTGTAAGTTTTCGCAATTAAATATAACCATATTTATTCCTTGTATATTACTAGGCGTTTTTGGCTTTATATATGAATATGTTATATACCTAATTATTGATATTTATTGTACTATTATTTCACATATTTTTGACTACTACAAATGGATGATGCTTAATAAAAAAAAGGCGAAAATGTGATCATGTCTGCATTTTAACGCCTATTGCCATCCGACTGGCATGTTCGCATCAAATTTACATACTCTCTGACACTTCAAAATCTATAAATGAAATGGCTTTAGATGTCTTTAACATCTCGTTATTGAAGGTAGTTTCGGCGGTAAGGCTGAGAACGTCTCCGCGGCCATTGTGAAGGGTCTGGCCTCGGGTCTGGAGCAATTCGCGTCCGGGCGTGTCCTGAAGGAGGTCCACCTTGTGGGCATCACAGGTCCAATATTATCCGCCATGCAGAACGCGTTTACAGATGAAACCACGACAACACACTGGCTGAAGCCTCTGTCGAGAGATGAGGTCTTAGCTATGGCTAAAGCTCGAAGAAAAAGCGACGCGGTAGAGACAGTAGTGCCAGGCCAGGGTACGCCGCCCGGTGACGCAACACAGTCTGATTATGTAGCGGACCCCAATGGCGATCATGGCGGCAGCGCGGACATCCCAGTGAGCGATACAGCCGAAGAAAATGATGGCGTTGATAGCACTACGAACAAACAGGCTAGCACTGCGGCACAGGGAAATCCTATCGATCATCAGGATATCGTCGTGAACATGAAAGAGGACCGTGCCGATAATCGTAGTAATACGGAACTGACAAAGATGAAGCTTGAAGACAATGTCAAGGCCGGAGCAAAGAAAGAGCCCGACGGCAAGCGTAAAGAAGGTGACATCGCACTGGCTTCGAGCAACCAAGGCTGTGGTGAATCGACGGGAGCCATACCGAAACGAGGAAGGTCTTTGGGAAAGCCAGGAAAGGAGGACATTTCACATATGGGGTTTAAGGCCAATAACGGTCCCGTCATCCTCATATACAAAGCGGATATCACCAAAATGAGCGTTGACGTCATCGTGAATGCAGCCAATGAGTACCTTCGTCACGACGGAGGTGTGGCTCAGGCCATTGCCAAAGCTGCCGGGCGGGAATTATGGGAGGAAAGCCAGGCTTACATCGAGCGCCGTGGGCCTGTAGCGTTGTCCCACTGTATGGCTACCACAGCCGGACGTCTGCCATGTAAGCGTGTCCTCCACGCCGTGGGCCCCAGGTGGAACAACATGTCTTACGAAGAGGCGTCCAAGAGCTTGGAGGATACTTATGGAAACATCTTAAAATACTGCAGCAAGGAAGGTGTGTCGTCCATCGCAATACCGGCCATTAGCTCAGGTTGGTTCTGCACTGTTTTTTCATCTTACTTAAGTCATATATATTTAAATATTTCAAGTACTTAAACATTAAAATCTAGACATAGAAATCGGAATGAAACTTAATAAACTGTTAGTTTTGGCGATTCAATATAACCATATACTTTCCTTTAACATTACTATGCGTTTTTGGCTTGATGTATAAATGTGGTATGTATTTAATTATTGATACTTTTTCCATATTATTTCATATTATTTGACTACTACAAGTTGATGATGCTTAATAAACAAAAATGCCAAAAGTTGATTATGTCTGCATTTTAACGCCTATTGCAATCCGGCCGACATGTTAAAATCAAATTCACATATTGCCTGACACTTCAACATCTATAAATGAAATGGTTTAGATGTGTTTATCGTCTTGTTGTTGAAGGTATTTTCGGCGGTGAGGCTGACAACTTCTCCGCGGCCATTGTGAAGGGTCTGGCCTCCGGTCCGAAGAGATTCGCTTCCGGAGGTGTCCTGAAGGAAATCCACCTGGTGGACATCACAGGTCCAATATTATCCGCCATGCAGAATGCATTTACAACTGAAGCCACGACAGGACGCTGGCTGAAGCCGATGGCGAGTGTTTCACCTATGGCTAAACAAGAATAATATGTTGTCCAGGATTAGATATGGTAAAATATAAGATTGTTATTACATGCAATTGATACTGATCTACATATTACAATTAGTGGATATCTAGATAGTGTTATTTACATATATAGAAAGCTCAGGTCTCGAAAATAAATTACGGTCTTTTTATATCCTTGCTAATTGATAAGCTTTAAAATACCTATAATTCTGTATATATACAGTTTTGGGGGATCACTGCAATATACTCAATTGCAATCGCATACGTAACAAAACTAGAGACCAGAGACGTGGAAGCTTATATGGATTCAGACAGTTACTAAAGCAAAACATTTCCGCCTAGTTTTTGACAACTGATAATTAGATTTCTGAACAAAAGGTTAGAATAATTTATTATTTTCGATTACGTGTACCTATAAATGTTTATATCCTTATATTACGTGTTCTTGTTTGCAAGCCTTCCTGTTGCATTCCAATATACACTGTAGCTATAAGATACACCTTTTTGGGCAATTATTTAGCTAAGGTCAGGTCATCTTTGTAGCCATGTATAAGCAACTGTTTTCATACAATGTCTCAGAGGCCGAACAATTAAATAATAGCCCCTGTCTGGTTGTCTGATGGTAAATTAAGACTTTGAATGTTTTATACAGTGATCATTTGTCCGTGATATGACTTGACATTTAGTGTGAATAAACACCTTCCAGATTATTTGTTCATTCGTTCTGCAACCAGCCATCAGCCAAACCCCACCCACCGGAGAAGCTCAACCCGTCCACCGGACTCCAGATCTCACCCACTAACCCTGTAGGCAGCGCGTTCGGCGTGTGTCAAATACAGAATGTCGAATTTGTCGAATGTCGTGATCTGCTGGGCCAGTACAACGTCCGGTACGTCGTTTGAATCGCACATGAGCAGATGTTTATATTTGTGCAGGAAAAAGATTTCATGAGCGACAAGTGTGGGTGTATATTACTCCAGCAAACATGTTTCCTCTCTATCTTCCGGCTATCGCTGTATGTTCGACCTAGGTTAAAGCATCCGTATTAAACCAACGAGTGTGGGTTTACTCTCTATCTTCCCGTTGTCGCTTTATGTTCGACATAGGATAAAGCTATCGAATTAAACCAATCTGTGTGAATCCATTGGGTCTGCCCGACAGCGATATAATAATAATAATCTTTATTCATACCCTTCAGGCCATGGGCCCATGGTAACAGTTACAACAAATTCATGGTGCAGTACATTGTTCACGTGCTGTGCATTTACAAAGTTTGTTTACGGAACTTAAATGCATGATAGGTTTACGCGGCAACATTGCGCAGAGCAGATGGATGTTGGGAAGAAAGAAGTCTAACGAAATTATCTCGCGATTGGTACATAACCGTGCTACTGAGATACTCAGCTCTAATATGAAGATAATGGGGACAGATTAAAACAAAGTGATACTCGTCTTCGATAACTCTTGTTCCACTCTCTAGACAAAAATTACAAAACCTAAGGGACCTCTCCACTTGTCCCCTCTGATTCTCGATCGCTAGAGGATGTGCTAAACATCTTAACCGTGATAAGGCAAACCTATGGCTGCTAATACACACACTTGACAAATAATGTTCATATACTAAGTATTGTTTGAAGCTACAGTAACCATCTAGCTTTGGTGTCTGACAAGTGTCATTAAACCATTTTTGGAGAGCGATGCCACTTAGATGCTGCTTGAATACACCTAAAAACATATTTACATCTCCAACTTCCTGTGTAATCCATACATGCCCAGACCCCGAAACTAAATAATATTTTTCTTATTTCGGTTGCCCAAGTCACTTTACCAGCTCTGTCCAAATTATATAACATATCATAAGAGCTCCTGGTTAGTCTGTTTGCTGATGGACAATTTTTAGCCAGAACTTTATGCAACGGGTTATATACTTTACTCATAATGGTTTTCGTCCACACTCACCGAGAACAGCTACTTCGGGAGTTCTAGATGGCAAAGAAAGTATATATTTCAAGAATCGTATTTGACTTTTGTCAATCTGCAGTCCTTTCGCAAGGCCCCAAACTTCACAACTATGAAGGTTGGTTGTCATCTGCAGCCAGCGTCATTAGGTCAAACGCAGCGCCGAACCTGTTATGTTGCGGCAACATTAGAGAAACATATTTTGAAAACATATATCCCCATGCCATTAATGAAGAATCAATGATATTTGGGTCAAACTTCTACTTGGTAAGGATGTTTTGCAGAAATCTACTTGGTTGCAACTCACAAAGGCACAAAGGTTAAGGTCCTGAACAAGTCTATATATATATTGTCAGCTGACATTTGACTCTTTTGCTACCTGTCAAAGTCAGCTGACCTCATGCATTTCCTTTTGCAGCCAACAAAATGTTTGATACCTGCACAGGCAGCGCTCATGAACACAACGATGAAGAACAAAAATAGACTCGATAAACTCGATAAACGCGATAAACGCGATAAACTCGATAAACTCGATAAACGCGATAAACTCGATAAACTCAAACGAGTTGGAATATAGTAAGGAATCCAAGTGCTTGTCGCCAGGTTAAGGTGGAGAGCTGGTGGAGGTCAAAACATTTTCTTTTTTCTCTAAATAAGTACCGTTTATGAATCAGTTTGAAAAAGTAATAAAAATATATGTTACTTTACTAAGAAGAAATGTTCTCGCCATTGTTGTCAAATTGGCTTTAACATGGCGGTCATTGGAAAAATGCTTTAAAATGTGTTTTGGTTTTCAAGATTTTGAAGACCCCCCAAAAAACGAGCAACAGACTTGCCCGGAAACTGCCTCCCGAAGCTTAACGTCATGGTGAATATATAAGGATTTGTTTTATCTTACTGAAGTAACTTCTCTATCAGCTCGATGGTAATCACAATAATCTAAAAAATAAGCCAAACAAGCAAAATTATCACAATTTTGGCTTTCGGCGCTTACATGTAATTAAGTGAATATATTGTGCATTTGCTTGGGAAACATAGTCATGCAACTTTGGCGGAGGAAAAAATATTTGATGTGACATGGTTTGGTATTGGTTGTCACTGAAACCTGAAATTGCCCAACAAAATCTCTAGGTGCCACCCGCGCTCAATCCTAATGGATGGCGACAATGCTGTAAGCTTCCTCATAGTGCTTACGGCCATTCCAGCATTAGAAGCTCCACCCTCTGTGTGGGCGGAACCCTCCCTCGGCACATATGTGTATATTGAACCTTTAATTGAATACTGATTAAAACATCAGGTGGGAGACCATATTGAAAGTTACATAATATAAACAAGCGAACGGACGGGGCCGCCTTAACAAATGTTCCGCTTAGACATAGAATCACCGCGTGCGATCTACAATATAATTAGAGAGAAATCTGACATTTTTAACGGCTTCATAGCGACTGGTGGTGGTTGACCTCTCCCACCCCACTGGCGCAGTGACCGTCCCACTAGCGCAGTGACCGTTCCACTGGCACAGTGACTGTCACACTGGCGCAGTGACCGTCCCAGTGGCGCAGTGACCGTCCCAGTGGCGCAGTGACCGTACCAGTGGCGCAGTGACCGGCCCACTGGCGCAGTGACCGCCCCTATGGCACAGTGACTGTTCCACTGGCGCAGTGATCGTTCCAGTGGCGCAGTGACCGGCCCACTGGCGCAGTGACCGCCCCTATGGCGCAGTGACCGTCCCACTGGCGCAGTGACTGTTCCACTGGCGCAGTGACCGCCCCCATGGCGCAGTGACTGTTCCACTGGCGCAGTGACCGCCCCCATGGCGCAGTGACCGTCCCAGTGGCGCAGTGACCGGCCCACTGGCGCAGTGACCGCCCCCATGGCGCAGTGACTGTTCCACTGGCGCAGTGACCGCCCCCATGGCGCAGTGACTGTTCCACTGGCGCTGTAACCGCCCCTATGGCGCAATGACTGTCCCACTGGCGCTGTAACCGCCCCCATGGCGCAGTGACTGTTCCACTGGCGCAGTGACCGCCCCCCTGGCGCAGTGACTGTCCCACCGGCGCAATGACCGTTCCACTAGCGCAGTGACCGTCCCACTGGCGAAGTGACCGCCCCCATGGCGCAGTGACTGTCCCACTGGCGCAGCGACCGCCCCCATGGCGCCGTAACTGTCCCACTGGCGCTGTAACCGCCCCCATGGCGCAGTGACTGTCCCACTGGCGCAGTGACCGCCCCCATGGCGCAGTGACTGTCCAACTGGCGCAGTGACCGTCCCACTGGCGCGGGGACAGCCAGGCTGGCGCAGTTACCGCCTCACTGGCGCAGTGACCGCCCGGCTGGCGCAGTGACCGTCCCACTGGCGCAGTGACCTCCCCCATTGCGCAGTGACTGTCCCACTGGCGCAGTGGCCGTCCCACTGGCGCAGTGACCGTCCCACTGGCGCGGTGACAGCCAGGCTGGCGCAGTTACCGCTCCACTGGCGCAGTGACCGTCCCACTGGCGCAGTAACCGCCCCACTGGCGCAGTGACCGCCCCACTGGCGCCGTGACCGTCCCACTAGCGCAGTGACCGCCCCACTGGCGCAGTGACCGTCCCACTGACGCAGTGACTGTCCCACTGGCGCAGTGACCGCCCCACTGGCGCAGTGACCGTCCCACTAGCGCAGTGACCGCCCCACTGGCGCAGTGACCGTCCCACTGGCGCAGTAACCGCCCCACTGGCGCAGTGACCGTCCCACTGGCGCAGATACCGCTCTACTGGCGCAGTGACCGTCCCACTGGCGCAGTAACCGCCCCACTGGCGCAGTGACCGCCCCACTGGCGCAGTGACCGTCCCACTGGTGCAGTGACCGTCCCACTGGCGCAGTGGCCGTCCCACTGGCGCAGTGACCGTCCCACTGGCGCAGTGACCGTCCCACTTGCGCAGTGACCGTCTCGCTGGCGCAGTGACTGTCCCACTGGCGCAGTGACCGCCCCACTGGCGCAGTGACCGTCCCACTGGCGCAGTGACCGTCCCACTGGCGCAGTGACCGTCTCGCTGGCGCATTGAACGTCCCACTGGCGCTGTAACCGCCCCCATGGCGCAGTGACTGTTCCACCGGCGCTGTAACCGCCCCCATGGCGCAGTGACTGTCCCACTGGCGCTGTAACCGCCCCCATGGCGCAGTGACTGTTCCACTGGCGCAGTGACCGCCTCCCTGGCGCAGTGACTGTCCCACTGGCGCAATGACCGTTCCACTAGCGCAGTGACTGTCCCACTGGCGAAGTGACCGCCCCCATGGCGCAGTGACTGTCCCACTCTCGCTGTAACCGCCCCCATGGCGCAGTGACTGTTCCACTGGCGCAGTGACCGCCCCCCTGGCGCAGTGACTGTTCCACTGGCGCAATGACCGTTCCACTAGCGCAGTGACCGTCCCACTGGCGAAGTGACCGCCCTCATGGCGCAGTGACTGTTCCACTGGCGCAGTGACCGCCCCCATGGCGCAGTGACTGTTCCACTGGCGCTGTAACCGCCCCCATGGCGCAGTGACTGTCCCACTGGCGCTGTAACCGCCCCCATGGCGCAGTGACTGTTCCACTGGCGCAGTGACCGCCCCCCTGGCGCAGTGACTGTCCCACTGGCGCAATGACCGTTCCACTAGCGCAGTGACCGTCCCACTGGCGAAGTGACCGCCCCCATGGCGCAGTGACTGTCCCACTGGCGCAGTGACCGCCCCCATGGCGCCGTAACTGTCCCACTGGCGCTGTAACCGCCCCCATGGCGCAGTGACTGTCCCACTGGCGCAGTGACCGCCCCCATGGCGCAGTGACTGTCCAACTGGCGCAGTGACCGTCCCACTGGCGCGGGGACAGCCAGGCTGGCGCAGTTACCGCCTCACTGGCGCAGTGACCGCCCGGCTGGCGCAGTGACCGTCCCACTGGCGCAGTGACCTCCCCCATTGCGCAGTGACTGTCCCACTGGCGCAGTAGCCGTCCCACTGGCGCAGTGACCGTCCCACTAGCGCAGTGACCGCCCCACTGGCGCAGTGACAGCCCCACTGGCGCAGTGACCGTCCCACTGGCGCAGTGACCGCCCCACTGGCGCAGTGACCGTCCCACTGGCGCAGTGACCGTCCCACTGACGCAGTGACTGTCCCACTGGCGCAGTGACCGCCCCACTGCCGCAGTGACCGTCCCACTAGCGTAGTGACCGCCCCACTGGCGCAGTGACCGCCCCACTGGCGCAGTGACCGTCCCACTAGCGCAGTGACCGCCCCACTGGCGCAGTGACAGCCCCACTGGCGCAGTGACCGTCCCACTGGCGCAGTGACCGACCCACTGGCGCAGTGACAGCCCCACTGGCGCAGTGACCGTCCCACTGGCGCCGTAACCGTCCCACTGGCGCAGTGATTGCACCACTGGCGCAGTGACCGTCTCACTGGCGCAGTGATCGTCCCACTGGCACAGTGACCGTCTCACTGGCGCAGTGACCCCCCCACTGACGCAGTGACCGTCACAGTGGCGCAGTGACCGTCCCACTGGCGCAGTGACCGTCCCACTGGCCCAGTGACCGTCCCACTGGCGCAGTGACCGTCCCACTGGCGCAGTGACCGCCCTACCGGCGCAGTGACCGTCCCACTAGCGCAGTGACCGTCCCACTGGCGCAGTGACTGTCCCACTGGCGCAGTGACCGCCCCACTGGCGCAGTGACCGTCCCACTAGCGCAGTGACTGCCCCACTGGCGCAGTGACCGCCCCACTGGCGCAGTGACCGTCCCACTAGCGCAGTGACCGCCCCTCTGGCGCAGTGACAGCCCCACTGGCGCAGTGACCGTCCCACTGAAGCAGTCACTGTCCCCCTGGCGCAGTGACCGTCTCACTGGCGCAGTGACCGTCCCACGGGCGCGGTGACTGTCCCACTAGCGCAGTGACCGTCACACTGGCGCAGTGACCGCCCCACTGGCGCAATGACCGCCCCACTGGCGCAGTGACCGTCCCACTGGCGCAGTGACCGTCCCACTGGGGCAGTTACCGCCCCACTAGCACAGTGACACCCCAACTGGCACAGTGACCGTCTGCTGGCGCAGTGACATCGCCACTGGCGCAGTAACCGTCCCACTGGCGGAGTAACCGTCTCACTGGCGCAGTGATCGTCCCACTGGCGCAGTGACCGTACCACTGGCGCAGTGACCGTCCCACTGGGGCAGTTACCGCCCCACTAGCACAGTGATACCCCAACTGGCACAGTGACCGTCTGCTGGCGCAGTGACATCGCCACTGGCGCAGTAACCGTCCCACTGGCGGAGTAAGGGCCCCACTGGCGCAGTGACCGTCCCACTGGCGCAGTGACCGCCCTACTGGCGCAGTGACCGCCCCACTGGCGCAGTGACCACCCCACTGGCGCAGTAACCGTCCCACTGGCGGAGTAAGGGCCCCACTGGCGCAGTAACCGTCCCACTGGCGGAGTAACCGCCCCACTGGCGCAGTGACCGTCCCACTGGCGCAGTGACCGCCCTACTGGCGCAGTGACCGCCCCACTGGCGCAGTGACCGCCCCACTGGCGCAGTGACCGCCCGACTGGCGCAGTGACCGCCCCACTGGCGCCGTGTCCGTCCCTCTGGAGCAGTGACCTCCTTACTAGCACAGTGACAGCCCCACTGGCACAGTGACCGTCCCACTGGCGCAGTGACCGCCCCACTGGCGCAGTGACCGCCCCACTGGCGCAGTTACCGCCCCACTAGCACAGTGACACCCCAACTGGCACAGTGACCGTCCCACTGGCACAGTGACCGTCCCACTGGCGCAGTGACCGCCCCACTGGCGCAGTGACCGCCCCACTGGCGCAGTGACCGTCCCACTGGGGCAGTTACCGCCCCACTAGCACAGTGACACCCCAACTGGCACAGTGACCGTCTGCTGGCGCAGTGACATCGCCACTGGCGCAGTAACCGTCCCACTGGCGGAGTAAGGGCCCCACTGGCGCAGTGACCGTCCCACTGGCGCAGTGACCGTCTCAATGGCGCAGTGACCGCTCAACTGGCGCAGTGACCGCACCCACTGACGCAGTGACCGCCATACTGGCGCAGTGACCGCCCCCACTGACGCAGTGACCGCCCAACTGTCCCACTGCAGTGTTTACTTTTTATAGAAATAGTAGCTTTTAGGTTTGAGCTGTTGTCGTGACGGTCACTGAAGATTTTTTATGCCACGTAATAACTATTAGATTGAGAAGGACACTGTTATAATCGTGGTACTAGGGTTTGTTTTCAGAGAACTATGCAGCCTGTCATAGCGAACATATCTTAAAGGGAACAAAACCAACAATGTGACTAAATAAGTACGTAATCTTAGTGTATTTATATGTATGCGCAGTCGTTAGCGTGGTGAAGTCCAACAATTCCCATTACCTCCCTAACCCACAATTGAATCAACACGCCAACCAGGAAGGTGAGGCAAGTCAAGCCACAGAAGAAGGAGTGTCAAAGTACAACGCGTCTGTCGGACTCGCCTCAGGTTCTTCAGAGACACAACATTCTCGTTCAAACAAAAACAAAAACCCTCAGACCTCTCACCCTAGATATCGTGTGTTGAGAAGGACTGCACAAACACGACACCATTTGAGTGGACGGGCGATGACGATGGACATGCAGGCACTTACACCACGCTTCAGACAAGAAATAATGCCTAGCACAAATTCCGGACTTACCCCCTCCATCTACCACCGCCCCCCCCCCCTCCACGACCCCCACCCGATCTCGTATTTGACAGGTCCATCGCCTTACTAAATCAGCAAAGACAATTGCACACTCACACATTCACCCACACCCAGATACACGCGGCCACCCACACCACCCCCCACACCCAGACACACAAGCACCCACACCATCACCCACACCCAGACACACACACGCACACCCACACCTCCACCCAGACACAGATGCTGACCAACACCTCCACCCACACACACACGCACACACACACCACCACCCACACCCAGACACACACGCACAGCTAAACCTCCATCCACACCTAGACACACACACACCCATACTCCCATAACACCCAGAGAGAGACACACACGTGATTCGGGCGACCCCCGCACCTCGGGACAAGGGGCGGCTCCGTCGCCCCCACTCAACATTTGTGCATGCCATGCAGTAGAACATTAGTATTACATGCTTGGCAGATACAAGTTGCAATTCATTTGCCTTGGCCGAGGAAGGCGTGCCGAGACCCATACACGTTTGTATTTGACTACCTTCATATACAGGCACCAAACATGGGTTCCTTGTCGAGCAAGAAAGCGAAAGTAAACATAACGGTGCAAGACGACAAGACAAAGACTGATTCCGACCTGCCCGCCACGAAAGGCAAGGAAATTCCGACGAATAACGACGCGGATAATAGCTCTGGAGACAGCACGAATGCGGAACTGATAACGGCGAAAGGATTCCATGGAAAGGATTCACCAGGACGGGATCCGGAGACAATTGGCGAAGGACGAGACTGTGGCTCCGCAGAGACTGCAACTTCAAACAATGGAAAGCGGCCCGATGCCGCGACGGTGTTCGATCATGGTTCAGATCGCAAACAGCGCCAAGCTTGTCCTGAAGGTGATACTGGAATGAGCGAACCAAGGGTCGCCGCAAAGACTGTGGCGTCACACGAGGGAAAGCAGCCCGGTGCCGCGACGGTGTCCGATCATGGTTCAGATCGCAAACAGCGCCAAGTTTGTCCTGAAGGTGATACTGGAATGAGCGAACCAAGGGTCGCCGCAGTGACTGTGGCGTCACACGAGGTAAAGCAGCCCGGTGCCGCGACGGTGTCCGATCATGGTTCAGATCGCAAACAGCGCCAAGCTTGTCCTGAAGGTGATACTGGAATGAGCGAACCAAGGGTCGCCGCAAAGACTGTGGCGTCACACGAGGGAAAGCAGCCCGGTGCCGCGACGGTGTCCGATCATGGTTCAGATCGCAAACAGCGCCAAGTTTGTCCTGAAGGTGATACTGGAATGAGCGAACCAAGGGTCGCCGCAGTGACTGTGGCGTCACACGAGGTAAAGCAGCCCGGTGCCGCGACGGTGTCCGATCATGGTTCAGATCGCAAACAGCGCCAAGCTTGTCCTGAAGGTGATACTGGAATGAGCGAACCAAGGGTCGCCGCAGTGACTGTGGCGTCACACGAGGTAAAGCAGCCCGGTGCCACGACGGTGTCCGATCATGGTTCAGATCGCAAACAGCGCCAAGCTTGTCCTGAAGGTGATACTGGAATGAGCGAACCAAGGGTCGCCGCAGTGACTGTGGCGTCACACGAGGTAAAGCTGCCCGGTGCCGCGACGGTGTCCGATCATGGTTCAGATCGCAAACAGCGCCAAGCCTGTCCTGAAGGTGATACTGGAATGAGCGAACCAAGGGTCGCCGCAAAGACTGTGGCGTCGCACCAGGGAAAGCAGCCCGGTGCCGCGACGGTGTCCAATCATGGTTCAGACCGCAAACAGCGCCAAGCCTGTCCTGAAGGTGATACTGGTATGAGCGAACCAAGGGTCGCCGCAAAGACTGTGGCGTCGCAACAGGGAAAGCAGCCCGGTGCCGCGACGGCGTCCGATCATGGTTCAGACCGCAAACAGCGCCAAGCTTGTCCTGAAGTTGATACTGGAATGAGCGAACCAAGGGTGGCCGCAAAGACACAGTCACAGTCACTTTCGATAACCATTAGCGACAGTGGCATGCTAAGGGAGCCAAACGATCCAGTAAGTGACGACGGGGCTGTTAGGATGGATCGTGGAGACGTGGATAATAGCTCTGGAGGCGACCATGGGGCGGGAGTGACAACTGTGAGCAACACCCCTGGAAACGATTCACCAGGACGGGATGCCGGGACGGTGTCCGTTCCTGGTTCAGACCCCAAACAGCACCTAGTTTTTCCTGAACGTGATACTGGAATGAGCGAACCAAGCGTCGCCGCAAAGACTGTGGCGTCACAGGAGGCAAAGCAGCCCTGTGCCGCGACGGTGTCCGATCATGGTTCAGACCCTAAACAGCGCCAAGCTTGTCCTGAAGGTGATACTGGAATGAGCAAACGAAGCGTCACCGCAAAGACTGTGGCGTCACGCGAGGGAAAGCAGCTCGGTGCCGCGACGGTGTCCGATCAGGGTACAGACCCCAAACAGCGTCTAGCTTATCCTGGCGGTGATACTGGAATGCGCGAACCAAACAAGCAGCAGATAGCCAATGAATTAGACCATGTTACCGGAGAGAAGAAGGCCGAACTGGAGAGCCATAGTGGAGTGGAGAGTGGCGCTGAAACAAACAATATTGAAGGGATCGGGGAGGCCGATAATCCAGGCGTACTTAGGATGAACATAACGCACGAAAGGGGAGAAGAAAAACGGCACGGTGTTATATATGAGTCTGATGCCACTTGGAACAACGGAAAGTTAAAAGGGGATAACACAAAAGGTAATTCGAACACATCTGGTTGTCAAATATCATTTGACAAGAGGAAAGAAGTCGATGACGATCTGCAAGAATGCAGCAATGCGAGAGAAGAACGCGATGCAGCCGATCGCAAAGTTGATAAAGAGAAGGGGAATCTTGCTGCTGATGGCTGTAGTGTGGACACACCAGTGAACTCTTCAATCAATGCACAAGATGACGTTGATAGCGCTACGAACAAACAGGATAGAACTACGGCACAGGAGAGTCCTGTCGATCATCAGGACATCGTCGTAAGCATGAAAGAGGACATTGCCGATAATGGAGCTAATACGGAACTAACTAAGAAGAAGCTTGAAGACAAGGTTAAGCCCGGAGCCGAGACAGAGTCCGACATCAGGTTTGACGCATTAAGCGGGAAGACGAAGGATAATAGCTCTGTAGACAGCAAGGGGGAAGCATTGACAACTGCCAGCAACATCCCTAAGAAGGGGTCATCGGGAACAGATCCGAAGAGTGCAAATGGATCATCTTCCGGACAAAGCGTCGCCCCAGAGACAGGGGTGCCAGGCCAGGGTAATCCGCCCAATGACACAACACAGTCTGATAACCTGGAGGACCCCAATGGCGATCATGGCGGCAGTACGGACATTCTAGTGAGCGATACAGCCGAAGAGAAAGATGCCGTTGATAGTGCTACGAACGAACAGCCTAGAACCACTGCACAGAGAAGTCCTGACGAACATCAGTGTCTCGTCGTGAACGTGAAAGAGGACCGTGCCGATAATGGAGGTAATACGGAAATAACCAAGAAGAACCTTCAAGACAATGTGAGGTCCGGAGCCGAGACAGAGTCTGACAGCAGGCTTGACGCATCTAGCGGGAAGACGCAGGTGATGGAAGGGGAGAAGCGTTCAGGTGAAATTGGACCACCGCGTGATCCTATTGATGCGGATAATAGCTCTGTAGACAGCAAGGGGGACGCATTGACAACTGCCAGCAGCATCCCTGGGAAGGGGTCATCGGGAACAGATCCGAAGAAGAGTGCAGCAGACTCATCTTCCGGACAAAGCGTCGCCGCAGAGACAGGGGTGCCAGGCCAGGGTAAGCCGCCCAGTGACACAGCACAGTCTGATCATGTTGAGGAACCCGATGGCGATCATGACGGCAGGGCGGACATTCCAGTGAGCGATACAGCCGAAGAGAAAGATGACGTTGATAGTGCTACGAACAAACAGGCCAGCACTGCGGCACAGGGGAGTCTTGTCGATCATCAGGGTATCATCCCGAACGAGAAAGACAGTGACGCTAACCGAGGTCATGAGAAACAAACAGAGACAATGTTTGAAGACCATTTCAAGTCCGAAGCAAAGAAAGAGCCCGACAGCAAGCGTAAAGGAGTTGACGTCGCACTGGCTGCGAGCAACCAAGGCTGGGGTGAATCCGCGGCAACCATACCGAAACGACAAAGGTCTTTGGGAAAGCCAGAAAAGGAGGACATTTCACACATGGGGTTTAAAACCAATAACGGTCCCGTCATCCTCATATACAAAGCGGATATCACCAAAATGAGCGTTGACGTCATCGTGAATGCAGCCAATAGTTACCTACGTCACCACGGAGGTGTGGCTAAGGCCATTGCCAAAGCTGCCGGGCGGGAATTGAGGGAGGAAAGCCAGGCTTACGTCGAGCGCCATGGGCCTGTAGCGTTGTCCCATTGTCAGGCTACCACAGCCGGACGTCTGCCATGTAAGTTTGTCCTCCACGCCGTGGGCCCCAGGTGGAGCAAGATGCCTGACGAAGAGGCGACCAAGAGCTTGAAGGATACCTATGAAAACATCTTAGAATTCTGCTACAAGAAAGGTGTGACGTCCATCGCAATGCCGGCCATTAGCTCAGGTTGGTTCTGCACTGTTTCTTCGTCTTACTTGGGTTATATATATTTAAATATTCAAAGTATTTAGATATTAAAATCTGTACATCGGAATCGGAATGATATTTAATTAATTGTTATAATTTTCGGCAATTAAAAATATCCATAATGTTTCATTATGCCTTAAGTATTTACCTTTTTTTCACTTTTATTTACGAATGCGACGTGTAATGAAGTATTGCTAGCATTTTTTAATTTCTTCTGACTTTGACATTCACAAAGTTTCGACGTTTAATCAGGTTTTGTGCGAAAAAGTGATCATATCTGAATTTTAACGCCCATTGCAATCCGGCGCAATATATTCAAATCAAGTTGACTGACACTTCAAATAAATCTATGAATGAAATGGCAATAGATGTGTTGATCTTCTCGTTGTTAAAGGCGGTTTGGGCGGTGAGGCTGAGAAAGTCTCCGCGGCCATTGTGAAGGGTCTTGCGTCAGGTGTGATGCGATTCGCGTCCGGAGGTGTCCTGAAGGAAATCCACCTGGTGGACATCAGAGGTCCCATATTATCCGCCATGCAGAACGCGTTTACAGATGAAGCCACGACAAGACACTGGCTGAAGCCTCTGTCGAGAAATGAGGTCTTAGCCATGGTTAATGTTCGAATAATAAGTGAGGGAAAGTATTAGACCATCCTGGATAAAATATTGTAAAATGTAAGATTGTTATTATATGCAATTGACATTGTTCTACATATTACAGTTGTGGATATCTAGATAGTGTTTTGGAAATATATATAAAGCTCAGGCCTCGACAAGAATATGCATAATAATATGAATAATTTTTTATAAATATATTCTTGCTAATTAATGGCGTCTGTGGTGGTGGTACTCATGATTGGTTTATGATCAGTTTGGAATTATAATTTTGGGGGGGGGGGATCACTGCAATATAGTCAATTGCAATCGGTTATGCAACAAAACTAGAGACAGGAGACAGCCATGGAAGCTTATATACATTCAGACATTTGTTAAAGCAAAACATTTGCGCTTAGCTTTTGGCAACTGATAATTGAATTTCCGAACAAAAGGTTCAAATTATTTATTTATTTTGAATAAATGTATCTACTACTTGTATAATTGTATATATCCCTATATGTATTAATTGTTTCCGTTTGTAAGCCTTCCTGTTGTATTCAAATGTATACTGTAGCTCTGATATACGTGTTTAAGGACAGCTATCTGGCTAAAAGTGACCATTTGGAACCATGTGTATGCAAATGTCTCCATTCAATGTTCTCGAGGCAGAACAATTAAAGGACGATTGAATAGATTCTGTCTGGATGTGTGATATGAATTTAAAACTTTGAAAGTTCACATTTTTGAGTTCAGGTTTTAGTTTAAATAAGTATGTAATATGCAGTGATCTTTTGTCCGTGATATGACTTGACATTAACTGTGAATAAACGCATCCAAGGTTATATGTTTTTTCGTTTTGCAACCTGCCATTACCCTGCGAAACCCCACCCACCGGAGAAGCTCCACCCGTCCAGCCAATGACCCTATAGGGAGCCCGTTCGGCATTTTTCGAATGTGTCGAATGTAGAATGTCGAATTTGTCGAATGTGGTGATCTTCTAGGTGAGTGTAAGCGTCCGGTACGTGGTTTGAATCACACATGTGCAGATGTTTAGGTCCGTGCAGACAAAAAGTTCAAGTCTTCCTTCGTGACGAGTAGGGATTTGTTCCAAGAAACATGTTTTCTCTCTACTTTCCCGTTTTCGCTATAAGATCTTCATAGGTTAACGCGTCCGAATCAAACCAATCTGTGTGACTCCACTGGGTGTGCCCTACAGCGATATAAACGACATATCAACTGCACTCAGCTTGTTTTTGGTCAGTTTAAAACGATCTAATGATAAACACAAAAAGTCTTAACTGAAATTAAATCAATTTGTTGCTGAACTGTGTTATTGTTCAAAAAAGTTTTAAATAAAGGAAATACAGTACAATGCCTGTATGCCTCATATAAATCTAAAAACACAGATAACGTATATTAAATTGATCTGAATATTTTTAGCATTAGACAAGAACATAATTTGTTTTGACTAATAGATGAATTGGAGACGGCAAATGTAATTCGCCCAACCATGAAAAGAAGTTAACCAAAGCCAATACTTCAATATTTAATATTTTATTGACTCAAAGAAAAGATAGATGCTCGAAGAATGATATAACATACAAAGCGTCCAGGATTAAAGGAAAGGATATAATCTTTACAATTGGCGTGTGGCCACTACTTGATTGCCTTTATTATATATCTGTCTGAAGAAAAGTTGCCTTATATATACCGAAATACACACTAAAAAACAACTAGGTTATTGCAATCACCCAAATTGAATGCATAAAGTGGCTTGGAGCCTGTAACTTTCCTCGCGGCATGTTATTCAAGTTGCATAATGAACATTAGGAATAAGGCAACGCCTACTAAGACAGTTATTACCGAGTCAAGCATGACACTTTGAGCGCCGACAGAATATCAACAGTTTCACCAACATGGAACACCTGAAATGACGCTTTACCTAGAAACATTTAGGTCCAAAGCAACTCGCGGCAGATATAGCTGCGTCTAGTTGCCAGAAATTATGAAACCATATGTAAGAACATAAGAGGACACCATACGGCTGTAAGTAATAAAATAGTACTCTTGAAAAGAGTCATCTTTTTTGAAAATGACTCATATTTTTTAATGTGAGTTCACGTCGGTGGCGATGATATATATGAATAACTGATGACATAAGGGAAAGGAAGAAAGGACGTCCCTACAAATGAGTTTAAACACCAACCCCTCGATTCCCTCGATCCATACCCTTCTCTAACCGATCGGCGCCTCCACTCTGGAGCCGCCAGTGAAACTGTCAGCTCTATAGCGGACAAAAGTTGAATTTAATAAAGTATTTGTACATACATCTTCGAATATTTGATTAAATTCCACTTTCGCTTGCCATACAGCTCAGATATAATATAAGCGCTACCAACTGGTTCGAAGCAACCAACTGGCCGATCTCCCGGCAGAGGGCGTTACGCTTGCGCCATAGTCCCTGTGCCCGTTGTCTCTGTCACGGCGTTGACTGGCGCTAAGACACGCGCTTCCGTGTAGTATGAGAGATACATCAAAGAATGAACAACTGTTGTCGTCATGTGGCAGAGGTCGGGACGGCGAGCAAAGAACGGTGCGTCTCCATATGGACAGATAGTGGGTGGCGAACTGTTCAGTATGCGTATTAATCTAGTGTTGTCAAATGATTCCACCCGCTGTCGCATGACAGTGAGTCGATTACTCATTGGTTGTGATACTAATGATGTGAACTTTTTTTTCATAAATTCACATATACTAGAACTCCTGGCACACAAGAGTAATATATCCCCGTGGATCGGTTTTCAGGTTACCGATGTCACGTAGGATACAGTACAAAACTAAAATAAAATATATTAAATTAATTAATCGATTTGAAGCGATGCATCGTAACTTAAAGCCACAATGCGCGAAAACGGCTGCGATAGATGGTGAATCTGTTATTTCGAAAGTGCCATGCAGAAAAAGAGGAAATGATGTGTGAGTCATATTGCTGACCAACAACAAAAATAGTGCTCATAGAACGAGTGCGCATCACTCTAGTGCCTTGCTACAGCTGCGTGTCGCGCACTCATTGTAGTCAACGTTTTGAGTGCTGGTAACCCAGCCAGCATGGCATTATCGGCCCAACGTTGTTTTTAGGTAGGCAACGCAACCGTTTGCTAGTATACATAGGCGCAACGTAATACTGACCGTCATCTGCGCTCTGCACCCAACCGTTGGCAATGGAATGTTGGCCCAACATTGTGCCTACGTACCAGCGTACTGCCGTTAGCGCAAAACACAGCGCCATCTAGCGAGTTTTTGAAGCAACACTTCCATGCGGCAAGTTTCCAAGTGACTGTAAGTTATCGTGAATTTTGAGATTTTGATTCATTTGGCACATTATTATTGTCTTGTCGGTCTGCTTTATAGTATTGGATTATGTAATTTATGCACTGACTTAATTAGAACTGTAATATAATGGTACAGCGGAAGAAAACGGTCACTGAGCATGCAGTTTCTGACCTTTCCTGTATTATCGCTCACACGAGTGCCTAGCTCTTTTGAAACTCTTTTCTTAAAATCAAACACTGTCAAACCAGTGCAAAACCTTTAGCCATGGGCAGGTGAAGGCTTGGATAGCACTTCAAATGATTTACGTTAATCTTACCACAGTGTTTGACTAGCTGGCCTGCCCCTGGCTGAAGGTTTTGATGTCATTAAACTTATTAGGGATGGGGCAAGGGGTATTTCCGTTCCTCGGGAATGGGCTTTTCATTTCACTGTGAACTGGGAATGAGGAAAATAATTCTTCGTGAACTGGGAATGGGATGTTAGCCGACAGACGTGATCGAGTATTTTCATTAATCGTGAACTGGGAATTTTAATATTAAATAACTCTGAATTGGGAAATGGCCAATTTATATCATGTATCCGCCCCTTATTACACAAGACACATAATTATAGAAAATACAAATGGATTATTCCTATTGGTCCGAAAGAAGAAGGGTACAGACAAATATAGAGAACACGTATCTGGGTGGGTGGTCAGAACCATATATCTGCCGATGCATTCTGAACTTCCATGTTGATGTGAAATATTTTCTCGTGGAACTAAAGAGATCATTTTATTTAGTTATGCCAAGTGGCTATAGTGTTACCTATAACAATATGCTGTTCACATTTTGTTTTACAGTCAGTTTAAATTTCATTGACAGTGACAGAGTATGATATTGCCCTCCTGCACGCTTTGGAGCGTGTGCAACAGCAGCAGGAGCACAATGGTGTGATGCTTGGCAAAATTTGCCAGCATCTCAACATGACTTGCACGCCAACCCCTCCGCCAGATGGAATGCCCTTCCCCATCCTGACCTTAGACGCCCTACACACATGGGACGATGTCCTCGCTAATGACGAGACCGTGTGGAAAACGGTATGCTGTAATATTTAACGATTAATGTGTTTTGCTGTTAAAGCCTGGCCACACAAAACACAGTTATATATAAGTCTCAGAGAACCCCCTTAGTCTGTTGGTCAGTGTACTGGACTAGAGATCAAGGCGCCCATGGTTTAGTGGACGGCCCCCATATGTGGCATATTTCATTCATCATCATTTCGTTGCCCCGAACGCTTCCACTGGCCCAATGTTAGTCAAGTATGCACGAATAAGAGACCAGCATTTTCAGTTCTCATAGGTTTGTCCATGTTTTGGTATTGCTTTGTGTAATTTAATTTATGTCTATTTTATCTTTAGTTTGACTCTTTATTTTGCATATGTCCAATTAGGTCAGCAGCATCAACTTGATGGGCGTATCCACTGTCGACAAGACAGTGCAGCGTTTGATGGACTAAGTGCTGTCCAATAGTATGGCAAGGCAAATACATTGGCAATGGAAGAGGGGAAAAGTGCCATTCCCTCGCCTAAACTTACGCCAGGTGGTGTATGGTAAGTGTTGCTGTATTCTTCTGATACGATAAGGATTTCCACTTTTCCCCCACTGTCTACTTAACTCATTTGCGTTACCTATTCAACGTGATATGACAGATCTGTCAAAAAATCCTGCGAACTGCAAATTATGAACAGTATCATTACTTTGTATGTGGCTACCACTGTATTGCCTTTAACAGGGTTCCAGAAATATTAAGCTAACAAAAAACATGTGTTAAGTATACCAGTATAGGTAAATGCTATTCATGCATATTATCGGACAGCATGATATTTTAAACAGCTTTGCCATTGAGTCTACTTTGATTTAATTCAGGGGGTACTCGCAGCAACCAGACTACCAGTTGCGCCACAAATTCAGAGGTGGTGAAGAAGTGGCTCCGATTTGCTGGGGAGCGGGATGGCGGGCGACGAGAGCGTGACACAGCTGGCAAACGCAAGAATCAGGAATGAGTGGAAGCAACCGCATCTACGAGCGACCACCTCTATGAGTGGCCATGCACCTGTATGAGCGGTCACGAGCGATTTTTTTCAGACATTACGTGTCATGTATACCTGTTGACCCAAGGTTGGTAGATGGTTGGGCTATTGTTGGCAGACAACGTTGACACAATCATTCCCCAATGAGCACTCACTCGTTGGCCCAATGTTCTTTGCCAACATTGAGCCAACATTGCCGACAACGTTGTTTCACGGTTGGCAGATGGTTCCCATGCTGGCTGGGAAGAGCTTTGTGCGTGCAGCATCGAGTGGGTATGAAAATATGTGCTGTTTGCTTTGGTGCAAACATGTCTAACCATAAACTCATAATCCAGTTAAGGATAAGGCATCTATCTTCATAACGCATGTGGTTCGTTCGAGGATAACAATTCCGGGTCTGTATTTCCGGCGTGTATTTTGCGCACGCCCTGGACGCGCCATAAAGGACGCGCGCCACGACCTTGACCTTTATTTCCCCAGACGATAATACAGTAACCACGAGTCTGAGGAATGACGAAATCCTTGTGTATGGGGGGGGGGGGGTATCGGAGGGGGGGGGGAGTGCCATCGCTTGATCCGGGAGCTTACGAATGGTGATGATTAGCGGTTCGGTCAATATATGCACTTTTGATTTGAGGCGCGACGAGTTTGGTGAGTTGCTACAAACATAGACAAGCAAACGACCACAAAGAAGCAGCTTGTGTCAACAGCGGCTGACAATATATGTATATTGTTGCCAGCTAGGCAATAGATTTGAAACCGTGGTACTCTAGAAAGAACGCTCAAGGCCCACAGCGGACGACAGGGCCTGACCCGGACTAAATACGATGAGCAACTATTTCTCGCTTTTTTGCAGGGCGGCGCGGTGCGTCCAGTGTGTGGGGTGTCACTGAAACTCATGCGGGCTATTTGAAAATGTTGGCGCTGGCGCTGGCGCGTCCAGTGTGTGGAGGCCCTTATACCGTTTATTCGTTTCTCCTGTTGCCTTTGAACATTATAAAAGCAGAATTATTACTTTCCGTTTCCCAGTAGATAAAGCAGAAAAAAGGGGTCGACGATTCATTTGAAACATGAATAAGCCCAAAAGAGAATAGTCGTCAGATATAGTTTGCCTTTTTTGAAAATAGGCTGTTTTGTTAACAACTGAATGACCATAATACGACAATAGTATAATGTATGGCTTATTGGTATTAATTGCATATTTAACAAATCAGATTTTCTCGTGATTCGGGAACCAGCAATTCCTTCTGGAAAATACGTTGTCACCGACCCACGTGATCGAAAAGAAATCTTCATCAACCTGCACGGTATTTTCCCGTCCCATTCAAAATCCCATGTGCGATAAATAAAATAGAATACTGCCTTATTACGCATAGTAAGCTTTAATGTAGTCCATACATTCGATCCAATACCGCTAGACAATGCCAGGCGTGAACCTTTTCGGCAAGGGGCACTCTACCTGGGCAAAGTGAACCGCTCCACCTTTATCCCCCTCCCCTCACCCCTATATGCTGGTTCGTGTGAACCGTACTACTTGCGACGCAATTCTCTTATATGTAATTGTCCTCCGTAGAGTATCAATTTTTATCTCGTAATTGTTGATAAACCAAAAAGCTCCGTAGACCAGAGATAACGTTCTGGGTCACCCATTATAGCCCTTTCGGCAACTTCTCGATGGGAGTAGGGCACGGGGGACGCAGTACTATACCAATCTAGTGGTGGGGAGGGGTTCCATGGGTGCCCCTGGATGCCTGAGAGGGGGAACTTTTGTGATGAAAAGGATACCCCTATAGAGCGGATTTTAAAACTGCGCGTTCATAGAGCAGGTTTGCCGGGTGAAAAAGAATAAATCGAGCGGGTGTCTGCATGGAACTGCGACATAGAGCGGGTCAACGGAAAAAAATACCAATTACGAGCGGGTTTTAGAGGTAAAAAGAGGAGAATTTACCGCGGACCCCCCCACTGCCCCAAACCCAGCAATGTATTGAGTACCCCCCGTTCCCGGGAGGGGGGAGGGGGGGGGGATTAGAGGCGCCGACGATTTGGTCAAAGAGGCGACGATGACCAGTACAAGAACAATCTCATGGTTTCGCCCAGACACATGGCTCCTCTATCTTTGACCCACACCTCCACCCACGCCCAGATTCACTCACGCACACCCACACCTCCACCCCCACCCAGACAGCAGTCCCAGGCACGGGATATGAGGCATGAACTGGATATGCTACGAAAAATAGTGAAAAGACAGAATGATGAAATACAAGACCTGAAAAGAGAGGTACTTGACCTAAAATCGAGAGGGATGAGAAATAATATTCTGATTCACAATGTACCAGAGCCATCTAACTCAGCCGAAGACTGTTGCTATAGTTCATAACGTCCTCCTCAAATAAATCGGACTTGCATCGGACCCAGGTGTTGAACGGGCTCATAGAATCAGTCCCCCGGGTTCCGGCACCCACGCACTGAGAAGACCCAGACCGATAGTCGTGCGACTACTGTCACAGAAAGAAGCTGACCATATAATCCACCTGGGCAAGAAGCTCCCGAAGGGGAAAGAACAAATAAAAATCACTCCACAATTTCCCACGGAAATTATGGAAAATGGCAGAATTATGGGAGACAGGGTGGATCGCTAAAGAAACTGACCAAACCAAGTGAAAAACTGAGGGTGAAAATGACAAACGACGAGGTTTTCGTCAATGGTCAAAAGCAAAGGGACCCATTGCCAAAACCAACCACGAGGAGTATCCTGACAACGACATCGGCAGAAAAGGAAGACCTCACCTGCTCCGCCTCCGACAAGCACCGCGGCGACATCGTGACCGAAGGCGGCAATTCCGGCTTTGCAACAGTGGTCCCCGCGTCCAACCTAAACGGGATACGGGAAGCCTACCGGATCCTCATGATGGAGCCTTCCAACGCGGGCGCCACCCACACTGTAGCAGCCTTTCGACTGGGCGAGCCCAAGGCCCCAGGCGCGGTCGAGGAGGGTGGCAACGACGACGGCCTACTTGGGGCATCCCGGCACATCCGCTTTCTACTTCAGAGACGAAACGCGACAAACGTCGCGGTCTTCCTGACCTACACGCGACGCACTCAACGCCTAGGATCGAGACGCTACCACATGATTGAAGAAGCCCTGGAATCCGCCCTCAAACCATCCGTCGCCCGCTCGTAAGCATAGAACGATGGACGAACCGTGTTGATAAGATAGTCCGATATGCACCCTTAATCATAATTTCATGTGAAGACAGTGTCGCTGGGCCCAACACCAGGGCCCCGCATTAACCCAACTGGTTATGTCTAAGATATGCGTAGAATTCTATCTGTCTCAAGTATTTTTGTGTTTCATATTATCGTTATTGGTCTGGCAAATACTGCCATTGTTATCGTTATATGATTACTTATCACATGGTGCAGTTTGTTATGGGTACATAATTAAGATCTTAGACATTCTTGTCCTTACCGGCAGTAGAAATAATCAAGTGTGGCAGACAAATATGCCCGAGTCTCCGGATATGCCTAGAGCGATGAGTCAGATAAGATATTTATGCTTATTAAATCTGAATAACTTCAATGATACCAGAAATAGGGAATGATCAACTTGATACTGACATACTAGGACAATATGGAGGGCTTTGCTCGCAATTCACTAATAGATGTGCTGAAAATACGGAACGATGACGAAGCCAGGGATTCTAGTGTAGATGAACCGGAGTTTATAAAACACTCACCCTATTATGATGAACAGGCCCTCAGCTCGATACCGTTCGTAGGTGACGAGTTTTTTTATACGAGTTTGAATTGTGCGTCTATATCGGCAAAACACGACGAACTAATTGTGCTCCTGGAATGCTTACGTAATAACGGGGTCACGGTTAGCGCCTTATTTATCCAAGAAAGCTGGCTTACACAAGACTCTGATCTAGCTGGTCTCCATATACCGGGGTACACTATGATATCACACGGTAAACGTGTAAGCGGACATGGCGGTCTGGTAATTTATCTAGCCAACGACTACGAATACAAGGAAATAACTCCGTTACCCAAAGAGTGTGCAGACTGGGAAGCTCAATTCATTGAGGTCATAGGGTGCTCTAGTCGTAGACCGATTATTATGGGAAATATATACAGACCACCGAATGACATCTCTGACAAACATCGTATTTTTACGGAGGAGCTCTCCTTGCTACTCAGTACACTGATAAGGGGAAACAAAGAGGTAGTAATTGCTGGGGATTTTAACATCAACTTGTTGGAAGTAAATGAGAAGCGTACAGCATGTGACTTCCTGGACTCAGTAACATCGCTCGGGTTTTTCCCAAGAATCACTTTACCCACTAGATTTTTCAGATATAGGGCGACATTGATTGACAATTTTTTCTGTAAATTGTCAACTGACACTGCACAATGTTCAGTAGGTATCTTGTTTAAGGCCATCTCGGACCACTTACCCTATTTCATAAGTTTAAGTAACTCGTCCAGAAAGAAAAAGGTCAGCGAGACAGTTTTTTTCGAAACTAAATGACCCAGAAGTTCTTATGCATTTAAGGTCTGAACTTCGTGATACCAATATACTTAGCCAACTAAATAATGATCTTATGTCTGATCCCAATGAAAACTACAACCTAATGGTAGACATAGTGCAGCAAGTGAAATCCAAATATTTCGATAATAAACAGGTCAAGTTCCACAAGCATAAACATAAGCAAACTCCCTGGATAACATATGGAATAATTAAATCTATAGCATTTCGAGATAAATTATATAAGACACTGAAGCAAACATGTCCTGACTCGTCATTATACGCTACATTAAAAATAAATCTACACACTTATAACGGGATATTGAAAAGAAGTATACAGCAGGCTAAGGAAAGGTACTACCAGTCACATTTCACGAAATGCAAAAATGATATAAAAAAAATCCTGGGGTGCAATTAAGGAGGTGCTAAACCAAACTAAAAACAAGAGAGACTTCCCTACCTGCTTCACCGTGAAGGGAAAAGAAGTATCCAACATGACAGGAGTAAGTAATGAGTTTAATTCCTATTTCACAACGGTCGGGTCTGAACTGATAGGCGGGACCCGTGTAAATTCCGGTCCGTCTTACAGAAGTCACTTACCAAAAGCTCCAGTCGCCTCGCTAGATTTAAAGACCGTAACTAACACAGTGACTGAACAAATCATTGACGACTTAAAGCCTAAGACAAGTTATGGCCATGATAATATATCTGTAAAGTTCCTTAAATTAATTAAACCAGAAATATCACACTTGTTGACACTTATAATAAATCAATGCATCACAACAGGTGTTTTTCCAGATAACATGAAGATCGCCAAAGTTATTCCTATCCACAAGCAGAACGACGAAAAAAACATTTCCAATTATAGACCGATATCTATACTACCTGCCTATCTATACTACTATGTGATATTCCGGAACTATCAGAAACAAATTGCCAACCTAGATCTTTTTATCAACAATGCACGTTTAGAATGCGTCGAAGATTTCACAATTTTAGTATTACCATTGATAAACCTGCGATGGGACAAACACATAACGAGGATCTCTAACAAGATCTCCAAAACCAACGGTATACTACAGAAGTTGAAAACTGTTCTACCTGGTTATGTTCTTCAAATAGTCTATAATTCACTTATACTGCCGCAAATTTCATTATGGTATTCTGATATGGGGTTACGATTCCGAAAGAATCTCTAAACTGCAGAAAAAAGCCATACGAGCCATCGCAAATAGTAGATACAATGCACACACAGAACCGCTATTTAAACGTCTGCATACCTTAAAGGTGCAAGATATACACAGATTGCAATTGCTAAAATCTCATCATAAACTTAGGAACGGCTGCCTGCCAGATTATTTCGCCTCTTTACCTATCATACAGCACTGCGATATTCACGATTATGACACTGGACATAAACATTATTCCTTCACAACGCGAGCACGCCTTCCAAAAACCACTAGATCTGTCAGATACAGCATTGTACAGCTATTAAACTCGGAAGCCCAACGCATATTAGATAAAATATACACCCATGATTTATCTGGTTTTTCTAATTATGTAAAGCGTGATATCATTAATATGTATTCGGACACATGCAATATTGAACGGTGCTATGTCTGTAACCACTATCAGTGACCATAATGAACATAACAGTTATGTGTGACGGTAGACCTACATGTTTATTCACTTAATTTTTTTTTCTTTTCGTTTATTTGCTGTTGCTTTGTTTCGGGTTAAAAGTTGTGTTACTGTTCACTCACTATCATAGCGTCCAATATAACGCTAATATAATTCGTTTATGACAAGCTCAACCAATACAGGTAGCTCTAGTGACAGCGGCCAGCTGGCCTTAACTGGAGTCTCCTAACCAAGTGTATGTCAGAGAGCAAGAAGTTCTGTTTTGTTTTTTACGTGTATATGACTCACTTGGTTAAATAAATGAATACTGAACTGAACTGAACTGACACACATACGCGCACACCCAGGCACACAATACACCCACACCTTCACTTACACCCAGACACACACCCAGCCACACCCAGACACACACACCCACACCCACACTTCCACCCACACCCAGACACACACACCCACACCCACACTTCCACCCACACCCAGACACACACACCCACACCCAGACCCACACACCCACACCCCCCCCCCCACACCCAGACACACACACACCCACACCCACACCTTCACTTACACCCAGACACACACCCACCCACACCCGGACCCACACACCCACACCCACACTTCCACCCACACTTCCGCCCACACCCAGACACACACACACCCACACCCACACCTTCACTTACACCCAGACACACACCCACACCCACCCACACCCAGACACAGACACCCACACCTTCACTTACACCCAGACACACACCCACCCACACCCAGACACAGACACCCACACCTTCACTTACACCCAGACACACACCCACCCAAACCCAGACACACACACCCACACCCACACCCAAACCCACACCCAGACACACACCCACCCACACCCAGACACACACACCCACACCCACACCCACGCCCACGCCCACACCCACACCCACACCTTCACTTACACCCAGACACACACACCCACACCCAGACCCACACACCCACACCCACACCTTCACTTACACCAAGACACACCCACACACACACCCACACTTCCGCCCACACCCAGACACACACACCCACACCCACACCTTCACTTACACCCAGACACACCCCCACCCACACCCAGACACACACACCCACACCCACACCCACACCCACACTTCCACCCACACCCAGACACACACACCCACACCCACACACACCCACACCCACACCTTCACTTACACCCAGACACACACACCCACACCCACACTTCCGCCCACACCCAGACACACACACCCACACCCACACCTTCACTTACACCCAGACACACACCCACCCACACCCAGACACACACACCCACACCCACACCCACACCCACACTTCCACCCACACCCAGACACACACACCCACACCCACACACACCCACACCCACACCTTCACTTACACCCAGACACACACCCACCCACACCCAGACACACACCCACCCACACCCAGACACACGCACCCACACCCACACCTTCACTTACACCCAGACACACACCCACCCACACCCAGACACATACACCCACACCCACACCCACACCCACACTTCCACCCACACCCAGACACACACACCCACACCCACACACATCCACACCCACACCTTCACTTACACCCAGACACACACCCACCCACACCCAGACACACACCCACCCACACCCAGACACACGCACCCACACCCACACCCACACCCACACCCACACCCAGACCCACACCAACACCCACACCCACACCCAGACCCACACACCCACACCCACACCCACACCCACACCCACACCCACACCCACACCCACACCTTCACTTACACCCAGACACACACCCACCCACACCCAGACACACACACCCACACCCACACCCACACCCACACCCAGACACACACACCCACACCCACGCTTCCCCCCACACTTCTACCCACCCCCATACAGAAACACACACGTGATTCGGGCAACCCCCGCGCCTCGGGCTCAAGGGTCTGCTCCATCGACCCCACTCAATATGTATGTAAGCCATGCAGCCATGTGATATCATAGTGTACCCCGGTATATGGAGACCAGCTAGATCAGAGTCTTGTGTAAGCCAGCTTTCTTGGATACATAAGGCGCTAACCGTGACCCCGTTATTACGTAAGCATTCCAGGAGCACAATTAGTTCGTCGTGTTTTGCCGATATAGACGCACAATTCAACCTTAGTATAAAAAATTCGTCATCTACGAACGGTATCGAGCTGAGGGCCTGTTCATCATAATAGGGTGAGTGTTTTATAAACTCAGGTTCATCTACACTAGAATCCCTGGCTTCGTCATCGTTCCGTATTTTCAGCACATCTATTAGTGAATTGCGAGCAAAGCCCTCCATATTGTCCTAGTATGTCATTATCAAGTTGACCGTTCCCTATTTCTGGTATCATTGAAGTTATTCAGATTTAATAAGCATAAATATCTTATCTGACTCATCGCTCTAGGCATATCCGGCGACTCGGGCATATTTGTCTGCCACACCTGATTATTTCTACTGCCGGTAAGAACAAGAATGTCTAAGATCTTAATTATGTACCCATAACAAACTGCACCATGTGATAAGTAATCATATAACGATAACAATGGCAGTATTTGCCAGACCAATAACGATAATATGAAACACAAAAATACTTGAGACAGATAGAATTCTACGCATATCTTAGACATAACCAGTTGGGTTAATGCGGGGCCCTGGTGTTGGGCCCAGCGACACTGTCTTCACATGAAATTATGATTAAGGGTGCATATCGGACTATCTTATCAACACGGTTCGTCCATCGTTCCATGCTTACGAGCGGGCGACGGATGGTTTGAGGGCGGATTCCAGGGCTTCTTCAATCATGTGGTAGCGTCTCGATCCTAGGCGTTGAGTGCGTCGCGTGTAGGTCAGGAAGACCGCGACGTTTGTCGCGTTTCGTCTCTGAAGTAGAAAGCGGATGTGCCGGGATGCCCCAAGTAGGCCGTCGTCGTTGCCACCCTCCTCGACCGCGCCTGGGGCTCTGGGGTCGCCCAGTCGAAAGGCTGCTACAGTGTGGGTGGCGCCCGCGTTGGAAGGCTCCATCATGAGGATCCGGTAGGCTTCCCGTATCCCGTTTAGGTTGGACGCGGGGACCACTGTTGCAAAGCCGGAATTGCCGCCTTCGGTCACGATGTCGCCGCGGTGCTTGTCGGAGGCGGAGCAGGTGAGGTCTTCCTTCTCTGCCGATGTCGTTGTCAGGATACTCCTCGTGGTTGGTTTTGGCAATGGGTCCCTTTGCTTTTGACCATTGACGAAAACCTCGTCGTTTGTCATTTTCACCCTCAGTTTTTCACTTGGTTTGGTCAGTTTCTTTAGCGATCCACCCTGTCTCCCATAATTCTGCCATTTTCCATAATTTCCATGGGAAATTGTGGAGTGATTTTTATTTGTTCTTTCCCCTTCGGGAGCTTCTTGCCCAGGTGGATTATATGGTCAGCTTCTTTCTGTGACAGTAGTCGCACGACTATCGGTCTGGGTCTTCTCAGTGCGTGGGTGCCGGAACCCGGGGGACTGATTCTATGGGACTGCTGTCTGGGTGGGGGTGGAGGTGTGGGTGTGCGTGAGTGAATCTGGGCGTGGGTGGAGGTGTGGGTCAAAGATAGAGGAGCCATGTGTCTGGGCGAAACCATGAGATTGTTCTTGTACTGGTCATCGTCGCCTCTTTGACCAAATCGTCGGCGCCTCTACCCCCCCCCCCCCCTCCCCCCTCCCGGGAACGGGGGGTACTCAATACATTGCTGGGTTTGGGGCAGTAGGGGGGTCCGCGGTAAATTCTCCTCTTTTTACCTCTAAAACCCGCTCGTAATGGGTATTTCCCATTAGCAGTATTTCCGTTGAGCAGCTCTATGTCGCAGTTCCATGCAGACACCCGCTCGATTTATTCTTTTTCACCCGGCAAACCTGCTCTATGAACGCGCAGTTTTAAAATCCGCTCTAAAGGGATATTCTTTTCATCACAAAAGTTCCCCCTCTCAGGCATCCAGGGGCACCCATGGAACCCTCCCCACCACTAGATTGGTATAGTACTGCGTCCCCCGTGCCCTACTCCCATCGAGAAGTTGCCGAAAGGGCTATAATGGGTGACCCAGAACGTTATCTCTGGTCTACGGAGCTTTTTGGTTTATCAACAATTACGAGATAAAAATTGATACTCTACGGAGGACAATTACATATAAGAGAATTGCGTCGCAAGTAGTACGGTTCACACGAACCAGCATATAGGGGTGAGGGGAGGGGGATAAAGGTGGAGCGGTTCACTTTGCCCAGGTAGAGTGCCCCGTGCCGAAAAGGTCCACGCCTGGCATTGTCTAGCGGTATTGGATCGAATGTATGGACTACATTAAAGCTTACTATGCGTAATAAGGCAGTGTTCTATTTTATTTATCGCACATGGGATTTTGAATGGGACGGGAAAATACCGTGCAGGTTGATGATGATTTCTTTTCGATCACGTGGGTCGGTGATAACGTATTTTCCAGAAGGAATTGCTTGTTCCCGAATCACGAGAAAATCTTCGACTGATTTGTTAAATATAATTATACATTATACGATTGTCGTATTTTATGGTTATTCAGTTGTTAACAAAACAGTCCAGTCTATACAGCCAGTCCAGCAATTCACCAAACTCGTCGCGCATCAAGTCAAAAGTGCATCGATTGACCGAACCGCCATCACCATTGGTAAGCTCCCGGATCAAGCGATGGTACTTCCCCCCTCCGACCCCTGCCCCCCCCCCCCCTCCATCCCCCAACGCTGGCCACCTCCGTTTTGTCGGATGGACCCAGCAACGTCCTCTGCGGCAGTTAACACAAAGATTTCGTCATTCCTCAGACTCGTGGGTACTGTATTATCGTCTAGGGAAATAAAAGTCCAGGTCGTGGCGCGCGTCCTGTATGGCGCGTCCAGTGCGTGCCCAAAATACAGGCCGGCGGGCGCGGGCGGTGTGTGGCGGCCCAGACTCGGAATTGTTATCCTCGAACGAACCACATGCTTTATGAAGATAGATGTCTTATCTTTAACCGGATTATGAGTTCATGGTTAGACATGCTTGCACCAAAGCGAACAGCACATATTTTCATACCCACTCGATGCTGTACGCACCAAGCGCTTACCAGCACTCAAAACGTTGACTGCAATGAGTGCGCGTCACGCAGCTGTAGCAAGGCACCAGCGTGGTGCGCACTATTTTTGTTGTTGGTCAGCATGATGACTCACACATCATTTCCTCTTTTATTTAACTTCTGCATGGCACTTTCGAAATAACCCATTCACCATTTACCGCAGTCTTTTTCGCGCATCGAAAAAAAAGTTCCACATCATTAGTATCACAACCAATGAGTAATCGACTCACTGTCATGTGACGGGGGGTGGAATCATTTGACAACACTAGATTAATACGCATACTGAACAGTTCGCCACCCACTATCTGCCCATATGGAGACGCACCGTTCTGTGCTCGCCGTCTCGACCTCTGCCACATGACGACAACAGTTGTTCATGCTTTGGTGTATCTCTCATACTACAAGGACGCGCGTGTCTTAGCGCCAGTCAACGCCGTGACAGAGACAACGGGGCAGAGAGACTATGGCGCAAGCGTAACGCCCTCTGCCGGGAGATCGGCCAGTTGGTTGCTTCGAACCAGTTGGTAGCGCTTATATTATATCTGAGCTGTATGGAAAGCCAAAGTGGAATTTAATCAAATATTCGAACATGTATTTACAAATACTTTATTAAATTCCACTTTTGTCCGCTATAGAGCTGACAGTTTCACTGGCGGCTCCAGAGTGGAGGCTCAGGGGGGTAGAGAAGGGTATGGATCGGGGGAATCAAACGGGTTGGTGTTTAAACTCATTTGTAGGGACATCCTTTCTTCCTTTCACTTATGTCATCAGTTATTCATATATATCATCGCCACCGACTTGAACTCATATTAAACAATATGAGTCATTTTCAAAAAAGATGACTCTTCAAAAGTACTATTTTATTACTTACACCCGTATAGTGTCCTCTTATGCTCGTACATATGGGTTCATAATTTCTGGCAACTAGACGCAGCTATATCTGCCGCGAGTTAATTTGGACCTAAATGTGTCTAGGTAAAGCGTCATTTCAGGTGTTCCATGTTGGTGAAACTATTGATATTCTGTCGGCGCTCAAAGTGTCATGCTCGACTCGGTAATAACTGTCTTAGTAGGCGTTGCCTTATTCCTAATGTTCAGTATGCAACTTGAATAACATGCCGCGAGGAAAGTTACAGCCCCCAAGTCACTTTATGTGGCTCCATATATTCAATTTGGGTGATTGCAATAACCTAGTTCAAATTTGTTTTTTTAGTGTGTATTTCGGTGTATATAAGGCAACTTTTCTTCAGAATTATATCTAATAAAGGCAATCAAGTAGTGGCCCTTACGCCAGTTGTAAAGATTGTATCCTTTCCTTTAATCCTGGATACTTTGTATGTTATATCATTCTTCGATCATATATCTTTTCTTTGAGTCAATAAAATATTAAATATTGAAGTATTGGCTTTGGTTAACTTCTTTTCATCGTTGGGCGAATTACATTTGCAGTCTCCAATTCATCTATTAGTCAAAACAAATTATGTTCTTGTCTAATGCTAGAAATATTCAGATCAATTTAATATGCGTTATCTGTGTTTTTAGAAATATATGAGGCATACAGGCATTGTACTGTATTTCCTTTATTTAAAACTTTTTATTTTGAACAATAACACAGTTCAGCAACAAATTGATTTAATTTCAGTTAAGACTTTTTGTGTTTATCATTAGATCATTTTAAACTGACCAAAAACAAGCTGAGTGCAGTTGATATGTCGTTTATATCGCTGTAGGGCACACACAGTGGAGTCACACAGATTGGTTTCATTCGGACGCGTTAACCTATGAAGATCTTATAGCAAAAACGGGAAAGTAGAGAGAAAAAATGTTTCTTGGAACAAATCCCTACTCGCCACGAAGGAAGACTTGAACTTTTTGTCTGCACGGACCTAAACATCTGCACATGAGTGATTCAAACCACTGGTTGGACGGGTGGAGCTTCTTCGGTAGGTGGGGTTGGCAGAGTAATGGCAGGTTGCAAAACGAATAAACATATAACCTTGGAGACGTTTATTCACACTTAATATCAAGTCATATCACGGACAAAATATCACTGCATATCATATACTTATTGAAACTAAAACCTGAACTCAAAAGTGTGAACGTTCAAAGTTTTAAATTCGTATCACACATCCAGACAGAAGCTATTTAATCGTAATTTAATTGTTCTGCCTCGAGAATATTGAATGAAGACAGTTGCTTACACATGGTTCCAAATGGTCACGTTTAGCCAGATAGCTGTCTTTAAACACATATATCAGAGCTACAGTGTACATTTGAATGCAACAGGAAGGTTTACAAATGGAAACGCTATAAATAAATAAAGATATAATTTGAACCTATTGTTTAGAAATTCAATTATCAGTTGCCAAAAGCTAAGCGAAAATGTTTTGCTTTGGCAACTGTCTGAATGTATAGAAGCTTCTACGGCTGTCTCCGGTCTCTAGTTTTGTTGCATAACCGATTGCAATTGACTACATTGCAGTGATCCCCCAAAACATTTGTAATTGCAAATTGATCATAAACCAATCATGAGTACCACCACCACAGACGCCATCAATTGGCAAGAATATCAAAAAGAATAATTTATTTTCTGCATATTCCTGTCGAAGCCTGTGCTCTATATATATTTCAAAAACATTCTAGATATCTAGATATCCACAACTGTAATATGTAGAACAATATCAATTGCATATAATAACAATCTTATATTTTACGATATTTTACCCAGGAATATCTAATAGTTTCCTTCACTTATTATTCGACCATTTAGCCATGGTTAAGACCTCATCTCTAGACAGAGGCTTCAGCCAGTGTCTTGTCGTGGCTTCATCTGTAAACGCGTTCTGCATGGCTGATAATATGGGACTTCTGATGTCCACCAGGTCGATTTCCTTCAGGACATTCCCGTACGCGAATCGCTCCAGACCTGAGGCCAGACCCTTCACAATAGCCGCGGAGACGTTCTCAGCCTTACCGCCCAAACCGCCTTCAACAACGAGAAGATCAACACATCCATCGCCATTTCATTCATAGATTTATTTGAAATGTCAGTGAGTAACTGAACTTGATTTGAACATATTGCGCCGGATTGAAATGGGCGTTAAAATTCAGACATGATCACTTTTTCGCACAAAACCTGATTAAACGTCATAACTTTGTGGATGTCAAAGTCAGATGTAATTAAAAAGTGCTAGTACATACTTCATTAAACGCCACATTCGCAAACAAGAAGGTCATTTTAATTGCCGAGAATTATAACAATAGATTAAGTATCATTCCGATTCCGGTGTCCAGATTTCAATATTTAAGTACTCGAAATATTCAAACAGATATGACTTAAGTAAGATGAAGAAACAGTGCAGAACCAACCTGAGCTAATGGCCGGCATTGCGATGGACGTCACACCTTTCTTGTAGCAGAATTTTAAGATGTTTTCATAGGTATCCTCCAAGCTCTTGGTCGCCTCTTCGTAAGACATGTTGTTCCACCTGGGGCCCACGGCGTGAAGGACAAGTTTACATGGCAGACGGCCGGCTGTGGTAGCCTTACAATGGGACAACGCTACAGGGCCATGGCGCTCGACGTAAGCCTGGCTCTCCTCCGACAACTCCCGCCCAGCAGCTTTGGCAATGGCCTTAGCCACACCTCCGTTGTGACGGAGGTAACCATTGGCTGCATTCACGATGACGTCAACGCTCATTTTGGTGATATCCGCTTTGCATATGAAGATGACGGGACCGTTATTGGTTTTAAACCCCATATGTGAAATGTCCTCCTTTTCTGGCCTTCCCAAAGACCTTCTTCGTTTCGGTATGGCTCCCGTGGATTCCTCCTGGATTTGGTTGCTCGCAGCCAGTGCGACGTCACCTTCTTCACGCTTGCTGTCGGGCTCTTTCTTTGCTCCGGACTTGACATTGTCTTCAAGCGTCTTCTTTGTTAGTTCCGTATTACTACGATTATCGTCACGGTCCTCTTTCACGTTCACGACGATATCCTGATGATCGACAGGACTTCCCTGTGCCGCGGTGCTAGCCTGTTTGTTCGTAGAGCTATCAACGCCATCTTTCTCTTCGGCTGTATCGCTCACCGGTATGTCCGTGCTGCCGCCATGATCGCCATTGGGGTCCGCTACATAATCAGACATTGTTGCGTCACCGGGCGGCGTACCCTGGCTTGGCACTACTGTCTCTACCGCGTCGCTTTTTCTTCGAGCTTTAGCCATAGCTAAGACCTCATCTCTCGACAGAGGCTTCAGCCAGTTTGTTGTCGTGGTTTCAACTGTAAACGCGTTCTGCATGGCGGATAATATTGGACCTGTGACGCCCACAAGGTGGACCTCCTTCAGGAGACCACCGGACGCGAATTGCTCCAGACCCGAGGCCAGACCCTTCACAATGGCCCCGGGGACGTTCTCAGCCTTACCGCCGAAACTATCTTCAACAACGAGACGTTAAAGACATCTAAAGCCATTTCATTTATAGATTTTGAAGTGTCAGAGAGTATGTGAATTTGATTCGAACATGTCAGTCGGTTTGCAATAGGCGTTAATATGCAGACATGATCACCTTTTCGCCTTTTTTTTATTAAGCATCATCCATTTGTAGTAGTGAAAATATATGTAGTGAAAATAGTACAATAAATATCAATAATTAGGTATATTACATATTCATATATAAAGCCAAAAACGCCTAGTAATATACAAGGAGTAAATATGGTTATATTTAATTGCGAAAACTTACAACAATTTATTAAGTATAATTCCGATTTCTATGTCTAGATTTTGGTGTTTAAGTACTTGAAATATTTAAAATATATATGACTTAAATATTTAAATATATATGACTTAAGTAAGATGAAAAAGCAATGCAGAACCAACCTGAGCTAATGGCCGGTATTGCAATGGACGACACACCTTCCTTGTTGCAGTATTTTAAGATGTTTCCATAAGTATCCTCCAAGCTCTTGGACGCCTCTTCGTAAGACATGTTGTTCCACCTGGGGCCCACGGCGTGGAGGACACGCTTACATGGCAGACGGCCGGCTGTGGTGGCCTTACAATGGGAAAACGCTATACGTCCATGGCGCTCGATGTAAGCCTGGCTTTCCTCCCATAATTCCCGCCCGGCAGCTTTGGCAATGGCCTTAGCCACACCTCCGTTGGGACGAAGGTACTCATTGGCTGCGTTCACGATGACGTCAACGTTCATTTTGGTGATATCCGCTTCGTATATGAGGATGACGGGACCGTTATTGGCCTTAAACCCCATGGGTGAAATGTCCGCCCTTCCTGGCTTTCCCAAAGACCTTTCTCGTTTCGGTATGGCTCCCGGTGATTCATACCGGATTTGGTTGCTCGCATCCAGTGCGGCGTCACCTTCTTTACGCTTGCCGTCGGGCTCTTGCTTTGCTCCGGACTTCACATTGTCTGCAAGCTTCTTCTTTGTTAGTTCCGTATTACTACGATTATCGTCACGGTCCTCTTTCACGTTCACGACGATATCCTGATGATCGACAGGACTTCCCTGTGCCGCGGTGCTAGCCTGTTTGTTCGTAGAGCTATCAACGCCATCTTTCTCTTCGGCTGTATCGCTCACCGGTATGTCCGTGCTGCCGCCATGATCGCCATTGGGGTCCGCTACATAATCAGACATTGTTGCGTCACCGGGCGGCGTACCCTGGCTTGGCACTACTGTCTCTACCGCGTCGCTTTTTCTTCGAGCTTTAGCCATAGCTAAGACCTCATCTCTCGACAGAGGCTTCAGCCAGTTTGTTGTCGTGGTATCATCTGTAAACGCGTTCTGCATGGCGGATAATATTGGACCTGTGATGCCCACAAGGTGGACCTCCTTCAGGAGACCACCGGACGCGAATTGCTCCAGACCCGAGGCCAGACCCTTCACAATGGCCCCGGGGACGTTCTCAGCCTTACCGCCGAAACTATCTTCAACAACGAGACGATAAAGACATCTAAAGCCATTTCATTTATAGATTTTGAAATGTCAGAGAGTATGTGAATTTGATTCGAACATGTCAGTCGGTTTGCAATAGGCGTTAATATGCAGACATGATCACCTTTTCGCCTTTTTTTATTAAGCATCATCCATTTGTAGTAGTGAAAATATATGTAGTGAAAATAGTACAATAAATATCAATAATTAGGTATATTACATATTCATATATAAAGCCAAAAACGCCTAGTAATATACAAGGAGTAAATATGGTTATATTTAATTGCGAAAACTTACAACAATTTATTAAGTATAATTCCGATTTCTATGTCTAGATTTTGGTATTTAAGTACTTGAAATATTTAAAATATATATGACTTAAATATTTAAAAATATATGACTTAAGTAAGATGAAAAAGCAATGCAGAACCAACCTGAGCTAATGGCCGGTATTGCAATGGACGACACACCTTCCTTGTTGCAGTATTTTAAGATGTTTCCATAAGTATCCTCCAAGCTCTTGGACGCCTCTTCGTAAGACATGTTGTTCCACCTGGGGCCCACGGCGTGGTGGACACGCTTACATGGCAGACGGCCGGCTGTGGTGGCCTTACAATGGGAAAACGCTATACGTCCATGGCGCTCGATGTAAGCCTGGCTTTCCTCCCATAATTCCCGCCCGGCAGCTTTGGCAATGGCCTTAGCCACACCTCCGTTGGGACGAAGGTACTCATTGGCTGCATTCACGATGACGTCAACGCTCATTTTGGTGATATCCGCTTTGTATATGAGGATGACGGGACCGTTATTGGTCTTAAACCCCATGTGTGAAATGTCCTCCTTTCCTGGCTTTCCCAAGGACCTTCCTCGTTTCGGTATGGCTCCCGTTGATTCATCTCGGATTTGGTTGCTCGCAGCCAGTGCGATGTCACCTTCTTTTCGCTTGCCGTCGGGCTCGTTCTTTGCTCTAGACTTGACATTGTCTTCAATGCGTCGCTGCAAAGACTGTGGCGTCACACCAGGCATATCCCCTTTTAACCCTCCGTTGTTCCCCGTGGCATCAGACTTCCTTTCGTCCTGCATTTCGTATGGGATATCTGTCTTGAATGCCATTTCATTATCGTTGTTTGTTTTGGCACCACTCACCATTCCAATATGTCTCTCCCGTTCGGCCTGTCTCTCAAATTCCATCACCAGCGCCATAATGCTATGTGATTTAGGCCTGCTGTTAAGCTCTTTCTCGGCTCCGCACTTGACATTGTCTTCAAGCTTCTTTGTTTGTTCCGCATTACCTCCATTATCGACACGGTCCTCTTTCATGGCTCTTTTCATTCCAATATGTCTCTCCCGTTCGGCCTTCTTCTCGCCGGCAACATGGTCTAATTTATTGGATATCTGCTTCTTGCTTGGTTCGCTCATTCCAGTATCGCCTTCTGGACCAGCTTGGCACTGTTTGCGGTCTGAACCGTGATCAGACACCGTCGCGGCACCGGGCTGCTTTCCCTGGTGTGACGCCACAGTCTTGTTTTCGACGATATACTGATGATCGACAAGACTTCCCCGTGCCGTAATTCCAGACTCATCTTTTTTGTTATCCCATTTTAACTCGCCTTTGTTCCCCGTGATATCAGGCTCAAATAAAACACCGTGCCGCTTCCTTTCGTCTTGCATTTCGTATGGTATATCCGTCTTGAATACGAGTTGATTATCGTTGTTTGTTTCGGCACCACTCACCATTCCAATATGTCTCTCCCGTTCGGCCTTCTTCTCGCCGGCAACATGGTCTAATTTATTGGCTATCTGCTTCTTGCTTGGTTCGCTCATTCCAGTATGGCCTTCAGGACAAGGTAGGCGCTGTTTGGAGTCCGAACCATCACCCGACACCGTCGCGGCACCGGGCTGCTTTCCATTGTGTGACGCCACAGTCTTTGCGGCGGCCTTTGACTCGCTTATTCCAGTATCGCCTTCAGAACCAGCTTGGTGCTGCTTGGGGTCTGAACCATGATCGGACACCGTCGCCGCACCCGACTGCTTTCCGTTATGTGACGCCACAGTCTTTGCGGCGGCCCTTGACTCGCTTATTCCAGTATCGCCTTCAGAACCAGCTTGGTGCTGCTTCGGGTCTGAACCATGACCGGACACCGTCGCCGCACCCGACCGCTTTCCCTTGTGTGACGCCACAGTCTTTGCGGCGACCCTTGGTTTGCTCATTCGAGTATCACCTTCAGGACAAGCTTGGCGCTGTTTGTGGTCTGAGCCATAAAAGGACACCGTCGCGGCACCGGGCTGCTTTCCCTGGTGTGACGCCACAGTCTTTGCGGCGCCGCAGTCCCGTCCTTCGCAACTAATATCCGGATCCCGTCCTGGTGAATCCATGTCTGATGCCTGTATATAGTGGTAATCAAATACAAATGCATATAGGTCTCGGCACGCCTTCCTCAGCCAAGACAAATAAACTACCACTTGTATCTGTCCGGCAGGTAATACTAATGCCTTGCATGGCATACATGTTGAGTTGCTGGCGACGGAGCAGCCCCTTGAACTGGCGGATGGGGGTGGGGGGGTCGCCCGAATCACGTGTGAGTGGCTGTCTGAGTGGGAGCGAAGGTGTGGGTGTGGGTGTGTTTGGGTGTGGGTGGAGGTGTGTGTGTGTGTCTGGATGTGGGTGGAGCTGTGTGTGTGCGTGTGTGTCAAGGTGTGGGTGTGCGTGTGCGTGTGTGTCTGGGTCTGGGTGGAGGTGTGTGTGTGTGTCTGGGAGGGGGCGACGGTATGGGTGTGGGTGTGTCTGAGTGTGGGTGTGGGTGTGGATGGAGGTGTGTGTGTGTCTGGGTGTGGATGGAGGTGTGTGTGTATGTGTCTGTGTCTGGGTATGAGTATGTGTGTGCGTGTGTGAACCTGGATGTGGCTGGAGTTGTGTGTGTGTGAGTCTGGGTGTGGGTTGAGGTGTTGGTGTGCGTGTCTGGGTGAGGGTGGAGGTGTGGGAGTGTGTGTGTCTGGCTGTGGGTGGAGGTGTGGGTGTGTGTGTCTGGGTGTAGGTGTGGGTGGAGGTGCGGGTGTGGGTGTAGGTGTGGGTGTATGTGTATACGTGTGGGTGTAGTTGTGGGTGTGTGTGGATGGGTGTGGGTGGAGGTGTGGGTGTGTGTCTCTGGGGGAGGGTGGAGGTGTGGGTGTGTTTCTGGGTGTGGGTGAAGGAGGGAGTGGGTGGATGACAATCATGCAGAGGTGGAGGTGGAGGTAGGCGTAAGAGGAGTAAATGTCATTGCTGATTGAGTAAGGTTATATACCGGTCAAAAAGGAGATCAGTTTGGTACGATTTGCAGGGGTGGGGTAGATGAAGGGGGTTTGCCCGGAGGTCGTGCTCGGCTATATTTATTGTGTGAAGAAACAAACGTTATCTCCATGCGTGTTGTAAGTACCTGCATGTCCATCGCCATTACCCGTCCACTCACCCCTCCCCCTTTGTTTATCAAATGATGTCGCGTTTGTGCACAAATCTGCTCAACACACGATATCAAGGGTGAGGTCTGAGGGTTTTCGTTTTTATTTGAACGAGAATGTTTTGTCTCTGAAGGATCTTCGGCGAATCAGCTGATGCGTTGTACTTTGACTCGTTCTTCTGCGGTTTGATTTGCCTCACCTTCCTGGTTGGCGTGTTGATTCAATGGTATGTGTGGGTGAGGGAGGTAATGGGAGATGTTGGACTTCACGTCACCACGCTAACGAATGCGCATACATAAAACACTAATAAAACACTAAGAGTACGTACATATTTGGTCACATTTTTGCTTCTATGCTCAAGATATTTTCGCCATGCCAAGCTGCATTGTACTATTTCTTGCAGCATTGTCGCAATCCATTAAGGTAGAGAGCGGGTGGCACCTGGCGGATTCTTTCAAAATTTGTGGTGGGCAATTTGAGGTCCCAATGAAAACCAGTACCAAACCATTTCACATCAAATAATATTTCCTTCTCCAAATTTGCATGACTATATATCACTAGCAGATACACCGAATACGTTACGCGCCGAAAGGCAAATTGTGATAATTCTGCATGTTTGGCCTATTTTATAGTCTATTTGGATTACCATCGAGCTTATAGTTTAGAAAGATAGCAAAAAATCCTTATGTATTCATCATGACGCTAGGCTTCAGCATGCATTTTATTGGCAAGTCTGTTGCTCGCTTTGGAGGGGGGGGGGGGTCTACAAAATCTTGAAAAAAAACTTATGTTAAAGCATTTTTCCAATGACCGACATGTTAAAGACAATTTTACAAAAATGGCGAGGACATTTCTTTTTAGCAACATGTCCTTTTCACTTTTTTTACTTTGTCAAAAATATAGATTCAAACGATATTTATTTAGAGAAGACGAATTCTGTCTACGAAAATGTGTCCACCCCCGACCAGCTCCCTACCTTCACCTGACGACAAGCACTTGAATCCTGTAATATTTTGCAACTCGTCTGCGATGTTTGAGTTCATCGCGTTTATTTTTTACTCCGTTGTGTTCCTGAGCGCTACCTGTCCAAGAATTAAACGTCTAATTGGCTGGAAAAAGAAATGTATGAGGTCAGCTGACTTTGACAGGTAGCAAAAGAGTCATATGTCAGCTGACCATATATGTACAGTCCATGGGTGTTTTGAGGTTTTGAGCAGCTAAGTAGATGTACGCATGAGTTTGACAAAAACATCCTTGTTTCTTCATTAATAGCATGTGGATATTGATCAAAAGTATTTATTTATAAATAATTGACTGTGTAGCATTTGAAGAAACATAGGTTTGATTATGATAGCATAATTGAAGGCTAAAATTAAAGTTTAATCTAATCTGTTTTGATTTGAGCCTCCGAGCCTGCTTATCGTAATATTATATGATAGCATATACGCACTGGCCCCGGGACATCCATCCCATGAATGGAGTTCCCCCATCTTCCTTATAGGAAGAAACTGCAAGGTGGTGATAGATCCCATGTCCTTCTTCGCAAAGAGTAGGGGGTTATCCCTGGGGACATGCTCTCTTCCCTCTCCCATTGACGCGATATGACCAAAAGTGGTAAAAACGTCCTGAATATACAACCAACTAACGAACCTGCAACCCTGGGGCCCCTTCGGCGGGCCCGGGCTTGCTTTAATGTCGCCACAACATAACAGGTTCGGCGCTGGGTTTGACCCAATTAAATGACACCGGCTGCAGATGACATATCCAGGCAACGGGTCCCAACTATTACCCTAAATGTTGCACTTCTCAAACTGCACAAATCATAAAAATCTTTAAACAATGCTATAAATTAAATCAACGGATACGTGTTGTGTGCATTCGTTTATTCTAGTTGTTATAATATAATTTACAGATTTTTGGCAGGTCGAAATACTGCTTTATATATATATAAATATAACGCATTGTTAGGTCTTGACGTCATGTCCGAATCCTCCTCTGGGTGGGGAGTGGGGTCCGGTAGTAAAATGTACCGCGTGACCGCGCTATCGGAGCACAATCTCCGCGTTCGGTTATGCACTCCGCGGAGTCCGACTACTCCGCGGAGTCCGACTACTCCGCTCGCATACCGGAACTCACCCTTTGACTTCGCCTGGTATCGACCCTTGCGCGACCCGTCATGGTGGGTTTGGGTTCGCGGCCGGTTGCCGCACACTGCGCGCAGTGCATCAGGCACAGCCTCAGCACTAATGCCGTACCCACACAGGAGGTAATGGCAGGCAGCGTTGCCCCAGCCTTCGACATCGTCAAGGAAAAAGTTACAAATCTGGCAAATCGAGATCCAAATGGCCCACAACTGCGGTCTTATATAGCACCTTCATGCGTTAGAATCTCTCATATAATCTACCTGAAGACAAGCACTTGTTCACTACACTCGATCACGGTATTTTTTCTGTCCCTCCGCCTTTTGTATTATATTGTTTCCCTCTTACTCTCCTCTCTCCTCTTATTCTTATGTTCGACAACTCCATAAATGGCAAGTTAGTTCATCATATGATTTATTGACAGTTTACAATACAACAATAGCCATCCACACATTTGACCATTCGCCGATCAGTAAGTTAAATAGTCATATGTTAACCGCGTCTCCATAGGTCTAACAGCAAGGCCGCCAAAGATAATAGCAGTGAAAATGTGTCTATGGAATACTAATAAGTCAGCAAACATGATTTTTGTGATATTAGGGCCATTCCGTTTGCGCAACTGGCTTGTGCTGACCTTAAGTATCTGGTCACAGCAAATATGGAAGGAGCGCATGGAAAATAAGGTCAGTAAAGAATTGACGTTACAACTTGGAAAATAATAAGTAAGTAGTTTTTACTTCGATATCTGAGTTTATATAGTTATACATCATAGCTTTGTCGCATACGCCCTGAAGCGAGTCTTTCCCGACATAGCTGCGAGGATCACCCTATGATAAATAAACCCCAGGCAGCCACTGCCCGCAAATTCAACAATCAGCAATCTGGCTGCTACTTGAAATGCATTTCACAATTATCAGCATCAAGAGTTCGATAACCTGTAATAATAATAATAATAATGATAATAATAATAATAATCATCATCATAATAATCATAATAATAATCATAATAATAATCATAATAATAATCATGATAATAATGAATAAAGACGAAAGCGCCTTTATGTGCGATTCGCGTCTAATAGTAGTCCATTGGATGATCCAAGCGATGCAATACCGCCCCCTTCCGGGCTTCATCAGCAAACGCCGTCTGGATCACCCTCAGCAGACGGCCATCGATGTCCACCAGGTGGATGGCCGTCAGGTCACAATGGGTCGGCATCCGGCTCAATCCGGCGATCACTCCCTTCACAATGGCGTCGGAGACTTTCTCAGCGGCCCCGCCGTCAATACCTGGGACACAGTTAGAAAGAGAGAGAGACATTAGGAGGGAGATATAAAGAGAGAGGGAGAGTGGGGAGAGAGAGGGGGGAGGGAAAACGAGAGGGGGAAAGGGGGAAAAGGAAAGAGAGAGAGAGGGAGAGAGAGGGGCAAAGGGAGAGAGGGAGGGAGATAGGAAGAGCACACATGTCTCGGGTGTCAGATCAAAGGTTCTGTTTCAGGGGGATTTAAATTGTATTTATATTAAATGACAATAGAGATATCGTAAACACAGATGACATATATATAGATAGATATATAAAGGGAGAGATAGAGGGAGGGAAAGAGACAAAGGTACACGTACGGCGGGAGTCAGATCTAGTTCGGGGGGATTGATATGGTATAGTTTGCGTCAAGGGAGATATTGCGAACACAAATGCCATTGACCAGTTTGCTGTCATCAAGACAAGATGTCACCATTTGAACTAAGCAGGTCTAAATCATTGTATGCATGATTGTTCATGTCGCCCACACGTTTTAAATGAAGCAGTTACCATGGTTAGACCCCGCGATTGCCTTTAATAGAAATGTTCAATGTAAACGTAAGATATTAATAACTTTGCATTGATCAAGTGTAGACGTATCTCGAGAATGCTGACCGAAAATAAAACTGTTCAATGGTTATATGTTACACGAAGTGAGTAATAATGGTCACTTACAACCTACTACTGACGTACTGCATGGCTACGCACTACCCGATAGTGACTAATAACCAAGCGATTACAAACTGCGGCATGATTACGATGTACCGTATGGTTACGACCTACCACGTGGTTACGAACTTCCACATGGTTATGAATTACCACATAATTAAGAATTACAGCATAGTTGCGAACTATCGCATTGTTACGACCTCCCGCATGGTTACGATCTACCATCTAGTTAAGAATTCCTGCTTAGTTGCGACCTTCCACATGTGTTACGCAACACTACCACATGGTTCAATAACTCACCTGCACTAATGGGCGGTATAACTATCGACGTGACGCGTTCGGCGTCACAGAACTCGAGTATGCGGACGAAGGTGTCCTGCAGCTGCCGGGCCGCCTTCTTCTCTGGGGTGTCCGTCCACTTGGGACCCACGGCGTGGAGGACGCGCTGACAGGGCAGCCGACCCGCCGGCGTGGCCACACAGCCAGAGACAGGCACGGGTCCGTACCTGGCAACAACGTCCTCACTGGCCATGGTCAGCTCTGACCCGACGGCGTCCGCGATCGCCCTGGCAACGCCTCCCCCATGGCGGAGGTGAGCGTTGGCCTCGTTGACGATGACGTCGACCTTGACCTTGGTGATATCCTGCTTGTAGATGAGGATGACGGGGCCTTTAGTTTTGTATCTAAATTCCATGAGCGTTACGGGGGTGGGACTATACCCCGGAGACTTCGAGTCCCTCGATCGACGCTCATCGGTGCTATAGTTGTAGGGGTAGCGGACGTTCCTTGCCCCATCGGGGTTACCACGGATGTTGGTACTTCCATCAAGTCCCCGTGTATATAGGAAAGGGTCACCACCTCCTGTCTGTGGAATGGCGTCTGGTATATTATTGATCTGGATTTCGTCGGTCGTCCTGTCGTTTTATCATCAACATCCGGGTAATGATACATGCGCGATGCGGCGTATCTGTCAGGCACATTCTGTGTGTTGTATATGGAGCCTCAACGCGCACCATCCTTGGCAGTGACGCGTAATACGCCTGTAGGCGTAACATGTGTGTCTACCCTGGAGCCAGTTGCCTTGTTTACTGATCGGAGATCGGACGTCTTTCTGGTGGTGAGGCGTAATACGCCTGTAGACGTAACATGTGTGTCTACCCTGGAGCCAGTTGCCTTGTTTACTGATCGGAGATCGGACGTCTTGCTGGCGGTGAGGCGTAAGACGCCTGTAGGCGTAACATGTGTGTCTACTTTGGAGTCAGTTTCCTTGTTCAGTGATCGGAGATCGGACGTCTTCCTGTACATGTTATAATCCGGAGGACCTTGACCTCGCAAAGGGTCGTGCATCTCGGTCATCCCGTCTTCAATCGGGGTCTCCCTGGCCGCCATTGTCGCCAAATTGGATGTTTCTCATGTTCAAAATCCGCCCCAGCCTTCCTCATACACGTCTGTAAGTAGTTATAGCCTCTACGCTACATGTAAGCCTACTTCCTGGATTTGCTGAGCATTTGCGCCATGAGGCCCCCCCTCCACCCCCCTATCCTACCACCCCGAGATTCACGCAGTCTCTTGTGGCAGACCTCCTCGATCAGTCAGCCAGTCGAGTGTCATTAATGTAATCGATCATCGCGTCTATATATATGTGCTGATTCATAAAACATCTCAGTCATCCCAACGATAGATAGACAGCAGAAGACGTACAGCGCCTCCTGGTTGGAGAATGGGTACGACACGTGATACAATCTGGGTTACACCTAGCGGGGCGTCCGTTATCTGGTGATGGCGTTGTGATCCCAGGGACACCTATGTGGTTTTAGCCCTTTGGATATGTCATCTTCGATAAAACATGTTCTCGTTATTAGTTCTCCGAATCGACAATGACATCATTGGCTAGATGCAATAGTTGACGCAAAATCCTGATCCGCGCCTGCGCTTGTAATACTCGGGACTTATCAATTAATGCTATCACGTCACGAAAACCAAGCGGAACATTTAGTTTTAGATGAATCCGTATCGGATACAAGTAATACATCCAACAGGTACTGTGAATTACGCAATAAAAGGTGTGTACGCAATGTGTGCCTCTCTTACTCGTCTCGGATGCATAATAAAATGTATGTGGCTTTGGCAACACGTTTTCCCGAGGTAAAATATAAATTGCCCCTTCAGTAAAGCCAGTTGCGCATTAAAGCAATATAGTCCGTAATTTGTTGTATTACCAACCTCTTCCCCATGTCAAATAAGTACATTGTGTCTTGAATTTAAATCCTGAAAGCCTGTGGGCTCCGGAGGGAAGCAATTTGCTCACCGGAGCAGAAGTTGGTGGCCGGCTTTATAACCCTGCGCGACTGTTCGCCGTTTGGTATTTTGTGTGTGATGTCGAGTGCGGCTCACTATCACGTCCGCGAGCGATAAAAATAGACCGCGCAGTTTTATGTTGAAATGTTTGTTTTATAGACTAAAAGAGATATAAAACATATGCATCATAATTTTTTAGATACTTTTGGTCTTGATTCTAAAATGTAAAAAATCTAAGATGGCGCATGTAAGTATATTGCTTTAACGGTTTGCCAAAATTAGCAGGCTAGCTTCCTGATATAAGTTACCCATAGACTAAATAGTAAAGCAATGTGGGTAGTTGCATGAAATATATGGTTCATAGTCATTAGGCCAACGAAATATATCTCTTATTGTGTTACACAACGTAGTCATCTAAACAATGAAGATGTAACAGAAAGTTTGAAAACGTGGCATAAAGTGACCTTTAGGACAACAGCTCAACCCTAAATGTTATTATTTCTATTTCTACTACTATTTCTTGCAGCATTGTCGCAATCCATTAAGTTCGAGAGCGGGTGGCACCTGGCGGATTTTTTCATAATTTTTTGGGACAATTTGAGGTTCCAATGAAAACCAATACCAAACCATGTCACATCAACTAATATTTCCTCCTCCAAATTTGCATGACTATATATCACTATCAAATACACCAAATATTCACTGGTTACGCACCGAAAGGCAAATTGCATATTTGGCCTATTTTATAGCCTATTTTGATTACCATCGATCTTATAGAGAAGTTAGTTTAGAAAGATAGCAAAACCAATTCCTTATGTATTCATCATGACGCTAGGCTTCAGCATGCATTTTATTGGCAAGTCTGTTGCTCGCTTTTGGGGGGAGGGTGGGTTGGGGGTCTACAAAGTCTTGAAGAAAAACACATGTTAAAGCATTTTTCCAATGACCGACATTTGAAAGCCAATTTTACAAAAACGTTTCTTTTTAGCCACATGTCTTTTTCACTGTCTCAAAAAAATGATTCAATCGATATTTATTTAGAGAAGAAGAAAAAGAAATTCTGTCTAGAAAAATGTGTTCACCCCCCATCAGCTCCCGACCTTCACCTGACGACATCTTCAATCCTTTACTATTTTCCAACTCGTCTGCGATGTTTGAGTTTATCGCGTCTATTTTTTACTCAGCGTTGTGTAAGTGACCGCTGCCTGTGCAAGAATTAAACGTCTAATTGGCAGGCAAAAGAAATGCATGAGGTCAGCTGACTTTGACAGGTAGCAAAAGAGTCTTATGTCAGCTGACCATATATGTACCGTCCATAGGGGTTTTGAGGTTTTGAGCAGAAGTTGACTTGTTCATGACTGTTCGTTTTTTTTGGGATAAGCATGTAACTTTTTCTGTAATTAGGGAGTGGTTGTTGTGTTTCCGGTAACGAGACCGGCTTCGTGTGATTTCAAGAAATAAACCGATTCGGAGGTATTTTTCGCTTCAAGAACTGCTTATCCTTTCGTGAATACCATCGTAAGAACATTTTGGTAGCAGAGCGTGGTTGACCGTGAGTCTTACATATAACATAACCATGGAAAAGCTGAAAAATCAGAAATCTAAGGCGAAGGCTGTATTCACCCGCACCAGCACGCGGTTGCTTCAATCTATGGAAAGCGGATGCGGCCAAAAAGAGATAAATTCGAATTTGGACTCTGTGACCATAGCATTTGAAAGAGTGATATTTGCCTGTGAAAAGTTAGAAGAATTCTAGGAAGGCATCGGCGATAACAGGAACGTCCGACTGGTAGGACGCGAACTCGAAGATATTGAAGAAAGATTCAGTGATCTTAGTCGAATGGTTCAGCAGCATTTACAGCACTGTTATCCGCAAACTCGGTCTCAGGCACCTCGCCGGCCGCCAACCGTGCAGCCGGTGCCAGAACAGCAAAGCACTCCAAGACAACTGTCAGAACAATTCCGACATGAAATCAGCCAACGGGAGGCTGAACCTGAACGCATTGCGTATCAAATTGAAAGAACTTTCGAAGAATATCAGATTCATATACCAGAGATGAAAGGACCACAGCAGCCATCTGTATCACCACACCAGAACGCAATTAACCAGACCCGCGTTGCAACCCACCCAGGTGAACAGCATTCATCGCATGCATCACACGAGTTATCAGAGTATGTGGCTGCAACTCAGGCCCAACCAGCTAATCACCGGGTTATTACATCGACGCCATTTATGCTGCCTGCAATGCCATCCACTGCCTCACATGTACATCAGCCTCTCAGCACCCAGTCTCAGGCAAGTCCAATTAGAAGCGTGTCAGCGGCAAATATGCAGTCATACCAGCAGCCTGGACGTCTTGAACCAGAGGGTCATCGCCATGGAACAATAGCGGGGTCCCAGCAATTATTACCCAATGAAAATTACCCTGTGGGTTTGGGACAAGCAGGAAACAGTTGTAGTGGCGTGAATGCAGATCCCTCAGTACTCCTTCCCAGGGTGAGTCTGCCCAAGTTCTCTGGGGACAAGAGAGCTTACGAAGCCTGGCGATCAGCCTTTGATGCATGTGTCGACAGCGCCAGAATAGTGCCGGAGTACAAACTGCTGCGCCAGCGAGAGAGCTTGCAAGGTGAAGCGTTAAAGGTGGGGGAAAGCTTGGGCTTCTCGGCACAAGCTTATGAGGTGGCCAAGGCTCGGCTAGAGAGGAAGTATGGCGGAAAGCAACGGGCACTAACTCTGCGCCTCGAAGAGTTAGATCAGTTCAAGCCTGTTAGAGACAACTGCGAAAAGGATTTGGAGCGCTTGGCAGAATTGTTAGATATGGTCGTTGTCAACCTTCATGAAGCCGAGCTAGGGAACGGATCCTTATATATAGCTATCCAGCGCAAGTTGAGCAAATCGCTACTCGCCAAGTACAAACAGTGGATTTGTGAAAGTAATCGCGAGGAAACCGTGCTAGTCTTAAGAGACTTCATTGACAGAGAAGCCGAGTTCCTCACAACTGCATCAGAAACTATATGTGGAATCAACAAGGACTGGGGAAGAAAAGAGAAGACCACTTCGACTGGGCGGACGTTCCTGACCCAAGACGAGACCAAGGGTGCTATGAAGCCGCAGTCAAAGTGCCACCTGTGTCAGTCTCGCCATGGCATGTGGGCTTGTAGCCGCTTCCGGGCCATGTCAATACAACTCCGTTGGAACATGGCCAAGGAACACAGACTTTGCTTTAGGTGCCTCGGGGATGGTCACCAAGGCCAAGCGTGCATTAGGGGTCGAACATGCGGTCTAAATGGATGCGAATTATCCCATCATCGTCTGCTGTACAAGGATCGAGTGATCCCTCAATCAGACCGTCCACGTAAAGCCGAGGTACGAGACAGGGATTCCGTGAGGTCAGTAAATGGTAGAAACACGGAAGCAAGTTCCCATGGTAACTCCACCATGGAAGGGGAGCGAAGCCCGAGAACCATGTTGACTGAGCATACAAAGTCTACAGAATTTGAATTTTGACACAGCTGTTGTTGATTTCACAATTCAAAGTGTCCACGGCGATCTGCATAAGGAAGCGTCAGCGTATACCACAGAACGTGTGACGGGATACATGCAGGTGGTGCACTGGAATGAAGCAAAGCACAAGTGGACGCATATGGAAGGAATTAGCTTCCCAAAGATTGGGCCACGACCCATCGTCGACCTGTTGATCGGTGTGGATCAATCTGATCTTCTGTATTCATTAAAGGACATACGCGGACTTCCTGGAGAGCCTATCGCTCGACTGACGCCACTGGGATGGACCTGCGTCGGTAACACCGAGATGGCGACGCGTAGCCCTCAGGCAAACTTCGCCTTTTTCGTGAAGGATTCGAACAACCTTGAAGCACTTGTTCGTCGCTTTTGGGAGCCTGAAAATGTCCAAGGTACTCAAATTGTCAAACCGGGAGTCAAGGCCGCTATAGACATCGTGTCAAAGTCTCTAGTGTTTCGGGATGGCCATTACCAAGTTGCTACGCCGTGGAAAGTCGATAGACCCAAACTACCGGACAACTACAGTGTGGCATTGCGCAGACTGCAAAATACTGAAAAACGCCTGTTGAAATGCCCAAAGGTTGGTGAGGCATACGCATACGTGTTACAGGATTATCAGGACAAGGGTTACATTCGTAAAGTTTCCCCTAATGAACAGAAACCTGACGAGGTGTGGTATCTGCCCCACTTTCCAGCTCAAAGACCGGACAAGGAAACGACAAAGACAAGGATCGTATTCGATGAGTCAGCCGAGTGCGAAGGAATCTCTCTCAATGATTTCGTCGAACAAGGACCCAAGTTACAAAACGACTTGGTGGATGTTCTCCTTCGTTTCCGACGAGACCCCGTTGCTCTGATGAGTGATGTCAAGGAGATGTACCTACAGATAAAACTGAAAACTGCGGATCGCCCATACCATCGATTCTTGTGGCGCGATCTAAAAACGGATAACGAACCGGATGTATACGAATTCGAAAGGGTTGTGTTTGGAGTCAACTCGTCGCCATTTCAGGCCCAGTTTGTAGTCCAGGAGCACGCCCGGCAGCACCAAGCGGAGTGTCCGGTCGGCGCTGACGCCATCATTAACAGCACTTACATGGACGACACCATGGACTCGGTCGCAGACTTGGAGAAAGGCATCGACTTTTATAATCAAACAACAAGTCTATGGAACGCGCCTGGAATGCACGCCAGGAGTGGCTTTTAACGCTCCTGAAGTGTTGGAACACATCCCTCACTCAGACTGCGCGAAAGAGGTGGATCTCGATCGGGGTGAGATCCCTGCCGTCAAAACCCTCGGTGTCATGTGGTTACCCATGGAAGACGAGTTCCTATTTCGCTTCAACCAATCTCCACACGATTTGACATGTACAAAACGCGAATTCCTGAAGAGGATAACAACATTATTTGACCCTTTGGGGTTTCTGACGCCGTACACCGTTCGTGCAAAAGTCCTTCTGCAGGAAATGTGGGCAGCTGGCCTGGACTGGGACGATACATTAGATGAAGGGACAGTAACGAAAGCAAGACAGTGGTTTGGTGAGCTTAACGATATGCTAAACATACGCATTCCTCGTTGTCTCCGGCTACCTGGAGAACCGAAGGACATTGGGCTGCACGTATTCGTGGACGCCTCCACTGCCGCTTACGGAGCCGTCGCTTATGTGAGACACACCAACGCCGATAGGGAAGCTACTTGTCGTCTTGTTGCCTCGAAGTGCCGTGTGGCTCCGCTGCAAGCCGTCACTACCCGTCGTCTGGAGTTGATGGCTGCTGTCGTTGGTTTGCGACTAGCTGAGACGGCCGGCAAGGCGCTACGCATACCATCCCATTCATGGACATTCTGGCCTAACAGCATGGATGTGCTGTATTGGATCCGGGGTCGGAGCCGGCAATTTAAACCGTTTGTAGCGAATCGGGTCGGTGAAATCCAAGGTAAAACCAGCCCGGCTCAGTGGAGACATGTTCCTTCCAAGCAAAATCCGGCCGATGCGCTGTCCAGGGGAAAGACAGTATCTACGCTTGCGACGGAGAGCAAATGGTGGAACGGGCCATCGTTTCTTGGACAAGAGGAGGACGAGTGGCCCGATAACAAGATCGACACAACCTTGAAGGTTAGTGCCAAAACACTCAATGACCGAGACGGGATGACCCAGGTTCGGGCACAAACATTCGTCACCAATATCCTTGAGAATCGATTGACTCCGGAGCGATAGTCAAGTTGGACTATGCTTACGAGGGTCCATGCGAAGGTGCGTCGCTTCGTGGAAAACTGTCGCTTACCCAGTGGCCTACGCCAAGCGGGACCGACCACGCCCGATGAAATAACTAGCGCCGAAACGTATTACATCCGGCTCGCACAACGGAAAGTGTTCGAAGAGGAGCTACGAGCAATACATGCTGGAAAAGAGTTACCGAGCCGATCCAAACTTCCTTCATTGAAGCCAGCAATGGACGAGGAAGGGGTACTGAGATGCACTGGCAGACTTGAGTTCGCGGAGTGTCTGCCGTGGGAAGCACGCCACCCCATAATCTTACCTCGCCATCATCGGATTACCAAGCTGGTAATAAGAGACATGCATGAACACTGCCTGCATGTCGGAACAAACCAGGTGCTGGCGCAGTTGTCAGCACGCTACTGGGTCGTCTCGGCAAGAGAGGCGATAAGGGAGTGGGAAAGGGAATGTTCTGAATGTAAACGGAGGAAAGCCGCCCCCGCGGCCCAGCAAATGGCCCCATTACCGGAACTGCGCACGCGTGTGTCATTGCGTGCGTTTAGCTAGACTTCAATGGACTTCGCCAGGCCATTCTTCACAAAACAGGGGAGAGGCAAGACCCGACAAAAGAGATACCTGTGCTTGTTCACGTGTCTTGCCACCCGAGCGGTCCACCTGGAAGTTGCCAATGGGCTTGATACCGACTCTTTCCTAAACGCCTTTTTCCGCATGGCTTGCGGATGTAGCCGCAGCTATATCTGCCGCGAGTTGCTTTGGACCTAAATGTTTCTAGGTAAGGCGTCATTTCAGTTGTTCTATGTTGGTGAAACTGTTGATATTCTGTCGGCGCTCAAAGTGTCATGCTTGACTCGGTAATAACAGTCTTAGTAGGCGTTGCCTTATTCCTAATGTTCATTATGCAACTTGAATAACATGCCACGAGGAAAGTTACAGGCCCCAAGCCACTTTATGCATTCAATTTGGGTGATTGCAATAACCTAGTTCAAAGTAGTTTTTTAGTGTGTATTTCGGTATATATAAGGCAACTTTTCTTCAGACAGATATCTAATAAAGACAATCAAGTAGTGGCCACACGCCAATTGTAAAGATTATATCCTTTCCTTTAATCCTGGACGCTTTGTATGTTATATCATTCCTCGAGCATCTATCTTTTCTTTGAGTCAATAAAATATTAAATATTGAAGTATTGGCTTTGGTTAACTTCTTTTCATGGTTGGGCGAATTACATTTGCCGTCTCCAATTCATCTATTAGTCAAAACAAATTATGTTCTTGTCTAATGCTAGAAATATTCAGATCAATTTAATATACGTTATCTGTGTTTTTAGATTTATATGAGGCATACAGGCATTTTACTGTATTTCCTTTATTTAAAACTTTTGTGAACAATAACACAGTTCAGCAACAAATTGATTTAATTTCAGTTAAGACTTTTTGTGTTTATCATTAGATCGTTTTAAACTGACCAAAAACATTGTCTTCAACCTTCTTCTCTGTTTGTTCCGTATTACCTCCATTATCGGCACGGTCCTCTTTCATGTTTTCGACGATATCCTGATGATCGACAAGACTTCCTTGTGTCGTAGTTCCAGACTCATCTTTTTTGTTATCCGCTTTTAACTCTTCTTTGTTCCCCGTGGCATCAGACTCAAATAAAACACCGTGCCACTTCCTTTCGTCTTGCATTTCGTATGGTATATCCGTCTTGAATACGAGTTGATTATCGTTGTTTGTTTCGGCACCACTCTCCATTCCAATATGTCTCTCCCGCTCGGCCTTCTTCTCGCCGGCAACATGGTCTAATTTATTGGCTATCTGCTTCTTGCTTGGTTCGCTCATTCCAGTATCGACTTCAGGACAAGCTTGACGCTGTTTGCGGTCTGAACCATGATCAGACACCGTCGCGTCAAATAAAACACCGAGTGTTTCGCCTTGCATTTCGTATGGTATATCCGTCTTGAATACGAGTTGATTATCGTTGTTTGTTTCGGCACCACTCTCCATTCCAATATGTCTCTCCCGCTCGGCCTTCTTCTCGCCGGCAACATGGTCTAATTTATTGGCTATCTGCTTCTTGCTTGGTTCGCTCATTCCAGTATCGCCTTCAGGACAAGCTTGACGCTGTTTGCGGTCTGAACCATGATCAGACACCGTCGCGTCAAATAAAACACCGAGTGTTTCGCCTTGCATTTCGTATGGTATATCCGTCTTGAATACGAGTTGATTATCGTTGTTTGTTTCGGCACCACTCTCCATTCCAATATGTCTCTCCCGCTCGGCCTTCTTCTCGCCGGCAACATGGTCTAATTTATTGGCTATCTGCTTCTTGCTTGGTTCGCTCATTCCAGTATCGCCTTCAGGACAAGCTTGACGCTGTTTGCGGTCTGAACCATGATCAGACACCGTCGCGTCAAATAAAACACCGAGTGTTTCGCCTTGCATTTCGTATGGTATATCCGTCTTGAATACGAGTTGATTATCGTTGTTTGTTTCGGTACCACTCTCCATTCCAATATGTCTCTCCCGCTCGGCCTTCTTCTCGCCGGCAACATGGTCTAATTTATTGGCTATCTGCTTCTTGCTTGGTTCGCGCATTCCAGTATGGCCTTCAGGACAAGCTTGACGCTGTTTGCGGTCTGAACCGTGATCAGACACCGTCGCGGCACCGGGCTGCTTTCCCTGGTGCGACGCCACAGTCACTGCGGCGACCCTTGGTTCGCTCATTCCAGTATCACCTTCAGGACAAGCTTGGCGCTGTTTGCGGTCTGAACCATGATCGGACACCGTCGCGGCACCGGGCTGCTTTCCCTGGTGCGACGCCACAGTCACTGCGGCGACCCTTGGTTCGCTCATTCCAGTATCACCTTCAGGACAAGCTTGGCGCTGTTTGGGGTCCGAACCATGATCGGACACCGTAGCGGCACCGGGCTGCTTTCCCTGGTGGGACGCCACAGTCTTTGCGGTGATGCTTGGTTCGCTCATTCCAGTATCACCTTCAGGACAAGCTTGGCGCTGCTTGGGTTCTGAACCATGATCAGACACCGTCGCGGCACCGGGCTGCTTTCCCTGGTTTGACGACACAGTCTTTGTGGCGACGCATCGTTCGCTCATTCCAGTATCACCTTCAGAACAAGCTTGGCGCTGATTGGGGTGTGAACCATGATCAGACACCGTCGCGGCACTGGACTGCTTTCCATTGTGTGACGCCACAGTCTTTGCGGCGACGCTTGGTTTGCTCATTCCAGTATCGCCTTCAGGACAAGCTTGGCGCTGTTTGGAGTCTGAATCATGATCGGACTGTGTCTTGTCCCATGTTTTCTTGTCGCCTTTTCCCGTTATGTTTACTTTTGCGTTCTTGCTCAAAGAGGAATCCATGTCTGGTGCCTGTATATATTGATAATCAAATACAAACGCATATAGGTCTCGGCACTCCTTCCTCGGCCAAGACAAATAAACTACCACTTGTATCTGTCCAGCAGGTAATACTAATGCCTTACGGCATGGCATGCATACTATGTTGAGTGCTGGCGACGGATCAGCCCCTTGAACCCGAGGTGCGGGGGTCGCCCGAATCACGTGTGCGTTTCTGTCTCGGTGTTGTGGCAGTATGGGTGTGTGCGTGTCTGGGTGTGGGTGGTGGTGTTGGTGTGTGTCTGGGTGTGGGTGGAGGTGTGGGTGTGTGTGTCTGGGTGCGGGTGGAGGTGTGGGTGTGTTTCTAGGTGTGGGTGGAGGAGTGTGTGGGGGTGTCTGGGTGTGGGTAGAGGTGTGGGTGTGTGAGTCTGGATGTGGGTGGAGGTGTGGGTGGGTGAGTCTGGGTGTGGGTGGATGACAATCATGTAGAGGTGGAGGTGGAGGTAGGTGTAGGAGGCGAAAATGTCGTTGATGATTGAGTAAGGTTATGGACCGGTCAAAAAGGAGATCAGGTACGATTTGTGGGGTTGGGGTAGATGAAGGGGGTATGCCCGGAGGTCGTGCACGGCTATATTTCTTGTGTGAAGAAACAGGTTCTCTCCATGCATGGTGTAAGTACCTGCATGTTCATCGCCATTACCCGTCCACTCACCCCTCTCCCTTTGTTTATCAATGATGTCACGTTTTTGCAAAAAATCTGCTCAACACAAGATATCAAGGGTGAGAGGTCTGAGCGTTTTTGTTTTTGTTTGAACAAGAATGTTTTGTGTCTGAATAACCTGAGGCGAGTCCGACAGACGCGTTGTACTTTGACTCTCCTTCTTCTGTGGCTTGACTTGCCTCGCCTTCCTGGTTGGCGTGTTGATTCTGTGGAGTGGGTGTGTGGGGGAGGTAATATGAGATGTTTGACTTCACTTCACCACGCTAACGAATGCGCATATATAAAAAAAACACTATGAGTACGTACATTTTTGGTCACATGTCTGCTTCTGTGCTCTTTATGATATTTTCGTTATGCCAAGCTGCATAGTTCTCTGAAAACTAACCCTAGTAATGCGATTATTTAAAAAGTCCTCAATCTAACAGTTACTGCGTGGCATAACAAATCTTCAGTGACACTCAGGACAACGGTTCAACCCAAAAAGTAACTATTTCTATCTCTACTATTATATCTTGCAGCATTGTCGCAATCCATCAAGGTCGAGAGCGGGTGGCACCTTGCGGATTCTTTCAGAACCATTTTTTTTTGGCAATTTCAGGTTCTAGTGACAACCAATAGCAAACCATGTCACATCAAATATTATTTCCTCCTCCAAATTTGAACGACTATGTATCACTAGCAAATACACCAAATATTTACTGATTTACATATACGGGTCGAAAGGCAAATTGCGATAACTCTGCCTATGTTTGACGACAAGCATCTGAATCCTTTAATATTTTCCAACTCGTCTGTGATGTTTGAGTTTATCACGTCTATTTTGTTTTACTCAGCGTTGTGTTCCTGAGCGCTGCATGTGTACGAATTAAACATTTTATTGGCTGCAAAAAGAAATGCATGAGGTCAGCTGACTTGACATGCAGCAAAAGTGTCAAATGTCAGCTGACCATATATATACAGCCAATGACCGTTTAAAGGTTTTGAGCAAAATTTGACTTGTTCATGCCCTTAACCTTTGTGACTTTGTAAGCTGCAACTAAGTAGATTTCCGCAAAAGTTTGACCGAAACATCAATGGCATGTGAATATTGAATATTTATTTATAAATAATTGACTGCGTAGCATTTGATGAAACACAGGTACGAATGTGATAGCATTACTGAAGGCTAAAAAGTATATTTGTGTTTTGGTTTGAGCCTCAAAGCTTGCTTATCCTATTGTTATATGATAGGATATACGCACTGGCCCCATCCATCGCATGAACGGGGTTGCTTTCATCTTCCCTATAGGAAGAAGCTGGCCGGTGTTAATCTTGTCTGTCCGCCACCCTGGAAAAGACCCCATGTCCTCCTTCGCAAAGAGTACGGGGTAACCCCTGGGGAATGCTCCCACATGCTCCCTTCTTTCTCCCATTGACGCGATATGACCAAAAGTGGTAAAAACGTCCTGAATATATAACCAACTAACGAACCTGCAACCCTGGGGCCCCTTCGGCGGGCCCGGGCTTGCTTTAATGTCGCCAAAACATAACAGGTTGGGCGCTGGGTTTGACCCAATTAAATGACACCGACTGCAAATGACATATCCAGGCAACGGGTCCCACCTATTACCACTGAGAAAGAGCATAATGTCGCCGCGCAGGTTTCGTTCGCCACCGTGGTTGAGTTCGAATATGCGACCAGAGTAATCGGCGCAGATATTTGGCGCATACGCACTCATACTTTCCGCTCATATGCGGATCAAGATAAACCGAACGCAGAATCCGTGGTCCGTGTTAATGTTGCACTTGTTAAACTGCACAAATAATGAAGATCTTTAAACAATTCAATAAAATAAGTCAACGGATACGTGTTGTGTGCATTCGTTTATTCTAGTTGTTATAATATAATTTACAGAGTTTTGGCAGGTCGAAAGACTACTTTATATATATAAATATAACGTATTGTTGGGTCTTGACGTCATGTCAGAACTCATCGTGATCCTCCTCTGGGTGGTGAGTAATATCCGGTAGTAAAATGTACCGCGTGACCGCGCTATCGGAGCGCAATCTCCGCGTTCGGTTATGCACTTCGCGGAGTCCGACTACTCCGCTCGCATACCAGAACTCACCCTTTGAATTTGCCCGGTATCGAACCTTGCGCGTCCCATCACGGTTGGTTGGGCTTCGCTGCCGGTCGCCGCACGCTGGGTGCAGTGCAGCAGGCACAGCCTCAGCACTAATGCCGTACGCATACAGGAGGTAATGGCAGGCAGCGTTACCCCAGCCTTCGACATCGTCAAGGAAAAAGTTTCAAATCTGGCAAATCGAGATCCAAATGGCCCACAACTGCGGTCTTATATAGCACCTTCATGCGTTAGAATCTCTCATATAATCTACCTGACGACAGGCACTTGTTCAGTACACTCGATCACGGTATTCTTTCTGTCTCTCCGCCTTTTGTATTATATTGTTTCCCTCTTACTCTCCTCCCTCCTCTTATTCTTGTGTTCGACACCACCATAAACGGCAAGTTAGTTTATCATATGATTTATTGACAGTTTACTATACAACAATAGCCATTTACACATTTGACCATTCTGTTACTGATCGGGTTAAATAATCATCTGTTAGAAAATGTGTCTATGGAATACTAATAAGTCAGCAAACATGATTTTTGTGATATTAGGACCATTCCGTTTGCACAACTGGGTTGCGCAGATCCGCAGTATCTGGTCACAGCAAATATGGAAGGAGCGCATGAAAAATAAGGTCAGTAAAGGATTGACGTTACAAATTGGAAAATAATAAGTAAGTAGTTTTTACATCGATATCTGAATTTATATAAGTAAACATCATAGCTTTGTCGCATACGCCCTGAAGCGAGTCTTTCCCGACATAGCTTCGTGGATCACCCTGTGATAAATAAACCTCAGGCAGCCACGGCCTGCAAATTCAACAATCAGCAATCTTGCTGCTACTTGAAATGCATTTCATAATTATCAGCATCCAGAGTTCGATAACCTGTAATAATAATAATAATAATAATAATCATAGTAATAATATTAATCAAAATAATAATAATAATCATGATAATAATGAATAAAGACGAAAGCGCCTTTATTTGCGATTCGCATCTAATAGTAGTCCATTGGACGATCGACGCGATGCAATACCGCCCCCTTCCGGGCTTCATCAGTAAACGCCGTCTGGATCACCCTCAGCAGACGGCCATCGATGTCCACCAGGTGGATGGCCGTCAGGTCACAATGGGTCGGCATCCGGTTCAATCCGGCGATCACTCCCTTCACAATAGCGTCGGAGACTTTCTCAGCGGCCCCGCCGTCCATACCTGGGACACAGGTAGAAAAAGATAGAGACATATGGAGAGATGATATGCATATGGCATTGCGTCGAGTGCGAGATGGGTTTATCTCAGCACAAGTCCTGTCTAAAGGCGAAGGCAGGATTTCGGAGATGCGTGCTGAGATAAACCCATCTCGCACGAGAAGCAATGCCATATGTATTTTCTCGCTCGAATAGAACTTCAAACGTCGCCATTAATTCAACACGGAGATCTAACGATGACAATGATACTCACAACTGCAGCTAAACAGCTAAATATTTGGTCGAAATCATAACAGCGGCGCTCAATAGCACCTGCAACTAAGTGTTGCGCGCGACGTGTTTCCTTGGAGATATGACGTCGTCAAAGTGATTACGTCTCTGCGGCGGAGATAGGTCTAACGAGCATATTGTTTTAGGCAAAATGGTCTATCTATTTGTTAAATGAACCTTTTGTTTTCGTAAATTGTGGCTGTATTTCTCTAGTTGGAGTTCATATGATTCAGGTCTATAGCTATTAAGTTCGGTTGGTTTGTTGGAACTATTTATGTAAATATCAGTTACGCGCATTGACACCGCGGTAACCACTGAGTGACAAGATCTGTAACGTGAATGGCGGCAGCAAAACAACGTGGTCAATACATGACCACCAACTCGTAATAATGTCCAATGGTTATATATTACACGAAGTGAGTAGTTATGGATACCTACAACCTACTACTGACTGCATGGTTACACAGTACCATATGGTGGCTACCACACAATTACAAACTGCGGCATGATTACGATCTACCGCATGGCTACGACCTGCCACGTGGTTATGAACTCATTATTACACACAATCACATGGTTACCAACTACCGCATAGTTACGAACTCCCACATGGTTACGAAGTACCATATAGTTAAGAATTACCGTTTGTTACTAGCTACCGCATGGTTACGAACTAATACACAGTTACGAACTCCTACATAGTTACGAACTACCATATTGATTACGAACTCCCACATAGTTACGAACTGCCACATGTGTTACGCACACACTACCACATGGTTCAATAACTCACCTGCACTAATGGGCGGTATAACTATCGACGTGACCCGTTCGGCGTAACAGAACTCGAGTATGCGGACGAAGGTGTCCTGCAGCTGCCGGGCCGCCTTCTTCTCTGGGGTGTCCGTCCACTTGGGACCCACGGCGTGGAGGACGCGCTGACAGGGCAGCCGACCCGCCGGCGTGGCCACACAGCCAGACACAGGCACGGGTCCGTACCTGGCAACAACGTCCTCACTGGCTCTGGCCAGCTCTGACCCGGCGGCGTCCGCGATCGCCCTGGCAATGCCTCCCTCATGGCGGAGGTGAGCGTTGGCCTCGTTGACTATGACGTCGACCTTGACCTTGGTGATATCCTGCTTGTAGATGAGGATGATGGGGCCTTTAGTTTTGTATCTAAATTCCATGAGCGTTACGGGGGTCTCGGCCCCAGTCGCGGTGGGACTGTACGACGGAGACTTCGGGTCTTCGGGCTTACCACCCATGTTGGGACTTCCATCAAGTCCACGTGTATATAGGAAAGGGTCACCACCTCCTGTCTGTGGAATTGATATATTATTGATCTGGATTTCGTTGTACGTCCTGTCGTTTTCATCATGAACATCCGGGTAGCTGTAATGTGTTACGCGAGATTCATATCCTTGATTACCGGATGTGACGTCATATCCTTTCACCTTAGGTTCCTTGCTGTTCTCCAGTCCGCTCGGGCACTGATAGGTGCGCGATGCGGCGTATCTGTCAGGCACATTGTGTGTGTTGTATCTGGCGGCTTGAGGCGCATCATTGTTGGCGGTGTGGCGTAAGACGCCTGTAGGCGTAACATGTGTGTCTACCCTGGTCTTCTTCCTGTGCGTGTTGACACTCTGTCCATCTCCCCGGTCGAAAGCACTGTCATGTCCTGGTCCAATTATTACGTCATAATCCGAATGACCTTGAACTCGCGAAGGGTCGGGCATCCCGGCCATCCGGGTGGCACGCTTCCCGTCATGCATCGGGGTCTGCTTATCCGCCATTGTCGCCAAATTCGATGTTTCTCAGATTCGAAATCCGCCCAGCCTTGCTCATACACGTCTGTAAGTAGCTATAGCCTGTACGCTACATGTAAGCCTACTTCCTGGATTTGCTGAGCATTTGCGCCATGAGGCCTACCCCCACCCCCTCCCCTATCCCACCACCTCGAGATTTACGCAGTCACTTGTGGCAGACCTCCCCGATCAGTCAGCGAGTCAAGTGTCATTAATGTAACCGAACACCGCGTCTGCATATATATGTGCTGCTTGATAAAACATCGCAGTCGTCCCAACGATAGACACATCAGCGGCAGAAGACGTACAGCGCTTCCTGGTTGGAGAGTGCGTACGACACGTGATACAATCTCGGTTACACCTATCGGGGTGTCCGTTTGTACGGTTACCTGGTGATATTGATTGCGCTGTGATCCTAGCGACACCCATGTGATTTCAGCCCTTCGGATATGTCGTCTTTGATAAGACATGTTCTCATTATTAGTCCTCCGAATCGACAATGACATCATGGGCTAGATACAATAGTTGAGGCAAACTCCTGGATCCGCGCCTGTGCCTGTAATACTTGCTACACTCGAGACTTTACATAAAACGCTATTACGTCAAGTTATAAGAAAACCAAGTGGTACATATAGTTTCAGATGACTCCGTATCGGATATACGTAATATATCCAACAGTTACTGTGAATTACGCTTATAAAAGGTGTGTACGCAATGTGTGCATCTCTTACTCGTCTCGGATGCATAATAAAATGTATGTGGCTTTGGCAACACGTTTTCCCGAGGTAAAATATGAATTGCCCCTTCAGTAAAGCCAGTTGAGCATTAACGGTTTGCCAAAATTTGAAAGAGACTTAACTATACAGACCGCAAGTCATTATTCTAATCATACAGTCCTCAAATGCCGGATGATCGAGCGTGATACCCAGTATAGCTGTTTCATCAAAGATGGCGCTACGCCGCGGGCTCAGGAATGGTTGCGTGCGCATGCGCATGCGCCAGCTGGTATGCGCATGAGGACTCGGCTGCCTCTCTGAAAAGCGTCAAACAACTGCAATGACAGCCACACGCAATTTGTTATGATTATATCTTTACATGGATCTACCGTAATAACAGTATTTTGTGAGACAGTCAAGCAATATTATTTACCTGTTTCAAATGGGTAATGGGAAAAGAACATGTCTTCCTATATCCGTTCACCTATATCAAATGTGTAATGGGTTAAAGGTACATCTTTCCTTCCCCCATTTCCCATTGCAAAACATGAAAAATGGAAAAACAAACCCATTTCCTCTTTCTCATTGGAGTGTGCTGACTGGCGGATATATTGGGATATATTGATATCGATTAATTAACACTTTCTTACGGGTACGGATGTGGGACTGCCCCATACATACCAGTATGCATTGATGAAGACCGTTCAACATCACTGACCCAATTTGGGTCTGGGCGTGAAATGATCTCGCCTCGTCACCAGCGATTCGCAAATAATTCCTGTCAGCTTTTGTATGCCATCATAGTCATTACTCGCTTGTAGATTGGAGGGCATATCTGTAATTGTATAATTGATTCTCTTCCTAGGTTCGGTCTGAGAACCATTATATACATGTCCTTGACCTAACGCTGATCATGTCTTCCGGACGGTTCTTCACAGAGGACACAGACACGATACATAAAGGAAATGGGTTCTTCCAACGATGAATTGAAGAGGTAAGGATACATGTCGTGTAATCTGCTTCTATTTGAACAATGGTCGAATTGCTAATCAATAGCAGCCACTTTGAAACCAACGAGAGAAACCCATATCAACCAATACAGTTCCCAAACCATTTAAAGTCAAACCCAAGTCATCGCATGCCACACAAAGTAGTCAAACGCCGAGATAACGAGCGACGCGAAAATCACCATCTTTACCAAACCAGACGACCAAACTCCAAGGTTGAGTTCGGATATGCGACCGGACTAATCGGCGCAGATATCTGGGGAATGCGTACTCATAATTTCCGCTCATGTGCGGATCAAGATAAACAGAACCAATATCTGCGGTCCGCATGAATGTTGCATTTGCGGAACTGCACAAACAGTACCAGGTCCGGGAGTATAATATACCACGTTACCGCGCTTTCGGAATGTCATCATGAGCCATTAAAGCCAGTAATTAAGTAGTGTCTGACTCCAGGGTCTGACCGGGACTGCTGTGGGAACGATAAATTACGCTAAATAAGCCCTGATAGATGGCTCTCATAACGCGCTGGTATCAGGCGATTGAGAGATACCAGCGCTTGCCCCTGTCGACAGACATGTATCAGGGCTAATTGACGGCATACCAGGCAATAACATGCATGTATCAGCCTCACACGTGTCAGTGTGAGAACACTGTGATGACACTTACGCACAGCCCGCAATGTTAGCATTATTGCCGATAACATATGGTTGGTTGGCATCCATCCGTCTGCGAAAGACTATGGATTTGCAGCTTTGTTTTGGTTGAAGTTTGCGATTTGCATCGCGCCATTTATGACTGAGTAAACCTATCTGTGACCGACAGAGCTTACCGCAGTCGTCGCATCGGTGATCTGTCGATAGGTCAAACGGAAGCAGACAGCCCCCCGCCCAAGGGCACAAGGGCCTTTCTCTCCGGCCGTCAATGGTCACTATTAGGTCTGTCAGGTCATTATTGTTCAAACTAATTAACAAATAAGACCTATTTCTGCAAATGTTTATCTTTTTCGAGCACATTTGACAATAGCCGAACGTGTAGGCCTATGCCGCACGGAACGGGTGACCCCTCCGGCTGGGGGGTATCCCCTACCAGCAGTGGGATGCTATCACTTCAACAGAGCTTATCTGCTTAGTGGAAGATAGCTAAGGTCCATACGTTGATCTGTCCATTAAAAAGTTAACGGCAAATTAAATCAAACGTTAATGGTGTTTTCATTTTGCAGGGAATGGTTGCTGGGGGTACAATATGACTCACCGAAACGCATTGCGTAACGTCGAAGACCGCGTAGCTTAGTCGGTAGAGCGTTTCCCTGTTGATACTGGGGTCGTGCGTTTAATTCTCGAGGGGTGCAATTACTTTCTCCCTGCATTTGGTACAACAACCACATTCTCCCATAAAAGTGGTCATCACTGTTTTAAGATTACACCGATTAGTTCATGCAACGGCACAGGCACAGTCAATGCATACGTGCATGAAGGCGCGGGGGTGGGGGGTAGAATTTCATGAGATAAAATATATCAGCACAATTTCATATACCCAGCATTTCCCGGGTAAAACACGGTGTTCAACAATGCTTGAAAACGCGTGAAAACTAAGTTTTCGCGTGGTTTGGTTTGGGTTTAACGGAATTTTCAGCCTGTAAGGCTATAGGCCTACCGTGCCATTTCACGTGGGTCTATCATATGAGTAGTAGGCAAAGAATGTCCGGGTCATAGGATTCACTCAATACTCAATAAAAAATACTCATAATAAAAGCAGAAACAATAGTAGGTCCATAGACTAATATGTCACAGCACAAAGATCCTAGCTGACGTGGAAAGCGAGTTAAAAAATATACGGGGGCTTTCATGTCAATGGACCTTTGCTGCATGCCGTGGGAAATACCCCACTTTTTTCAAATATACTCGCCCCAAAAGACCCTCCTTTTTCACGTGTACTTGCTCCAGAACACACACACCTTTTTCATCTGCCTGAAATCGGTCATTTTATTACTGAAATCACCCGGGAGTTATTTCGCAGCAAACCCGCAGCAGTATCTCCCATTAGATTTCACGCGTTGGGCGCGTCACGCAGTTTGTGTTTGTAGGCACAGCCTCGTTTTGGCATCAATATGGCGATTCTGCGAATAAGGCGAATTGATGTGTACATTTCTGCGACAAACGGAACGCCTGCTCAGTCCATATGAGGAGCGTTTTGCGTAACCATAGATACCGCGTGCAAACATGCGTGTCATGATGATTATTACGTCATATGACATGGGAAATCCCGCGCAGCGCATTAGCTCGATTGACACTGAGTTACTCATAAAACAACCGCATTCTGGTTTATCAACTGTCTAATCGCCCATATATCACATAAACCTTCTCAGATTATTACATTCCTAACATGCGCATTAAATCCAGTGGTTAGTTCTGTATCCAAGAACAGCTTTAGCCGATTTTGTGCGAAAAACCTGAAGGTAGGCAGCACGGTCCGTGTATATACCATCCAATCGTCTTTCGTTTTTAAAACGATCATAAGAAAAGCGAAACACGAACCAATAACCGTTTTTCATTCTTTGTTTGGCGACATAAAAAAACGGAAATTGGTAACAGAAGCCGTTTTTCGTTTTTCGAACGAGAAACGAATAATGAAAAACGGTTATGCATAACGCAACCGTTTTTCTTGTCGCTGTTTACACGCAATGTACCATTCGCGTTGCGTACGGTATTCGCCAGTGGCAAACCCACTCAGGGCCCCAAGTTCAAAGGGGTTGGTTATTTGGTTATTCAGGATGCTTTAGCCACTTTTTGTCATTTGGCCTCAATGGGAGAAGGAAGGGAGAGTGGAGCTATATCCCCTGGGGTAATCCCCTTCTCTTTGCGAAGAAGGACATGGGATCTTTATCCTGCGACCACACAGACATGTCCACGTTAGACTCTCACATGGCCAGAGCACTAAATGCGAGCGCTCTAGCCCACTGAGCTATCGCGCCGGCCCGCAACATCAAGGGGTAAATCGCTGGGTGCATTTCTTTCGTAGCCCGGGTTCATCCCCAAGATGAACCGAACACGCATTACATAGGTATACCTCTCGACCGTTCTTTCACCCAGGCCAGACCCAAAAGAGGTTGACTGTACCGGGCGGCATACTCGTCCTGGCCCAAGGAAATGTACCCGTTGTGTTGCGCCACTGCGTGCCATGCTAAGCGCGCTCCCAGCAGGCCTGTCATCGGTTATAATATGCATTACATATACATACCTACATACCCAGCAAACACGGAACATTCGCGTAATATTCGCTCAATGTTATTTCTGTGTTATGTTACGGAAGAACATTCCCGTAATATTCGAAGGATATTATTTCCGTGTTATGTTACGGAAGAACATTCCCGTAATATTCGCAGAATGTTATTTCCGTGTTATGTTAAGGACGAACATTCCCGTAATATTCGCAGAATGTTCCGGACGAACAATCCCGTAATATTCGCAGAATGTTACGAACGAACCTTCCCGTAATATTTGCTCAGTGTGATTTACGTTTTATGTTACGGGCGAACATTCCCGTAAATTCAAATAACACACTGGTCGGCCACCTACCTGGTCATCTGTCAGGCCACACGCCTTACACTGCTCGGCCACCTTGTCGATTCTGAGTTTGTCTCTGCCATGGATGGTCACTCGACAGCCGTGTTTGGCAAACAGCAGTGCCGTGGCTGCTCCGATACCTGAGCTGGAACCTGCAGCCCACAACACAAAACCATATATGTCTGCATGACACAACCAGAGTACTTTCGTCATGTGTTCCTCTTAATAAGGTGCTAATCAAAGCCTTGTATATGATACTGTGATACACATGTGTTATCTGTGAATGTGACTCTGACCACCCCGCCACCCCCCCCCCCCCCCCCACCCCCCCACGTCCCCACCCACATCCCGGTGAGGCATGATAATCTGTCCGGCGTGATAAACTGGCTGGGGACGAATGCGCGTGCGCAGTGCATGCGCATCCGAAAGCAATTACCGCATGCTGTGATAACTCGCCCGGGTATCTTCCATTATCACTGACTCATCACGGCAGAGGGGTGAAAGCGTGGATCTCGTGGCCAACAAAATGCCGCGAGATCTACAATTACCCCAAGGATAATAATTATCCAGAGGGATAATACAAATAATATACTAATAATACAAGGCGTTTGTCTGACAAATATCATTTGAGTAAGTGAGTATGTATCCTACTTTGAATTATAGCAATGAGGTGCAGCGGCTCATGAGGTTCTAACCGAGGTTTATCTTAGTCATGTACCCCTATCAGGGATCACTAATTGTACCCTATACGTAAGATAAATAAGAAGGGTCTCTCATGGGCTAGTTTTACCATAGCTTTGACCACGAAACCTTCACCGCGTGTGAGAACAGGCTTTTGATCACCCACATGCCAAAGCGTGCAGAAGAATGTATGTGAATGTTACCCTCGGCGCTTGTAGAAACGTTTTGCTAGAGAAAGGCATGGCGGTCTGTCACACAATTTTGCCGGTGTACAAGATACAAGTGCACTACTTATAAAAATGTCAATATGTTGATGCTTTGTTTCGAAACGTTCCGTGTAATTTTAGTCTGTTGATTCAACTGTTAAATCAGAATTCAGGATGGTCGCGGACAGTTCCTCACGTCGCGGTTTTACCCGTGATACGGTGTCTGTCTGACGCGTGAAATGTCTCTTTGTTGCTGAATTAATTTTTAGTGAGATGGAAAGCACATTGTGTTAATCCCGACCGGCCGGACGCAATATCCCGGACGGACAAGTTATCATGTCACTGATCTATAATTAGGGACAGTTTTTAATATTACACCGGTCGTAAGTGGAACCGGATAACAAATGGCTCTGCTCTATTGATTGATTGCCGGCAGTCCATTATGTTCCATTATATTGTCATCATACAGTCGAGCGACACATGTGTAACTTGACATGGGTATGTCCAGCGCTGCACAGGGGCCACGTGCCCCTCCCCCCCCCCCCCTCCCTTCCAGACCCTGAGATATGTCTCCCCCACCCCCCCCACCCCCCTTTCAAATTCTGTGCCTCCTGACCTCTATGACTTTCTATATTACAATGCATCAAGCTTTTTTAGTTTATGTGTTCTTTCTTTATCTTACCAACGATTATAAAGTGTGTAAATAGTACGTAACGTGCCCCCCCCCCCCACCTTTCAAGAATGGCTGCACACTGACACAGTTGGCTACGTGACGCAAAAACCAGTGGCGGATCCAGCGGGGTGGGCTGCTGCGGTTTAAGCCATCCACCACCCCCTGGTCAAGCCGCAGAAGGCGCCCCGCCCCCCCCCCCACCACCGACAGGTATAGCCCCCGAGAATAAAGAAGCCTATCCCTGTCCAGAAGCGGCAACCTGGCGCTGAAAAAGGGCCAGCCCTGACAACTGTGGCGTCACGCCGGCAGTCTGCGTTCCACTGTTCTGCTGGCGGCAGCAGGGTACCCCATTGACACATGCCACGTTCAGAACTCTGTCAGTTGCTCTTCGAAACTACAACTGGGGCCGGCTCGATAGCTCAGTGGGCTAGAGCTTGTTAAGAGAGGTCAAGGACTAAATCGCTCCAGTAGTCAGAGCCCCCCCTGCCCCCCCCCCCTCCCCCCCCCCGGGTGTGGGGGGTGCACTTTTGAACAATCTGGTGTGGGGGGGGGGGGGGGGGGTCCGGGGGTGCCTTGATGCCTGAGAAAAAGCGGATATTGTGACGAGAAAGATACCCCTATAGAGCGGACACTTATGATAAAAAGATACCCCTATAGAGCGAATATTTTAAAACTTGCGGCCGGGGGGAAGGTGGGGAAGGAGGGTGTCTCTGAAAATATGCGTTCATAGAGAGGGTTGCCGCCCTTCTGAGCGGATTTTGGCGGTCAAATTATTGCCCCGACCGAGCGGATTGTGGCGGTATTTCAAATGGGTGATGGTCAGTTAGGTAGTCTGTCGAGTAGAGCCTGGTGGTCTGACGAGCTAGGTGGTCTGCCGAGCTAGGTGGTCTGGCGAGCTAGGAGGTATGACGAGCTAGGTGGTCTGACGAGCTAGGTGGTCTGACGAGCTAGGTGGTCTAACGAGCTAGGTGGTCTGGCGAGCTAGGTGGTCTTGCGGGCTATATGGTCTGGCGAGCTAGGTGGTCTGACGAACTAGGTGGTCTGGCATGCTATGTGGGTTGACGAGCTAGGTTGTGTAGCGAGCTAGGTCTGACGAGCTAGATGGTCTGGCGAGCTACGTGGTCTGACGAGCTAGGTGACCTGGCGAGCTAGGAGGTCTGACGAGCTAGGTGGTCTGGCGAGCTATGTGACCTGACGAGCTAGGTTGTCTGACGAGCTATGTGGTCTGACGAGAAAGGTGACCGGACGAGAAAGGTGACGAGCTAGGGGGTCTGGCGAGCTTGGATGTATAACGAGCCAAGTGGTCTGGCGAGCTAGGAGGTCTGACGAACTAGGTGGTCTGACGAACTAGGTTGTCTGGCGAGCTAGGTGGTCTGACGCTCTAGGCCTTCTGACGAGCTAGGTTTTCTGGCAAGGTAGGGCCTCTAAGTGAGGTCAGACTGTCCACCATGGGGAGTTGTCCACGAAGCGAGGTCGTCAGGCCATTTAATCAGATGAGTGAGACGAACACGTTAGAATACGACCGATTTGACTACTAGCTGTTCCTGTATTTGATGGATGATATTCTGACTGGTGAACAGCAACAGGTGTCTGGATGTCCGTAATTACTATGCAAACCAGCAAATGTTATACGTATAAAAGTATAAGTATAAAACGTTTATTAAGCACGTCGTTAACAACACAATGTCACTTTACATACTGGCAAACTGCTCAATGCTTCGCCGGTAAGGAACCTTTATGCAAACCAGACCCTTAAATTAAACTTTTACGCTTTGTCTCATGCAGTTTCGACCCTCAGCTGTATATATTATGAGTAAATAAGTTTATGAATTAAGACTATTTTAGTTATTGAATTATTTCCGGCCTTCGCATTAAAAAAACATTGGATATAGTTCAATCATGTCAATAAATACACAGCAATCCAACATGGGTCAAAAGTCAATAGACGGATATAGCTAGAATCAGCTAGATCCGGATACGAAGGAAGCGGCATCCGAGGCAAGAAAGGCAATGCTCTGCGCCACTTCCTCTGGCTCTCCGACTCGAAATTCCAGCGGCAAGGAGGCCCCTCGATCCTTCCAGTACTGGAACAAGTGACGATAACAGATGGAAAACATTTAATTTACAGTTAATGCTCAATTTCCCAGGGGGGGTGCAACTACCCCCCCCCCCTCCCTCCCACAAGGTCCGCCGCTGCCTTGATGACTTGATTCACATAAGCGTGGACTTTCAATCAATGAACACGCCTCAAGAATACTTACCTTTCTAAGTCTTAATACATAAATAAATATTACACAGTAAGGATCCATTCCTTCAAGGTTTATGTTGCAAGAGAAGTTTTGGGCCTTTTTTGTGCACACAGCATGCCCCACATACATCCCCGCGCCCGAATGCGCACCCAGGACCCATTGATTTGCATCTAGTGCGCTAACTAATACATCAGGGAGGACCCCGTTCAAAATTGGGAGGATAACCTCCCCATATCATGTCCCCTCCGTCTGAAACACAATGGCCGCGTTTTCTTCCCTTCTCGCCATGAAAAGAAACATATCCACATTGTTAACTTATTGTCCTCCAAGTTATTATTAGGCTCTTAAGCACAGAAAAAACACTAAACGACCTCCACAATTACATGTATTGTCCTTATATATATAACGAGACCATATGATTGATTTAAACTAAAGTTTCAGCATCCAGAATGGCAGTGACGTACCTGTTCCACATCGCCCTGTGCCAAGCCACACAACTGGTGTATCGGCGTTTTGATGGCCCCAGGGCTGGCAAATACTATGTGTAACTGACAACAGTCTTGAGTCACGCTAAACAATATCTAACCTGAGACAATAATAGGACACCTCGACGTTATGAACGTTACTCATAATAAATTCGTTCAGATTTAAATAACCTTTGCCATACTCCGTTATTTGATCTTACCATTAGAGCACAAAACTTACTTCACTGAATTGACTCTTATGCCGTAAGGTCCCAGCTCTATAGCAAAGACAAATAGTTCATTGTCAACAAAAATGAAATGAAGTGACTAGTCCACAAATATATATTACAATAATGCAAGTGTTAATATATGTAGTTTCTCCATATCGTGATTGTTTTGGAAAAAAACAGGCTGAATTGTAGATTCTAGTGAGCCCCTTGAGTTTATCAAGTAAGATAACTTACATTGCACAGATTAGCGTAGGCTTAAGTGATAATAACATTGCGATGTCACCCAGTCCCATATAGATGAAATTACGCTTATTGCCTGTATACTTATCTTGTAATGTACGCAAGAACTGGGGATCAGTACCTATTGCTAGAGATGCGTTCAACATATCCAAGCCTGCCTTAGCCACGGCATAGGCTGTTCCCCGGACAACCTAGAGCGCCAGGTTTAGATCAAAGAGAACATTTGTTTCAGCCGCAAGCAAACAAATAAATGCATTTGTTGTTTCGGCAGTTACGTAATTACGACATTCCAGAAAACCAGGCGACCGTTGTGTCATGTCTGCATTCGTATTGCCTTTGTGAGATCATTGTGTAAGACACATTCTATACAGAAATTGATTTTATTGATTTTATTCACGTCTTCCATTTAGACAGTTACGTGCTACATGAAAGGCAAGCCACACACTGGTAGCGAAAACGATAAAAGATAGTTTTAACTTTTACCTATTTGCATACTTGGATACGGTAACCACTACCTCATAGTACGTCTATACCCGAGGATTTGCCAATCACTGGCACCAACGATTATAGCTCATCGCGCTGTAACAGCATGTTTGGATGGAGTGACCACCGAGAATCAATGGAATGGAATGTTGGTGTTTTAGGCCACTTTTGTGCACATACAGGCTAAATTGGGCCAAGGAACCTCCCGAGACGATGAAGGATGAAGGAATGAAACATGCCCCAGATTAGGTGCCCGAGCCCGGATTCGAACCCAGGACCTATTGATCTGCGGTCTAGTGCGCTAACCACTACACCAGGGAGGCCCCCCCCCACCGAGAATCAAAGCCGTTCTCTTCACAGTTGTGGACAAGTGCATTTAATTGCCATTGCAGTTATGGGTCCAAAAGGTCCTGATTCGGACAACAATAATTTCTGTCGTTGTTTAAAGATAGCTCTGATAAAGCTTGAATTGAATCTAAGAGCCGTCATGTATGTGGCATATAGGGCATGTCAGTTCTCGCCGGTTCTACTTCCGGCCTGGCAATTTGGGGACAAACAAACGAAAAAAGGAATACCTGAATGGGGATTGTTTAGAAATATTCCGTCATTTGGATTGTATTACGTAATACGTCGGAACACCTCTACATCACAGGTGTATATGATTATAATCTTCATTCACTCAATCTTCGATCAATAAAGATCGGACGAACAGAATTTGTGCACCCTCATCTGTGGTATAGAGTGATATGCAGAGGCAAAACTTACCGGCCGAGTGCTGCAGATGCTGGACACATTCACAATGCAACCTGCCAAAGATACATAGGTCTACATGAAGCAAAAATGTCTATCCTCTTGGATCGACATATATATATCCATGGACGGATGTGCCATTTTAATTCCAAAGACCTTGTATCTAGTTCTGTATGTACCCAGGCATTATATTGTCAAACAAAAAGAATTGATCAATCTTAAAATACCACACACATAGCACTCACTAGGCGGCCCCACAGTGATGAGTGATTGGCTAATAATATGGCTGCACAGTTGTCGTGGCTCCTATCTACGGTCCATTGAGGACCAACACAGATACATGTGCACTCGTGGAACGGGTGCGCATCACAATGGTGTCTTGCTACAACTGCGTGACGTGGATTCATTGCAGTTAACGAATGAGTGCTTGGACCCGACGGGCTGTTTTTGTTTGCTTTAGTCCAGGCATTTCTAACCATAAAATAATAATAAAGTTAGAGATAAAACATTGATCTCTCCATAATGCACGCGGTCCGTTCATATGAGACAGTTGGAATCGTTGTATTTTGAGGCAAGTCATCGATGCTCCCATTTCTGCGACAAACAGAGCACCATTGTTCTCGCCTGATCAGTCCATATAAGGAGCGTTTGTGCGTGATCATAAATACCGCGCGCAGACTTCATGATTCATGATTATTATTATTGTCATAGGGAAACCCACACAAAATATATTACCTCGCCTGACAATGGGTCACTCATTGAGCATCAGCATTAGGCTTTATGAAAAGTGCAACAGCTTATATATTGCATAAATATAGTCTAATGATTACAATTCTGATATTGACATTAAATTTAATGGTTAGTTAAGGTAGGTTAGTTAAGGCAGCAACACAGGCCGTTAATGCTATAGCATTGACATAAAGCATAAGTCTCCTGGGGTCTCGATCTGATCCTGTAGTGACGGCGCAACCCTATAATCCACCAGAAGGTGGCAGCACAGGCCGTTCATGCTATATCATCGACATAAAGCATAAGTCTCGTGGGGTCTCGATCTGATCCTGTAGTGACGGCGCAACCCTATAATCCATGTTTTCTTTGATACTATAAAGCGCGTCTTGATGTTGACATTGTGATATTCACCTTGAGATAAGAAAGCGCTTTCTTAACCTGTTGATAATCACCCTTTTTTGTCTGAGATGAGGCAGCACTACCTTAATCTATTGATAATTATCTGGATCTACTTGAGATAAGGAAGCGCTTCCTTAACCTACTGATAATGACCTTTGTTCTGCTTGAGGTGAGGCAGAGCCAGCTGACAGAGTTGCACAATGGATCGTAAGTTGACATTGATCGTCTTGTCAAAGTCTTTCAAGTTCAGCGTTTCGAACACGCTCACAATGGCGATAGCCGCATTGTTCACCTGATGTCAAGACAGTAATTTGGGAAAGGTCATTCTATACATCTGTAAATATAATCTCTACAATTGTATCTGTAGAGAGAAAAGCACAGTTAAGTAAACGTCAATGCCAATATTCTAATACAACGGCCAGTCCTTGTTGTTTATAGCCTACATTGCGGCAATAACGCACTGGAGTCGCAGTCACGTGGCGAAATATGGCTGCCACGTGGCGGTGAAATGCCACGTGGTCACCACGTGATCGCCACGTCACTTGGCTTGTTGAGTTACTGTATTGCTTCTTTGTCTTTCTTCAATGCGAACCAGTATGTTGATTGTCCCAAAGTGCTTCACAGTCTCCTCCATCATCTTCTTTGGCAAGATCGGCCGTTACGACCAATACCTGTCAATAGCAAGAGTCAATGCTAAACCGGCGTGTTTTTAATTGATACAACGATTATACATTGATGTGCTAAACCAATATACTGATGTTCCACAGCTGTAAGTAACAAACTGCAAAACAATAACTATATCAAGGTAAACTATACAACAAGTTTACACTGGTCGGCGACCCACCTGGTCATATGTCAGGCCACACGCCTTGCACTGGTCGGCCACCTACCTGGTCATATGTCAGGCCACGCGCCTTGCACTGGTCGGCCACCTACCTAGTCATCTGTCAGACCACACGCCTTACACTGGTCGGCCACCTACCTAGTCATCTGTCAGACCACACGATTTACATTGGTCGGCCACCTACCTGGTCATCTGCCAGGCCACACGCCTTGCACTGGTCGGCCACCTACCTGGTCATATGTCAGGCCACGCGCCTTGCACTGGTCGGCCACCTACCTAGTCATCTGTCAGACCACACGATTTACATTGGTCGGCCACCTACCTGGTCATCTGCCAGGCCACACGCCTTACACTGGTCGGCCACCAACCTAGTCATCTGTCAGGCCACGCGCCTTGCACTGGTCGACCACCTACCTGGTCATCTGTCAGGCCACACGCTTTACATTGGTCGGCGACCCACCTGGTCATATGTCAGGCCACACGCCTTGCACTGGTCGGCCACCTACCTGGTCATATGTCAGGCCACGCGCCTTGCACTGGTCGGCCACCTACCTAGTCATCTGTCAGACCACACGATTTACATTGGTCGGCCACCTACCTGGTCATCTGCCAGGCCACACGCCTTACACTGGTCGGCCACCTACCTAGTCATCTGTCAGGCCACACGCCTTGCACTGGTCGACCACCTACCTGGTCATCTGTCAGGCCACACGCTTTACATTGGTCGGCGACCCACCTGGTCATATGTCAGGCCACACGCCTTGCACTGGTCGGCCACCTACCTGGTCATATGTCAGGCCACGCGCCTTGCACTGGTCGGCCACCTACCTAGTCATCTGTCAGACCACACGATTTACATTGGTCGGCCACCTACCTGGTCATCTGCCAGGCCACACGCCTTACACCGGTCGGCCACCAACCTAGTCATCTGTCAGGCCACACGCCTTACACTGGTCGACCACCTACCTGGTCATCTGTCAAGCCACACGCTTTACATTGGTCGGCCACCTACCTGGTCATCTGTCAGGCCACACGCCTTGCACTGGTCGACCACCTACCTGGTCATCTGTCAGGCCACACGCTTTACATTGGTCGGCCACCTACCTGGTCATCTGTCAGGCCACACGCCTTGCATTGGTCGACCACCTTGTCGATCCTAGGTTTGTTCCTGCCATGGATGGTCAGTCGACAGCCGTGTTTGGCAAACAGCAGAGCCGTGGCTGTCCCGATACAAGATCTGGGACCTGCAGCAGACAACACAAAAACATAAACAGTCGCAGAATCTTACGGACGAACATTCCCGTAATATTCGCAGAAATTTCCGGACGAACATTCCCGTAATATTCGATCAGTGTGATTTCCGGGTTAGGTTGCGAACGAATTACGAGAATGATTTGCCTATATTACGCTTGCACGAAACTAATTTTTGTTACGAAATATATATATATGTTGCAACACTTATTCAGCAAATTTTGAAGTATGGGGTTGCAGGGGAGGATACAGGAATTTGAAAAGGCGGGGGGGGCGGGGTCCATTGAAACCTAATTGCGACCTGGGGGCGGGGGGCTCTGAACCAAATTGCAAGCGGGTTCACCAATGTTTCGTAAAATTTCATCATGGAGCGGGTTTGCCGATAAAAAAACCGAGCGGGTGTCTACACGAAACTGCGACATAGTGCGTGTCAACGGAAAAAATACCCCTTCCGAGCGGATTTTGGCGGTGAAAGAGGGAGGGGGCTTTACCGCGGACCCCCCCCCCCACCCCTCCCCCATCCCCTCCAACCCAGCAATGTATTAAGTACCCCCCACCCCCCACCGGCTCCGGTGGCTGATTGACCGCACTCCCAACAGAGGGAGCTCGCGCAACTCACTCAAAGCCATAGCGAGCGCCCTCTGTCGGAGAGTGGAAGTTGAATCCGGCGGAAGTTGAACGCATGGAGCCACAATTCGTGCAACCTTAAAACGATAAGTTAGAATATACACGCATCAGCGATACGATCACATTTTAAATAATATGATCAGTGGCTTATGAAGTAGGCAGGATAAGAGATGTGTAACTTTTGTAGCCTATCAGGTCCTTGACGCTGTGAAAATGTACTGTTCTGTGCATGATCAAATCTGGCACTAACTCCACGACCACCTGGCGCACTGGCCACTGCCACCAGGCCACTGGCAGTTTTGATGTCAGAGCTGGCACTGGACCCAGACCCTAGACCTGTTGCATGCCCCCCCCCCCCCACCCCCCCTGGCTTCTCTCTTTCTTGGAGCGGGCTGGAGGGCCATGAAGTAAATATGAACATGGAGCGTTAAAGCAATATATTCTGTAATTTTTATGTTACCAATCTATTCTCTGTGTCAAATAAGTATATTCTGTGTTGAATTTAAATCCTGAAAGCCTGTGGGCTATCCGGAGAGAGGCAAATTTGTTCACTTGAGCAGAAGTTGTTGGCCGGCTTTATATTCCATGCGAGCCTGTTCGGTATTCTGTGTGATATCGTCAGCGGCACGCCCGGACGTCCACAAGCGGACTGGTCTGCAGGTGAACTAGTCTGTACAGTTTTATGTTAAAATTGTTATTTTACAGACTCAAGGAGATATCAAATATATATGCATCATAATTTTGAGATACTTTTAGTCTTGGCGCAAGTGCTTCCACGGCGAGCAACTGACATTCACTTTGTGGCTCTCTCGTCTCTGTATGGTACGAGGTCAGAGAGCCATGTTTCAGGGCTACCCAGTCTCAGTATATCACATACAGTAACACTTTACGGTTTACATGCACCCTGGCCATGTTTCAATCATCAAATCCTGTATGTTTTCCTTGTTTTTCATCGGTTTCTGTAGCATATTAAATGCTGAGCTGTGTACTTGCACCTACAAATCATTTATCGGTTAACTTGATTCTCATTTTTCTAAGCTAATAGTGTCTTCAGGTAGAATGCTAATTCATGTTCAATCTATCTTTGCAGAAGCAATATATTTCAAATTGCAAGCAGAATGATATGCGCCGTGGCAATTAGTTCCGGGCAGAGATGATGCGGTTTGCCCCACACAGGGATTAAAAAAATGGAGGTAATTGAAGCTGCTTACCAAGGTTCAATTTACAATCATTGTGAGTTCACATGCTGCAGAAATTATACCCTTAAATGTGTGCTTGTGAATAAAGGATTTAATGATAGTTCACATGTATGCCACTAACTGTAGCTGACCCATGCTTGCCTTGTTTAATAGGTGCCGTCGATGGAGGATCCTGAAGCTGAATGAGAGTTGAGGTTGACGTTGAAGCTGACGAAAGCTTGTAATACGGAAGAATGATGATGAAAAGCCTAATTCTGCCCTCTAGTGTCTTCCCTCCCCAAATTGGACGTGCTTCCTCTCCCCTCACTTGGGGTTTCTCCCCTCCTTTAACTTAGGTGTCCTCACTCCCCTAAATTGGGTGTCTCTTCTGCCGAGCTTGGAGTCTTTTCCGTCCCCAAACTTGGGGTACCACCCCAAACTTGGGTACCATCACAACTTGGGGTCGCTCCCCTCCCCAAACTTGGCGTGTCTCCCCTCCCCTAAGTTTGGGTGTATCCCCTCCCCTAACTTAGAGGTCTCCCCTCCCCCAAAACTGTTGTTCTTCCTTCAAACTAAAAGAGCTCTTCTCTCTCTGGAGTGGCGCAATGGCCTGTCAACCACGCGTTAACGCCAGTATAAAGACTACGTTAAACTTGTCATACAGTTTGTCTTAACGCAATTACCTGTCGATCACGAGGTAACGTCAGTATAAAATCTACGTTACACTTGTTATACGCGGTAAGACCGCGTTAAGGCTGTTATACGGTTTGTATTGGCGTAAAAATGTTCTGGGAAGGTTCGCTCGTAATATTCAAAAAATATTCGCGGAATATTCTCAGAATATTCCTCCAATGTTACGGGAATATTACCAAAAAACGTTCCCTGAATATTAAGAAAACTTTCCTGAAAAACATTCCCGGAATATTTTTTGGTAATATTGTAGTATTATCCCGTAACATTGGCGGAATATTCGGAGAATATTCGGATAATATTATTTTGTTACCTGGGTAACCTTTAGTGATTTCTTTGAGTTCTGCTTTGGTTTATTCAGATTTCTGAAACGACAAAAATCGGCATAACGTTATTGTCATGGATCCACTCCCAAGTAAAACGCCACACGGAAGTAAAACCACCATGAAAAAAGAACTATTATTGCCAGCCCCACCAGGAACAGTTTCATTAAACCCATAGCGGCTCCATGGTGGGGGTGGCAGTGGCGGACCCGGACATCGACATACCTGGGGGCGTCAAGGTCCCTGGGATGGGCACTTTTTTCCCCTACCATTTTTGTTTGAGTCCGCATTCAGAAAGTTAGCGCACATTATATATTGGCGGCTCGTTTCGTACGAGGCAGAATGTTATGCCACGGCGAGCTCTCGTTTGAGAAATTACACGTGCCACGTCAGACGAGAAGACATGTATCGATGTGACGACTGGTCTCTGTTAGATGCTGCTGATGTGGTTTACTCGGTGTTTGGGACTTAGCCATTCAGCTCACAGAGAGATCGCGTTCTCTGTGGGCTAAACGTTTGAGGCAGCTTTGGTCAACAGATAGGCCTACAACGTTACGACATGTCCATGTGTTTAACACATCCGGCGCCTTTCTTTCTTTCGACAGCCTGTTTTGTTGATGAAAGAAAAGCTACAAAGTTGCAAGTAGCTTGTACTTTTGGTCAACGCGGATCTTATTTTTCTCTATCCCATCCACATGTATAATACTCCTCCTTCAAGATAGTCGGCTATTTTCTAGCTTCCCGATCTGACTAGTTTTACACAGGACTCATCTCCGCTGTCCCCGGAATTATGGAGGATTGGTCATTTTTAGAAACACTTCTTCACTTGAGTAAAAGGAGTGGCTAGGCCGTAAGCCGGCTACGCCCTATGCTGAATCTGCCACGTGTAATAGCTGGGAAGTTTTGCATTGAATATCAAGAGTGAAATACAGTGAAGAAACACTTTCTAGCTTGTTGAACTGTCATTTATGCTCAGTAACGGACCACCGTCCCGTCGGCACAACTTAGTTATTTCGTTTTCCAAAACGGTAAAAGAAAAAGTTCGTTCAGTTCAGTGAAACTTGAAACGGTATATGGTACTACGTTTTAATTTGCTTTTGGTTGTCTCGACTGGGGAAGCCGGAACACGGTATCATTGATTTTTTTTTTAATGATGTTTGGGTAAACAAAAAACTATTGTTGTTTTATTTTTCGTGTTTCTTATGATTATTTTGAAATCGAAAAACCATTGGACAGTAAACACAGGGACCCAGCACGTACAGGCTGTGGATGCCATAGCATTGACGTAACACATAAGTATCCCTGTCCCGATGGATCTCGATTGGATCCCATATCCGCATATTGACGTCAATACGACGTCGACTCACGACCGTTGAATCAGAGCTATAGTTGTCTCTTACTCAGTCCAATATTATTATAATATGTAGAGAACTATGCTAAGCGTAAACAAACAAATATAACATACAGAACATATAACCATCACTCAACGATACAACCGATTTTTCCTGATATGCCATGCTGCTGATAGGTAAGCTGTCAGAGGCTTCCAACAATATTTTAACAGATATATAAGTTGATCTTCTTTGTCCAAAATGTTAAATGTGGGATAGATATTTGATGCGTGTTTATACAACGTTTCTCTGTATGACATATATACATCACAAACACATACAAAATGAACCTCGTTTTCAACTTCTCCCATGGAACAAAGACTACAAATTCGTTCTTCAGGCCGCAGTTTGCGATACTTTCCGGTGGAGGGGTCGACCATTAATTTGTACCTTCCGGTTTCTAGTTCGATAGGTAACACTCCACAGCGCAACTGTGCAAGGAGTGATCTTTCCGGCCTGTTGGAATAACACGAGAGATATTTCTCAGTACCAAAGCACTCTTTAAACTTAACGTAGGTACGCAATTTCGGTTTAGTTTCTACCTCAGCACGCCATTCAACTTGTTGAAAATTAATTAAACGTTCACGGGATACTTCAATGTTACACTGGCTCTTGGTTTCAAATACCCGAGATTGTCCAATATCGCTCAAGATATTTTCTACACTAGCGCACCAACCGTTACAGTTTAGACTCAATTCCCAATTAAAGATTGTTTTTGGGAGTCGGTAATCGGGCATTTTTATTATTTCATTCCATAATTTCAGCATTGATAAAAATCTTCTGTATCTAGGTAGCATCCATCCCATGTCCCCATTTATTGCTGCTATTGGTGCAAACTTGTGCACACCCATGAAGTATCTCAGTGCTCGATTTTGGACATTATTGCATTTAGGAAAACGACCGTATCCCCACACTGCAGAGCCATAATCCATGATTGGTACTACCCCTGCTTCATACAATTTGCTATATGTGTGGTACCCGACATTTTTTACTGTCTTAAAACGCGCGATAATGGCAGACAGAGCCCTGCCACTGGCATCTGCTAGTGTTTCGGAGCATTCTAGGAATTCTAGGTATTCATCAAATATGACACCTAGGTATTTGTATTTCGTTTCCACCTGAATAACGTCCGCACCGCATCGAAATGTGACAGAGGTGCGTGCCCGCCGTCGCGGGCGGAAATGGACAACTTTAGTCTTGTTTACATTCAGTTTCAAGCGCCACTTCATACACCACTCATGCATAATTGACAACATCTTTTGCAAGTTGCTTTCACTTTCGGCTAACAGAACAATGTCATCTGCATATAAAAGTATAGAAACTACCTCTTCTCCAATTTGGACTCCGAGCGACGCAGATTTTAATTTGAGGGCCAAGTCGTTGATGTAGAGACCAAACAATGTCGGCGACAGGTTATCGCCCTGCCGTATACCATGGGTGACGGGAAACCAATTCGTATGAAGACCGTTGATTTTCACACATGCTTCCGTGTTCATATACAACGCCTTTATAGCATCATAGATTTTTCCATTGATATTGTAATCAAGAAGACGAACCATCAGAAGGTCCCGATCGACACGGTCAAACGCTTTTTCCATATCAACAAAGACTGCATAAGTTGACAAGCCCATTAATTTTCTATTTCGAGCGATGCTACTTAAGGTGTAAATGTGTTCTTGACAATTACGGCCAGGTCGAAAGCCATTTTGCTCTTCTACAATTAGATCAATCAGCTCCGTATACTGACCAATTCTTTTGTTAAGTACGGACGAGTAAAGTTTCCCGATACAAGAGATAAGACTAATGGCCCGGTAGTTCAGTGGCACACATGGATCAAGTAGCGCACCTTTCGGTATTGGCTTTATCAGTGCTTTTGACCACAAGGACGGGCAAATGCCTAGACTGAAACATGCTTGGAACAGATCCCGTAATATCGTGAGTATTCTACCTGTTTTCAATACCTCATTTGGAATTAGATCTAGACCGACCGCCTTTTTGTTTTTTAATCTAGAAACGGCAACATGAACCTCAGATAACTCAATATCGTGATTTAAAAATTCATTTGCAACCTCTTCATTTGGATACATCATAGCTTCAACCCTTTCTTTATAAGACATTGCATCTTTATAAAATGAGTTATCGAAGGAGGTAGAATCGCCAACCGACGGATTGTACAGGGACGAAAAGTCCTTTTCCCATACCTTAAGTACTTCTTGAGTTTCCGTGAAACAATGTTCGTCTGTGACAACTCTCATTGGAATATCCTTGTTTGAACGAGGTCCAAGTCGCTTAAGAGTGTCCCAAAATTCCTTGGGATTCTTACTGCTAATATCATCCAGTGTCTTTATCAATGTAGAACTATGCTCTCTCTTTTTTTTTTTTTTTTTTTTTTTTTTTTTTTTTTTTTGCGCATGCGTCGAAAGTTCAGGTAACACGAAAGCAGCAGGGGCAATTAGTGGAATATATGACGGATACGCCCATCTACCAAGATACACTCCCGAACCATCGGGATAATCCTGCCATCAGGAGCAGGAAGGAATATGTCAAATGAACCCAACTGGTCTATTTTCTCCACAAAACGGTCACGAAAAAGTTCATCAGACGACGGTTCCAGTTCGCAAAAGCCGCCATTCAAATGAACGAGGCACCGAGCCAGCAGCAGCTTGGACCGAAAACGACAACCCGTTGCCGCTATGGATAAAGGTAGCGAGTTCGAGCAGCTTAAAACTCTGCTAAGTGAGCTGAAATCTGACCAGACGAAGCTTCGTCAGTCACTGGAACAGCGAATAAGTAACATGGAGGCTGGCCTCAACAAGCGATTGAGCCAGGAATTCAAGGAGTTGAAGGACCATGTGGACATTGAAATTGCAACCGTCAATAATAAGATCGAGCTCCTTGAGAAACGCTTGACCACACTTGAAGAGAGAGGAGGCCTGGCCCAGAGAACGCCGTTTGACCCCGAGGTGACGATCATTGCAATTAACATGCGTCCCAGGCAGGATGAAAATATCTTAGAACGTGCTGAAATTCTCATTCGTGAAGGCATTGGCCTGCCCTCAATCAAACCTCAGCGAGCAACCAGACTCCCTGGGCGTGACAACAAAACCGGTGTCGTCAAAATTGAACTCAGCAATGTGAAAGACAAGATTGCAGTGTTACGAGGTAAACAGAATCTAAAAGACTCCCCTGCGTATCGTAAAGTTTTTTTGCGGCGCGCAATGGACCACACCGAGCGCCTGATACACTTGAACTTTGCGGAAATACTGAAGATGGTACCTGACGGAAATCGTTATCGGCTGAGTGGAAGTGGGCGATTGGTGGCGAAAAGCGACGCACGGGATGTAACCTCGCGACGAGAATCTACCGCCGAAGCCACGGGGCCGTAGGACAGGACACGACCCATCAAGAGATCCATCTCTGTATCATCTTGGAATATAAACGGTTACACCGATCTCAACCGAGATTTGCGAACGGCTGTGATTGACAAGATTTCTAGTGACGTTGTTTGCCTCAGTGAAACTCATCTTCAAGGGAACCAGACTTTGGACATCGCCGGCTACTCCTTCTACGGCAACAACAGAAGCGGAACCCATAAGCGGGCGCGAAAAGGTTCAGGCGGAGTTGGAATACTAGTAAAGAACAACCTCTACGAAGTCTTTGATGTTGAAGTGGTGGACAAATATGAAGGTATTCTCGGAGTACGGTTAAAACATCAATGCACTGATTTCTCTGCTGTAATTTACTCATGTTACCTGCCACCGGAAAATTCGCCCTGGGGTAGAGATGCTGGTTCTTTTTTTGCTCACTTAATTACAGAAATATACTTACAAAGTAATGCCGATTCCATAATCCTTTGTGGTGATTTAAATGCCAGGACGGGTAGAGACCAAGATGTTATATGCGATATAGACGACATTCCACCGAGAGTGGTTCTCGATAAATCTAAGAACAGTCACGGAGACTCATTAATTGTCTTTCTCCATGATATTAAGTTTTGTATGCTGAATGGTAGAGTTGGAGAAGATGATAACTACACGTTTGTATCAACAAGGGGAAAATCTGTTGTAGATTACATGTTGGTTCCTCATGATAGTATCAAGTCATTTGGTAAATTTCGTGTAGATTTGGTAAGTGATCTCGTTGAAAGGTATCGCCTGGAGGAGTTAATTACAGATACATGCAAATTACCTGACCACTCAGTGTTAACAGCCGAATTTGATCTTTGTGACGTCATTATAGACAATAATGAAAGGGAGAACGTTGCCCACCGTAGTGTGGAGAAACCGAAGTATAAACTACGCATGATACCACCGGATTTTCTCTTATCACCCGCTTGGGGTAGAACTGTAAGTCAACTTATTGAAAGGATAGAACAAATCCATGACGGACAGGAGAGTGTTGACCATGTCTATGATGACATGTGTAAAGCTATTACAAAAGAAATGGATGAATATCTCTCACCCACTGTAGGCTGTAACAGAAATACGAGAAAAAGAATCAAATATGGTAAACCGTATTGGACTGATGAACTTACCCAGCTCTGGAAAACTATGTGTTTACGGGAAAAGACTTTCCTGAAATGTAAGGGTAATACTAAAGAGAAGAGTAAGTTGAGAAGGGAATTTCAGGCAGCTAGACATACATTTGACAGGGAGTTACGGAAGGCTAAGAGAGAGCATAGTTCTACATTGATAAAGACACTGGATGATATTAGCAGTAAGAATCCCAAGGAATTTTGGGACACTCTTAAGCGACTTGGACCTCGTTCAAACAAGGATATTCCAATGAGAGTTGTCACAGACGAACATTGTTTCACGGAAACTCAAGAAGTACTTAAGGTATGGGAAAAGGACTTTTCGTCCCTGTACAATCCGTCGGTTGGCGATTCTACCTCCTTCGATAACTCATTTTATAAAGATGCAATGTCTTATAAAGAAAGGGTTGAAGCTATGATGTATCCAAATGAAGAGGTTGCAAATGAATTTTTAAATCACGATATTGAGTTATCTGAGGTTCATGTTGCCGTTTCTAGATTAAAAAACAAAAAGGCGGTCGGTCTAGATCTAATTCCAAATGAGGTATTGAAAACAGGTAGAATACTCACGATATTACGGGATCTGTTCCAAGCATGTTTCAGTCTAGGCATTTGCCCGTCCTTGTGGTCAAAAGCACTGATAAAGCCAATACCGAAAGGTGCGCTACTTGATCCATGTGTGCCACTGAACTACCGGGCCATTAGTCTTATCTCTTGTATCGGGAAACTTTACTCGTCCGTACTTAACAAAAGAATTGGTCAGTATACGGAGCTGATTGATCTAATTGTAGAAGAGCAAAATGGCTTTCGACCTGGCCGTAATTGTCAAGAACACATTTACACCTTAAGTAGCATCGCTCGAAATAGAAAATTAATGGGCTTGTCAACTTATGCAGTCTTTGTTGATATGGAAAAAGCGTTTGACCGTGTCGATCGGGACCTTCTGATGGTTCGTCTTCTTGATTACAATATCAATGGAAAAATCTATGATGCTATAAAGGCGTTGTATATGAACACGGAAGCATGTGTGAAAATCAACGGTCTTCATACGAATTGGTTTCCCGTCACCCATGGTATACGGCAGGGCGATAACCTGTCGCCGACATTGTTTGGTCTCTACATCAACGACTTGGCCCTCAAATTAAAATCTGCGTCGCTCGGAGTCCAAATTGGAGAAGAGGTAGTTTCTATACTTTTATATGCAGATGACATTGTTCTGTTAGCCGAAAGTGAAAGCAACTTGCAAAAGATGTTGTCAATTATGCATGAGTGGTGTATGAAGTGGCGCTTGAAACTGAATGTAAACAAGACTAAAGTTGTCCATTTCCGCCCGCGACGGCGGGCACGCACCTCTGTCACATTTCGATGCGGTGCGGACGTTATTCAGGTGGAAACGAAATACAAATACCTAGGTGTCATATTTGATGAATACCTAGAATTCCTAGAATGCTCCGAAACACTAGCAGATGCCAGTGGCAGGGCTCTGTCTGCCATTATCGCGCGTTTTAAGACAGTAAAAAATGTCGGGTACCACACATATAGCAAATTGTATGAAGCAGGGGTAGTACCAATCATGGATTATGGCTCTGCAGTGTGGGGATACGGTCGTTTTCCTAAATGCAATAATGTCCAAAATCGAGCACTGAGATACTTCATGGGTGTGCACAAGTTTGCACCAATAGCAGCAATAAATGGGGACATGGGATGGATGCTACCTAGATACAGAAGATTTTTATCAATGCTGAAATTATGGAATGAAATAATAAAAATGCCCGATTACCGACTCCCAAAAACAATCTTTAATTGGGAATTGAGTCTAAACTGTAACGGTTGGTGCGCTAGTGTAGAAAATATCTTGAACGATATTGGACAATCTCGGGTATTTGAAACCAAGAGCCAGTGTAACATTGAAGTATCCCGTGAACGTTTAATTAATTTACAACAAGTTGAATGGCGTGCTGAGGTAGAAACTAAACCGAAATTGCGTACCTACGTTAAGTTTAAAGAGTGCTTTGGTACTGAGAAATATCTCTCGTGTTATTCCAACAGGCCGGAAAGATCACTCCTTGCACAGTTGCGCTGTGGAGTGTTACCTATCGAACTAGAAACCGGAAGGTACAAATTAATGGTCGACCCCTCCACCGGAAAGTATCGCAAACTGCGGCCTGAAGAACGAATTTGTAGTCTTTGTTCCATGGGAGAAGTTGAAAACGAGGTTCATTTTGTATGTGTTTGTGATGTATATATGTCATACAGAGAAACGTTGTATAAACACGCATCAAATATCTATCCCACATTTAACATTTTGGACAAAGAAGATCAACTTATATATCTGTTAAAATATTGTTGGAAGCCTCTGACAACTTACCTATCAGCAGCATGGCATATCAGGAAAAATCGGTTGTATCGTTGAGTGATGGTTATATGTTCTGTATGTTATATTTGTTTGTTTACGCTTAGCATAGTTCTCTACATATTATAATAATATTGGACTGAGTAAGAGTATAAATGATAAAGATTATATTGTTCAATCATATTCAATTATATTATTTAACTTGAAGTCACTTATAAGCCATGATGGCTGGGTGAGCTGTATTTTTCTGTTCTTTGTGTTGCGTGTATAGTGTATTATGGGGCTCACAAGTGACTATAATAAACGAAATATCTATCTATCTGTCTCTCGGCGTCACATGGACGCCTTCAACTGGTCGTGTGACGTCGCGACGACTATACAACTGCCGCTCGTCGTCTAAGCGACGTCACTACATCGTCGTGTGCCCGCTGGAATTACCCTGATTTCCAGCTCTGCGGTGTCTGACAATATTTGGCCTATGTATAACAGATCGGCTGAGGAACGCTGGCCTGGACGCGCTATTGATATGTGGCTGAGGAACGCTGGCATGGACGCGCTATTAATATGTGGCTGAGGAACGCTGGCCTGGACGCGCTATTGATATGTGGCTGAGGAACGCTAGCCTGGACGCGCTATTGATATGTGGCTGAGGAACGCTAGCCTGGACGCGCTATTGATATGTGGCTGAGGAACGCTGGCCTGGACGCGCTATTGATATGCGGCTGAGGAACGCTGGCCTGGACGCGCTATTGATATGTGGCTGAGGAACGCTAGCCTGGACGCGCTATTGATATGTGGCTGAGGAACGCTGGCCTGGACGCGCTATTGATATGTGGCTGAGGAACGCTAGCCTGGACGCGCTATTGATATGTGGCTGAGGAACGCTAGCCTGGACGCGCTATTGATATGTGGCTGAGGAACGCTAGCCTGGACGCGATATTGATATGTGGCTGAGGAACGCTAGCCTGGACGCGCTATTGATATGTGGCTGAGGAACGCTGGCCTGGACGCGCTATTGATATGTGGCTGAGGAACGCTGGCCTGGACGCGCTATTGATATGTGGCTGAGGAACGCTGGCCTGGACGCGCTATTGACATGTGGATGAGGAACGCTGGCCTGGACGCGCTATTGATATGTGGCTGAGGAACGCTGGCCTGGACGCGCTATTGATATGTAGCTGAGGAACGCTGGCCTGGACGCGCTATTGATATGTGGCTGAGGAACGCTGGCCTGAACGCGCTATTGATATGTGGCTGAGGAACGCTGGCCTGGACGCGCTATTGATATGTGGCTGAGGAACGCTGGCCTGGACGCGCTATTGATATGTGGCTGAGGAACGCTGGCCTGGACGCGCTATTGATATGTGGCTGAGGAACGCTGGCCTGAACGCGCTATTGATATGCGGCTGAGGAACGCTGGCCTGGACGCGCTATTCATATGTGGCTGAGGAACGCTGGCCTGGACGCGCTATTCATATGTGGCTGAGGAACGCTGGCCTGGACGCGCTATTGATATGTGGCTGAGGCACGCTGGCCTGGACGCGCTATTCATATGTGGCTGAGGAACGCTGGCCTGGACACGCTATTCATATGTGGCTGAGGAACGCTGGCCTGGACGCGCTATTGATATGTGGCTGAGGAACGCTGGCCTGGACGCGCTATTGATATGTGGCTGAGGAACGCTGGCCTGGACGCGCTATTGATATGTGGCTGAGGAACGCTGGCCTGGACGCGCTATTGATATGTGGCTGAGGAACGCTGGCCTGGACGTGCTATTGATATGTGGCTGAGGAACGCTGGCCTGGACGCGCTATTGATATGTGGCTGAGGAACGCTGGCCTGGACGCGCTATTGATATGTGGCTGAGGAACGCTGGCCTGGACGCGCTATTGATATGTGGCTGAGGAACGCTAGCCTGGACGCGCTATTGATATGTGGCTGAGGAACGCTGGCCTGGACGCGCTATTGATATGTGGCTGAGGAACGCTGGCCTGGACGCGCTATTGATATGTGGCTGAGGAACGCTAGCCTGGACGCGCTATTGATATGTGGCTGAGGAACGCTGGCCTGGACGCGCTATTGGTATGTGGCTGAGGAACGCTGGCATGGACGCGCTATTGATATGTGGCTGAGGAACGCTGGCCTGGACGCGCTATTGATATGTGGCTGAGGAACGCTAGCCTGGACGCGCTATTGATATGTGGCTGAGGAACGCTGGCCTGGACGCGCTATTGATATGTGGCTGAGGAACGCTAGCCTGGACGCGCTATTGATATGTGGCTGAGGAACGCTGGCATGGACGCGCTATTGATATGTGGCTGAGGAACGCTAGCCTGGACGCGCTATTGATATGTGGCTGAGGAACGCTGGCCTGGACGCGCTATTGATATGTGGCTGAGGAACGCTAGCCTGGACGCGCTATTAATATGTGGCTGAGGAACGCTGGCCTGGACGCGCTATTGATATGTGGCTGAGGAACGCTGGTCTGGACGCGCTATTGATATGTGGCTGAGGAACGCTGGCCTGGACGCGCTATTGATATGTGGCTGAGGAACGCTGGCCTGGACGCGCTATTAATATGTGGCTGAGGAACGCTGGCCTGGACGCGCTATTGATATGTGGCTGAGGAACGCTGGCCTGGACGCGCTATTGATATGTGGCTGAGGAACGCTGGCCTGGACGCGCTATTGATATGTGGCTGAGGAACGCTGGCCTGGACGCGCTATTGATATGTGGCTGAGGAACGCTAGCCTGGACGCGCTATTAATATGTGGCTGAGGAACGCTGGCCTGGACGCGCTATTGATATGTGGCTGAGGAACGCTAGCCTGGACGCGCTATTGATATGTGGCTGAGGAACGCTGGCATGGACGCGCTATTAATATGTGGCTGAGGAACGCTGGCCTGGACGCGCTATTGATATGTGGCTGAGGAACGCTAGCCTGGACGCGCTATTGATATGTGGCTGAGGAACGCTGGCATGGACGCGCTATTAATATGTGGCTGAGGAACGCTGGCATGGACGCGCTATTGATATGTGGCTGAGGAACGCTAGCCTGGACGCGCTATTGATATGTGGCTGAGGAACGCTGGCCTGGACGCGCTATTGATATGTGGCTGAGGAACGCTAGCCTGGACGCGCTATTGATATGTGGCTGAGGAACGCTAGCCTGGACGCGCTATTGATATGTGGCTGAGGAACGCTGGCCTGGACGCGCTATTGATATGTGGCTGAGGAACGCTGGCCTGGACGCGCTATTGATATGTGGCTGAGGAACGCTGGCCTGGACGCGCTATTGATATGTGGCTGAGGAACGCTAGCCTGGACGCGCTATTGATATGTGGCTGAGGAACGCTAGCCTGGACGCGCTATTGATATGTGGCTGAGGAACGCTGGCCTGGACGCGCTATTGATATGTGGCTGAGGAACGCTAGCCTGGACGCGCTATTGATATGTGGCTGAGGAACGCTGGCCTGGACGCGCTATTGATATGTGGCTGAGGAACGCTGGCCTGGACGCGCTATTGATATGTGGCTGAGGAACGCTAGCCTGGACGCGCTATTGATATGTGGCTGAGGAACGCTGGCCTGGACGCGCTATTGATATGTGGCTGAGGAACGCTGGCCTGGACGCGCTATTGATATGTGGCTGAGGAACGCTAGCCTGGACGCGCTATTAATATGTGAGTCGCGTCCGCGTAAAGGCACAGTCAAGAAACGTGCCTGGAGAATGTCAGGTGGGACAACACCGCAGCTTAATAATGGAAGAAGTACCCGTAACGAGCTACGTTTTTTCAGCATTAAAACAAGTTGACAACAAAGTGTTGCTATGACTCCGTAGCAGGTAGTCTAAGGTCCGTGTTTGTCTGGGAAATCACATTCGATACCACCGACGACGAGAATTCCGATCTCACAGACGCTCACATCGTGCAAACAAAATACTTTAATGCGCATTCGCTGTGGAAGTAAAGCCCACCGCCTCGTTGTGGCCAGGTAGGTAACTATCGTACTTCATGGCCTCAGGCCCACGGTACATAGATAATACAAACAACTTCAACGAGACCGACCCTTTCATCACACAGTTCTCTTATCAAAGGCGTTATGAAAAAAGCGACCTATCCTGTAAAGCTGACCGGCATCAGTCGTTCTTATAATTCTACACAATTGAAAATAGGGACAATTAACTGCTTCCAGCAGAAGTCCCTGGCGCAGATCCTTGTAATACTCACATATCCGTAGAAGGTGGGTGATACTCATTTTCTAAAGATGTCCATTTGGAACGTTCTACACGTCAATAATTTCTGATATTTACGACTGCAAGGGATTTATCTGACTCCAGTAGGCTCTTAAACGAACAGTAAGGTTGAATTTTGCTTGTGCTATTAACTGTACTGTGCCATTCCTGAGTCCCGCAGTCTTTCAATCGCTGTCGAAACATAGGAAAACATATATTTGCAACCGACTGTACGACTTTTGAAAGTCTTCCATACGAACCAACTTAATCCAGTACTTGACGGACTTTAACAAGTAACTGGTGTACAATGGCTCTCTTCTAGCCCCAGTTCTGTGGCTGTAGGACGGGCAAAAATCTGACAGGGCCCGTCTACAGCCACAGAGCCAAGCAAGCCTGTGACCGCGGAACGCCTTGGGTTGCCGTCTAACCGCATCTCTGTGAAACAAACTAAGCAACACTCACCGCCAAATCCAGTATTTTTTAACTCCATAGATGTTATGTTACTGGGTAGCACCGTTGATGTCGTTCAACAGACTCGATGTTCCATGACATGTCCATCTTTTCCCACACAACAAATTTCGAATCGCCCGCTCACTCGCCGCTTGTCTTGGCGGAAGTTGTTAACTGCTCGCGTCGCGCGCAGAGCCAGAGCGAATATTTATCAACAATTACACGTGGACCGGCAACTCAGCCACCTTCCGCATGTGGAGTGCATTTGACATTTCAACAGTGCGCAATTATTACTCCCTTTAGTGGCGGATCCAAGGGGTGGGGGGGACGAGCCAAGTACTGTTAAATTAGTTGTTTTAAGTAAAATATTCGCACACGGGGTCTGGCGCCCCCCCCCCCCCCCCACCACACTTTCACAAATTTCTGGAGCCGCCACTGTTGCACTTTCATGTTTATATTGTGGCAGTTCACATGCACGGACCCCCCCCCCCCCCACCTCTCTCTCAAAATGAAAATTGGAGGCAGATCGACGCAGCTCAACAATTGACAGGGGGCTCTCAAAATGTGTAACGGAGGGGGAGGGGGACAATGTGCGTTCATTTTTTCATTGAGGGGGGGGGGGGCAAGGGGTTGTGATTTCGTGCTGGCTTGTCACTTATTTTTACGTACATTGTATTTACGTTTACGAGGCAGTCTAAACTTAGACCGTTTGTCGATCTTCCTTTACACACATTTCTTTAATGGAACCCCCGGTCCACGTGTCATTGTTGATACACTGGCCACAGACAAATCTAGATACGCGCCGAAGATGGGGTGGTGATTTTTAGTAGGGTAAATCGCCCTTTTACGTTTTTGCAGGTCTGAAGGTTTACGGTTTGAACCTCAGGTGACAAATCGAAATCACACGCCATAGGGGAAGGGCGGGGGGGGGGGACAAGGCGGCGTCGTGTTCCCAGATCACGAAAAATTAATTTCTTTACTTCCAGGCCACGATAAAAAAAACCTCCCCGCGTACAATCAAAGGGCGTAAAAAGGAAGCATGATACAAAATTTACGATTTCCCGATTCACGGTTATTTTATATGAAAAGTCTCAATTCACGATTCATGAAAATCCTTGATCACGCCGTCAGCCAATGCTTCCCCCCCCCCCAATATGACTGCAGGCCCACGTGTGATTGTTGACTATATTCGCTGTGGCTCTGCGCGCGACTGGAGCAGTTCACAACTTCCGCCAAGATGAGCGGCGAGTGAGCGGGCGATTCGAAATTTGTTGCGTGGGAAGAGATGGACATGTCATGGAACATCGGGTCTGTTGAAAGATACCAACGATACTATCCAGTAACATAACATCAATGGAGTTAAAAAATACTGGATTTGGCGGTGAGTGTTGCTTAGTTTGTTTCACAGAGATGAGGTGAGACGGCAACCCAAGGCGTTCCGCGGTCACAGACTTGCTTGGCACTGTGGCTGTAGACGGGCCCTGTCAGATTTTTGCCCGTCCTACAGCCACAGAACTGGGGCTAGCTCTCTTCCACATTCACCTAGAGCTGCCACATTGCTGGTTGTCGAGTCGATATTTGGATGTTTACTCTAATGACTGATAATTCACAGAACTGTTTCGAAACATTATCTGGTGTTGTAGTCTACCTACTGTGTTCAAACACTCACTTAGATCACATAAACACGTTTGGAACGTTTTCATCCAGATAGACCCCATGACAATCACTGGGTTCACCTAATTCCAAGAACTGATTCAAGAATATTAAGAAGAAAATAAGACTGATTTTATGGCCTGGTGATTCCCCTCAGTACGTATGCTAGGGGCAATCGTCTAATATTTACATTTTGAAGGTAGAAATGCTATGAAATATATTGTTTTATGTATTTTTCAAGCGACAACATTCGAGTCATTGGTAATTATATCGAAATATTGAAGTGAACTGAAGCAATAAAGTCACATCGTATGCCATGTTACCTCACACGTCGTTGCCACATGCAGCTCACGTTTGAGCTGTCAAATGGCTTGACAGTTATCTAGATTCAAGGTACCGGCATGTCATTGAAGTAAACAATTAACTGTAGGGTGCCACAGCATCTACTCGCGGTCCTCTGTTGTTCTTCATGTACATGTATATCAATGATATTGCTCCGGTCAGTGCGAAACTATTCAGTATAAATTCAGCCCGAATTTAATATGGAAATGTTCTACATGTCCGAAACCAACATATTCATAAGTATGCAACAAAATCGTCAAATAACTTTAAAAAAAAATCGTGTTGTCTTTTATTTCCAAGATATATGAAAAATATTGGGTGACCAGCTTATGTCCTTTATGTAGCCCAGATAATCGCCTAGCCTATTTAGAAACGGACACATCTGGCAAAGCTTACTGATGCGCTTTATTGAAGACCTAAGTATTAGATAATAATCAAGTTATCGAAACCAGATTCATACTCTCCAAAGCAATCGTTCGATTGTCTTTCACACAGACAAGAATTACTAAGATGAACGCTCACGGCATCAGTAAGCAATATTGTTCACCAGCTGCAAGCTATCTTACGAACCGCCAACCGAGGGTAAAACTAGAACATAATGGTAGAGAGTGGCTTTCTCTCAGAGAAGGAGCACCGCAGGGTCATGAATGACCGGATAGTGACGATACCACCGTGGGGGCTCAAGTTAAGGAGGCTAACGACGTTGAATTAACTCTAGATAAGGCATTTTTGGAAATAACATTAAGGTTCGTCGATAATTGCAGGAAAGCCAATCGCAGTAAATGCCAAGTAACCGTGTTGGAAAGGAGAAACGAATTGACAATCGTTTTCGATAGCTGGAACCGAACTGGCAGCGGCACAAGAAGTAACATTGCTAGGTATTGAAATAGAAGTCAAAGTAAATCCCATCTCATATATATCAAGCTAAAGCCAAAAATCGGGTAAAGGTTTCATTGTATTAGCCCATAATGTCTAATTTAATGTATGTTGAAAGCATTTCTTCATATTTTAATTAATGTAATTTTAGATCAGAATGCGTATTGACGACGAGTTGAAGATGAGAACTGGTACGCCATTGCTATATGTTGAACGCTTGAACGGCATAGCATTAAAAGTATCAAGATCGGGCTACGTCACATTCTTACCATAACTTAATGGAAAGCCACGTTGAAAAATGGACTATGTATAAGCCACGTGATAACTTAACAAGATACGGCCACATTTCCGTGAATTCTCAAGACAGCAAGCTCCTAAATATGCTCAACAAGGAAACAAAATCAGTCAAATTCGCCAAACAAATTTGCCGAACAATGCCTTCAAACGTTATCTTATGCTATCTTAACTTACGTCAGCAGAACACGGCAGTTTATCATCACTGCGTCTAAGCTTGATGCCACTTAAGTATTTACTTGGCTTGGCATAGTTTGTTGACTGCAAAGTGTATGTTTGTCAGTGGCAATTAATCACTGATTTATTTAGTAAAAGATTGTTTTTCCTTTCGATGCAATTGAGTAGCATTATTGGTTTAAAAGGCAAATCATGTATGTCAATATCCAGTAGTTTGCATGGTTGCTTAACAGTGTTAGCATCGACGGTATGCTAATCGAGCTAATTGATATTATGTGCACTGACATCATACGAGCATGAAGCGTGATAGGCAATAAAAGATGCCTGCTTTAAGTATCGCTTCACTGTAGTGCACAGGACGTACTAAAATTGGTAGTAATTTTGGCCCGTCGTTCTTCCCTATAAAACCATGTAGCAGGTACAAGTTAGGTGCTCATATTAATACCATATATGTCATTGTTGGACGTGTCACTTTTTCACATGCACTCTGTACTCGTCTAGGAGATTGGGAAGTGGGCGAGCAAGGCTTTAAATTATTAACCGACGGCGGCCATCATCATGAGAAGAAAGGATCAGTTTTGTTGCAGCAAATGAGCAAATGGTGGGCGGTGGGGTCATTAAAGAAAAGTATGCATGGCTAGGTTGGCGGTGGTGTCATTAAAGTAGAGTGTGCCTGGCTGGGTGAGCGGTGGGGTCATTAAAGAAAAGTATGCATTGCTGGGTGGGCGGTGGGGTCATTAAAGAAAAGTATGCATGGCTAGGTTGGCGGTGGGGTCATTAAAGTACAGTGTGCCTGGCTGGGTGAGCGGTGGGGTCATTGTAGAAAAGCATGCATGGCTGAGTGGGCGGTGGGGTCATTAAAGAAAAGTATGCATGGCTGGGTTGGCGGTGGGGTCATTAAAGTAATGTGTGTGAGACTGAACTGGCGATGGGGTCATTAAAGTAATGAGTGCCTGGCTTGGTTGGTGCTGGGGTCATTAAAGTGGTGTATTTGACGGTGTCGGCTGGTCATTGTGCACCAACGAGCAGTCTCATGTGTCGTCATAGCGTAAAGTTAAAGAGCAACAGTTTCTCATCCGTTGTTATTCCGTGATTATTCGGTCCGTCGGTTCGTTATTCAATAGTATTTCAGTGATCGAGTTCTTCACACCCTTCACTTGGTCACAACGTGCCACAGGTGAGTGGAGCGCGAGAGAGCAAATGCTAGATCGCGCGAACGCTAGAGCAAGAAGCAGGAACGCGAGGGCGAGAGGGAGAGCACGAGAACGCGAGGACGAGCGGGAGAGCATGAGGACGCAAGGGCGAGAGAGGGGGTACGAGAACGCGAGGGCGAGAGGGAGAGCACGAGAACGCGAGGGCGAGAGGGAGAGCGGGTGAACGCGAGGGCGAGAGGGAGAGCACGAGACCGCGAGGGCGACAGGGAGAGCACGAGAACGCGAGGGCGAGAGGGAGAGCACGAGAACGCGAGGGCGAGAGGGTGAGCACGACAACGCGAGGGCGAGAGGGAGAGCGCGTGAACGCGAGGGCGAGAAAGAGAGCACGAGAACGCGAGGGCGAGAGGGAGAGCACGACAACGCAAGGGCGAGAGCGAGAGCACGAGAACGCCAGGGTGAGAAAGAGAGCGCGAGAACGCGAGGGTGAGAGGGAGAGCACGAGACCGCGAGGGCGACAGGGAGAGCACGAGAACGCGAGGGCGAGAGGGAGAGCACGAAAACGCGAGGGCGAGAGGGTGAGCACGAGAACGCGAGGGTGAGAGGGAGAGCACGACAACGCGAGGGCGAGAGGGAGAGCGCGTGAACGCGAGGGCGAGAGGGAGAGCAAGAGAACGCGAGGGTGAGAGCGAGAGCACGAGAACGCGAGGACGAGAGCTAGATGACGAGAACGCCAGGGCGAGAGAGAGAGCGCGAGAACGCGAGGGCGAGAGGGAGAGTACGAGAACGCGAGGGCGGGAGGGAGAGCACGAGAATGCGAGGGTGAGAGGGAGAGCACGAGAATGCGATGGCGACAGGGAGAACTCAAGAACGCCGGGGTGAGACGGAGAGCACAAGAACGCCATGGCGAGAGAGAGAGCGCGAGAACGCGAGGGCGAGAGGGAGAGCACGAGAACGCGAGGGCGAGAGCGAGAGGGCGAGAACGCGAGGGCGAGAGGGAGAGCGCGTGAATGCGAGGGCTAGAGGGAGAGCCCGAGAGCGCAAGGGCGAGAGGGAGAGCATGAGAACGCGGGAGCGAGAGGGGGAGCACGAGAACGCGAGGGTGAGAGGGAGAGCACGAGGCCGCGAGGGCGAGAGGGAGAGCACGAGAACGCGAGGGCGACAGAGAGAGCACGAGAACGCGAGGGTGAGCGGGAGAGCACGAGAACGCAAGGGCGAGAGGGGGAGCACGAGAACGCCAGGGCGAGATGGGGAGCACGAAAACGCGAGGCCGAGAGGGTGAGCACGAGAACGCAAGGGCGAGAGGGGGAGCACGAGAACGCAAGGGCGAGATGGGGAGCACGAGAACGCGAGGCCTAGAGGGAGAGCACGAGAATGCGAGGGCGCGAGGGAGAGCACGAGAACGCGAGGGCGAGCGAGAGAGCATGAGAACGCAAGGGCGAGAGGGGGGGCACGAGAACGCAAGAGCGAGAGGGAGAGCACGAGAACGCGAGGGCGAGAGCGAGAGGGAGAGCACGAGAACACCAGGGGGAGAAAGAGAGTGCGAGAACGCCAGGGCGAGAGGGAGAGCGCGAGAACGCGAGGGCCAGAGGGAGAGCGCGTGAACGCGAGGGCGAGAGGGAGAGCACGAGACCGCGAGGGCGAGAGCGAGAGCACGAGAACACAAGGGCGAGAGCTAGATGACGAGAACGCCAGGGCGAGAGAGAGAGCGCGTGAACGCGAGGGCGAGAGGGAGAGCGCGTGAACGCGAGGGTGAGAGGGAGAGTACGAGAACGCGAGAGGGAGAGCACGAAAACGCGAGGGCGAGAGGGAGAGCACGAGAATGCGAGAGTGCGAGGGAGAGCGCCTGAACGCGAGGGCGAGAGGGAGAACACGAGAACGCCGGGGCGAGACGGAGAGCACGAGAACGCCATGGCGAGAGAGAGAGCGCGACAACGCGAGGGCCAGAGGGAGAGCGCGAGAATGCGAGGGCTAGAGCGAGAGCGCGAGAATGCGAGGGCTAGAGCGAGGGCCCGAGTTGGCAAAGGCGAGAGGGAGAGCATGAGAACGCGAGAGCGAGAGGGAGAGCACGAGAACGCGAGGGCGAGAGGGAGAGCGCAAGGACGCGAGGATGAGAGGCAGAGCACGAGAACGCGAGGGCGAGAGAGAGAGCGCGAGAACGCGAGGGCGAGAGGGAAAGCACGCGGCTGCGAGGACGGGAGGGAGAGCACGAGAACGCGAGAGCACGAGAATGCAAGGGCGAGAGGGAGAGCGCGAGAACGCGAGGGAGAGCGCGAGAGTGTGAGCACGCGAGGGCGAGAGGGAGAGCCTGAGAACGCGAGGGCGAGAGCACCCCACCTCGAAAGCTATTATATGATGTATAATCTACTTACATATATCGACCTCGATCGTGAGAAATTGGGCGGACATTTTGCAACGGGCGGACACTTCGCAACGGCGAAAGTTGATTTGGGCGGACATATTGCAACGGGCGGACACTTCGCAACGGCGAAAGTTGATTTGGGCGGACATTTTGTGAATGAATGAATGAATGAAATGTTGGTGTTTTAGGCCACTTTTGTGCACATACAGGCTAAATTGGGCCAAGGAACCTCCCGGGACGATGAAGGATGAAGGAAAGAATAATGCCCCAGATTAGGTGCCCGAGCCCGGATTCGAACCCAGGACCTATTGATCTGCGGTCTAGTGCGCTAACCACTACACCAGGGAGGCCCCCCGGACATTTTGTGAAAACGAAAGTTGTTTTGGGCAGGACGTACTGCAACGCAAATCGGGAGGGGATATTTTGCAACGTAACAACGTGGAAGATTGGGTGAAAGGCACGTCTTCTGTTTCATCCCTAAACGAGGGAAACGCCATCGCCCCTTCCCGCCCATGCAGCCCCGAAAACCAGCCTACTTATAGATTAAATGAAAAAAAGTTATTCTATCAGCCATGGCAAAGCAACGCGCCTATTTAAAGATTAAATGAGTTAAATGAAGTTGGACTTGTAACCCATCAATGAAGTATCAATGTTGTTACATGTATTTATTTTAGCGACCTTGACTCTAGACGAACTCAGCCTTTTCATTGGCAACAGGTGCCCACTGGCAACGCGTCAAACAAGTCCGTGTAGCAAGAGAAATTCGCTTAGGCAGTGTGCCTGTTTTCCAATTGCCAATAACAATATGTTTAAACTAAGGCGTCAAATCATATGTCATCAAGTCATATGTTATCATCGTTAACAGCGCGTTGTTGAGATCAATTACCTTCCCCACAGCTGGTGGCTGACACCTTGCTTTTTATAATTTGTCCATTATCCATATAATCAATATCATACTAATAGACCATTAGTCCTATGTCCTATGTTAGGAGAAATGCATGGATAGTTGTCTTAAATCACATGTTCAATTCACGACCATATGAATTACAGGTCGGTAGAAAACGTTTCTAATATGTGCATTTAATTATACAATTCTATAACAATGATAGAATTGAATATATATTTCTGGGTAACAATGGACTTATAATTGTCAATGGCCCTTTATTTCCACTCAGATGTTGAATCTGACTAATGCATTCATCTTAGAACAAACAGGTAATTGAAGTAAGAATTATTATCTCTACAATTAACCGTGCACATTATTAAGAGTTTTCGAGGTTTAGACGTTAAGCAATGTTTTGAAGATTTTCCCAAAAAATTATCCCGCCAGTAGTTACTTGTGGAGCCGAGATGTCGGGACATGATGTTAAATATTGTAGTTCATAACAATTTCTTAGTAATTAATATACGATGTACCAGCACGTCCATGAAGTATTGAGTTTTCAGCAATGCCGGGTGATTAATAGTTGTGAATGCGAAGGTCGTTAAAATGTCAAAGAATGCAACCTATTGTATCCTTTGGTATACAGTGTAATTGTTCTAGTTTGAGGCTATCGCTAGTAAATTGTGTATCTCTGTTGTTACCTTTTGCATGGCGGATTCTGGCAGTGGAACATTGGAGTAACACATGGGATACCATTGATAGCTTAACCATCGCACTGTAGTTATGGTCTGCATGCATTATCGCCGTACGCTATCACAAGGTCAAGGTGGGGATGAAGCCTCCACCTTCTTCTACGCGCGAACCAACGAAATGTATTATTGTAGCAAACAGTTAGGTGCACGTAAAATAATACGTGAGCTATGCTGAAAGAATGGTTCGCCGTAACATGGAAAAACGACCCTCCCACCCCCCCTCCTCCACCCCACACACCACCATCCTCACTCCGCGCGGAGATGTTGGCGCCGCTCGATGTCGAGAACAAACAATTTAAGACATGTGCCCTAATATTGTTGTATCCATATAAGGCACGGCCGCATCGCGTAACGTCATGATCATATGTTGTTTCTTCTACAGTAACACTACTTTATAGAAATCATCGGTTCTCCCTGACGAATTCACAGCCGACCTGATGCCATGGATGCAACTACGTGTTGTTACCCGGCGCCTCGCTTGCCACTGCGATGGCAAGCCGTCGTAATTGTGAGTTTGACCGCTTTCGTGTATATAACGAGGCTGGCGGGCCCACCATCAGGACGAATACAGGCGGGTTCGGTCGATGCATCCGGCGCAAGGAGCCCTTCTGAGTCCGGTGTACCGGTCGGTAAACCGGTTTGTACCCCGGCGGTGTTCCGCGATCATTACGCCAGAGAAGAATACTTCCCTTCCGGTGGTGGATGGGTGGGAAAGGACAATGCAGCTCGCTATGAACCTGATATATGCCGCCTCCGACCGCTGTCACTGAAAGCCGAGACGCTGAAGACGTGCCTATCACGCAAGAAGATTAAGTCCATCGTTGTGTTGGGTGCCTCACAGGGCAAGAAATACTCTCTGGGATTTTCGGCGCAACTGAACAATGTCTTCAGCAGGTATGAGTTGCTGAAGATAGAAACCCCCGTAGATAGAACGCACGAGGCGGCCTACTTCGCTGACGGTGACCAGTACATCTTGGAGCGACTCTGGCCCCAGCCTCGTCACTGCGGCGGTTGTGAGGCCTTCAAGGGGAGGTTCTACGAGGAAGGTGGCACCCAAAGCGTTCTGTTTGAGTACCTCGGCATGGACGACCTCCTGGACAGCACCCTGAGACTCTACGTTCCTGAGGCTCGCGAGAAATCTATCGAGATACACCAGGAGTTTTTGTTCCGGCATTACTTGGCACGTGACCCCCCTGATCTCGTCATAATTTCGCCAGCGTTAAATCACCAAAAATTTAAGAGTTCCCCGGAAAAGTTTGCAGCCGATTTCAAACACTTCCGCAGCTTGATCCAGATTTACCTTCCTCCCACCACCAGGACGCTTTGGATGCCGGGATTGAGCGAGCGTGAAAACGCCAATGCCAGCAATCCTAAGCAATACAAGAACCGTCGCGTGGACGGCCTGTTGGCCTCAGAGGCCATAGACCGACTGAATCATGTCCTCTACGACATCCTAGCTCCCGACTTATTAAATCCTGACGGACTAGTGCTCGGCTTTATGGATATGGTTCGAGTTTCCGACGCCTGTCCCCAGGAATGGTGGCCCAGTAGAGTTCACTTGGAAAAGGTCTTTTATCAAAAGATATCTGCTCATGTCCTCGAGTTTCTTTGCGGTGACATATGACTAATATTTTGCGTAATACGATGGTCAATTTTAATTAGATTTTAAAATTCCTCTTTGTTACCCGGCATTCGCGCTTGAGAATGAATATCCCTATATTTTACATCGGGAAAAGCGCATCGAAACCTTTTTACATAACAGTTTCAGTAGCTCGAAATATATTCTCTCTATTCTCTACCACCGTCTGGTGACTCGTTATCAGCGTATCGACATACGACCTATTCACTTGACGTCTTGGTTTTCCATGATAGTCACCTCTATGATTGAACAATTAGATTGAAGTGTCACTAAGGCTGCAGGCTTGTTGAGTGAGACTCATAATGACAAAGGTAACTACATTTGGATGCACAGTGTATACAAATAAAGTCGTTTTCGCCGAAGGGAATCGTTGCTTATTATCTGTTGGTTTGTAAGGAATACTTACCGCATATTTTGACCGGCGTCCAGCGCATCGTCGATTTATGATGACCACTTTCCGGGCCGACTTGGCCGGTTGTTATTTATTACTCGTCTGTTTACAGAACGGTTCAAGGCCAACCCGCTCCTAAATTTCAGAAAGTAGTAAAGTATGCGCCCCCCCCCCCCACCCTCCCTACTCCCCCACCAACCAATCCTGGGCTTCTCGATGGAACTACCAAGTCAAGGAATCGCCACTTCCCAGGGCATCAGACGGTTTGCCATCTTAAAGTCTTGCCATCTTGACGTCTTGCCGTGAAATGTTTGTTTAATTAACAAGCTCTAGCGACAGAGTTTTGGCCGCCATTTTGTCGGGGACGACTTTCGCGGTCCGACCCGTTTCGACGTGATGCCTCGCGTCGCCCTGCTAGGGTTTAACTATGCCAAGGAGAGAAGATAACAGTGCAAAATGGATTATCCCCCCCGCCCCCATCCCATCCCATCCCATATTAGGTCCTATCCTTCCCAAAGTACATCATACCACGTCAGCGATCACCGCAGTGATGAGTCTCGCATGGTATATGTAAAGATCTCAGCCTCATCAAGCCTAGAAGAGGTGAAATGTCTTACAAGCAGAGAGGCAGATCCAGGATTTTAACTCACATATTGTCTCTGATATGTCAATGACGTCATTGTCAGGGAAGGTCTCTTGGCTCTATTTCGCCACCATGTACATACAACTGGCCAAAAACGCCAACATTCCATTTCATGTCATATCAATGAGAGTCGGCAATTACGACGTGCGCTAAAAGATTAGTATTGATTTCCCCTGGGATATAATAGACCGATCCAGGCCGTCAATCATTAACTGACGTCACTGCTGCTTGTATCCAATCATGTGCCGCAAAAAGCGCTTCCACGTGTGTTAGTCGGACAAACAAGTCGGACAAGCAAAACAGCATGTCACTGTGTTGTCAGAGATGAGTACTTCTCACTTGTACCTACACGACTCACGACTAGAAAAAGGACTGAATCGTTGGCGGGGCTTAGTGTCGGAGTGTGGATGGGTCTATTACCCTAATGTGACAACAGGCCTTTGACAGCAGGCCTTTACCGACTGAGGGGTGTTTGTGCTGATCTGCTGGCCGCTAACACCGAATCATTTATTATTATCAGATTATTCTTTGCTTGCTTGTAATATGTCATCGGACACGGTCACTGCACCGCCAACTTGGCTTAAAAGTGTAGCTTTGCCTACGATACGATGCCAACGGGACTTTGTTTGGACTCGGAGGATTCATAACATAACAAATCATGAAAACATGATAACATATCCAAAGGGCTAAAGGTAATTAAGTCATCCATATATCCAGATAGCCGTACAAACGGACGCCCCGCTAGCTGTTACCCAGATTGCATCAAGTGTCGTACTCACTCTCCAAACCAGGAGACGCTGTACGTCGTCTACCGCTGAAGTGTCTGTCTATCGTTGGGACGACTGTGATGTTTTATGAATGAGAAGTTGTATACAGACGCGGTGTTCGATCACATCAATGGCACTTGACTGACTGACTGATGAGATCTCACACAAGTGGCCTTTGTTGGGCGATAACATTGGCATGTAGTATAATATATAATTAGGGTGTACACGCCAAAGTGGTGACATAAGGACGTGGCTTGGGATCATATTATGCTGGGTATCGTATCGTGGTGCACGCCACTCATGTTCAAATGTCTGCCATGGAGACTGCGTGAAACTGTCCGGGGTAGGTGATGTAGGCATCCTGTCGCCACTGGAATAAACAGCCAATAACTTACGCCGTATGTCATGACATGGTAGCCAGTGAGTGGGCTTACAGGTAGCGTACAGGTTATATTATTATACAGCCTACTTACAGACGTGTATAAGGAAAGCGGGACAAGAGTTTGTAGACGGATCTCGAATCTGAGAAATATTGTGTTCGGCGACAACGGCGGTCACGCAGGCCCCGATGCATGCCGGGAAGCGAGCCACCCAGATGGCCGGGATGCCCGATACTTTGCGAGGTCAAGGTCATCAGGATTATGGTCCAGGACATGACCGTGCTTACGACTGGGGAGATGGACCGAGTGTCAACAAGCACGGGAAGACGTCCGATCTCCGATCATTAAACAAGGGTGCTGACTCCAGGGTAGACACACATGTTAAGCCTACAGACGTCTTACGCTACACCGCCAAGCATGACGCGCCTCGATACTCCATATACAGCCCACAAAATGTGCGTGATAGACGCACAAACGTGACAGACGCCACATCCCACATCTATCCGCACCCGAGCGGACCCAGGCGCAGCAAGGACCCTAAGGTGAAAGGAAATGACGTCAAATCCTACAATCCAGGATATGGAATCCAGATAAATAGTAATCTAACAGACGCCATTCCACAGACTATAGGTGGTGACCCTTTCCTAGATACACGGGGACTTGATGGAAGTCCAAACATCCGTAGTAACCCCGATGGGGCAAAGAAGGGTCCCTACCTCTATAACTATAGCACCAACGAGCGTCCATCGAGGGACCCGAAGTCTCCGGGGTATAGTCCCACCGCGACTGGGGCCGATCTCCCCGTAGCGCTCATGGAATTTAGATACAAAACCAATGGCCCCGTCATTCTCATCTACAAGCAGGATATCACCAAGGTCAAGGTCGACGTCATCGTCAACGGGGCCAACGCTCATCTCCGCCATGGGGGAGGCGTTGCCAGGGCGATCGCGGACGCCGCCGGGTCAGAGCTGACCAGAGCCAGTGAGGACATTGTCGCCAGACACGGACCCGTGCCTGTCTCTGGCTGTGTGGCCACGCCGGCGGGTCGGCTGCCCTGTCAGGGCGTCCTCCACGCCGTGGGTCCCAAGTGGACGGACACCCTAGAGAAGAAGGCGGCCCGGCAGCTGCAGGACACCTTCGTCCGCATACTCGAGTTCTGTTACGCAGAACGCGTCACGTCGATAGCTATACCGCCCATTAGTGCAGGTGAGTTATTGAACCATGTGGTTGTGTGTGCGTAACACATGTGGAAGGTCGCAACTAAGCGGAAATTCTTAACTATATGGTAGTTCGTAACCACGTGGTATTTCGTAACCACGTGGCAGGTCGTAGCCATGCGGTACATCGTAATCATGCCGCAGTTTGTAACCGTGTGGTCTTTAGTGACCATCGGTAGTGCGTAACCATGCAGTACGTCGGTAGTCGGTTGTAGGTATCAATAATTACTCAATTCATGTAACATATAATCATTGGACAGTTTTATTTTTGGTCAGCATTCACGGGATGCGTCTATACTTCACCCATTATGCAGTTATTAATATCTCACGTTTACATTGAACATTTAATTTCTATTAAACGCAATCTCGGGGCGTAACCATGATAACCGCTTCATTCAATACGTGTGGGCGACTTGAACAATCATGCATACAATGATTTAGACCTGCTTACTTGAATGGTGACGTGACGTCCAGTCTTGATAACAGCAAACTGGTCAATGGCATCTGTGTTCACAATATCTCCCTTAACGCAAAATATACAATATCAATTCCCCTAAACTAGATCTGACTCCGGCCATACGTGCACCAATCCCTCTTTCCCTCCCTCTATCTCTCTATATATATGTCATCTGTGTTCACGATATCTCTATTGTCATGTAATATAAATACAGTTTAAATCCCCCTGAACCAGAAGCTTTGATCTGACTCCCGACATATGTGTGCCTCTTCCTATCTCCCTCCCTCTCTCCCTATCCCTATCTCCCTCTCTCTCCCTCTCCCTATCTCTATATTTCTCTCCATATGTCTCTATCTCTTTCTAACTGTGTCCCAGGTATGGGCGGCGGGACCCCCGAGAAAGTCTCCGACGCCATTGTGAAGGGATTGATCGCTGGATTGAACCGCATGCCGACCCATTGTGTCCTAAAGGCCATCCACCTAGTTGACATCGATGGCCGTCTGCTGAGGGTGATCCAGACGGCGTTTGCTGATGAAGCCCGGAAGGGGGCGGTATTGCATCGCTTGGATCGTCCAATGGACTACTATTAGATGCGAATCGCAACTACAGGCGCTCTCCTATTTATGCAGGAATAATATGATTATTATCAATATAATTGTGATTATTGTTATCTTTATTGCACATTATCAAACTCTTGTTGTCTATAATTATGAAATTAGCAATTAGCATTTCAAATAGCAGCCAGATTTTTGATTTTTAAATTTGCAGGCAGTGGCTGCCTGGGGTTTATTTACCACAGGATGATCCACGCAGCTCTATCGGGAAAGACTCGTCAGGGCGTATAACGTAGATGTATAACTATATAACTTTTAGATATCGATCTTAAAACTACTTCCTTATTATTTTCCAAAATGTAAGGTTAATCCTTGTTACTGACCGTAGTTTTCATGCACTCCTTTCATATTCGCTGTGACGAGATAATTAAATTCAGCGAAACCCGGTTGCCCAAAGGGAATCGTCCTAATATCACACAGATCATGTTTGCTGACTTTGGTAATTAGTTATTGTTTCAGTGGCAACAACATTAGTTTATATCTATCAAGACGCGGTTAACAGATGATTATTTAACGTACTGATCGGCGATGTTCAAGAGCATGCTCTAGCAAGGTTCTTACAGAAATCGCGAATGGTCAAAGGTGTGGATGGCTATTATTGTATTTTAAACCGTCAATATATTTAAATCATATGATAAACGAACTTGTTATATATGGTGGTGTCGAACATAGGAATAAGAGGAGAGAAGAGAGTAAGAGAGAAACAATATAACACAAAAGGAGAAGGGAGAGAAGAAAAAAACCCTGATCGAGTGTACTTGTGCTTGTCGTCAGGTACTTTATATGAGGGGATTCTAACGTATGAAGTGCTAAAACCGCATTTGTCAGCCATGGAGATTTCGATCCAACTATGGTGCGCCAGATTTGGAACTTTTTTTCCTTGACGATGTCGAAGGCTGGGGCAACGCTGCCAGCCATTACCTTAGGTGCATTTCTTTGGTAACCCAGGTATACCCAAGGTGGACTGAATACGCAAATTACGCTTCGGTATACAGCCCGGTATATCTTTCATTCGGGTATTGGCGCCAGCCCATCCATTCGGTATGCCGATGTGCCCGGTTCAAAACAGCAGGGCGGGTCATTCGGAAGAAGATGGCTTTCATCTGCAGCCGGCGTCATTGGGTCAAACCCAGCGCCGAACCTGTTATGTTGTGGCGACGTTAAAGCAAGCCCGAACCCGCCGAAGGGGCCCCAGGGTGGCAGACAGACAAGACTGACACTGGCCAAACTTTCTTTCTAGGGAAGATGAAGGGAACTCCATTCATGGGATGGATATCCTGGGGCCTGGGCCTATATGCTATCATATAACAATAGGGGAAGCAAGCTCTGAGGCTCAAACCAAAACACAAAGATATTGAAGATTTATGTCAATGATCATTCAATGATGCTGTCACAATCGAACCATGTTTATTCAAATGCTACGCTGTCAAATATTTATGAATAAATACTTTGTGTCTATATCCACATGCCATTAATGAAGAAAGAATAATGTTTTGGTACAACTTTTGCAGAAATCTACCTGGTTGCAAGTCACAAAGTCACAAAGGTTAAGGTCATGAACAAGTCAACTTCTTGTTCAAAATTCTCATTGGCTGTACATATATGGTCCGCTGACATATGACTCCTTTTCTACCTGTCAAAGTCAGCTGACCTCATGTATTTCTTTTTGCAGCCAATGAGACGTTTAAGTCCAGCCAATGAGACGTTTAAGTCTTACACAGGCAGCGCCCATAAACACAACGCCCGGTGAAAATATAGACGCGACAAAACTCAAAAATCACAGACGCGTTGGAAAATATTAACAAATCCAAGTGATTGTTGTCAGGTTAAGGTCGAGAACTGGTGGGGGCGTCAAACGTTTTTTTTTTTTTTAAAAAGTATCGTTAATGAATGAAGGTTTTTTCAAGATTTTAAAGACCCCCTCCCCCCCCCCCCTCCCCCCCAAAAAAATGTGCAACAGACTTGCGATGAAACTGCCTTCTGAAGCCTACAGAAGGAAAAAAGGGAAAAAAAGGATTACTAAGATAATTTCTCTATCATCTCAATTGTAATCAAAATAGGTTATGAAATAGGTCAAACGTGTAGAATTATCACAATTTTCCTTTCGGAGCGTATATGTAATCACTCAATATTTGGTGTATTTGCTAGTGATACATAGTCATGCAAATTTGGAGGAGTAAATGATATTTGATGTGACATGGTTTGGTATTGGATATCATTGGAACCTCATATTGCCACCCTCAAATTGGTTCTGAAATAATCCCCCAGGTGCCACCCGCTCTCGACCTTAATGAATGACGACAACGCTGTAAGCTTCCTCATAGTGTTTACGGCCATTCCAGCAGTAGAAGCGCCACCATCTGGATGCGCAGAACCCACCCCAGCACATGTGTGTACATTGAACCTTTAATGGGATACTGATTAAAATATGAGGTGATAGACCATATTGAAAGTTACAAAATGTAAACAGGCGAACGGGTGGGTCCGCCTTAACTACTGTTCTGATTAGCCATAGAATCAGCGCTTACTATCGACAATCTAATTAGAGATAATCTGAAATGTTTAACGGCTTCATAGCGACTGGTGGAGATTGACCTTTCCCGCCCCGCTGGCGCAGTAACCGTCACACTAGCGCAGTGACCGTCCCACTGGCGCAGTGACAGCCCCACTGGCGCAGTGACCGTCCCACTGGTGCAGTGACCGTCCCACTGGCGCAGTGACTGTCCCACTGGCGCAGTGACGATCCCACTGGGGCAGTGACCGTCCCACTGGCGCAGTGACCGTCCCACTGGCGCAGTGACTGTCCCACTGGCGCAGTGACCGTCCCACTGGCGCAGTGACCGTCACACTGGCGCAGTGACGATCCCACTGGGGCAGTGACCGTCCCACTGGCGCAGTGACGATCCCACTGGCGCAGTGACCGTCCCACTGGCGCAGTAACCGCCCCACTGGCGCAGTGACCGTCCCACCGTCCCAGTGGCGCAGTGACGGTTCCACTGGCGCAGTGACCGTCCCACTGGCGCAGTGACCGACCCACTGGCGCAGTGACCGTCCCAGTGGTGCAGTGACTGTCCCACTGGCGCAGTGACCGTCCCACTGGCGCAGTGACCGTCCCACTGGCGCAGTGACCGACCCACTGGCGCAGTGACCGTCCCAGTGGTGCAGTGACTGTCCCACTGGCGCATTAACCGTCCTACTGGCGCAGCGATCGTCCCACCGTCCCAGTGGCGCCGTGACCGCCCCACTGGTGCAGTGACCGTCCCATTGGCGTAGTGACCGTCCCACTGGCGCAGTGACCGTCCCACTGGCGCAGTGACCGCCCCACTGGCGCAGTGACCGCCCCACTGGCGTAGGGACCGTCCCACAGGCGCAGTGACCGCCCCCTTGGCGCAGTGACCGCCCCCCTGGCGCAGTGACCGCCCCCCTGGCGCAGTGACCGTCCCACTGGCGCAGTGACGGTTCCACTGGCGCAGTGACCGCTCCACTGGCGCCGTGACCGCCCCACTGGTGCAGTGACCGTCCCACTGGCGTAGTGACCGTCCCCCTGGCGCAGTGACCGTCCCACTGGCGCAGTGACCGCCCCACTGGCGCAGGGACCGCCCTCCCTGGCGCAGTGACCGCCCCCATGGCGCAGAGACCGCCCCCCTGGCGCAGTGACAGCCCAACTGGCGCAGTGACCGTCCAACTGGCGCAGTAGCCGTCCCACTGGCGCCGTGACAGCCATACTGGCGTAGTGACAGCCCCGCTGGCGCAATGACCGTCCCACTGGCGCAGAAACAGCCCCACTAGCGCTGTGACAGCCCCACTGGTGCAGTGACCGTCACACTGGCGTAGTGACCGTCACACTGGCGTAGTGACCGTCCCCCTGGCGCAGTGACCGTCTCGCTGGCGCAGTGACCGACCCACTGGCGCAGTGACAGTCCCACTGGCGCAGTAACCGTCCCACTGGCGCAGTGACCGCCCCACTGGCGCAGTGACCGTCCCACTGGCGCAGTAACCGTCTCACTGGCGCAGTGACCGCCCCAATGGCGCAGTGACGGTCCCTCTGGCGCAGTGACCGTCCCACTGGCGCAGTGACCGCCCCCCTGGCGCAGTGACCGTCCAACTGGTGCGGTGACCGTCCCAGTGGCGCAGTTACGGTCCCACTGGCGCAGTGACCGCCCCCCTGGCGCAGTGGCCACCCAACTGGCGCAGTGACCGTCCCACTCCCGTGTTTACTTTTTGTAGAAATATTAGCTTTAAGATTTTTCCTGAAGGTCACTGCAGATTGTTTATGCCACGGAATCACTCTTAGTTTGAGAATAACACTTTAATATTCGTGCTACTAGGGTGTTTTTTCAGAGAACTATGCAGCTTGTCATAGGGAACATATCTTAAAGGGCACAGAACCAATAATGTGACTAAATAAGTACGTAATCTTAGTGTATTTATATGTAAGCGCATTCGTTAGCGTGGTGAAGTGAAGTCAAACATCTCATATTACCTCCCCCACACACCCACAGCACTGAATCAACACGCCAACCAGGAAGGTGAGGCAAGTCAAGCCACAGAAGAAGGAGGGTCAAAGTACAACGCGTCTGTCGGACTCGCCACAGGTTCTTCAGAGACACAACATTCTCGTTCAAACAAAAACAAAAACCCTCAGAACTCTCACCCTTGATATCGTGTGTTCAGAAGGTCTGCAAAACACGACACCATTTGATAGGGAAGAGGTGAGTGGATGGGTAATGACAATGGACATGCAGATACTTACAACAAACATAGAGATAACCTTTCTTTCTTCAGATAAAAAATATTCCCATGCACGAATTCCAGACCTAACCGTCTACCACCCCCACCCCCCCCCCCCCCCACCCGATCTCTTTTTTGGCCGTTCCATTGCCTTACTCAATCAGCAATGACAAATATTCCACCTAGACACACACCCACATCACCACCCACACTCAGACACACGCACACCCACACCACCACCAACACCCGGACGCACACACACATACACCCACACCTCCACCAACAACTCCACCCGCACCTCCACCCACAATAAGACAGAAAAACAGACCCACACCACCACCCACACCCAGGCACACCCACACCCACACCACCACCTACACTCAGACACACGCACACCTGCACCCACACCTCCACCCACACCCACACAGACACACACGTGATTCGGGCGACCCCCGCACCTCGGGTCAAGGGACGGCTCCGTCGCCCCTACTCAACACGTATGCATGCCATGCAGTAGAACATTAGTATTACATGCTGGACAGATACAAGTTGCAGTTCATTTGTCTTGGCAGAAGAAGGCGTGCCGAGACCCATATACGTTTGTATTTGATTACCATTATATGCAAGCACCAAACATGGGCTCCTTCTCGAGCAAGAACGCGAAGTAAACATAGCGGAAAAAGGCGACAAGAAGACATCGTCGGACAAGACAAAGGCCTATTCCGTCCTGCCCGCCACGAACGGCAAGGAAATTTCGACGAATAACGGCGCATGTAATAGCTCTGTAAACCGCACGAATGCGGGACTGACAACGGCGAGCAACATCTCTGTAGAGAATACACCAGGACGGTATCCGGATATAAGTGGCGAAGGACGAGACTGCGGCGCCGCAGAGACTGAGGCGTCGCACCAGAGAAAGCAGCCTGGTGCCGTGACGGTGTCCGATCATGGTTCAGACCCCAAACAGCACCAAGCTGGTCCTGAAGGTGGTACTGGGATAAGCGAGTCAGGGGCCGCCGCAAAGACTGTGGCGTCACACAGTGGAAAGCAGTCCGGTGCCGCGACGGTGTCCGATCATGGTTCAGACCCGAAGCACCACCAAGCTGGTTCTGAAGGCCATACTGCAATAAGCGAGTCAAGGGCCGCCGCAAAGACTGTGGCGTCACACAATGGAAAGCAGTCGGGTGCGGCGACGGTGTCCGGTCATGGTTCAGACCCGAAGCACCACCAAGCTGGTTCTGAAGGCCATACTGCAATAAGCGAGTCAAGGGCCGCCGCAAAGACTGTGGCGTCACACAATGGAAAGCAGTCCGGTGCCGCGACGGTGTCCAGTCATGGTTCAGACCCGAAGCAGCACCAAGCTGGTTCTGAAGGCCATACTGCAATAAGCGAGTCAAGGGCCGCCGCAAAGACTGTGGCGTCACACAATGGAAAGCAGTCGGGTGCGGCGACGGTGTCCGGTCATGGTTCAGACCCGAAGCACCACCAAGCTGGTTCTGAAGGCCATACTGCAATAAGCGAGTCAAGGGCCGCCGCAAAGACTGTGGCGTCACACAATGGAAAGCAGTCCGGTGCCGCGACGGTGTCCAGTCATGGTTCAGACCCGAAGCAGCACCAAGCTGGTTCTGAAGGCCATACTGCAATAAGCGAGTCAAGGGCCGCCGCAAAGATTGTGGCGTCACACAATGGAAAGCAGTCCGGTGCCGCGACGGTGTCCAGTCATGGTTCAGACCCGAAGCAGCACCAAGCTGGTTCTGAAGGCCATACTGCAATAAGCGAGTCAAGGGCCGCCGCAAAGACTGTGGCGTCACACAATGGAAAGCAGTCGGGTGCGGCGACGGTGTCCGGTCATGGTTCAGACCCGAAGCACCACCAAGCTGGTTCTGAAGGCCATACTGCAATAAGCGAGTCAAGGGCCGCCGCAAAGACTGTGGCGTCACACAATGGAAAGCAGTCCGGTGCCGCGACGGTGTCCAGTCATGGTTCAGACCCGAAGCAGCACCAAGCTGGTTCTGAAGGCCATACTGCAATAAGCGAGTCAAGGGCCGCCGCAAAGACTGTGGCGTCACACAATGGAAAGCAGTCGGGTGCGGCGACGGTGTCCGGTCATGGTTCAGACCCGAAGCACCACCAAGCTGGTTCTGAAGGCCATACTGCAATAAGCGAGTCAAGGGCCGCCGCAAAGACTGTGGCGTCACACAATGGAAAGCAGTCCGGTGCCGCGACGGTGTCCAGTCATGGTTCAGACCCGAAGCAGCACCAAGCTGGTTCTGAAGGCCATACTGCAATAAGCGAGTCAAGGGCCGCCGCAAAGACTGTGGCGTCACACAATGGAAAGCAGTCGGGTGCGGCGACGGTGTCCGGTCATGGTTCAGACCCGAAGCACCACCAAGCTGGTTCTGAAGGCCATACTGCAATAAGCGAGTCAAGGGCCGCCGCAAAGACTGTGGCGTCACACAATGGAAAGCAGTCCGGTGCCGCGACGGTGTCCAGTCATGGTTCAGACCCGAAGCAGCACCAAGCTGGTTCTGAAGGCCATACTGCAATAAGCGAGTCAAGGGCCGCCGCAAAGACTGTGGCGTCACACAATGGAAAGAAGTCGGGTGCGGCGACGGTGTCCGGTCATGGTTCAGACCCGAAGCACCACCAAGCTGGTTCTGAAGGCCATACTGCAATAAGCGAGTCAAGGGCCGCCGCAAAGACTGTGGCGTCACACAATGGAAAGCAGTCGGGTGCGGCGACGGTGTCCGGTCATGGTTCAGACCCGAAGCAGCACCAAGCTGGTTCTGAAGGCCATACTGCAATAAGCGAGTCAAGGGCCGCCGCAAAGACTGTGGCGTCACACAATGGAAAGCAGTCCGGTGCCGCGACGGTGTCCAGTCATGGTTCAGACCCGAAGCAGCACCAAGCTGGTTCTGAAGGCCATACTGCAATAAGCGAGTCAAGGGCCGCCGCAAAGACTGTGGCGTCACACAATGGAAAGCAGTCGGGTGCGGCGACGGTGTCCGGTCATGGTTCAGACCCGAAGCACCACCAAGCTGGTTCTGAAGGCCATACTGCAATAAGCGAGTCAAGGGCCGCCGCAAAGACTGTGGCGTCACACAATGGAAAGCAGTCCGGTGCCGCGACGGTGTCCAGTCATGGTTCAGACCCGAAGCAGCACCAAGCTGGTTCTGAAGGCGATACTGGAATAAGCGAGTCAAGGGCCGCCGCAAAGACTGTGGCGTCACACAATGGAAAGCAGTCGGGTGCGGCGACGGTGTCCGGTCATGGTTCAGACCCGAAGCACCACCAAGCTGGTTCTGAAGGCCATACTGCAATAAGCGAGTCAAGGGCCGCCGCAAAGACTGTGGCGTCACACAATGGAAAGCAGTCCGGTGCCGCGACGGTGTCCAGTCATGGTTCAGACCCGAAGCAGCACCAAGCTGGTTCTGAAGGCCATACTGCAATAAGCGAGTCAAGGGCCGCCGCAAAGACTGTGGCGTCACACAATGGAAAGCAGTCCGGTGCCGCGACGGTGTCCAGTCATGGTTCAGACCCGAAGCAGCACCAAGCTGGTTCTGAAGGCCATACTGCAATAAGCGAGTCAAGGGCCGCCGCAAAGACTGTGGCGTCACACAATGGAAAGCAGTCGGGTGCGGCGACGGTGTCCGGTCATGGTTCAGACCCGAAGCACCACCAAGCTGGTTCTGAAGGCCATACTGCAATAAGCGAGTCAAGGGCCGCCGCAAAGACTGTGGCGTCACACAATGGAAAGCAGTCCGGTGCCGCGACGGTGTCCAGTCATGGTTCAGACCCGAAGCAGCACCAAGCTGGTTCTGAAGGCCATACTGCAATAAGCGAGTCAAGGGCCGCCGCAAAGACTGTGGCGTCACACAATGGAAAGCAGTCGGGTGCGGCGACGGTGTCCGGTCATGGTTCAGACCCGAAGCACCACCAAGCTGGTTCTGAAGGCCATACTGCAATAAGCGAGTCAAGGGCCGCCGCAAAGACTGTGGCGTCACACAATGGAAAGCAGTCCGGTGCCGCGACGGTGTCCAGTCATGGTTCAGACCCGAAGCAGCACCAAGCTGGTTCTGAAGGCCATACTGCAATAAGCGAGTCAAGGGCCGCCGCAAAGACTGTGGCGTCACACAATGGAAAGCAGTCGGGTGCGGCGACGGTGTCCGGTCATGGTTCAGACCCGAAGCACCACCAAGCTGGTTCTGAAGGCCATACTGCAATAAGCGAGTCAAGGGCCGCCGCAAAGACTGTGGCGTCACACAATGGAAAGCAGTCGGGTGCGGCGACGGTGTCCGGTCATGGTTCAGACCCGAAGCACCACCAAGCTGGTTCTGAAAACCATACTGCAATAAGCGAGTCAAGGGCCGCCGCAAAGACTGTGGCGTCACACAATGGAAAGCAGTCCGGTGCCGCGACGGTGTCCAGTCATGGTTCAGACCCGAAGCAGCACCAAGCTGGTTCTGAAGGCCATACTGCAATAAGCGAGTCAAGGGCCGCCGCAAAGACTGTGGCGTCACACAATGGAAAGCAGTCGGGTGCGGCGACGGTGTCCGGTCATGGTTCAGACCCGAAGCACCACCAAGCTGGTTCTGAAGGCCATACTGCAATAAGCGAGTCAAGGGCCGCCGCAAAGACTGTGGCGTCACACAATGGAAAGCAGTCCGGTGCCGCGACGGTGTCCAGTCATGGTTCAGACCCGAAGCAGCACCAAGCTGGTTCTGAAGGCCATACTGCAATAAGCGAGTCAAGGGCCGCCGCAAAGACTGTGGCGTCACACAATGGAAAGCAGTCGGGTGCGGCGACGGTGTCCGGTCATGGTTCAGACCCGAAGCACCACCAAGCTGGTTCTGAAGGCCATACTGCAATAAGCGAGTCAAGGGCCGCCGCAAAGACTGTGGCGTCACACAATGGAAAGCAGTCCGGTGCCGCGACGGTGTCCAGTCATGGTTCAGACCCGAAGCAGCACCAAGCTGGTTCTGAAGGCCATACTGCAATAAGCGAGTCAAGGGCCGCCGCAAAGACTGTGGCGTCACACAATGGAAAGCAGTCCGGTGCCGCGACGGTGTCCAGTCATGGTTCAGACCCGAAGCAGCACCAAGCTGGTTCTGAAGGCCATACTGCAATAAGCGAGTCAAGGGCCGCCGCAAAGACTGTGGCGTCACACAATGGAAAGCAGTCGGGTGCGGCGACGGTGTCCGGTCATGGTTCAGACCCGAAGCACCACCAAGCTGGTTCTGAAGGCCATACTGCAATAAGCGAGTCAAGGGCCGCCGCAAAGACTGTGGCGTCACACAATGGAAAGCAGTCCGGTGCCGCGACGGTGTCCAGTCATGGTTCAGACCCGAAGCAGCACCAAGCTGGTTCTGAAGGCCATACTGCAATAAGCGAGTCAAGGGCCGCCGCAAAGACTGTGGCGTCACACAATGGAAAGCAGTCGGGTGCGGCGACGGTGTCCGGTCATGGTTCAGACCCGAAGCACCACCAAGCTGGTTCTGAAGGCCATACTGCAATAAGCGAGTCAAGGGCCGCCGCAAAGACTGTGGCGTCACACAATGGAAAGCAGTCGGGTGCCGCGACGGTGTCCAGTCATGGTTCAGACCCGAAGCACCACCAAGCTGGTTCTGAAGGCCATACTGCAATAAGCGAGTCAAGGGCCGCCGCAAAGACTGTGGCGTCACACAATGGAAAGCAGTCCGGTGCCGCGACGGTGTCCAGTCATGGTTCAGACCCGAAGCAGCACCAAGCTGGTTCTGAAGGCCATACTGCAATAAGCGAGTCAAGGGCCGCCGCAAAGACTGTGGCGTCACACAATGGAAAGCAGTCGGGTGCGGCGACGGTGTCCGGTCATGGTTCAGACCCGAAGCACCACCAAGCTGGTTCTGAAGGCCATACTGCAATAAGCGAGTCAAGGGCCGCCGCAAAGACTGTGGCGTCACACAATGGAAAGCAGTCCGGTGCCGCGACGGTGTCCAGTCATGGTTCAGACCCGAAGCAGCACCAAGCTGGTTCTGAAGGCCATACTGCAATAAGCGAGTCAAGGGCCGCCGCAAAGACTGTGGCGTCACACAATGGAAAGCAGTCCGGTGCCGCGACGGTGTCCAGTCATGGTTCAGACCCGAAGCAGCACCAAGCTGGTTCTGAAGGCCATACTGCAATAAGCGAGTCAAGGGCCGCCGCAAAGACTGTGGCGTCACACAATGGAAAGCAGTCGGGTGCGGCGACGGTGTCCGGTCATGGTTCAGACCCGAAGCACCACCAAGCTGGTTCTGAAGGCCATACTGCAATAAGCGAGTCCAGGGCCGCCGCAAAGACTGTGGCGTCACACAATGGAAAGCAGTCCGGTGCCGCGACGGTGTCCAGTCATGGTTCAGACCCGAAGCAGCACCAAGCTGGTTCTGAAGGCCATACTGCAATAAGCGAGTCAAGGGCCGCCGCAAAGACTGTGGCGTCACACAATGGAAAGCAGTCGGGTGCGGCGACGGTGTCCGGTCATGGTTCAGACCCGAAGCACCACCAAGCTGGTTCTGAAGGCCATACTGCAATAAGCGAGTCAAGGGCCGCCGCAAAGACTGTGGCGTCACACAATGGAAAGCAGTCCGGTGCCGCGACGGTGTCCAGTCATGGTTCAGACCCGAAGCAGCACCAAGCTGGTTCTGAAGGCCATACTGCAATAAGCGAGTCAAGGGCCGCCGCAAAGACTGTGGCGTTACACAATGGAAAGCAGTCGGGTGCGGCGACGGTGTCCGGTCATGGTTCAGACCCGAAGCACCACCAAGCTGGTTCTGAAGGCCATACTGCAATAAGCGAGTCAAGGGCCGCCGCAAAGACTGTGGCGTCACACAATGGAAAGCAGTCCGGTGCCGCGACGGTGTCCAGTCATGGTTCAGACCCGAAGCAGCACCAAGCTGGTTCTGAAGGCCATACTGCAATAAGCGAGTCAAGGGCCGCCGCAAAGACTGTGGCGTCACACAATGGAAAGCAGTCCGGTGCCGCGACGGTGTCCAGTCATGGTTCAGACCCGAAGCAGCACCAAGCTGGTTCTGAAGGCCATACTGCAATAAGCGAGTCAAGGGCCGCCGCAAAGACTGTGGCGTCACACAATGGAAAGCAGTCGGGTGCGGCGACGGTGTCCGGTCATGGTTCAGACCCGAAGCACCACCAAGCTGGTTCTGAAGGCCATACTGCAATAAGCGAGTCAAGGGCCGCCGCAAAGACTGTGGCGTCACACAATGGAAAGCAGTCCGGTGCCGCGACGGTGTCCAGTCATGGTTCAGACCCGAAGCAGCACCAAGCTGGTTCTGAAGGCCATACTGCAATAAGCGAGTCAAGGGCCGCCGCAAAGACTGTGGCGTCACACAATGGAAAGCAGTCCGGTGCGGCGACGGTGTCCGGTCATGGTTCAGACCCGAAGCACCACCAAGCTGGTTCTGAAGGCCATACTGCAATAAGCGAGTCAAGGGCCGCCGCAAAGACTGTGGCGTCACACAATGGAAAGCAGTCCGGTGCCGCGACGGTGTCCAGTCATGGTTCAGACCCGAAGCAGCACCAAGCTGGTTCTGAAGGCCATACTGCAATAAGCGAGTCAAGGGCCGCCGCAAAGACTGTGGCGTCACACAATGGAAAGCAGTCGGGTGCGGCGACGGTGTCCGGTCATGGTTCAGACCCGAAGCACCACCAAGCTGGTTCTGAAGGCCATAATGCAATAAGCGAGTCAAGGGCCGCCGCAAAGACTGTGGCGTCACACAATGGAAAGCAGTCCGGTGCCGCGACGGTGTCCAGTCATGGTTCAGACCCGAAGCAGCACCAAGCTGGTTCTGAAGGCGATACTGGAATAAGCGAGTCAAAGGCCGCCGCAAAGACTGTGGCGTCACACAATGGAAAGCAGTCGGGTGCGGCGACGGTGTCCGGTCATGGTTCAGACCCCAAGCAGCACCAAGCTGGTTCTGAAGGCGATACTGGAATAAGCGAGTCAAAGGCCGCCGCAAAGACCGTGGCGTCACACAATGGAAAGCAGCCCGGTGCCGCGACGGTGTCGGGTGATGGTTCGGACTCCAAACAGCGCCAACCTTGTCCTGAAGGCCATACTGGAATGCGCGAACCAAGCAAGAAGCAGATAGCCAATAAATTAGACCATGTTGCCGGCGAGAAGAAGGCCGAACGGGAGATATATATTGGAATGGTGAGTGGTGCCGAAACAAACAACGATAATCAACTCGTATTCAAGACGGATATACCATACGAAATGCAAGACGAAAGGAAGGGGCACGGTGTTTTATTTGAGCCTGATGCCACGGGGAACAAAGGCGAGTTAAAATGGGATAAAAAAAAAGATGAGTCTGGAATTACGGCACGGGGAAGTCTTGTCGATCATCAGTATATCGTCGAAAACAAGACTGTGGCGTCACACCAGGGAAAGCAGCCCGGTGCCGCGACGGTGTCTGATCACGGTTCAGACCGCAAGCAGCGCCAAGCTTGTCCAGAAGGCGATACTGGAATTAACAAACCAAGCAAGAAGCAGATAGCCAAGAAATTAGACCATGTTGCCGGCGAGAAGAAGGCCGAACGGGAGAGACATATTGGAATGAAAAGAGCCATGAAAGAGGACCGTGTCGATAATGGAGGTAATGCGGCACAAACAAAGAAGCTTGAAGACAATGTCAAGTGCGGAGCCGCGAAAGAGCTTAACAGCGGACCTAAATCACATAGCGTGAAGGCGCTGCTGATGAAAATTGAGAGACAGGCCGCACGGGAGAGACATATTGGAATGGTGAGTGGTGCCGAAACAAACAACGATAATCAACTCGTATTCAAGATGGATATACCATACGAAATGCCAGACGAAAGGAAGGAGCACGGTGTTTTATTTGAGCCTGATGCCACGGGGAACAAAGGCGAGTTAAAATGGGATGACAAAAACGATGAGTCTGGAATTACGGCACGGGGAAGTCTTGTCGATCATCAGTATATCGTCGAAAACAAGACTGTGGCGTCACACCAGGGAAAGCAGCCCGGTGCCGCGACGGTGTCTGATCACGGTTCAGACCGCAAACAGCGCCAAACTTGTCCAGAAGGCGATACTGGAATTAGCAAACCAAGCAAGAAGCAGATAGCCAAGAAATTAGACCATGTTGCCGGCGAGAGGAAGGCCGAACGGGAGAGACATATTGGAATGAAAAGAGCCATGAAAGAGGACCGTGTCGATAATGGAGGTAATGCGGCACAAACAAAGAAGCTTGAAGACAATGTCAAGTGCGGAGCCGCGAAAGAGCTTAACAGCGGGCCTAAATCACATAGCGTGAAGGCGCTGCTGATGAAAATTGAGAGACAGGCCGCACGGGAGAGACATATTGGAATGGTGAGTGGTGCCGAAACAAACAACGATAATTAACTCGCATTCAAGACAGATATACCATACGAAATGCAGGACGAAAGGAAGCGGCACGGTGTTTTATTTGAGTCTGATGCCACGGGGAACAAAGGAGGGTTAAAAGGGGATATGCCTGGTGTGACGCCACAGTCTTTCCAGCGACGCATTGAAGACAATGTCAAGTCTAGAGCAAAGAAAGAGCCCGACGGCAAGCGAAAAGAAGGTGACATCGCACTGGATGCGAGCAACCAAATCCAGGATGAATCCACGGGAGCCATACCGAAACGAGAAAGGTCTTTCGGAGAGCCAGGAAAGGAGGACATTTCACATATGGGGTTTAAGACCAATAACGGTCCCGTCATCCTCATATACAAAGCGGATATCACCAAAATGAGCGTTGACGTCATCGTGAATGCAGCCAATGAGTACCTTTGTCACAACGGAGGTGTGGCTAAGGCCATTGCCAAAGCTGCCGGGCGGGAATTATGGGAGGAAAGCCAGGCTTACATCGAGCGCCATGGGCGTATAGCGTTTTCCCATTGTAAGGCTACCACGGCCGGCCGTCTGCCATGTAAGCGTGTCCTCCACGCCGTGGGCCCCAGGTGGAACAACATGTCTTACGAAGAGGCGTCCAAGAGCTTGGAGGATACCTATGAAAACATCTTAAAATACTGCAACAAGGAAGGTGTGTCGTCCATCGCAATACCGGCCATTAGCTCAGGTTGGTTCTGCAATTTTTTTTTATCTTACTTAAGTCATATATATTTAAATATTTCAAGTACTTAAACATTAAAATCTAGACATAGAAATCGGAATGAAACTTAATAAACTGTTAGTTTTGGCGATTCAATATAACCATATCCTTTCCTTTAACATTACTATGCGTTTTTGGCTTGATATATAAATGTGGTATGTATTTAATTATTGATACTTTTTCCATATTATTTCATATTATTTGACTACTACAAGTTGATGATGCTTAATAAACAAAAATGCCAAAAGTTGATTATGTCTGCATTTTAACGCCTATTGCAATCCGGCCGACATGTTAAAATCAAATTCACATACTGCCTGACACTTCAACATCTATAAATGAAATGGTTTAGATGTGTTTATCGTCTTGTTGTTGAAGGTATTTTCGGCGGTGAGGCTGACAACTTCTCCACGGCCATTGTGAAGGGTCTGGCCTCCGGTCTGAAGAGATTCGCTTCCGGAGGTGTCCTGAAGGAAATCCACCTGGTGGACATCACAGGTCCAATATTATCCGCCATGCAGAATGCATTTACAACTGAAGCCACGACAGGACGCTGGCTGAAGCCGATGGCGAGTGTTTCACCTATGGCTAAACAAGAATAATATGTTGTCCAGGATTAGATATGGTAAAATATAAGATTGTTATTACATGCAATTGATACTGATCTACATATTACAATTAGTGGATATCTAGATAGTGTTATTTACATATATAGAAAGCTCAGGTCTCGACAGAAATATGCAGAAAATAAATTACGGTCTTTTTATATCCTTGCTAATTGATAAGCTTTAAAATACCTATAATTCTGTATATATACAGTTTTGGGGGATCACTGCAATATACTCAATTGCAATCGCATACGTAACAAAACTAGAGACCAGAGACGTGGAAGCTTATATGGATTCAGACAGTTACTAAAGCAAAACATTTTCGCCTAGTTTTTGACTACTGATAATTAGATTTCTGAACAAAAGGTTAGAATAATTTATTATTTTCGATTACGTGTACCTATAAATGTTTATATCCTTATATTACGTGTTCTTGTTTGCAAGCCTTCCTGTTGCATTCCAATATACACTGTAGCTATAAGATACACCTTTTTGGACAATTATTTAGCTAAGGTCAGGTCATCTTTGTAGCCATGTATAAGCAACTGTTTTCATACAATGTCTCAGAGGCCGAACAATTAAATAATAGCCCCTGTCTGGTTGTCTGATGGTAAATTAAGACTTTGAATGTTTTATACAGTGATCATTTGTCCGTGATATGACTTGACATTTAGTGTGAATAAACACCTTCCATATTATTTGTTCATTCTTTCTGCAACCAGCCATCAGCCAAACACCACCCACCGGAGAAGCTCAACCCGTCCACCGGACTCCAGTTCTCACCCAGTGATCTTATAGGGAGCGCGTTCGGCTTGTGTCAAATGCAGAATGTCGAATTTGTCGAATGTCGTGATCTGCTGGACCAGTACAACGTCCGGTACGTCGCAGATGTTTATATTTGTGCAGGAAAAAGATTTCATGAGCGACAAGTGTGGGTGTATATTACTCCAGCAAACATGTTTCCTCTCTATCTTCCGGCTATCGCTGTATGTTCGACCTAGGTTAAAGCATCCGTATTAAACCAACGAGTGTGGGTTTACTCTCTATCTTCCCGTTGTCGCTCTATGTTCGACATAGGTTAAAACGTCCGTATTAAACCAACGAGTGTGGGTTTACTCTCTATCTTCTCGTTGTCGCTTTATGTTCGACATAGGTTAAAGCTTCCGAATTAAACCAATCTGTGTGAATCCATTGGGTCTGCCCGACAGCGATATAATAATAATAATCTTTATTCATACCCTTCAGGCCATGGGCCCATGGTAACAGTTACAACAAATTCATGGTGCAGTACATTGTTCACGTGCTGTGCATTTACAAAGTTTGTTTACGGAACTTAAATGCATGATAGGTATACGCGGCAACATTGCGCAGAGCAGATGGATGTTGGGAAGAAAGAAGTCTAACGAAATTATCTCGCGATTGGTACATAACCGTGCTACTGAGATACTCAGCTCTAATATGAAGATAATGGGGACAGATTAAAACAAAGTGATACTCGTCTTCGATAACTCTTGTTCCACTCTCTAGACAAAAATTACAAAACCTAAGGTTCCTCTCCACTTGTCCCCTCTGACTCTCGATCGCTAGAGGATGTGCTAAACATCTTAACCGTGATAAGGCAAACCTATGGCTGCTAATACACACACTTGACAAATAATGTTCATATACTAAGTATTGTTTGAAGCTACAGTAACCATCTAGCTTTGGTGTCTGACAAGTGTCATTAAACCATTCTTGGAGAGCGATGCCACTTAGATGCTGCTTGAATACACCTAAAAACATATTTACATCTCCAACTTCCTGTGTAATCCATACATGCCCAAACCCCGAAACTAAATAATATTTTTCTTATCTCGGTTGCCCAAGTCACTTTACCAGCTCTGTCCAAATTATATAACATATCATAAGAGCTCCTGGTTAGTCTGTTTGCTGATGGACAATTTTAGCCAGAACTTTATGCAACGGGTTATATACTTTACTCATAATGGTTTTCGTCCACACTCACCGAGAACAGCTACTTCGGGAGTTCTAGATGGCAAAGAAAGTATATATTTCAAGAATCGTATTTGACTTTTGTCAATCTGCAGTCCTTTCGCAAAGCCCCAAACTTCACAACCATGCAAAAAGATCGGTAAGATCATTTTATCAAACATATTTATACATACATTTACTGGGATGTCACCAATTTCTTTCATTAATTGTTTTATAAATATTACCGCCTTATCAGCTTAACGAGCATTTTTAACGCTGTCGTCAATTTTAGAGACGATGAAGACAAAATACCAACATATTTGTAATATGTGACTGTATCAATCTGACGGTCGTCCAGAACCCATTTCTCATTTTTACGTAATATACCACCATTTCTAAAAACAATGATTTTTGTTTTGGCAATGTTAACCTTTAAATGATATAGCTGGCAAAAGTTGCTTAAGGCATTCAACTCCCTCTGGAGTCTACTCACAGTGTCATTGACCATAGTGATATCATCAGCAAACATGAACATGAAGACGTGCCGAAATTCTTCGCCAACGAAGACCGCTTGAAATCATTGCTTTTTACATATTTCTTCTAATTCCGTAATATACAAAATGAAGAGCAAGGGACTGATCATGCACCCTTGTCTTGTGCCGATATGGCAGTCGAAATAGTTCGCTAAACCTTCCGGTGTTTTCACGCATGATTTAAGCAAAGTACAATGCATCTCTCCGACTCGCCGAAAATCCTTCAGAGACAAAAAAAGTCTCGTTCAGACAAAAACAAAAACCCTCAGACCCCTCAACCCTGATATAATGTGTTCAGAAGGTTAACACAAGCACGACATCAGTCGATAAACCAAGGGGGGGGGGTAGTGAAGGGTAATGACGAGTAGAGGAGAGTGGATGAATATACAGTTACTACACCACACACAGAGATAACCTTTGTTTCGTCATACAACCCACCCCCTTCATCTACCCCCCAACCACAATCCCCTCGATCTCTTATTTGGTCGGTCTATCACATTACGCTCACAATATTTAATTTTTAGTTTTGTAAAAACGTTTGTCCATAGGTTGAGCAAAGCCTAGGTCACGTGAGCGTGTGTGCACACGGAGAGATGCTGTTGTAAGGTGTAGAGAGGAAGCCGGTAGAGAGAGACAGAGCAAGAGAGAGAGATTAGTTAAGTGAAGTTAGGTTATAGAAGTTATGAATATATAGATACATAGAGAGAGACAGAGAGAGACAGAGAGAGAGAGAGAGAGAGAGAGAAATTATGTACGTGAAGTTAGGTTATACTATAATAATATAATCAGATTATTGTGCACTGTAGGCTCACAGCCTCAAAGTACAAATATATGTATATACAAATAACATCAAGTAAATGAGGTAACATTTTGAAACAGTTTTTCCCTTAATTTGTACGCATCGCGGAGAAATAGCACGATGTTATATAGGGTGGGGGTATCTATTGACATCATCAAAAAGGTAAATTCCCAACTCAAGTTCTGCTTCTGGTCTGTAACTTCAGGTAGGTATTTTTTTCGTGACGCTTGATACAAAGGGCAAAAACAGATTAGGTGTATCTCATCTTCTATAACACTTTCACCATTATTTTTACAATACATACACAGTCTTTCTTCCCTAGGGATTCCTAACTGTCTGCCTTTCTTTATGTTTAGTGGGTGTGTGGAACATCGAAATTGGGCCAAGAGTTTTCGAAGATAGCTTTCCTTAATAACAAATATATACGGTTCTGTTGTCAAGGTTCTTTTATACTTTCTATATGTGTCGAGTCGGTTATTTTCTTCTAAGCAGTTGAGCCAATTTGTGTGTGCTCTATACATCAATTCACCCTTAGTTGTTATTAAAAATAGATCCTCATCTCCTATTTGCTGATGCGTCCAGGTTTCTTCAAATCCGAGCTCTAACAATATTATTTTCACTTCAGTGGCCCATGTGCGCCTCCCCCTATAATCTAATTCAAATAGCATAGTATATGTTTCTCTCGGGAGGGACTGGTCCTCATTCCTGACGAGCTTCATCCAGAACTTTAGCATCTTCATAACACACATTATTTGGACTGGGTACGTTCCAACTTCTCCCATAACAGCTGCATTTGATGTCGATGCAGGTAGTTTTAATATCCATTTGCAATATTTCACTTGGACACTCTCTATACCGTCCTTCACCCTATATCCCCAAATCTCTGCTCCATATGTGAGAATCGGCAATACCATTTTATCAAATAATTCGAATTGGATCTTAGGTTCTAACCCACCACATTTGTTATTTACAGATTTAATCAAATTCACAGCCTTTCCAGCTTGTGCGGAGAGAGTTTCCTGAGCCAAGGTCCAGACTAGCTTAGGGGTAAAAACCAGTCCTAGATACTTATAAGATGATACAGTCTCTATTCTCTTTCCTTTCAAGAACCATTTTTCATTTCTCTTCTGTATCCCCTCATTCCTGAAAACCATAACCTTCGTCTTGTTTAAATTAATTGCTAATGCCCAGCTTTCACAGAACTCGCTAAGCTTATCAATAAGTGTCTGTAATCTACCCACATTATCAGCTGCTTCAATCATATCGTCTGCAAACAGTAGCAGGCACACATTATCATATATATGGCTTATCTGAATCCCAGGGAAATCCTTCGATTTGCAACATTCTATGAATTTGTTCAGGCAAAAGTTAAAAAGAAAGGGGCTCAGTTGGCACCCCTGTCTGGTTCCTGTGTTGCATTCAAACAAATCAGTTAGCCCCTCTGGTGTTATTACACGTGACCTAAGTTGGCCATACATTGATTGCAAAACCTCTATTATTCTCCCATGGACATCTTCTGTGAGCAGTCTATACCAAATGAACTGATGCGGAATAGAGTCAAATGCTTTCTCTAGGTCAACAAAAATGCAATAGAATCTTCCTCTTGCCTTACTAATATATTTCTGTACCATACCTTGTAATACAAACATGTGGTCTATGGTTGATTTTCCTTTTCTTATCCAGCTTGTTCCTCATACTGCTTATTATTTAAATCTGCCCATGCTACTAATCTATTGTTAATTGCCTTTGTAAACACCTTGTTAATAGCTGATAAGAGGGATATTCCCCTGTAGTTATTTGGATCTGATCGGCCACCTTTCTTATGAATAGGCACTAAAAGGGCCTCTGTCCATGGCTTCGGGAAATGACCAGAACTCATAATTTGATTGGCAAGGTCAGTAAGTATTGGTACTGAAACAGCACAGCTATTTTTCATGGCTTCCGTTAGGACACCATCTGGCCCTGGTGATTTCTTAGTTAGGTTATAGAAGTTATGAAAGAAACAGTTTCACGAAGGAAGAAGATGTGTATGAAGAAGTGTGAAGACGGTCTTGAAGAAGTTTGGGTTCGAGAAGAATGTTGTTGTAACGTAAAAACGAAGTCATGACATGTGACTAATGTTATCACTCAGGTGTAAAATTAATATCGTGAAGATATCGGTCGATTGTTTATTGCATTAATTAGTTTATTATTTTTATTACGTATAATAGATAGGGGTGCATTTGAGTAGAAATTTTAATTAGACCTAGTTTGAGAATTGTCATTTTAAAGCATGGAAAGCCAATTGCGTCATATTTTTCTTGTAGTCCCGAGGGACTGAATGCCAACCAAATACAGAAACAAGCAATATTTGAACACAACCATTGTATTACGCAACCGGTGTATTATAATTTGTCATCCGCATACTGATATATATAGTTGTATAAAAGTGTGTTAGTGTAATTGTGATTGCTCCTACTATACCACCACCTCAATACTATACGTCTAACTCAATTCACACACCCTCACCCACACCCACACCCACACCCACACCCACACCCACACCCACACCCACACCTACACCCACACCCACACCCACACCCACACCCACACCCACACCTACACCCACACCCACACCCACACCCACACCCACACCCACACCCACGCCAACACCCACACCCACAATCATGACGTATGTACCACACGAAAGAAAGGACGCAAAAGCGGCACGGTGTTATATATGAGATTGGTACCACGGTGAACAAGGGAGAGTTAAATGGGGATAACAAGAAAGGTAGTTCGAATACAGCTGGTTGTCAAATATCAGTTGACGAGAGGAAAGAAGTCGATGGCGAAGACAAGGGTGCAGCCGATCGCAAGGTGGATAAAGTGAAGGGGAATCTTGCTGATGATGGCGGTAGTGTGCACAACCCAGTGAGCTGTTACATGTTGGCAATATGTTTAGCTATAATGTGACACTTACACAGATGCCTTGCGTTAAAGATCTCACGTTAGATGTTTGCCGTTAATAATTTATCTCTCGTCATATCTGGTTACATAAACCTTAGCGTTCCCCTTTCTTCTTCTTTTTTTAATTGGGCTCCATGCCATCGACTTTTATATCTAAATGGAACTCTCCACAGCCAATGTCATTTAATATCAGGATTTAGTGCAACAATATTTTGTTCTCGTATAATCTTTGTGTCTACTTATATTATCATGTATTCGATGTAACACGCAACGCGTAGGGCTTTACACCAAGAAACGCTATTCTTCCTTAACCTTGACCCTTCCCATTGTCCCGATATGATCTACAGAGGTTAAAACGTACAAAGTAAACCAACCTGTGCGCCTCCAATGGATGTGCCCGACAGCGATATCAACGAAATATCGACTGTATTGGCTCTTTGCAGTTGTGCCACGATATATAGTGAAAACTACAAGGATATGTGGTTTTAATGTTCGAAATGGCCAATGAAGGCAACAGTACAAAGTACGGGTCAAATATATATACAGATAAAGATAAAGAATATTAGTTTCCGGTATCAGCTAATAATACTTTTTAGTTTATATTAGATTAATTGAAGCCAATGACAATGAAGATACTGGTAATGCATTATATTCATATGATGCTTAATAACAAATAGTATCTATAGATGCGCTTCATTCCCCTCCCTTCCCTACTCGACAACGACATAATTACATGACAAAGAAAATACGGATAAAAAGAAATAGTCAAGCGTTGTTTTTTACGTACCAGTTTCTAGGTTATTTATATCATTGATATAGTCTCTCCTGTGATTTCTCTAATGATAAACTCACCCATTATTCGATCCGGTTGATCTCAAAAACTCTTTTGCTTTTACATATGCCTCTAAAAACAATTTAAAAAGTGAAAAATGTAATAAGATGAATGATTTTTTATTTACACTATGCAACCCGAGAAGTTATCACCAACAGAACATTTATTTTCCGTAACACATAGCGGAGTGATTCAGTCATCGAGGTAATGAATGCATGCTGGTGGTGAGATCACACTAGAAAACACCAAAATTAAACTAATTTAGATCAATTATTTATTTATCGTATATTATCTATGTTTAGAAAGAAAAATCCCGGTTGCAGTTAACTATCTGATCTTTTAAACTGTTATAACTGTACAACGTACTTCGCATGCAGCCCTCGAACTGTTTTTGTTTTGTCTTGTTGAAACATGAAAACAGACTCAAGAAATTTGATTTGGCAAGTTGAGAAGGTACTTGTTCGCATGTAATTGGCCCACGTAAGGTCCCTACCCAACCAATGAGACTGGTTGACAACAAGCGGCGGAAGATTCATATTGACTAGAGAGATGGGTGATGGACTTTCAAGCGCGGTTTTCAGGTACATTTCTAGTTTTCTACAGCGCGACCATTTAGGCCTATTTTTTTAAGGCGAAACGGCGGCACTCTCAGTCCCTGCACCGACACAGTCACGGGATAAATGTTTCGAATACAATTCAGCTCGTGGAGCTTAAGATGATGAAAGCTTCACAGCGGCATAATCCGGTAGGAATGCCCAAGGATCCCTCTAGCTAACGATCATTATTTACATGCGCTTACATGCGCTTACATGCACTTATATAAAAGCGGACATTGCCCCCTTGCGATTGGTTGAAGGGAGGTCACATCACATTAAATATATAAGCTCTTACTCATTTATGAAGCACAACTGATTTTGTTTGTATTTATGTTTTACTATGACAATGGTCTTTGTCATACAGGACTTCTCGGTGTATTAGCATATTAGCCGTCCGATGGGTGGGGGCTCGCGGGTGTGGGGTGCATACTTTGACAAAAGTGTTTGACATGCAAGAAAGTCAAGGCATGTCAGCTGCCCGGTTGGGGGTGGGGGGGGGGGTACAAAGGTGTTTGTGTTGCAAGGACGTCCTGGCATATTAGCTGTTCGATGGTAGTACATGATATACTGTCGCTGTCCGGCTCACGATGGGGTAGGGCGTGTTATGACAATTATTTCAAGTGCGAAGGGAGACGGGCGGGGATTTCTGCCAAGCCATTTCAAATCAAGCAATGTATTAAGACCATATTAGAATATCACATGGCCTCCATTCAGTTAAGTGAATTATTATGGTTACTTAAAGCGCCCCCTGAGACAAGTTCAGAATGACGTCGAAGCTATTCACAATGGCGTCTTCTTGCACGATGTTGCCGACCTTGATTACGCACGCCACCCCGTCAAGGTCAAACTGTACGGCCTCTCCTAGTCAGAACAAAACTATATAAGTACATAGGCATAGAGTGAAGTTGGAGATACAACTATCCTCCGCTATTTTCCCTGTTCGTAAACGTTATTTCATCATATATCGCGACCGTGTGATACATATGTTTGACCTACCAGGAGGGCACGTGGTGGATATATGTTATCCTCCAGGGTTATCCTGTGTCACAGAAGCAGTCGCGAATGCAGCGGGGGGGGGGCTACTGCGGCTATAGCTCCCCACCCTCTGGTCAAGCCGCAGAAGCCCCCACACCGACAGGTGTAACAACCGAGAATACAGAAACCTATCTCCGTCCACGAGCAGCAATCTGATGTTGAAGAAGGGCCAGTGTCCACCCCTCCCCTACACACACCCACTTCCGCCGCCAATGCGCTGTAATCTCGGAATTCAAGCCCCCCTCAATCCGGAAAGTCTGGATTCGCCCCTGAGATGAGTATACTTTGCTTTGTTAGGATATTGGTATTATGGGTAACAGTCGATTTACAATGACTGTATTAACCATCAGTAAGTGACCTTTGTATGAAGCGGGGGATAACCAAATATAAGCCAAGGTGGAGTTTGGTTTGTTAATATCACGTCAGGCAACCGCTTGAAATTGGCCGTTATGAAACGGGCGCACACTTCTGACATTTGAGGACTAAGATTAGAGTCGACGTAATTACTTGCAGTCTGTATTGTTAACTATGATGTGGTTGATTGATAATTTTCCACCGTTTTCAAGTGAAAACATATGTAATAATTGATGACATCACGTCATACTGCAATTTGTAAGTTTTGCCTTTGACGATAATAATGAATATGCTGTTAAAGCACATATCGACATCGATTTGATCTGTAGTTGTAACGACAATTTCTACTAACATCTGTTACCGTTTTTAATAAAAGATGTACGGGCATGTTACTTATTCTCTGAGTTTGTTGTTTGTTATAGATATTGTGGCGTCAGCCCTTGCGCAAAGATGCGAGGTATCAACAATTGTACGAAACGAACTGATAACTTTTTTTAAATCTCAAGTATCTACTGAGCACCTTTCCAGGAAATTCATCGACAGATCAGTGCAAGGTAAACCTTCCGAACCAAAGTCGAAGTCCATATTTAGTTTCTAAGTTCGGGGTATCCACTGGGAGATCCAATGGTTGAAGGCTAAGGAGCGATTTCTGAAAGTAAACTCCGCAACCATTTTTAGCGTGGAGGCCCCCATTTAATGCACATTTTATCTAGACGATTCCACGCCGGTACACTTATGGAGAGTCCCATTTCCCTCCACGGTCGTCAGTGGTTTGGGGGCGAGCTCACCACTCACCGCCGGCCGAGGCTTTGAGTTCACCCGCATTAAAAGCGTAAATTGCCTTTATGCTTGCTTTCAAACACGACTAACGTTACCGTAGCTAGTTGACGGACAATAATAAGGATAACAATTGAGGGTTGAAGGTTGATGGTCATTTTATTAATGACATGACGCAATATTATATTACATGCTTGCGTAATAAAATTGCCAAATATGGCAATATACATAAATTTGTCCATATATGGATTTGGCCGGCAAGGTTGGAAACCAAACCGGCCAAAATCCAAAAAACAAAGCGTGCAGATGGGGTGGTGGGCGGATGCTTCTCGATGGTCCGATCAGGCCGCCGCAAATCCAGAAGAGGGCCAAATTCAGATGAGGGCTAGGTTTTATAGATCGCACCTCGGGGGCCTATCATGCATGCGCTACTGGATGAACAGGTGGCGTTCCTAACGTAGCGTGAGATACTCGCCAGGCGGCGGTAGCGTGAGATACTCGCCAGGCGGCGGTAGCGTGAGACACTCGCCAGGCGGCGGGCGACTTTCCTGGCATGGAAGGAACGCTATGACGGGACTGAAAAACCTTGCACTGGACACGAAAACATAGTTACAACACAGTCTGGAGAAGACACTACAGGCTTTAGTGACCGAATCGTAAACAGACATAGAAGGTATCGCGTACATGACAAAGAGGAGACATAAGTGAAGTGTTTAGAACCGCATAAAGTTACTTATAGACGCATGTAATAAGTTTCATTTAACTGATCAACCACATTTAGGGAGCGCTCAATCGCGGACTTACCGTCCAAATCGCCACTTTTCTCTTCTGATTTATGGCTTCATTAATAATATGAAACACACCAGTTGCCAATAACAAAACAAATGATGATGTAATGGTTTGAGCGTAGTTCCAAATCAAAATGGAGACTGGCCAGTACGGAGAAGATCAAACCGGAATACTCCGGTAGAACTCTGACAAGTTTGAGCGGAACCTCCGTGTGTCGCGGGAGCAAGGCGTGGTGGAGTTGAGGGGACGTGGTTTAAATGTAAGCGTCGCAGATGATAGAGATGAAGAGTCATTTTGTCCCTTTACAACCCAAGCTCACCCACGCGCCCCTACTATGTAGCCGTCCTACTTCTTTGCTCTTGTTCTTTGGTTCAATGTTTCTCCCCGTCGCATTTTGTTTTAAAGATCTGAATCTGTCCATTGGCGGCCTCATGTTGTTGGGCCGGCAGTGTACCTATCCTGGCCCGCTGGACAAAACTACGGTGGCTCAACGATGTTTGCCGACAATGGGCCAATGATAGGCCTATGATGTTTGCCCTTGTTGGGCCGACGTTGGTCCACCGCTGGTATATGTGATATATATGTTAATTGGTTGACGGTTGAATCAATTTTCTTAAACCCAGCGTTTCTCCAAGTTAATAGTTTGCTGATTAAATAGGTCAGCCAGTGGCTGGTCTATGACTTCTGCTGTTTCTTTAAGCATACGATTACTTATTAAATGGGGCCCATTCGCCTTATTAACATTTAGACCTTTGATAGCTTTATAAACCTTACTTAGTGTAAACACGACACTATTTATTCGTTCATCAGTGTTGAAGTGAATTGGGGGTAGAGCAAAGCCGGGAGGAATGGGGAGCATCGTAGAATGTGTGCAAAATGATTCATTGAGGACGTTTGCTTTGCGAAGTGGGTTTGACAGCCAAAAGCCGTTCTCTAATAACGCGGGCATCCGTGTGTCTTTTTTATCACAGTAAAATATTTTGCGTAGTTTAAAAAATTCCTTGCTTGTGGTATTTGGGTCTCTGAGTCGCGTGTTAAGCCTAGCATAATACCCTTCCTTGACCCGGTCTATTTCCAGGTGCGCCTCTCGGCGGGCATCAATATATAGTTTATACGAGGAGCCGGTTCTACGCTTGGCAAAACGTTTGTACACACGATCCCTCTTTCTTAGAAGTCTTTTAATGTTCGCCGACATCCATGGTTTATCTCGCGGTCTGATGACAACTGAATTGCTTGGAATAAATCTACTGACTGATGTTTGAAAAATAGAGTTCCAGTGGTTGACACAGTAGTTAATACTCGCACCGGCGTCCATGCCTTCATTCCAAGGGGCTGCGGATAAATGTTCTCGCATGCCAATGAAATCGGCATTGTTATAAACGTATACATTTCGTTCAATCGGAGCCTGGTGATGCATCTTATACTTTATGTGGCAGTACACAATATGATGATCTAAGTTGCATATCGGTGAGATAACTCCGCATTGACTAATCTTTCCAGGAGAATCAGTATTTACTAGATCAAGCTGAGAAACACTGGTTGGTGTTATACGCGTTGGCTTGGTTATCCGTTGCGATAAGTTACCCGGTCACCTCCCTACTCTGTAAATCGATCGATCATTTTGGTCCCAACGCCCCATTTTATATTCCCTAAGTCGATCGGTTGTCGGCTAGGGGAAGGATTAGTGTCACCGGCTGATTGCAATTAGCAGAATACACACACTCAGGCGATAACACCAGTGGTCTGGAAAGCAATCTTAAAATGTGTGAAACATGTTTGCGCGTTGTTATAGGTTGTTATGCATTGAAGCTTTGATCATCTTGATCACAAAACTCGACACCTTTAGAACAAATACAATCAGGCGATAACACCAGTGGTCTGGAAAGCAATCTTAAAATGTGTGAAACATGTTTGCGCGTTGTTATAGGTTGTTATGCATTGAAGCTTTGATCATCTTGATCACAAAACTCGACACCTTTAGAACAAATACAATCAGTCTTGAGGAAGATCTGGGGGACTTGTTGCCATTTGTCGCCTCTCTTCAAGAAGAACCACAGAAATGTGCCATCTTAGTTTCGATAAAGACATTTCTGCAAAAGGGATTACTTGCACACGTATATTTGAATATCAGACTTTCCAAATACGCAAAAACTACATTGTATTGTGAAAACATACTTTTTCTGTTTGTTTTTTGGCCACGAGTAAAGTATTGGAAGAATATTCTGTAACTCGACCATCACTAAGTCGATCGATCAGTGGCAGTCCCATCGTCGATCGACTTAGAGAGGTTTTACTGTATCCGCATGTTTTTCAAGAACCAATAGATGATAGATCTCACCTAGTTTATAGTAGGATTGATTAGGTACGTATCCGGGCACCGGATTTGGGCTGCTGATTAAGCTTCTAGCATTGATGTGGTAGATACGGAGTTCACCATTAGTATTTTTGTTATGCCGTGCCATTGAAACTTAATACAATAACAATTAATGATACACTATACCTCTTTGATGAACGAGCATGTGAACGCTGCTTACCCTGCACTTCAATAGTACATTTCACTTATATCCTAAGGCAATATGAACAATTGTGCAGAAAACTAAACTTAGAAAACAGTGTCATAACGGCACAAATAACATAGGTGAAACAAACCCATATTTGCAGAGTCACCACACAGCACATTTGACTCTATTATTGGCAAGCATGGGTAGAGTAGCGTGGCGATTATTTATTGTGCGAGATGGATCCTTTTGACAAAAGACTACATTAGGCAATAACAAGGGTAACATGTTACAAAAACAGCAAATGCAATACACGGTCACATACCAGCTTCAATCAGCGACAAGAAGACCCTAACAGCAACATCGGGTGAGGTAAGTTACGCTGTTGAGCGCCTCTTCCAGGGCCCGGAAGCCATCGAGGCTTAGATGAGGCTGGTGCGAGTTCATTGAAATGGATACCACTGTGTTTTCCACGCCTTTGCGGTTCAGTAGGTAGCGAAGGTGGCGGCATTCGCCATGAAGGCCGTCGTCTTGCCAGCCATCTTTGGGCCCAGTCGACGAGTCGCCTGTTAGCCGGAAGACCGCAGCGGTGTGAGCTGCGGCAAGTCTGTTTGGGTCGAGCAGCAACTTTTTGTAGGCTGACCTCACCTCGCCGACGGTTCGCACAGGCGCCGATGAGGTGATCATGGTAGCCCCCTTGTGAGTTACCGGCTGGCCATGGCGAATGCTCGGTGGTGATCCTGTAATCGACTCTCTATCCCCTTTTGTTGTCTGCAAGATGTCCCTTGCGGTGGGTCTAGGCAGTGAGTCTCTCTGTAGCTCTCCGTTGATGTAGAGTTTATCTTTGACCAGTTTGAAGTTTACATGGTCTGACTGGGTAGAGTTCTTGAGAGCGGCTATTTGTTCGCCATGCTTTCTGCGGCTCTCGAGTAACTCAGGTGGGTAGTGCGGCGTTATCTTTGCCATATTCTTACCTCTAGGGAGGCTGCGAGCAAAACTAAGCAAATCAGAAAACGCCTTTTGGTAAGGAGAATGCCCATGTAACAGTACAATCTTGAAAAAGAATGTACGAGGCGCAAGCCGAGTACATATCTTTTCAAGAATGAACTGTTACACGGGTATTCTCTGACTTAAAGTACGGTCAGTGAGCCTCATCTGGACCATGTAACGTGAATAAGAGTTCTTTCAAGATGTACATGGCATCTCTCATTTCCGAAACCAATAAAATAGCTCACTTAAGTCGGTCCATGTTCTATCTGAGAACCCACGAAATGTATTGTTGTGGCAACGGTAAACTTGAGTCCTACGTGACCTAAGCGGAAACAGTGATTTGCCCTGACATGGAAGAACGTCGGACGCTGCAGCCAGAAGTCAGTTTAGTTCATCTTCAGATTACATAAATGAAGTCGTGTTTCGCATCAAGGCGCGTAGGCCACTTCGCATGGATTATGTGTCATTATACAGACGACAATGGTCATTTGAATGTGAAATATGATATAATCGTTCAAATTATTGGATACTGAAAGGATATGATACGCAGCGATGTTGCGATGATGTTTGAAAAAAGTAACACCAAGTGCCTTGTTTATGCATAGGATACGCTTTGCAAACTGAGTTTCGTGGGATTCACAAGAAAGAACTTGATTTCTAGTGTGATTATAGGATATAAGGAAATGTCGGTATGTATCTTGCATATGAATTACATATGATCTCAAATTCAGTTTCTAAAAGTGGATTTTGTGATCTACGCTTGTTTTGATGAGAAATTTGTATCTGTTTTTGCTGGGGCTTTCCATCGGGCGGCAAGCTTCCATTTGATCATACATTGTGATTGTGACCTGTTTCAAACAAGCTCGCTTATTGCTCATGATTGGCATTGACTGCGACTGTCGATTTCGTAACCGAAGGATGATTGTTCAACAGAAACATTGTTTGGTCTCCTTGAGTCAATCGCAATTTATCAGCTCGCTAAAACAGTACATTCGTGAAAATTAATGTACAGTTTAGACAATAGAATGACGTCATAGCAGTACTTTAAGTGAAGATAATCTTACCACCATTGGTCTTGGGTGATTTTTTTCAACGTTCTTGTTGAAGGTTCCGAGTCTGGGGGCTCGGTCAATGGGTACCTGGTTTTTAAAGCCGTGTTTAAGAAGAAAGTCCTGTACTAACTTTGGACAGTTTTTTTACCTCTCCTATCCTCCCCTAAACCATGGAGAAGCACGTTGTTTTGCATCGATCGCGTTTTTAAATCAACGACTTCACTCATCCATTGCTTGATTTCTTCAACAACTACTTTGGACAGTTTTCTTGACCTCTCCTATCCTCCCCTAAACCATAGAGAAGCACGCTGCTTTGCATCGATCGCGTTTTTAAATCAACGACTTCACTCATCCATTGCTTGATTTCTTCGCTTTGACACAAAATAACTCCTTTTAAGAGGACAATCTCACTTCACCTCTCTTCTGTCTCACAATGTTACTGCTATTCTCACCTGAGAGTCCCTCAGTAAGAGTTATCCTCGTGAGGTTGTTAATTTCACCCACGTCTGAGTCATCAGCATCACCGGTTGCCATGGTTGAAAGTTGATGTTTACGGTAGCTGGGACGGTGTTTTTCGGTCGACGTCCTGGTATTATCGCCCGTAAACCAGCCTCGCAAGGGACTTTTCCGGCTAAGATTTGGTTTCTTGCGACGATTTGCTTTTGGTGTTGTCCTTTGCCTCTTCTTTGTGTTCACTTTTATCCGATTTTCCATTTATGATCCGGATTTAAGTATTTAAAGACTTATTTTATCGCCATGACTTCTCTGCTTGTCTGTTGTGGCCGCCATGCAACAAGTCATAGGCTTCAACAAGTCCTAATAATGTTATATACATATGAGGCACAGTCGCATCGCATAACGTCATGATCATATGTCTTTCTCATACTCTAGTTTATCTAAATAATTGGTTCTCCTTGACGAATTCATATCGGACCTGCTGCCATGGATGTGACCACGTGTTACCCGGCACCTCGCCTGCCACTGCGATGGCAAGCCGTCGTAATTGTGAGTTTGACCGCTTTCGTGTATATAACGAGGCTGGCGGGCCCACCAACAGGACGAATACAGGCGGGTTCGGTCGATGCATCCGGCGCAAGGAGCCCTTCTGAGCCCGGTGTACCGGTCGGTAAACCGGTTTGTACCCCGGCGGTGTTCCGCGATCATTATGCCAGAGAAGGGTACCTCCCTTCCGGTGGTGGATGGATGGGAAAGGACAAAGCGGCTCGCTATGAACCCGTTATTTGCCGCTTTCGACCGCTGTCACTGAAAGCCGAGACACTGAAGACGGGCCTATCGCGCAAGAAGATCAAGTCCATCGTCACGTTGGTGCCTTACAGGGAAAGAAATGCTCTGTGGGATTGTCGACACAACTGAACAAGGTCTTTAAAGGGTATGAGCTGCTAAAGATAGAAACCATAGTTGATAGAACGCACGAGGCGGCCTACTTCGCTGACGGCGACCAGTACATCTTGGAGCGACTCTCGCCCCAGCCTCGTCACTGCGGCGGCTGTGAGGCCTTCAAGGAAAGGTTCTACGAGGAAGGTTGCACCCAAATCGTCCTGTTTGAGTACCTCGGCATGGACGACCTTCTAGACAGCACCCTGAGACTCTATGTACCTGAGGCTCGCCATCGAAAGCCATTGAGATTCACAAGGAGTTTTTGGCACGTGATCCCCCAGATTTCTTCATAACCTCGCCGGCGTTAAATCACCAAAAGTTTAAGAGTTTTCCGGAAAAGTTCGCAGCCGATTTCAAACATTTCCGCAGCTTGATCCAGATGTACCTTCCTTCCACCACCATGACGCCTTGGATGCCGGGATTGAGCGAGCGAGAAAACGCCAATGCCAGCAATCCTAAGCAATACAAGAACCGTCGCGTGGACGGCCTTCTGGCGTCAGAGGCCATAGACCGACTGAATCATGTCCTCTACGACATCCTGGCTCCCGACTTGCTAAATACTGACGGACTGGTGCTCGGCTTTCTGGATATGGTTCGCGTTTCCGACGCCTGTCCCCAGGAATGGTGGCCCAGTAGAGTTCACCTGGAAAAGGTCTTTTATCGAAAGATATCTGCTCATGTCCTGGAGTTTCTTTGCGGTGATATATGACTAATATTTTGCGTAAGACGATGGTCAATTTTAACTAGATTTAAAAATTCCTCTCTATTACCCGGCATTTGCGCTTGAGAATGAATATCCCTATATTTTACAACCGGAAAAGCGCATCCAAACCTTCTTACAGAACAGTTTCCGTAGCTCGAAGTATATTCTCTCTATTCTCTACCACCGTCTGGTGACTCGTTATCAGCGTATCGACATACGACCTATTCACTTGACGTATTGGTTTTCCATGATAGTCACCTCTATGATTGAACAATTAGATTGAAGTGTCAATAAGGCTGCAGGCTTGTTGAGTGAGACTCATAATGACAAAGGTACTTACATTTGGATGCACAGTGTATACAAATAAAGTCGTTTTCGCAGAAGGGAATCGTTGCTTATTATCTGTTGGTTTGTAAGGAATACTTGCCGCATATTTTGACCGGCGTCCAGCGCATCGTCGATTTATGATGACCACTTTCCGGGCCGACTTGGCGGGTTGTTATTTATTACTCGTCTGTTTACAGAACGGTTCAAGCCCAACCCGCTCCTAAATTTCAGAAAGTAGTAAAGTATGCGCCCCCCCCCCCCTCCCTACTCCCCCACCAACCAATCCTGGGCTTCTCGATGGAACTACCAAGTCAAGGATTCGCCACTTGCCAGGGCATCAGACGGTTTGCCATCTTGAAGTCTTGCCATCTTGACGTCTTGCCGTGAAATGTTTGTTTAATTAACAAGCTCTAGCGACAGAGTTTTGGCCGCCATTTTGTCGGGGACGACTTTCGCGGTCCGACCCGTTTCGACGTGATGCCTCGCGTCGCCCTGCTAGGGTTTAACTATGCCAAGGAGAGAAGATAACAGTGCAAAATGGATTATCCCCCCCGCCCCCATCCCATCCCATCCCATATTAGGTCCTATCCTTCCCAAAGTACATCATACCACGTCAGCGATCACCGCAGTGATGAGTCTCGCATGGTATATGTAAGGATCTCAGCCTCATCAAGCCTAGAAGAGGTGAAATGTCTTACAAGCAGAGAGGCAGATCCAGGATTTTAACTCACATATTGTCTCTGATATGTCAATGACGTCATTGTCAGGGAAGGTCTCTTGGCTCTATTTCGCCACCATATACATACAACTGGCCAAAAACGCCAACATTCCATTTCATGTCATATCAATGAGAGTCGGCAATTACGACGTGCGCTAAAAGATTAGTATTGATTTCCCCTGGGATATAATAGACCGATCCAGGCCGTCAATCATTAACTGACGTCACTGCTGCTTGTATCCAATCATGTGCCGCAAAAAGCGCTTCCACGTGTGTTAGTCGGACAAACAAGTCGGACAAGCAAAACAGCATGTCACTGTGTTGTCAGAGATGAGTACTTCTCACTTGTACCTACACGACTCACGACTAGAAAAAGGACTGAATCGTTGGCGGGGCTTAGTGTCGGAGTGTGGATGGGTCTATTACCCTAATGTGACAACAGGCCTTTGACAGCAGGCCTTTACCGACTGAGGGGTGTTTGTGCTGATCTGCTGGCCGCTAACACCGAATCATTTATTATTATCAGATTATTCTTTGCTTGCTTGTAATATGTCATCGGACACGGTCACTGCACCGCCAACTTGGCTTAAAAGTGTAGCTTTGCCTACGATACGATGCCAACGGGACTTTGTTTGGACTCGGAGGATTCATAACATAACAAATCATGAAAACATGATAACATATCCAAAGGGCTAAAGTTAATTAAGTCATCCATATATCCAGATAACCGTACAAACGGACGCCCCGCTAGCTGTTACCCAGATTGCATCAAGTGTCGTACTCACTCTCCAAACCAGGAGACGCTGTACGTCGTCTACCGCTGAAGTGTCTGTCTATCGTTGGGACGACTGTGATGTTTTATGAATGAGAAGTTGTATACAGACGCGGTGTTCGATCACATCAATGGCACTTGACTGACTGACTGATGAGATCTCACACAAGTGGCCTTTGTTGGGCGATAACATTGGCATGTAGTATAATATATAATTAGGGTGTACACGCCAAAGTGGTGACATAAGGACGTGGCTTGGGATCATATTATGCTGGGTATCGTATCGTGGTGCACGCCACTCATGTTCAAATGTCTGCCATGGAGACTGCGTGAAACTGTCCGGGGTAGGTGATGTAGGCATCCTGTCGCCACTGGAATAAACAGCCAATAACTTACGCCGTATGTCATGACATGGTAGCCAGTGAGTGGGCTTACAGGTAGCGTACAGGTTATATTATTATACAGCCTACTTACAGACGTGTATAAGGAAAGCGGGACAAGAGTTTGTAGACGGATCTCGAATCTGAGAAATATTGTGTTCGGCGACAACGGCGGCCACGCAGGCCCCGATGCATGACGGGAAGCGAGCCACCCAGATGGCCGGGATGCCCGATACTTCGCGAGGTCAAGGTCATCAGGATTATGGTCCAGGACATGACCGTGCTTACGACTGGGGAGATGGACCGAGTGTCAACAAGCACGGGAAGACGTCCGATCTCCGATCATTAAACAAGGGTGCTGACTCCAGGGTAGACACACATGTTAAGCCCACAGGCGTCTTACGCTACACCGCCAAGCATGACGCGCCTCGATACTCCATATACAGCCCACAAAATGTGCGTGATAGACGCACAAACGTGACAGACGCCACATCCCACATCTATCCGCACCCGAGCGGACCCAGGCGCAGCAAGGACCCTAAGGTGAAAGGAAATGACGTCAAATCCTACAATCCAGGATATGGAATCCAGATAAATAGTAATCTATCAGACGCCATTCCACAGACTATAGGTGGTGACCCTTTCCTAGATACACGGGGACTTGATGGAAGTCCAAACATCCGTAGTAACCCCGATGGGGCAAAGAAGGGTCCCTACCTCTATAACTATAGCACCAACGAGCGTCCATCGAGGGACCCGAAGTCTCCGGGGTATAGTCCCACCGCGACTGGGGCCGATCTCCCCGTAGCGCTCATGGAATTTAGATACAAAACCAATGGCCCCGTCATTCTCATCTACAAGCAGGATATCACCAAGGTCAAGGTCGACGTCATCGTCAACGGGGCCAACGCTCATCTCCGCCATGGGGGAGGCGTTGCCAGGGCGATCGCGGACGCCGCCGGGTCAGAGCTGACCAGAGCCAGTGAGGACATTGTCGCCAGACACGGACCCGTGCCTGTCTCTGGCTGTGTGGCCACGCCGGCGGGTCGGCTGCCCTGTCAGGGCGTCCTCCACGCCGTGGGTCCCAAGTGGACGGACACCCTAGAGAAGAAGGCGGCCCGGCAGCTGCAGGACACCTTCGTCCGCATACTCGAGTTCTGTTACGCAGAACGCGTCACGTCGATAGCTATACCGCCCATTAGTGCAGGTGAGTTATTGAACCATGTGGTTGTGTGTGCGTAACACATGTGGAAGGTCGCAACTAAGCGGAAATTCTTAACTATATGGTAGTTCGTAACCACGTAGTATTTCGTAACCACGTGGCAGGTCGTAGCCATGCGGTACATCGTAATCATGCCGCAGTTTGTAACCGTGTGGTCTTTAGTGACCATCGGTAGTGCGTAACCATGCAGTACGTCGGTAGTCGGTTGTAGGTATCAATAATTACTCAATTCGTGTAACATATAATCATTGGACAGTTTTATTTTTGGTCAGCATTCACGGGATGCGTCTATACTTCACCCATTATGCAGTTATTAATATCTCACGTTTACATTGAACATTTAATTTCTATTAAACGCAATCTCGGGGCGTAACCATGATAACCGCTTCATTCAATACGTGTGGGCGACTTGAACAATCATGCATACAATGATTTAGACCTGCTTACTTGAATGGTGACGTGACGTCCAGTCTTGATAACAGCAAACTGGTCAATGGCATCTGTGTTCACAATATCTCCCTTAACGCAAAATATACAATATCAATTCCCCTAAACTAGATCTGACTCCGGCCATACGTGCACCAATCCCTCTTTCCCTCCCTCTATCTCTCTATATATATGTCATCTGTGTTCACGATATCTCTATTGTCATGTAATATAAATACAGTTTAAATCCCCCTGAACCAGAAGCTTTGATCTGACTCCCGACATATGTGTGCCTCTTCCTATCTCCCTCCCTCTCTCCCTATCCCTATCTCCCTCTCTCTCCCTCTCCCTATCTCTATATTTCTCTCCATATGTCTCTATCTCTTTCTAACTGTGTCCCAGGTATGGACGGCGGGACCCCCGAGAAAGTCTCCGACGCCATTGTGAAGGGATTGATCGCTGGATTGAACCGGATGCCGACCCATTGTGACCTGACGGCCATCCACCTGGTGGACATCGATGGCCGTCTGCTGAGGGTGATCCAGACGGCGTTTGCTGATGAAGCCCGGAAGGGGGCGGTATTCCATCGCTTGGATCGTCCAATGGACTACTATTAGATGCGAATCGCAACTACAGGCGCTCTCCTATTTATGCAGGAATAATATGATTATTATCAATATAATTGTGATTATTATTATCTTTATTGCACATTATCAAACTCTTGTTGTCTATAATTATGAAATTAGCAATTAGCATTTCAAATAGCAGCCAGATTTTTTATTTTTAAATTTGCAGGCAGTGGCTGCCTGGGGTTTATTTACCACAAGATGATCCACGCAGCTCTATCGGGAAAGACTCGTCAGGGCGTATAACGTAGATGTATAACTATATAACTTTTAGATATCGATCTTAAAACTACTTCCTTATTATTTTCCAAAATGTAAGGTTAATCCTTGTTACTGACCGTAGTTTTCATGCACTCCTTTCATATTCGCTGTGACGAGATAATTAAATTCAGCGAAACCCGGTTGCCCAAAGGGAATCGTCCTAATATCACACAGATCATGTTTGCTGACTTTGGTAATTAGTTATTGTTTCAGTGGCAACAACATTAGTTTATATCTATCAAGACGCGGTTAACAGATGATTATTTAACGTACTGATCGGCGAGGTTCAAGAGCATGCTCTAGCAAGGTTCTTACAGAAATCGCGAATGGTCAAAGGTGTGGATGGCTATTATTGTATTTTAAACCGTCAATATATTTAAATCATATGATAAACGAACTTGTTATATATGGTGGTGTCGAACATAGGAATAAGAGGAGAGAAGAGAGTAAGAGAGAAACAATATAACACAAAAGGAGGAGGGAGAGAAGAAAAAAACCCTGATCGAGTGTACTTGTGCTTGTCGTCAGGTACTTTATATGAGGGGATTCTAACGTATGAAGTGCTAAAACCGCATTTGTCAGCCATGGAGATTTCGATCCAACTATGGTGCGCCAGATTTGGAACTTTTTTTCCTTGACGATGTCGAAGGCTGGGGCAACGCTGCCAGCCATTACCTTAGGTGCATTTCTTTGGTAACCCAGGTATACCCAAGGTGGACTGAATACGCAAATTACGCTTCGGTATACCGCCCGGTATATCTTTCATTCGGGTATTGGCGCCAGCCCATCCATTCGGTATGCCGATGTGCCCGGTTCAAAACAGCAGGGCGGGTCATTCGGAAGAAGATGGCGCTGATTGAAAGGTGATAAGAGTAGGTGGGTTTTCATCTGCAGCCGGCGTCATTGGGTCAAACCCAGCGCCGAACCTGTTATGTTGTGGCGACGCTTAAGCAAACCCGAACCCGCCGAAGGGGCCCCAGGGTGGCAGACAGACAAGACTGACACTGGCCAAACTTTCTTTCTAGGGAAGATGAAGGGAACTCCATTCATGGGATGGATATCCTGGGGCCTGGGCCTATATGCTATCATATAACAATAGGGTAAGCAAGCTCTGAGGCTCAAACCAAAACACAAAGATATTGAAGATTTATGTCAATGATCATTCAATGATGCTGTCACAATCGAACCATGTTTATTTAAATGCTACGCTGTCAAATATTTATGAATAAATACTTTGTGTCTATATCCACATGCCATTAATAAGGAAAGAATAATGTTTTGATACAACTTTTGCAGAAATCTACCTGGTTGCAAGTCACAAAGTCACAAAGGTTAAGGTCATGAACAAGTCAACTTCTTGTTCAAAATTCTCATTGGCTGTACATATATGGTCCGCTGACATATGACTCCTTTTCTACCTGTCAAAGTCAGCTGACCTCATGTATTTCTTTTTGCAGCCAATGAGACGTTTAAGTCCAGCCAATGAGACGTTTAAGTCTTACACAGGCAGCGCTCATAAACACAACGCCCAGTGAAAATATAGACGCGACAAAACTCAAAAATCACAGACGCGTTGGAAAATATTAACAAATCCAAGTGATTGTTGTCAGGTTAAGGTCGAGAACTGGTGGGGGCGTCAAATGTTTTTTTTTTTTTTAAATAAATATCGTTAATGAATGAAGGTTTTTTCAAGATTTTAAAGACCCCCTCCCCCCCCCCCCAAAAAAAAATGTGCAACAGACTTGCGATGAAACTGCCTTCTGAAGCCTACAGAAGGAAAAAAGGGAAAAAAAGGATTACTAAGATAATTTCTCTATCATCTCAATTGTAATCAAAATAGGTTATGAAATAGATCAAACGTGTAGAATTATCACAATTTTCCTTTCGGAGCGTATATGTAATCACTCAATATTTGGTGTATTTGCTAGTGATACATAGTCATGCAAATTTGGAGGAGTAAATGATATTTGATGTGACATGGTTTGGTATTGGATATCATTGGAACCTCATATTGCCATCCTCAAAATTGGTTCTGAAATAATCCCCCAGGTGCCACCCGCTCTCGACCTTAATGAATGACGACAACGCTGTAAGCTTCCTCATAGTGTTTACGGCCATTCCAGCAGTAGAAGCGCCACCATCTGGATGCGCAGAACCCACCCCGGCACATGTGTGTACATTGAACCTTTAATGGGATACTGATTAAAATATGAGGTGATAGACCATATTGAAAGTTACAAAATGTAAACAGGCGAACGGGTGGGTCCGCCTTAACTACTGTTCTGATTAGCCATAGAATCAGCGCTTACTATCGACAATCTAATTAGAGATAATCTGAAATGTTTAACGGCTTCATAGCGACTGGTGGAGATTGACCTTTCCCGCCCCGCTGGCGCAGTAACCGTCACACTAGCGCAGTGACCGTCCCACTGGCGCAGTGACAGCCCCACTGGCGCAGTGACCGTCCCACTGGCGCAGTGACCGTCCCACTGGCGCAGTGACTGTCCCACTGGCGCCGTGACGATCCCACTGGGGCAGTGACCGTCCCACTGGCGCAGTGACTGTCCCACTGGCGCAGTGACTGTCCCACTGGCGCAGTGACCGTCCCACTGGCGCAGTGACCGTCCCACTGGCGCAGTGACGATCCCACTGGGGCAGTGACCGTCCCACTGGCGCAGTGACGATCCCACTGGCGCAGTGACCGTCCCACTGGCGCAGTAACCGCCCCACTGGCGCAGTGACCGTCCCACCGTCCCAGTGACGCAGTGACGGTTCCACTGGCGCAGTGACCGACCCACTGGCGCAGTGACCGACCCACTGGCGCAGTGACCGTCCCAGTGGTGCAGTGACTGTCCCACTGGCGCAGTGACCGTCCCACTGGCGCAGTGACCGTCCCACTGGCGTAGTGACCGTCCCACTGGCGCATTAACGGTCCTACTGGCGCAGCGACCGTCCCACCGTCCCAGTGGCGCCGTGACCGCCCCACTGGTGCAGTGACCGTCCCATTGGCGTAGTGACCGTCCCACTGGCGCAGTGACCGTCCCACTGGCGCAGTAACCGCCCCACTGGCGCAGTGACCGTCCCACCGTCCCAGTGACGCAGTGACGGTTCCACTGGCGCAGTGACCGACCCACTGGCGCAGTAACCGACCCACTGGCGCAGTGACCGTCCCAGTGGTGCAGTGACTGTCCCACTGGCGCAGTGACCGTCCCACTGGCGCAGTGACCGTCCCACTGGCGTAGTGACCGTCCCACTGGCGCATTAACGGTCCTACTGGCGCAGCGACCGTCCCACCGTCCCAGTGGCGCCGTGACCGCCCCACTGGTGCAGTGACCGTCCCATTGGCGTAGTGACCGTCCCACTGGCGCAGTGACCGCCCCCCTGGCGCAGTGACCGTCCCACTGGCGCAGTGACGGTTCCACTGGCGCAGTGACCGCTCTACTGGCGCCGTGACCGCCCCACTGGTGCAGTGACCGTCCCACTGGCGTAGTGACCGTCCCCCTGGCGCAGTGACCGTCCCACTGGCGCAGTGACCGCCCCACTGGCGCAGGGACCGCCCTCCCTGGCGCAGTGACCGACCCCATGGCGCAGAGACCGCCCCCCTGGCACAGTGACCGCCCCCCTGGCGCAGTGACCGTCCCACTGGCGCAGTGACGGTTCCACTGGCGCAGTGACCGCTCCACTGGCGCCGTGACCGCCCCATTGGTGCAGTGACCGTCCCACTGGCGTAGTGACCGTCCCCCTGGCGCAGTGACCGTCCCACTGGCGCAGTGACCGCCCCACTGGCGCAGGGACCGCCCTCCCTGGCGCAGTGACCGCCCCCATGGCGCAGAGACCGCCCCCCTGGCGCAGTGACAGCCCAACTGGCGCAGTGACCGTCCAACTGGCGCAGTAACCGTCCCACTGGCGCCGTGACAGCCATACTGGCGTAGTGACAGCCCCGCTGGCGCAATGACCGTCCCACTGGCGCAGAAACAGCCCCACTAGCGCTGTGGCAGCCCCACTGGTGCAGTGACCGTCACACTGGCGTAGTGACCGTCACACTGGCGCAGTGACCGTCCCCCTGGCGCAGTGACCGTCTCGCTGGCGCAGTGACCGTCCCACTGGCGCAGTGACAGTCCCACTGGCGCAGTAACCGTCCCACTGGCGCAGTGACCGCCCCACTGGCGCAGTGACCGCCATCCTGGCGCAGTGACCGCCCCCCTGGCGCAGTGACCGTCCCACTGGCGCAGTGACAGTCCCACTGGCGCAGTGACCGTCCCACTGGCGCAGTGACGATCCCACTGGCGCAGTGACCGTCCCACTGGCGCAGTAACCGCCCCACTGGCGCAGTGACCGTCCCACCGTCCCAGTGGCGCAGTGACGGTTCCACTGGCGCAGTGACCGACCCACTGGCGCAGTGACCGACCCACTGGCGCAGTGACCGTCCCAGTGGTGCAGTGACTGTCCCACTGGCGCAGTGACCGTCCCACTGGCGCAGTGACCGTCCCACTGGCGTAGTGACCGTCCCACTGGCGCATTAACCGTCCTACTGGCGCAGCGACCGTCCCACCGTCCCAGTGGCGCCGTGACCGCCCCACTGGTGCAGTGACCGTCCCATTGGCGTAGTGACCGTCCCACTGGCGCAGTAACCGTCCCACTGGCGCAGTGACCGCCCCACTGGCGCAGTGACCGCCCCACTGGCGTAGGGACCGTCCCACAGGCGCAGTGACCGCCCCCCTGGCGCAGTGACCGTCCCACTGGCGCAGTGACGGTTCCACTGGCGCAGTGACCGCTCCACTGGCGCCGTGACCGCCCCACTGGTGCAGTGACCGTCCCATTGGCGTAGTGACCGTCCCCCTCGCGCAGTGACCGTCCCACTGGCGCAGTCACCGCCCCACTGGCGCAGGGACCGCCCTCCCTGGCGCAGAGACCGCCCCCCTGGCGCAGTGACAGCCCAACTGGCGCAGTGACCGTCCAACTGGCGCAGTAACCGTCCCACTGGCGCCGTGACAGCCATACTGGCGTAGTGACAGCCCCGCTGGCGCCATGACCGTCTCACTGGCGCAGAAACAGCCCCACTAGCGCTGTGACAGCCCCACTGGTGCAGTGACCGTCACACTGGCGTAGTGACCGTCACACTGGCGTAGTGACCGTCCCCCTGGCGCAGTGACCGTCTCGCTGGCGCAGTGACCGTCCCACTGGCGCAGTGACAGTCCCACTGGCGCAGTAACCGTCCCACTGGCGCAGTGACCGCCCCACTGGCGCAGTGACCGCCATCCTGGCGCAGTGACCGCCCCCCTGGCGCAGTGACCGTCCCACTGGCGCAGTGACCGTCCCACTGGCGCAGTGACCGCCACACTGGCGCAGTGACCGTCCCACTGGCGCAGTGACCGCTCCCCGGGCGCAGTGACCATCCCAGTGGCGCAGTGACCGTCCCCTTGGTGCAGTGATTGTCCCACTGGCGCAGTGACCGTCCTACTGGCGCAGTGACCGTCCCACTGGCGCAGTGACCGTCCCACTGGCGCAGTGACCGTCCCACTGGCGCATTAACCGTCCTACTGGCGCAGTGACCGTCCCACCGTCCCACTGGCGTAGTGACCGCCCCACTGGCGCAGTGACCGCCATCCTGGCGCAGTGACCGCCCCCCTGGCGCAGTGACCGTCCCACTGGCGCAGTGACCGCCCCACTGGCGCAGTGACCGCCCCACTGGCGTAGGGACCGTCCCACAGGCGCAGTGACCGCCCCCCTGGCGCAGTGACCGTCCCACTGGCGCAGTGACGGTTCCACTGGCGCAGTGACCGCTCCACTGGCGCCGTGACCGCCCCACTGGTGCAGTGACCGTCCCATTGGCGTAGTGACCGTCCCCCTCGCGCAGTGACCGTCCCACTGGCGCAGTCACCGCCCCACTGGCGCAGGGACCGCCCTCCCTGGCGCAGTGACCGACCCCATGGCGCAGAGACCGCCCCCCTGGCGCAGTGACCGCCCCCCTGGCGCAGTGACCGTCCCACTGGCGCAGTGACGGTTCCACTGGCGCAGTGACCGCTCCACTGGCGCCGTGACCGCCCCACTGGTGCAGTGACCGTCCCACTGGCGTAGTGACCGTCCCCCTGGCGCAGTGACCGTCCCACTGGCGCAGTGACCGCCCCACTGGCGCAGGGACCGCCCTCCCTGGCGCAGAGACCGCCCCCCTGGCGCAGTGACAGCCCAACTGGCGCAGTGACCGTCCAACTGGCGCAGTAACCGTCCCACTGGCGCCGTGACAGCCATACTGGCGTAGTGACAGCCCCGCTGGCGCCATGACCGTCTCACTGGCGCAGAAACAGCCCCACTAGCGCTGTGACAGCCCCACTGGTGCAGTGACCGTCACACTGGCGTAGTGACCGTCACACTGGCGTAGTGACCGTCCCCCTGGCGCAGTGACCGTCTCGCTGGCGCAGTGACCGTCCCACTGGCGCAGTGACAGTCCCACTGGCGCAGTAACCGTCCCACTGGCGCAGTGACCGCCCCACTGGCGCAGTGACCGCCATCCTGGCGCAGTGACCGCCCCCCTGGCGCAGTGACCGTCCCACTGGCGCAGTGACCGTCCCACTGGCGCAGTGACCGCCACACTGGCGCAGTGACCGTCCCACTGGCGCAGTGACCGCTCCCCGGGCGCAGTGACCATCCCAGTGGCGCAGTGACCGTCCCCTTGGTGCAGTGATTGTCCCACTGGCGCAGTGACCGTCCTACTGGCGCAGTGACCGTCCCACTGGCGCAGTGACCGTCCCACTGGCGCAGTGACCGTCCCACTGGCGCATTAACCGTCCTACTGGCGCAGTGACCGTCCCACCGTCCCACTGGCGTAGTGACCGCCCCACTGGCGCAGTGACCGCCATCCTGGCGCAGTGACCGCCCCCCTGGCGCAGTGACCGTCCCACTGGCGCAGTGACCGTCCCACTGGCGCAGTGACCGCCACACTGGCGCAGTGACCGTCCCACTGGCGCAGTGACCGCTCCCCGGGCGCAGTGACCATCCCAGTGGCGCAGTGACCGTCCCCTTGGTGCAGTGATTGTCCCACTGGCGCAGTGACCGTCCTACTGGCGCAGTGACCGTCCCACTGGCGCAGTGACCGTCCCACTGGCGCAGTGACCGTCCCACTGGCGCATTAACCGTCCTACTGGCGCAGTGACCGTCCCACCGTCCCACTGGCGTAGTGACCGCCCCCCTGGGGCAGTGACCGCCCCCCTGGCGCAGTGACCACCCCTGGCGCAGTGACCACCCCTGGCGCAGAGACAGCCCCACTGGCGCAGTGACCGTCCTACTGGCGCAGTAACCGTCCCACTGGCGCAGTGACCGTCCCACTGGCGCAGTAACCGTCTCACTGGCGCAGTGACCGCCCCAACGGCGCAGTGACGGTCCCACTGGCGCAGTGACCGTCCCACTGGCGCAGTGACCGCCCCCCTGGCGCAGTGACCGTCCAACTGGTGCGGTGACCGTCCCAGTGGCGCAGTTACGGTCCCACTGGCGCAGTGACTGTCCCTGCTGGCGCAGTGACCGTTCCACTGGCGCAGTGACCGCCCCACCGGCGCAGTGTCGGTCCCACTGGCGCAGTGACCGTCCCACTGGCGCAGTGACCGCCCCCCTGGCGCAGTGACCGTCCAACTGGTGCGGTGACCGTCCCAGTGGCGCAGTTACGGTCCCACTGGCGCAGTGACTGTCCCTCTGGCGCAGTGACCGTCCCACTGGCGCAGTGACCGCCCCCCTGGCGCAGTGACCGTCCAACTGGTGCGGTGACCGTCCCAGTGGCGCAGTTACGGTCCCACTGGCGCAGTGACTGTCCCTCTGGCGCAGTGACCGTCCCACTGGCGCAGTGACAGTCCCACCGGCGCAGTAACCGTCCCACTGGCGCAGTGACCGTCCCACTGGCGCAGTGACCGCCCCCCTGGCGCAGTGGCCACCCAACTGGCGCAGTGACCGTCCCACTCCCGTGTTTACTTTTTGTAGAAATATTAGCTTTAAGATTTGTCCTGAAGGTCACTGCAGATTGTTTATGCCACGGAATCACTCTTAGTTTGAGAATAACACTTTAATATTCGTGCTACTAGGGTGTTTTTTCAGAGAACTATGCAGCTTGTCATAGGGAACATATCTTAAAGGGCACAGAACCAATAATGTGACTAAATAAGTACGTAATCTTAGTGTATTTATATGTATGCGCATTCGTTAGCGTGGTGAAGTGAAGTCAAACATCTCCCATTACCTCCCTCACCCACCCACTCCACAGAATCAACACGCCAACCAGTAAGGTGAGGCAAGTCAAGCCACAGAAGAAGGAGAGTCAAAGTACAACGCGTCTGTCGGACTCGCCACAGGTTATTCAGACACAAAACATTCTCGTTCAAACAAAAACAAAAACCCTCAGAACTCTCACCCTTGATACCGTGTGTTCAGAAGGTCTGCAAAACACGACACCATTTGATAGGGAAGAGGTGAGTGGATGGGTAATGACAATGGACATGCAGATACTTACAACATACATAGAGATAACCTTTCTTTCTTCAGATAAAAAATAATCCCATGCACGAATTCCAGACCTAACCCCTCCGTCTACCACCCCCCCCCCCCCACCCGATCTCTTATTTGGCCGTTCCATTGCCTTACTCAATCAGCAATGACAAATATTCCACCTAGACACACACCCACACCACCACCCACACTCAGACACACGCACACCCACACCACCACCAACACCCGGACGCACACACACATACACCCACACCTCCACCAACAACTCCACCCGCACCTCCACCCACAATAAGACAGAAAAACAAACCCACACCACCACCCACACCCAGGCACACCCACACCCACACCACCACCCACACCCAGACACACGCACACCTGCACCCACACCTCCACCCACACTCACACAGACACACACGTGATTCGGGCGACCCCCGCACCTCGGGTCAAGGGACGGCTCCGTCGCCCCCACTCAACACGTATGCATGCCATGCAGTAGAACATTAGTATTACATGCTGGACAGATACAAGTTGCAGTTCATTTGTCTTGGCAGAAGAAGGCGTGCCGAGACCCATATACGTTTGTATTTGATTACCATTATATACAAGCACCAAACATGGGCTCCTTCTCGAGCAAGAACGCGAAGTAAACATAGCGGGAAAAGGCGACAAGAAGACATCGTCGGACAAGACAAAGGCCTATTCCGTCCTGCCCGCCACGAAAGGCAAGGAAATTTCGACGAATAACGGCGCATGTAATAGCTCTGTAAACCGCACGAATGCGGGACTGACAACGGCGAGCAACATCTCTGTAGAGAATACACCAGGACGGTATCCGGATATAAGTGGCGAAGGACGAGACTGCGGCGCCGCAGAGACTGAGGCGTCGCACCAGAGAAAGCAGCCTGGTGCCGTGACGGTGTCCGATCATGGTTCAGACCCCAAACAGCACCAAGCTGGTCCTGAAGGTGGTACTGGGATAAGCGAGTCAGGGGCCGCCGCAAAGACTGTGGCGTCACACAGTGGAAAGCAGTCCGGTGCCGCGACGGTGTCCGATCATGGTTCAGACCCGAAGCACCACCAAGCTGGTTCTGAAGGCCATACTGCAATAAGCGAGTCAAGGGCCGCCGCAAAGGCTGTGGCGTCACACAATGGAAAGCAGTCCGGTGCCGCGACGGTGTCCGGTCATGGTTCAGACCCCAAGCAGCACCAAGCTGGTTCTGAAGGCGATACTGGAATAAGCGAGTCAAAGGCCGCCGCAAAGACCGTGGCGTCACACAATGGAAAGCAGCCCGGGGCCGCGACGGTGTCGGGTGATGGTTCGGACTCCAAACAGCGCCAACCTTGTCCTGAAGGCCATACTGGAATGCGCGAACCAAGCAAGAAGCAGATAGCCAATAAATCAGACCATGTTGCCGGCGAGAAGAAGGCCGAACGGGAGATACATATTGGAATGGTGAGTGGTGCCGAAACAAACAACGATAATCAACTCGTATTCAAGACGGATATACCATACGAAATGCAAGACGAAAGGAAGGGGCACGGTGTTTTATTTGAGCCTGATGCCACGGGGAACAAAGACGAGTTAAAATGGGATGACAAAAAAGATGAGTCTGGAATTACGGCACGGGGAAGTCTTGTCGATCATCAGTATATCGTCGAAAACAAGACTGTGGCGTCACACCAGGGAAAGCAGCCCGGTGCCGCGACGGTGTCTGATCACGGTTCAGACCGCAAACAGCGCCAAGCTTGTCCAGAAGGCGATACTGGAATTAGCAAACCAAGCAAGAAGCAGATAGCCAAGAAATTAGACCATGTTGCCGGCGAGAAGAAGGCCGAACGGGAGAGACATATTGGAATGAAAAGAGCCATGAAAGAGGACCGTGTCGATAATGGAGGTAATGCGGCACAAACAAAGAAGCTTGAAGACAATGTCAAGTGCGGAGCCGCGAAAGAGCTTAACAGCGGGCCTAAATCGCATAGCGTGAAGGCGCTGCTGATGACAATTGAGAGACAGGCCGCACGGGAGAGACATATTGGAATGGTGAGTGGTGCCGAAACAAACAACGATAATCAACTCGTATTCAAGACGGATATACCATACGAAATGCAAGGCGAAAGGAAGGGGCACGGTGTTTTATTTGAGCCTGATGCCACGGGGAACAAAGGCGAGTTAAAATGGGATAACAAAAAAGATGAGTCTGGAATTACGGCACGGGGAAGTCTTGTCGATCATCAGTATATCGTCGAAAACAAGACTGTGGCGTCACACCAGGGAAAGCAGCCCGGTGCCGCGACGGTGTCTGATCACGGTTCAGACCGCAACCAGCGCCAAGCTTGTCCAGAAGGCGATACTGGAATTAGCAAACCAAGCAAGAAGCAGATAGCCAAGAAATTAGACCATGTTGCCGGCGAGAAGAAGGCCGAACGGGAGAGACATATTGGAATGAAAAGAGCCATGAAAGAGGACCGTGTCGATAATGGAGGTAATGCGGCACAAACAAAGAAGCTTGAAGACAATGTCAAGTGCGGAGCCGCGAAAGAGCTTAACAGCGGGCCTAAATCACATAGCGTGAAGGCGCTGCTGATGAAAATTGAGAGACAGGCCGCACGGGAGAGACATATTGGAATGGTGAGTGGTGCCGAAACAAACAACGATAATCAACTCGCATTCAAGACAGATATACCATACGAAATGCAGGACGAAAGGAAGCGGCACGGTGTTTTATTTGAGTCTGATGCCACGGGGAACAAAGGAGGGTTAAAAGGGGATATGCCTGGTGTGACGCCACAGTCTTTCCAGCGACGCATTGAAGACAATGTCAAGTCTAGAGCAAAGAAAGAGCCCGACGGCAAGCGAAAAGAAGGTGACATCGCACTGGATGCGAGCAACCAAATCCGGGATGAATCCCCGGGAGCCATACCGAAACGAGAAAGGTCCTTGGGAAAGCCAGGAAAGGAGGACATTTCACATATGGGGTTTAAGACCAATAACGGTCCCGTCATCCTCATATACAAAGCGGATATCACCAAAATGAGCGTTGACGTCATCGTGAATGCAGCCAATGAGTACCTTCGTCACAACGGAGGTGTGGCTCAGGCCATTGCCGAAGCTGCCGGGCGGGAATTATGGGAGGAAAGCCAGGCTTACATCGAGCGCCATGGGCGTATAGCTTTGTCCCATTGTAAGGCTACCACAGCAGGCCGTCTGCCATGTAAGCGTGTCCTCCACGCCGTGGGCCCCGGGTGGAACAACATGTCTTATGAAGAGGCGTCCAAGAGCTTGGAGGATACCTATGAAAACATCTTAAAATTCTGCTACAAGAAAGGTGTGACGTCCATCGCAATACCGGCCATTAGCTCAGGTTGGTTCTGCCCTGTTTTTTCATCTTACTTAAGTCATATATATTTAAATATTTTAAGTACTTTAATATTAAAATCTAGACATAGAAATCGGAATGATACTTAATAAATTGTTGTAAGTTTTCGCAATTAAATATAACCATATTTATTCCTTGTATATTACTAGGCGTTTTTGGCTTTATATATGAATATGTTATATACCTAATTATTGATATTTATTGTACTATTATTTCACATCTTTTTGACTACTACAAATGGATGATGCTTAATAAAAAAAAGGCGAAAATGTGATCATGTCTGCATTTTAACGCCTATTGCCATCCGACTGGCATGTTCGCATCAAATTCACATACTCTCTGACACTTCAAAATCTATAAATGAAATGGCTTTAGATGTCTTTAACATCTCGTTATTGAAGGTAGTTTCGGCGGTAAGGCTGAGAACGTCTCCGCGGCCATTGTGAAGGGTCTGGCCTCCGGTCTGGAGCAATTCGCGTCCGGGCGTGTCCTGAAGGAGGTCCACCTTGTGGGCATCACAGGTCCAATATTATCCGCCATGCAGAACGCGTTTACAGATGAAACCACGACAACACACTGGCTGAAGCCTCTGTCGAGAGATGAGGTCTTAGCTATGGCTAAAGCTCGAAGAAAAAGCGACGCGGTAGAGACAGTAGTGCCAGGCCAGGGTACGCCGCCCGGTGACGCAACACAGTCTGATTATGTAGCGGACCCCAATGGCGATCATGGCGGCAGCGCGGACATCCCAGTGAGCGATACAGCCGAAGAAAATGATGGCGTTGATAGCACTACGAACAAACAGGCTAGCACTGCGGCACAGGGAAATCCTATCGATCATCAGGATATCGTCGTGAACATGAAAGAGGACCGTGCCGATAATCGTAGTAATACGGAACTGACAAAGATGAAGCTTGAAGACAATGTCAAGGCCGGAGCAAAGAAAGAGCCCGACGGCAAGCGTAAAGAAGGTGACATCGCACTGGCTGCGAGCAACCAAGGCTGTGGTGAATCGACGGGAGCCATACCGAAACGAGGGAGGTCTTTGGGAAAGCCAGGAAAGGAGGACATTTCACATATGGGGTTTAAGGCCAATAACGGTCCCGTCATCATCATATACAAAGCGGATATCACCAAAATGAGCGTTGACGTCATCGTGAATGCAGCCAATGAGTACCTTCGTCACGACGGAGGTGTGGCTCAGGCCATTGCCAAAGCTGCCGGGCGGGAATTATGGGAGGAAAGCCAGGCTTACATCGAGCGCCGTGGGCCTGTAGCGTTGTCCCACTGTATGGCTACCACAGCCGGACGTCTGCCATGTAAGCGTGTCCTCCACGCCGTGGGCCCCAGGTGGAACAACATGTCTTACGAAGAGGCGTCCAAGAGCTTGGAGGATACTTATGGAAACATCTTAAAATACTGCAGCAAGGAAGGTGTGTCGTCCATCGCAATACCGGCCATTAGCTCAGGTTGGTTCTGCACTGTTTTTTCATCTTACTTAAGTCATATATATTTAAATATTTCAAGTACTTAAACATTAAAATCTAGACATAGAAATCGGAATGAAACTTAATAAACTGTTAGTTTTGGCGATTCAATATAACCATATACAACATTACTATGCGTTTTTGGCTTGATGTATAAATGTGGTATGTATTTAATTATTGATACTTTTTCCATATTATTTCATATTATTTGACTACTACAAGTTGATGATGCTTAATAAACAAAAATGCCAAAAGTTGATTATGTCTGCATTTTAACGCCTATTGCAATCCGGCCGACATGTTAAAATCAAATTCACATATTGCCTGACACTTCAACATCTATAAATGAAATGGTTTAGATGTGTTTATCGTCTTGTTGTTGAAGGTATTTTCGGCGGTGAGGCTGACAACTTCTCCGCGGCCATTGTGAAGGGTCTGGCCTCCGGTCTGAAGAGATTCGCTTCCGGAGGTGTCCTGAAGGAAATCCACCTGGTGGACATCACAGGTCCAATATTATCCGCCATGCAGAATGCATTTAGAACTGAAGCCACGACAGGACGCTGGCTGAAGCCGATGGCGAGTGTTTCACCTATGGCTAAACAAGAATAATATGTTGTCCAGGATTAGATATGGTAAAATATAAGATTGTTATTACATGCAATTGATACTGATCTACATATTACAATTAGTGGATATCTAGATAGTGTTATTTACATATATAGAAAGCTCAGGTCTCGAAAATAAATTACGGTCTTTTTATATCCTTGCTAATTGATAAGCTTTAAAATACCTATAATTCTGTATATATACAGTTTTGGGGGATCACTGCAATATACTCAATTGCAATCGCATACGTAACAAAACTAGAGACCAGAGACGTGGAAGCTTATATGGATTCAGACAGTTACTAAAGCAAAACATTTCCGCCTAGTTTTTGACAACTGATAATTAGATTTCTGAACAAAAGGTTAGAATAATTTATTATTTTCGATTACGTGTACCTATAAATGTTTATATCCTTATATTACGTGTTCTTGTTTGCAAGCCTTCCTGTTGCATTCCAATATACACTGTAGCTATAAGATACACCTTTTTGGACAATTATTTAGCTAAGGTCAGGTCATCTTTGTAGCCATGTATAAGCAACTGTTTTCATACAATGTCTCAGAGGCCGAACAATTAAATAATAGCCCCTGTCTGGTTGTCTGATGGTAAATTAAGACTTTGAATGTTTTATACAGTGATCATTTGTCCGTGATATGACTTGACATTTAGTGTGAATAAACACCTTCCAGATTATTTGTTCATTCGTTCTGCAACCAGCCATCAGCCAAACCCCACCCACCGGAGAAGCTCAACCCGTCCACCGGACTCCAGATCTCACCCACTAACCCTGTAGGCAGCGCGTTCGGCGTGTGTCAAATACAGAATGTCGAATTTGTCGAATGTCGTGATCTGCTGGGCCAGTACAACGTCCGGTACGTCGTTTGAATCGCACATGAGCAGATGTTTATATTTGCGCAGGAAAAAGATTTCATGAGCGACAAGTGTGGGTGTATATTACTCCAGCAAACATGTTTCCTCTCTATCTTCCGGCTATCGCTGTATGTTCGACCTAGGTTAAAGCATCCGTATTAAACCAACGAGTGTGGGTTTACTCTCTATCTTCCCGTTGTCGCTTTATGTTCGACATAGGTTAAAGCTATCGAATTAAACCGATCTGTGTGAATCCATTGGGTCTGCCCGACAGCGATATAATAATAATAATCTTTATTCATACCCTTCAGGCCATGGGCCCATGGTAACAGTTACAACAAATTCATGGTGCAGTACATTGTTCACGTGCTGTGCATTTACAAAGTTTGTTTACGGAACTTAAATGCATGATAGGTTTACGCGGCAACATTGCGCAGAGCAGATGGATGTTGGGAAGAAAGAAGTCTAACGAAATTATCTCGCGATTGGTACATAACCGTGCTACTGAGATACTCAGCTCTAATATGAAGATAATGGGGACAGATTAAAACAAAGTGATACTCGTCTTCGATAACTCTTGTTCCACTCTCTAGACAAAAATTACAAAACCTAAGGGACCTCTCCACTTGTCCCCTCTGATTCTCGATCGCTAGAGGATGTGCTAAACATCTTAACCGTGATAAGGCAAACCTATGGCTGCTAATACACACACTTGACAAATAATGTTCATATACTAAGTATTGTTTGAAGCTACAGTAACCATCTAGCTTTGGTGTCTGACAAGTGTCATTAAACCATTTTTGGAGAGCGATGCCACTTAGATGCTGCTTGAATACACCTAAAAACATATTTACATCTCCAACTTCCTGTGTAATCCATACATGCCCAGACCCCGAAACTAAATAATATTTTTCTTATTTCGGTTGCCCAAGTCACTTTACCAGCTCTGTCCAAATTATATAACATATCATAAGAGCTCCTGGTTAGTCTGTTTGCTGATGGACAATTTTTAGCCAGAACTTTATGCAACGGGTTATATACTTTACTCATAATGGTTTTCGTCCACACTCACCGAGAACAGCTACTTCGGGAGTTCTAGATGGCAAAGAAAGTATATATTTCAAGAATCGTATTTGACTTTTGTCAATCTGCAGTCCTTTCGCAAGGCCCCAAACTTCACAACTATGAAGGTTGGTTGTCATCTGCAGCCAGCGTCATTAGGTCAAACGCAGCGCCGAACCTGTTATGTTGCGGCAACATTAGAGAAACATATTTTGAAAACATATATCCCCATGCCATTAATGAAGAATCAATGATATTTGGGTCAAACTTCTACTTGGTAAGGATGTTTTGCAGAAATCTACTTGGTTGCAACTCACAAAGGCACAAAGGTTAAGGTCCTGAACAAGTCTATATATATATTGTCAGCTGACATTTGACTCTTTTGCTACCTGTCAAAGTCAGCTGACCTCATGCATTTCCTTTTGCAGCCAACAAAATGTTTGATACCTGCACAGGCAGCGCTCATGAACACAACGATGAAGAACAAAAATAGACTCGATAAACTCGATAAACGCGATAAACGCGATAAACTCGATAAACTCGATAAACGCGATAAACTCGATAAACTCAAACGAGTTGGAATATAGTAAGGAATCCAAGTGCTTGTCGTCAGGTTAAGGTGGAGAGCTGGTGGAGGTCAAAACATGTTCTTTTTTCTCTAAATAAGTACCGTTTATGAATCAGTTTGAAAAAGTAATAAAAATATATGTTACTTTACTAAGAAGAAATGTTCTCGCCATTGTTGTCAAATTGGCTTTAACATGGCGGTCATTGGAAAAATGCTTTAAAATGTGTTTTGGTTTTCAAGATTTTGAAGACCCCCCAAAAAACGAGCAACAGACTTGCCCGGAAACTGCCTCCCGAAGCTTAACGTCATGGTGAATATATAAGGATTTGTTTTATCTTACTGAAGTAACTTCTCTATCAGCTCGATGGTAATCACAATAATCTAAAAAATAAGCCAAACAAGCAAAATTATCACAATTTTGGCTTTCGGCGCTGACATGTAATTAAGTGAATATATTGTGCATTTGCTTGGGAAACATAGTCATGCAACTTTGGCGGAGGAAAAAATATTTGATGTGACATGGTTTGGTATTGGTTGTCACTGAAACCTGAAATTGCCCAACAAAATCTCTAGGTGCCACCCGCGCTCAATCCTAATGGATGGCGACAATGCTGTAAGCTTCCTCATAGTGCTTACGGCCATTCCAGCATTAGAAGCTCCACCCTCTGTGTGGGCGGAACCCTCCCTCGGCACATATGTGTATATTGAACCTTTAATTGAATACTGATTAAAACATCAGGTGGGAGACCATATTGAAAGTTACATAATATAAACAAGCGAACGGACGGGGCCGCCTTAACAAATGTTCCGCTTAGACATAGAATCACCGCGTGCGATCTACAATATAATTAGAGAGAAATCTGACATTTTTAACGGCTTCATAGCGACTGGTGGTGGTTGACCTCTCCCACCCCACTGGCGCAGTGACCGTCCCACTAGCGCAGTGACCGTTCCACTGGCACAGTGACTGTCACACTGGCGCAGTGACCGTCCCAGTGGCGCAGTGACCGTCCCAGTGGCGCAGTGACCGTACCAGTGGCGCAGTGACCGGCCCACTGGCGCAGTGACCGCCCCTATGGCACAGTGACTGTTCCACTGGCGCAGTGATCGTTCCAGTGGCGCAGTGACCGGCCCACTGGCGCAGTGACCGCCCCTATGGCGCAGTGACCGTCCCACTGGCGCAGTGACTGTTCCACTGGCGCAGTGACCGCCCCCATGGCGCAGTGACTGTTCCACTGGCGCAGTGACCGCCCCCATGGCGCAGTGACCGTCCCAGTGGCGCAGTGACCGGCCCACTGGCGCAGTGACCGCCCCCATGGCGCAGTGACTGTTCCACTGGCGCAGTGACCGCCCCCATGGCGCAGTGACTGTTCCACTGGCGCTGTAACCGCCCCTATGGCGCAATGACTGTCCCACTGGCGCTGTAACCGCCCCCATGGCGCAGTGACTGTTCCACTGGCGCAGTGACCGCCCCCCTGGCGCAGTGACTGTCCCACTGGCGCAATGACCGTTCCACTAGCGCAGTGACCGTCCCACTGGCGAAGTGACCGCCCCCATGGCGCAGTGACTGTCCCACTGGCGCAGCGACCGCCCCCATGGCGCCGTAACTGTCCCACTGGCGCTGTAACCGCCCCCATGGCGCAGTGACTGTCCCACTGGCGCAGTGACCGCCCCCATGGCGCAGTGACTGTCCAACTGGCGCAGTGACCGTCCCACTGGCGCGGGGACAGCCAGGCTGGCGCAGTTACCGCCTCACTGGCGCAGTGACCGCCCGGCTGGCGCAGTGACCGTCGCACTGGCGCAGTGACCTCCCCCAGTGCGCAGTGACTGTCCCACTGGCGCAGTGGCCGTCCCACTGGCGCAGTGACCGTCCCACTGGCGCGGTGACAGCCAGGCTGGCGCAGTTACCGCTCCACTGGCGCAGTGACCGTCCCACTGGCGTAGTAACCGCCCCACTGGCGCAGTGACCGCCCCACTGGCGCCGTGACCGTCCCACTAGCGCCGTGACCGCCCCACTGGCGCAGTGACCGTCCCACTGACGCAGTGACTGTCCCACTGGCGCAGTGACCGCCCCACTGGCGCAGTGACCGTCCCACTAGCGCAGTGACCGCCCCACTGGCGCAGTGACCGTCCCACTGGCGCAGTAACCGCCCCACTGGCGCAGTGACCGTCCCACTGGCGCAGTTACCGCTCTACTGGCGCAGTGACCGTCCCACTGGCGCAGTAACCGCCCCACTGGCGCAGTGACCGCCCCACTGGCGCAGTGACCGTCCCACTGGTGCAGTGACCGTCCCACTGGCGCAGTGGCCGTCCCACTGGCGCAGTGACCGTCCCACTGGCGCAGTGACCGTCCCACTTGCGCAGTGACCGTCTCGCTGGCGCATTGAACGTCCCACTGGCGCTGTAACCGCCCCCATGGCGCAGTGACTGTTCCACCGGCGCTGTAACCGCCCCCATGGCGCAGTGACTGTCCCACTGGCGCTGTAACCGCCCCCATGGCGCAGTGACTGTTCCACTGGCGCAGTGACCGCCCCCCTGGCGCAGTGACTGTCCCACTGGCGCAATGACCGTTCCACTAGCGCAGTGACTGTCCCACTGGCGAAGTGACCGCCCCCATGGCGCAGTGACTGTCCCACTCTCGCTGTAACCGCCCCCATGGCGCAGTGACTGTTCCACTGGCGCAGTGACCGCCCCCCTGGCGCAGTGACTGTTCCACTGGCGCAATGACCGTTCCACTAGCGCAGTGACCGTCCCACTGGCGAAGTGACCGCCCTCATGGCGCAGTGACTGTTCCACTGGCGCAGTGACCGCCCCCATGGCGCAGTGACTGTTCCACTGGCGCTGTAACCGCCCCCATGGCGCAGTGACTGTCCCACTGGCGCTGTAACCGCCCCCATGGCGCAGTGACTGTTCCACTGGCGCAGTGACCGCCCCCCTGGCGCAGTGACTGTCCCACTGGCGCAATGACCGTTCCACTAGCGCAGTGACCGTCCCACTGGCGAAGTGACCGCCCCCATGGCGCAGTGACTGTCCCACTGGCGCAGTGACCGCCCCCATGGCGCCGTAACTGTCCCACTGGCGCTGTAACCGCCCCCATGGCGCAGTGACTGTCCCACTGGCGCAGTGACCGCCCCCATGGCGCAGTGACTGTCCAACTGGCGCAGTGACCGTCCCACTGGCGCGGGGACAGCCAGGCTGGCGCAGTTACCGCCTCACTGGCGCAGTGACCGCCCGGCAGGCGCAGTGACCGTCCCACTGGCGCAGTGACCTCCCCCATTGCGCAGTGACTGTCCCACTGGCGCAGTAGCCGTCCCACTGGCGCAGTGACCGTCCCACTGGCGCGGTGACAGCCAGGCTGGCGCAGTTACCGCTCCACTGGCGCAGTGACCGTCCCATTGGCGCAGTGACCGTCCCACTAGCGCAGTGACCGCCCCACTGGCGCAGTGACCGTCCCACTGGCGCAGTAACCGCCCCACTGGCGCAGTGACCGTCCCACTGGCGCAGTTACCGCTCCACTGGCGCAGTGACCGTCCCACTGGCGCAGTAACCGCCCCACTGGCGCAGTGACCGCCCCACTGGCGCAGTGACTGTTCCACTGGTGCAGTGACCGCCCCACTGGCGCAGTGACCGTCCCATTGGCGCAGTGACCGTCCCACTGACGCAGTGACTGTCCCACTGGCGCAGTGACCGCCCCACTGGCGCAGTGACCGTCCCACTAGCGCAGTGACCGCCCCACTGGCGCAGTGACAGCCCCACTGGCGCAGTGACCGTCCCACTGGCGCAGTGACCGCCCCACTGGCGCAGTGACCGTCCCACTGGCGCAGTGACCGTCCCACTGACGCAGTGACTGTCCCTCTGGCGCAGTGACCGCCCCACTGGCGCAGTGACCGTCCCACTAGCGCAGTGACCGCCCCACTGGCGCAGTGACCGCCCCACTGGCGCAGTGACCGTCCCACTAGCGCAGTGACCGCCCCACTGGCGCAGTGACAGCCCCACTGGCGCAGTGACCGTCCCACTGGCGCAGTGACCGACCCACTGGCGCAGTGACAGCCCCACTGGCGCAGTGACCGTCCCACTGGCGCCGTAACCGTCCCACTGGCGCAGTGATCGCACCACTGGCGCAGTGACCGTCTCACTGGCGCAGTGATCGTCCCACTGGCACAGTGACCGTCTCACTGGCGCAGTGACCCCCCCACTGACGCAGTGACCGTCACAGTGGCGCAGTGACCGTCCCACTGGCGCAGTGACCGTCCCACTGGCCCAGTGACCGTCCCACTGGCGCAGTGACCGTCCCACTAGCGCAGTGACCGTCCCACTGGCGCAGTGACTGTCCCACTGGCGCAGTGACCGCCCCACTGGCGCAGTGACCGTCCCACTAGCGCAGTGACTGCCCCACTGGCGCAGTGACCGCCCCACTGGCGCAGTGACCGTCCCACTAGCGCAGTGACCGCCCCTCTGGCGCAGTGACAGCCCCACTGGCGCAGTGACCGTCCCACTGAAGCAGTCACTGTCCCCCTGGCGCAGTGACCGTCTCACTGGCGCAGTGACCGTCCCACGGGCGCGGTGACTGTCCCACTAGCGCAGTGACCGTCACACTGGCGCAGTGACCGCCCCACTGGCGCAATGACCGCCCCACTGGCGCAGTGACCGTCCCACTGGCGCAGTGACCGTCCCACTGGGGCAGTTACCGCCCCACTAGCACAGTGACACCCCAACTGGCACAGTGACCGTCTGCTGGCGCAGTGACATCGCCACTGGCGCAGTAACCGTCCCACTGGCGGAGTAACCGTCTCACTGGCGCAGTGATCGTCCCACTGGCGCAGTGACCGTACCACTGGCGCAGTGACCGTCCCACTGGGGCAGTTACCGCCCCACTAGCACAGTGATACCCCAACTGGCACAGTGACCGTCTGCTGGCGCAGTGACATCGCCACTGGCGCAGTAACCGTCCCACTGGCGGAGTAAGGGCCCCACTGGCGCAGTGACCGTCCCACTGGCGCAGTGACCGCCCCACTGGCGCAGTGACCACCCCACTGGCGCAGTAACCGTCCCACTGGCGGAGTAAGGGCCCCACTGGCGCAGTAACCGTCCCACTGGCGGAGTAACCGCCCCACTGGCGCAGTGACCGTCCCACTGGCGCAGTGACCGCCCTACTGGCGCAGTGACCGCCCCACTGGCGCAGTGACCGCCCCACTGGCGCAGTGACCGCCCGACTGGCGCAGTGACCGCCCCACTGGCGCCGTGTCCGTCCCTCTAGAGCAGTGACCTCCTTACTAGCACAGTGACAGCCCCACTGGCACAGTGACCGTCCCACTGGCGCAGTGACCGCCCCACTGGCGCAGTGACCGCCCCACTGGCGCAGTTACCGCCCCACTAGCACAGTGACACCCCAACTGGCACAGTGACCGTCCCACTGGCACAGTGACCGTCCCACTGGCGCAGTGACCGCCCCACTGGCGCAGTGACCGCCCCACTGGCGCAGTGACCGTCCCACTGGGGCAGTTACCGCCCCACTAGCACAGTGACACCCCAACTGGCACAGTGACCGTCTGCTGGCGCAGTGACATCGCCACTGGCGCAGTAACCGTCCCACTGGCGGAGTAAGGGCCCCACTGGCGCAGTGACCGTCCCACTGGCGCAGTGACCGCCCCACTGGCGCAGTGACCGTCCCACTGGCGCAGTGACCGCCCCACTGGCGCAGTGACCACCCCACTGGCGCAGTAACCGTCCCACTGGCGGAGTAAGGGCCCCACTGGCGCAGTAACCGTCCCACTGGCGGAGTAACCGCCCCACTGGCGCAGTGACCGCCCCACTGGCGCAGTGACCACCCCACTGGCGCAGTAACCGTCCCACTGGCGGAGTAAGGGCCCCACTGGCGCAGTAACCGTCCCACTGGCGGAGTAACCGCCCCACTGGCGCAGTGACCGTCCCACTGGCGCAATGACCGCCCTACTGGCGCAGTAACCGTCCCACTGGCGGAGTAAGGGCCCCACTGGCGCAGTAACCGTCCCACTGGCGGAGTAACCGCCCCACTGGCGCAGTGACCGTCCCACTGGCGCAGTGACCGCCCTACTGGCGCAGTGACCGCCCCACTGGCGCAGTGACCGCCCCACTGGCGCAGTGACCGCCCGACTGGCGCAGTGACCGCCCCACTGGCGCCGTGTCCGTCCCTCTGGAGCAGTGACCTCCTTACTAGCACAGTGACAGCCCCACTGGCACAGTGACCGTCCCACTGGCGCAGTGACCGCCCCACTGGCGCAGTGACCGCCCCACTGGCGCAGTTACCGCCCCACTAGCACAGTGACACCCCAACTGGCACAGTGACCGTCCCACTGGCACAGTGACCGTCCCACTGGCGCAGTGACCGCCCCACTGGCGCAGTGACCGCCCCACTGGCGCAGTGACCGTCCCACTGGGGCAGTTACCGCCCCACTAGCACAGTGACACCCCAACTGGCACAGTGACCGTCTGCTGGCGCAGTGACATCGCCACTGGCGCAGTAACCGTCCCACTGGCGGAGTAAGGGCCCCACTGGCGCAGTGACCGTCCCACTGGCGCAGTGACCGTCTCAATGGCGCAGTGACCGCTCAACTGGCGCAGTGACCGCACCCACTGACGCAGTGACCGCCATACTGGCGCAGTGACCGCCCCCACTGACGCAGTGACCGCCCAACTGTCCCACTGCAGTGTTTACTTTTTATAGAAATAGTAGCTTTTAGGTTTGAGCTGTTGTCGTGACGGTCACTGAAGATTTTTTATGCCACGTAATAACTATTAGATTGAGAAGGACACTGTTATAATCGTGGTACTAGGGTTTGTTTTCAGAGAACTATGCAGCCTGTCATAGCGAACATATCTTAAAGGGAACATAACCAACAATGTGACTAAATAAGTACGTAATCTTAGTGTATTTATATGTATGCGCAGTCGTTAGCGTGGTGAAGTCCAACAATTCCCATTACCTCCCTAACCCACAATTGAATCAACACGCCAACCAGGAAGGTGAGGCAAGTCAAGCCACAGAAGAAGGAGTGTCAAAGTACAACGCGTCTGTCGGACTCGCCTCAGGTTCTTCAGAGACACAACATTCTCGTTCAAACAAAAACAAAAACCCTCAGACCTCTCACCCTAGATATCGTGTGTTGAGAAGGACTGCACAAACACGACACCATTTGAGTGGACGGGCGATGACGATGGACATGCAGGCACTTACACCACGCATGGAGATAACCTTTCTTTCTTCAGACAAGAAATAATGCCTAGCACAAATTCCGGACTTACCCCCTCCATCTACCACCGCCACCCCCCCTCCACGACCCCCACCCGATCTCGTATTTGACAGGTCCATCGCCTTACTAAATCAGCAAAGACAATTGCACACTCACACATTCACCCACACCCAGATACACGCGGCCACCCACACCACCCCCCACACCCAGACACACAAGCACCCACACCATCACCCACACCCAGACACACACACGCACACCCACACCTCCACCCAGACACAGATGCTGACCAACACCTCCACCCACACACACACGCACACACACACCACCACCCACACCCAGACACACACGCACAGCTAAACCTCCATCCACACCTAGACACACACACACCCATACTCATATAACACCCAGAGAGAGACACACACGTGATTCGGGCGACCCCCGCACCTCGGGACAAGGGGCGGCTCCATCGCCCCCACTCAACATTTGTGCATGCCATGCAGTAGAACATTAGTATTACATGCTTGGCAGATACAAGTTGCAATTCATTTGCCTTGGCCGAGGAAGGCGTGCCGAGACCCATACACGTTTGTATTTGACTACCTTCATATACAGGCACCAAACATGGGTTCCTTGTCGAGCAAGAAAGCGAAAGTAAACATAACGGTGCAAGACGACAAGACAAAGACTGATTCCGACCTGCCCGCCACGAAAGGCAAGGAAATTCCGACGAATAACGACGCGGATAATAGCTCTGGAGACAGCACGAATGCGGAACTGATAACGGCGAAAGGATTCCATGGAAAGGATTCACCAGGACGGGATCCGGAGACAATTGGCGAAGGACGAGACTGTGGCTCCGCAGAGACTGCAACTTCAAACAATGGAAAGCGGCCCGATGCCGCGACGGTGTTCGATCATGGTTCAGATCGCAAACAGCGCCAAGCTTGTCCTGAAGGTGATACTGGAATGAGCGAACCAAGGGTCGCCGCAAAGACTGTGGCGTCACACGAGGGAAAGCAGCCCGGTGCCGCGACGGTGTCCGATCATGGTTCAGATCGCAAACAGCGCCAAGTTTGTCCTGAAGGTGATACTGGAATGAGCGAACCAAGGGTCGCCGCAGTGACTGTGGCGTCACACGAGGTAAAGCAGCCCGGTGCCGCGACGGTGTCCGATCATGGTTCAGATCGCAAACAGCGCCAAGCTTGTCCTGAAGGTGATACTGGAATGAGCGAACCAAGGGTCGCCGCAAAGACTGTGGCGTCACACGAGGGAAAGCAGCCCGGTGCCGCGACGGTGTCCGATCATGGTTCAGATCGCAAACAGCGCCAAGTTTGTCCTGAAGGTGATACTGGAATGAGCGAACCAAGGGTCGCCGCAGTGACTGTGGCGTCACACGAGGTAAAGCAGCCCGGTGCCGCGACGGTGTCCGATCATGGTTCAGATCGCAAACAGCGCCAAGCTTGTCCTGAAGGTGATACTGGAATGAGCGAACCAAGGGTCGCCGCAGTGACTGTGGCGTCACACGAGGTAAAGCAGCCCGGTGCCACGACGGTGTCCGATCATGGTTCAGATCGCAAACAGCGCCAAGCTTGTCCTGAAGGTGATACTGGAATGAGCGAACCAAGGGTCGCCGCAGTGACTGTGGCGTCACACGAGGTAAAGCAGCCCGGTGCCGCGACGGTGTCCGATCATGGTTCAGATCGCAAACAGCGCCAAGCCTGTCCTGAAGGTGATACTGGAATGAGCGAACCAAGGGTCGCCGCAAAGACTGTGGCGTCGCACCAGGGAAAGCAGCCCGGTGCCGCGACGGTGTCCAATCATGGTTCAGACCGCAAACAGCGCCAAGCCTGTCCTGAAGGTGATACTGGAATGAGCGAACCAAGGGTCGCCGCAAAGACTGTGGCGTCGCAACAGGGAAAGCAGCCCGGTGCCGCGACGGTGTCCGATCATGGTTCAGACCGCAAACAGCGCCAAGCTTGTCCTGAAGTTGATACTGGAATGAGCGAACCAAGGGTCGCCGCAAAGACACAGTCACAGTCACTTGCGATAACCATTAGCGACAGTGGCATGCTAAGGGAGCCAAACGATCCAGTAAGTGACGACGAGGCTGTTAGGATGGATCGTGGAGACGTGGATAATAGCTCTGGAGGCGACCATGGGGCGGGAGTGACAACTGTGAGCAACACCCCTGGAAACGATTCACCAGGACGGGATGCCGGGACGGTGTCCGTTCCTGGTTCAGACCCCAAACAGCACCTAGTTTTTCCTGAACGTGATACTGGAATGAGCGAACCAAGCGTCGCCGCAAAGACTGTGGCGTCACAGGAGGCAAAGCAGCCCTGTGCCGCGACGGTGTCCGATCATGGTTCAGACCCTAAACAGCGCCAAGCTTGTCCTGAAGGTGATACTGGAATGAGCAAACGAAGCGTCACCGCAAAGACTGTGGCGTCACGCGAGGGAAAGCAGCTCGGTGCCGCGACGGTGTCCGATCAGGGTACAGACCCCAAACAGCGTCTAGCTTATCCTGGCGGTGATACTGGAATGCGCGAACCAAACAAGCAGCAGATAGCCAATGAATTAGACCATGTTACCGGAGAGAAGAAGGCCGAACTGGAGAGCCATAGTGGAGTGGAGAGTGGCGCTGAAACAAACAATATTGAAGGGATCGGGGAGGCCGATAATCCAGGCGTACTTAGGATGAACATAACGCACGAAAGGGGAGAAGAAAAACGGCACGGTGTTATATATGAGTCTGATGCCACTTGGAACAACGGAAAGTTAAAAGGGGATAACACAAAAGGTAATTCGAACACATCTGGTTGTCAAATATCATTTGACAAGAGGAAAGAAGTCGATGACGATCTGCAAGAATGCAGCAATGCGAGAGAAGAACGCGATGCAGCCGATCGCAAAGTTGATAAAGAGAAGGGGAATCTTGCTGCTGATGGCTGTAGTGTGGACACACCAGTGAACTCTTCAATCAATGCACAAGATGACGTTGATAGCGCTACGAACAAACAGGATAGAACTACGGCACAGGAGAGTCCTGTCGATCATCAGGACATCGTCGTAAGCATGAAAGAGGACATTGCCGATAATGGAGCTAATACGGAACTAACTAAGAAGAAGCTTGAAGACATGGTTAAGCCCGGAGCCGAGACAGAGTCCGACATCAGGTTTGACGCATTAGGCGGGAAGACGAAGGATAATAGCTCTGTAGACAGCAAGGGGGAAGCATTGACAACTGCCAGCAACATCCCTAAGAAGGGGTCATCGGGAACAGATCCGAAGAGTGCAAATGGATCATCTTCCGGACAAAGCGTCGCCGCAGAGACAGGGGTGCCAGGCCAGGGTAATCCGCCCAATGACACAACACAGTCTGATAACCTGGAGGACCCCAATGGCGATCATGGCGGCAGTACGGATATTCTAGTGAGCGATACAGCCGAAGAGAAAGATGCCGTTGATAGTGCTACGAACGAACAGCCTAGAACCACTGCACAGAGAAGTCCTGACGAACATCAGTGTCTCGTCGTGAACGTGAAAGAGGACCGTGCCGATAATGGAGGTAATACGGAAATAACCAAGAAGAAGCTTCAAGACAATGTGAGGTCCGGAGCCGAGACAGAGTCTGACAGCAGGCTTGACGCATCTAGTGGGAAGACGCAGGTGATGGAAGGGGAGAAGCGTTCAGGTGAAATTGGACCACCGCGTGATCCTATTGATGCGGATAATAGCTCTGTAGACAGCAAGGGGGACGCATTGACAACTGCCAGCAGCATCCCTGGGAAGGGGTCATCGGGAACAGATCCGAAGAAGAGTGCAGCAGACTCATCTTCCGGACAAAGCGTCGCCGCAGAGACAGGGGTGCCAGGCCAGGGTAAGCCGCCCAGTGACACAGCACAGTCTGATCATGTTGAGGAACCCGATGGCGATCATGACGGCAGGGCGGACATTCCAGTGAGCGATACAGCCGAAGAGAAAGATGACGTTGATAGTGCTACGAACAAACAGGCCAGCACTGCGGCACAGGGGAGTCCTGTCGATCATCAGGGTATCATCCCGAACGAGAAAGACAGTGACGCTAACCGAGGTCATGAGAAACAAACAGAGACAATGTTTGAAGACCATTTCAAGTCCGAAGCAAAGAAAGAGCCCGACAGCAAGCGTAAAGGAGTTGACGTCGCACTGGCTGCGAGCAACCAAGGCTGGGGTGAATCCGCGGCAACCATACCGAAACGACAAAGGTCTTTGGGAAAGCCAGAAAAGGAGGACATTTCACACATGGGGTTTAAAACCAATAACGGTCCCGTCATCCTCATATACAAAGCGGATATCACCAAAATGAGCGTTGACGTCATCGTGAATGCAGCCAATAGTTACCTACGTCACCACGGAGGTGTGGCTAAGGCCATTGCCAAAGCTGCCGGGCGGGAATTGAGGGAGGAAAGCCAGGCTTACGTCGAGCGCCATGGGCCTGTAGCGTTGTCCCATTGTCAGGCTACCACAGCCGGACGTCTGCCATGTAAGTTTGTCCTCCACGCCGTGGGCCCCAGGTGGAGCAAGATGCCTGACGAAGAGGCGACCAAGAGCTTGAAGGATACCTATGAAAGCATCTTAGAATTCTGCTACAAGAAAGGTGTGACGTCCATCGCAATGCCGGCCATTAGCTCAGGTTGGTTCTGCACTGTTTCTTCGTCTTACTTGGGTTATATATATTTAAATATTCAAAGTATTTAGATATTAAAATCTGTACATCGGAATCGGAATGATATTTAATTAATTGTTATAATTTTCGGCAATTAAAAATATCCATAATGTTTCATTATGCCTTAAGTATTTACCTTTTTTTCACTTTTATTTACGAATGCGACGTGTAATGAAGTATTACTAGCATTTTTTAATTTCTTCTGACTTTGACATTCACAAAGTTTCGACGTTTAATCAAGTTTTGTGCAAAAAGGCGATCATGTCTGAATTTTAACGCCCATTGCAATCCGTCGCAACATGTTTAATTCAAGTTTATTTACTCCCTGATACTTCAAAATCTATCAATGAAAGGGCTTCAGATGTGTTTATCTTCTCGTTGTTAAAGGCGGTTTGGGCGGTGAGGCTGAGAACGTCTCCGCGGCCATTGTGAAGGGTGTGGCGTCAGGTCTGAAGCGATTCGCGTCCGGGGGTGTCCTGAAGGAAATCCACCTGGTGGACATCACGGGTCCAATATTATCCGCCATGCAGAATGCATTTACAGATGAAGCCACGACAAGACACTGGCTGAATCCTCTGTCGAGAGATGAGGTCGTAGCCATGGCTAAAGTTCGAATAATAAGTGAAGGAAAGTATTAGGTTTCCGGTGACTAAATATGGTGAATATATAAGTTTCATGTATAATCTGTGTAATTGATATTGTGTCTATCTTAAATTGTTGATATTTATAAACGTTTGCTTTATATATATATATGATGCTTATGTCTGAACAGATATGAAAGAGGACCGTGCCGATAATCGTAGTAATACGGAACTAACAAAGAAGACGCTTGAAGACAATGTCAAGTCCAGAGCAAAGAAAGAGCCCGACAGCAAGCGTGAAGAAGGTGACGTGGCACTGGATGCGAGCACCCAAGTCCAGGATAAATCCGCGGGAGCCATACCGAAACGAGGAAGGTCTTTGGGAAGGCCAGAAAAGGAGGACATTTCACATATGGGGTTTAAGACCAAGAACGGTCCCCTCATCTTCATATGCAAAGCGGATATCACCAAAATGAGCGTTGACGTCATCGTGAATGCAGCCAATGGTTACCTCCGTCACAACGGAGGTGTGGCTAAGGCCATTGCCAAAGCTGCCGGGCAGGAGTTGTCGGAGGAGAGCCAGGCTTACGTCGAGCGCCATGGGCCTGTAGCGTTGTCCCATTGTAAGGCTACCACAGCCGGCCGTCTGCCGTGTAAGCTTGTCCTCCACGCCGTGGGCCCCAGGTGGAACAACATGTCTTACGAAGAGGCGACCAAGAGCTTGGAGGATACCTATGAAAACATCTTAACATTCTGCTACAAGAAAGGTGTGACGTCCATCGCAATGCCGGCCATTAGCTCAGGTTGGTTCTGCACTGTTTCTTCATTATACTTAAGTCATATCTATTTACATATTTCGAGTACTTAAATATTGAAATTTGGACACCGGAATCGGTATGATACTTAATCTATTGTTATAATTCTCGGCAATATAAATGACCTTCTTATTTGCGAATGTGGCGTTTAATGAAGTATGTACCAACAATTTTTAATTACATCTGACTTTAACATCCACAAAGTTTAATGACCAAGTAATGACGTTTAACCAGGTTTTGTGCGAAAAAGTGATCATATCTGAATTTTAACGCCCATTGCAATCCGGCGCAATATATTCAAATCAAGTTGACTGACACTTCAAATAAATCTATGAATGAAATGGCAATAGATGTGTTGATCTTCTCGTTGTTAAAGGCGGTTTGGGCGGTGAGGCTGAGAAAGTCTCCGCGGCCATTGTGAAGGGTCTTGCGTCAGGTGTGATGCGATTCGCGTCCGGAGGTGTCCTGAAGGAAATCCACCTGGTGGACATCAGAGGTCCCATATTATCCGCCATGCAGAACGCGTTTACAGATGAAGCCACGACAAGACACTGGCTGAAGCCTCTGTCGAGAAATGAGGTCTTAGCCATGGTTAATGTTCGAATAATAAGTGAGGGAAAGTATTAGACCATCCTGGATAAAATATTGTAAAATGTAAGATTGTTATTATATGCAATTGACATTGTTCTACATATTACAGTTGTGGATATCTAGATAGTGTTTTTGAAATATATATAAAGCTCAGGCCTCGACAAGAATATGCATAATAATATGAATAATTTTTTATAAATATATTCTTGCTAATTAATGGCGTCTGTGGTGGTGGTACTCATGATTGGTTTATGATCAGTTTGGAATTATAATTTTTGGGGGGGGGGGATCACTGCAATATAGTCAATTGCAATCGGTTATGCAACAAAACTAGAGACAGGAGACAGCCGTGGAAGCTTATATACATTCAGACATTTGTTAAAGCAAAACATTTGCGCTTAGCTTTTGGCAACTGATAATTGAATTTCCGAACAAAAGGTTCAAATTATTTATTTATTTTGAATAAATGTATCTACTACTTGTATAATTGTATATATCCCTATATGTATTAATTGTTTCCGTTTGTAAGCCTTCCTGTTGTATTCAAATGTATACTGTAGCTCTGATATACGTGTTTAAGGACAGCAATCTGGCTAAAAGTGACCATTTGGAACCATGTGTATGCAAATGTCTCCATTCAATGTTCTCGAGGCAGAACAATTAAAGGACGATTGAATAGATTCTGTCTGGATGTGTGATATGAATTTAAAACTTTGAAAGTTCACATTTTTGAGTTCAGGTTTTAGTTTAAATAAGTATGTAATATGCAGTGATCTTTTGTCCGTGATATGACTTGACATTAACTGTGAATAAACGCATCCAAGGTTATATGTTTTTTCGTTTTGCAACCTGCCATTACCCTGCGAAACCCCACCCACCAGAGAAGCTCCACCCGTCCAGCCAATGACCCTATAGGGAGCCCGTTCGGCATTTGTCGAATGTGTCGAATGTAGAATGTCGAATTTGTCGAATGTGGTGATCTTCTAGGTGAGTGTAAGCGTCCGGTACGTGGTTTGAATCACACATGTGCAGATGTTTAGGTCCGTGCAGACAAAAAGTTCAAGTCTTCCTTCGTGACGAGTAGGGATTTGTTCCAAGAAACATGTTTTCTCTCTACTTTCCCGTTTTCGCTATAAGATCTTCATAGGTTAACGCGTCCGAATCAAACCAATCTGTGTGACTCCACTGGGTGTGCCCTACAGCGATATAAACGACATATCAACTGCACTCAGCTTGTTTTTGGTCAGTTTAAAACGATCTAATGATAAACACAAAAAGTCTTAACTGAAATTAAATCAATTTGTTGCTGAACTGTGTTATTGTTCAAAAAAGTTTTAAATAAAGGAAATACAGTACAATGCCTGTATGCCTCATATAAATCTAAAAACACAGATAACGTATATTAAATTGATCTGAATATTTTTAGCATTAGACAAGAACATAATTTGTTTTGACTAATAGATGAATTGGAGACGGCAAATGTAATTCGCCCAACCATGAAAAGAAGTTAACCAAAGCCAATACTTCAATATTTAATATTTTATTGACTCAAAGAAAAGATAGATGCTCGAAGAATGATATAACATACAAAGCGTCCAGGATTAAAGGAAAGGATATAATCTTTACAATTGGCGTGTGGCCACTACTTGATTGCCTTTATTAGATATCTGTCTGAAGAAAAGTTGCCTTATATATACCGAAATACACACTAAAAAACAACTAGGTTATTGCAATCACCCAAATTGAATGCATAAAGTGGCTTGGAGCCTGTAACTTTCCTCGCGGCATGTTATTCAAGTTGCATAATGAACATTAGGAATAAGGCAACGCCTACTAAGACAGTTATTACCGAGTCAAGCATGACACTTTGAGCGCCGACAGAATATCAACAGTTTCACCAACATGGAACCCCTGAAATGACGCTTTACCTAGAAACATTTAGGTCCAAAGCAACTCGCGGCAGATATAGCTGCGTCTAGTTGCCAGAAATTATGAAACCATATGTAAGAACATAAGAGGACACCATACGGCTGTAAGTAATAAAATAGTACTCTTGAAAAGAGTCATCTTTTTTGAAAATGACTCATATTTTTTAATGTGAGTTCACGTCGGTGGCGATGATATATATGAATAACTGATGACATAAGGGAAAGGAAGAAAGGACGTCCCTACAAATGAGTTTAAACACCAACCCCTCGATTCCCTCGATCCATACCCTTCTCTAACCGATCGGCGCCTCCACTCTGGAGCCGCCAGTGAAACTGTCAGCTCTATAGCGGACAAAAGTTGAATTTAATAAAGTATTTGTACATACATCTTCGAATATTTGATTAAATTCCACTTTCGCTTGCCATACAGCTCAGATATAATATAAGCGCTACCAACTGGTTCGAAGCAACCAACTGGCCGATCTCCCGGCAGAGGGCGTTACGCTTGCGCCATAGTCCCTCTGCCCGTTGTCTCTGTCACGGCGTTGACTGGCGCTAAGACACGCGCTTCCGTGTAGTATGAGAGATACATCAAAGAATGAACAACTGTTGTCGTCATGTGGCAGAGGTCGGGACGGCGAGCAAAGAACGGTGCGTCTCCATATGGACAGATAGTGGGTGGCGAACTGTTCAGTATGCGTATTAATCTAGTGTTGTCAAATGATTCCACCCGCTGTCGCATGACAGTGAGTCGATTACTCATTGGTTGTGATACTAATGATGTGAACTTTTTTTTCATAAATTCACATATACTAGAACTCCTGGCACACAAGAGTAATATATCCCCGTGGATCGGTTTTCAGGTTACCGATGTCACGTAGGATACAGTACAAAACTAAAGTAAAATATATTAAATTAATTAATCGATTTGAAGCGATGCATCGTAACTTAAAGCCACAATGCGCGAAAACGGCTGCGATAGATGGTGAATCTGTTATTTCGAAAGTGCCATGCAGAAAAAGAGGAAATGATGTGTGAGTCATATTGCTGACCAACAACAAAAATAGTGCTCATAGAACGAGTGCGCATCACTCTAGTGCCTTGCTACAGCTGCGTGTCGCGCACTCATTGTAGTCAACGTTTTGAGTGCTGGTAACCCAGCCAGCATGGCATTATCGGCCCAACGTTGTTTTTAGGTAGGCAACGCAACCGTTTGCTAGTATACATAGGCGCAACGTAATACTGACCGTCATCTGCGCTCTGCACCCAACCGTTGGCAATGGAATGTTGGCCCAACATTGTGCCTACGTACCAGCGTACTGCCGTTAGCGCAAAACACAGCGCCATCTAGCGAGTTTTTGAAGCAACACTTCCATGCGGCAAGTTTCCAAGTGACTGTAAGTTATCGTGAATTTTGAGATTTTGATTCATTTGGCACATTATTATTGTCTTGTCGGTCTGCTTTATAGTATTGGATTATGTAATTTATGCACTGACTTAATTAGAACTGTAATATAATGGTACAGCGGAAGAAAACGGTCACTGAGCATGCAGTTTCTGACCTTTCCTGTATTATCGCTCACACGAGTGCCTAGCTCTTTTGAAACTCTTTTCTTAAAATCAAACACTGTCAAACCAGTGCAAAACCTTTAGCCATGGGCAGGTGAAGGCTTGGATAGCACTTCAAATGATTTACGTTAATCTTACCACAGTGTTTGACTAGCTGGCCTGCCCCTGGCTGAAGGTTTTGATGTCATTAAACTTATTAGGGATGGGGCAAGGGGTATTTCCGTTCCTCGGGAATGGGCTTTTCATTTCACTGTGAACTGGGAATGAGGAAAATAATTCTTCGTGAACTGGGAATGGGATGTTAGCCGACAGACGTGATCGAGTATTTTCATTAATCGTGAACTGGGAATTTTAATAATAAATAACTCTGAATTGGGAAATGGCCAATTTATATCATGTATCCGCCCCTTATTACACAAGACACATAATTATGGAAAATACAAATGGATTATTCCTATTGGTCCGAAAGAAGAAGGGTACAGACAAATATAAAGAACACGTATCTGGGTGGGTGGTCAGAACCATATATCTGCCGATGCATTCTGAACTTCCATGTTGATGTGAAATATTTTCTCGTGGAACTAAAGAGATCATTTTATTTAGTTATGCCAAGTGGCTATAGTGTTACCTATAACAATATGCTGTTCACATTTTGTTTTACAGTCAGTCTAAATTTCATTGACAGTGACAGAGTATGATATTGCCCTCCTGCACGCTTTGGAGCGTGTGCAACAGCAGCAGGAGCACAATGGTGTGATGCTTGGCAAAATTTGCCAGCATCTCAACATGACTTGCACGCCAACCCCTCCGCCAGATGGAATGCCCTTCCCCATCCTGACCTTAGACGCCCTACACACATGGGACGATGTCCTCGCTAATGACGAGACCGTGTGGAAAACGGTATGCTGTAATATTTAACGATTAATGTGTTTTGCTGTTAAAGCCTGGCCACACAAAACACAGTTATATATAAGTCTCAGAGAACCCCCTTAGTCTGTTGGTCAGTGTACTGGACTAGAGATCAAGGCGCCCATGGTTTAGTGGACGGCCCCCATATGTGGCATATTTCATTCATCATCATTTCGTTGCCCCGAACGCTTCCACTGGCCCAATGTTAGTCAAGTATGCACGAATAGGAGACCAGCATTTTCAGTTCTCATAGGTTTGTCCATGTTTTGGTATTGCTTTGTGTAATTTAATTTATGTCTATTTTATCTTTAGTTTGACTCTTTATTTTGCATATGTCCAATTAGGTCAGCAGCATCAACTTGATGGGCGTATCCACTGTCGACAAGACAGTGCAGCGTTTGATGGACTAAGTGCTGTCCAATAGTATGGCAAGGCAAATACATTGGCAATGGAAGAGTGGAAAAGTGCCATTCCCTCGCCTAAACTTACGCCAGGTGGTGTATGGTAAGTGTTGCTGTATTCTTCTGATACGATAAGGATTTCCACTTTTCCCCCACTGTCTACTTAACTCATTTGCGTTACCTATTCAACGTGATATGACAGATCTGTCAAAAAATCCTGCGAACTGCAAATTATGAACAGTATCATTACTTTGTATGTGGCTACCACTGTATTGCCTTTAACAGGGTTCCAGAAATATTAAGCTAACAAAAAACATGTGTTAAGTATACCAGTATAGGTACATGCTATTCATGCATATTATCGGACCAGCATGATATTTTAAACAGCTTTGCCATTGAGTCTACTTTGATTTAATTCAGGGGGTACTCGCAGCAACCAGACTACCAGTTGCGCCACAAATTCAGAGGTGGTGAAGAAGTGGCTCCGATTTGCTGGGGAGCGGGATGGCGGGCGACGAGAGCGTGACACAGCTGGCAAACGCAAGAATCAGGAATGAGTGGAAGCAGCCGCATCTACGAGCGACCACCTCTATGAGTGGCCATGCACCTGTATGAGCGGTCACGAGCGATTTTTTTCAGACATTACGTGTCATGTATACCTGTTGACCCAAGGTTGGTAGATGGTTGGGCTATTGTTGGCAGACAACGTTGACACAATCATTCCCCAATGAGCACTCACTCGTTGGCCCAATGTTCTTTGCCAACATTGAGCCAACATTGCCGACAACGTTGTTTCACGGTTGGCAGATGGTTCCCATGCTGGCTGGGAAGAGCTTTGTGCGTGCAGCATCGAGTGGGTATGAAAATATGTGCTGTTTGCTTTGGTGCAAACATGTCTAACCATAAACTCATAATCCAGTTAAGGATAAGGCATCTATCTTCATAACGCATGTGGTTCGTTTGAGGATAACAATTCCGGGTCTGTATTTCCGGCGTGTATTTTGCGCACGCCCTGGACGCGCCATAAAGGACGCGCGCCACGACCTTGACCTTTATTTCCCCAGACGATAATACAGTAACCACGAGTCTGAGGAATGACGAAATCCTTGTGTATGGGGGGGGGGGGGGGGTATCGGAGGGGGGGGGGGAGTGCCATCGCTTGATCCGGGAGCTTACGAATGGTGATGATTAGCGGTTCGGTCAATATATGCACTTTTGATTTGAGGCGCGACGAGTTTGGTGAGTTGCTACAAACATAGACAAGCAAAAGACCACAAAGAAGCAGCTTGTGTCAACAGCGGCTGACAATATATGTATATTGTTGCCAGCTAGGCAATAGATTTGAAACCGTGGTACTCTAGAAAGAACGCTCAAGGCCCACAGCGGACGACAGGGCCTGACCCGGACTAAATACGATGAGCAACTATTTCTTGCTTTTTTGCAGGGCGGCGCGGTGCGTCCAGTGTGTGGGGTGTCACTGAAACTCATGCGGGCTATTTGAAAATGTTGGCGCTGGCGCTGGCGCGTCCAGTGTGTGGAGGCCCTTATACCGTTTATTCGTTTCTCCTGTTGCCTTTGAACATTATAAAAGCAGAATTATTACTTTCCGTTTCCCAGTAGATAAAGCAGAAAAAAGGGGTCGACGATTCATTTGAAACATGAATAAGCCCAAAAGAGAATAGTCGTCAGATATAGTTTGCCTTTTTTGAAAATAGGCTGTTTTGTTAACAACTGAATGACCATAATACGACAATAGTATAATGTATGGCTTATTGGTATTAATTGCATATTTAACAAATCAGATTTTCTCGTGATTCGGGAACCAGCAATTCCTTCTGGAAAATACGTTGTCACCGACCCACGTGATCGAAAAGAAATCTTCATCAACCTGCACGGTATTTTCCCGTCCCATTCAAAATCCCATGTGCGATAAATAAAATAGAATACTGCCTTATTACGCATAGTAAGCTTTAATGTAGTCCATACATTCGATCCAATACCGCTAGACAATGCCAGGCGTGAACCTTTTCGGCAAGGGGCACTCTACCTGGGCAAAGTGAACCGCTCCACCTTTATCCCCCTCCCCTCACCCCTATATGCTGGTTCGTGTGAACCGTACTACTTGCGACGCAATTCTCTTATATGTAATTGTCCTCCGTAGAGTATCAATTTTTATCTCGTAATTGTTGATAAACCAAAAAGCTCCGTAGACCAGAGATAACGTTCTGGGTCACCCATTATAGCCCTTTCGGCAACTTCTCGATGGGAGTAGGGCACGGGGGACGCAGTACTATACCAATCTAGTGGTGGGGAGGGGTTCCATGGGTGCCCCTGGATGCCTGAGAGGGGGAACTTTTGTGATGAAAAAGATACCCCTATAGAGCGGATTTTAAAACTGCGCGTTCATAGAGCAGGTTTGCCGGGTGAAAAAGAATAAATCGAGCGGGTGTCTGCATGGAACTGCGACATAGAGCGGGTCAACGAAAAAAATACCCATTACGAGCGGGTTTTAGAGGTAAAAAGAGGAGAATTTACCGCGGACCCCCCCACTGCCCCAAACCCAGCAATGTATTGAGTACCCCCCGTTCCCGGGAGGGGGGAGGGGGGGGGATTAGAGGCGCCGACGATTTGGTCAAAGAGGCGACGATGACCAGTACAAGAACAATCTCATGGTTTCGCCCAGACACATGGCTCCTCTATCTTTGACCCACACCTCCACCCACGCCCAGATTCACTCACGCACACCCACACCTCCACCCCCACCCAGACAGCAGTCCCAGGCACGGGATATGAGGCATGAACTGGATATGCTACGAAAAATAGTGAAAAGACAGAATGATGAAATACAAGACCTGAAAAGAGAGGTACTTGACCTAAAATCGAGAGGGATGAGAAATAATATTCTGATTCACAATGTACCAGAGCCATCTAACTCAGCCGAAGACTGTGTTGCTATAGTTCATAACGTCCTCCTCAAATAAATCGGACTTGCATCGCACCCAGGTGTTGAACGGGCTCATAGAATCAGTCCCCCGGGTTCCGGCACCCACGCACTGAGAAGACCCAGACCGATAGTCGTGCGTCTACTGTCACAGAAAGAAGCTGACCATATAATCCACCTAGGCAAGAAGCTCCCGAAGGGGAAAGAACAAATAAAAATCACTCCACAATTTCCCACGGAAATTATGGAAAATGGCAGAATTATGGGATACAGGGTGGATCGCTAAAGAAACTGACCAAACCAAGTGAAAAACTGAGGGTGAAAATGACAAACGACGAGGTTTTCGTCAATGGTCAAAAGCAAAGGGACCCATTGCCAAAACCAACCACGAGGAGTATCCTGACAACGACATCGGCAGAAAAGGAAGACCTCACCTGCTCCGCCTCCGACAAGCACCGCGGCGACATCGTGACCGAAGGCGGCAATTCCGGCTTTGCAGCAGTGGTCCCCGCGTCCAACCTAAACGGGATACGGGAAGCCTACCGGATCCTCATGATGGAGCCTTCCAACGCGGGCGCCATCCACACTGTAGCAGCCTTTCGACTGGGCGACCCCAAGGCCCCAGGCGCGGTCGAGGAGGGTGGCAACGACGACGGCCTACTTGGGGCATCCCGGCACATCCGCTTTCTACTTCAGAGACGAAACGCGACAAACGTCGCGGTCTTCCTGACCTTCACGCGACGCACTCAACGCCTAGGATTGAGACGCTACCACATGATTGAAGAAGCCCTGGAATCCGCCCTCAAACCATCCGTCGCCCGCTCGTAAGCATAGAACGATGGACGAACCGTGTTGATAAGATAGTCCGATATGCACCCTTAATCATAATTTCATGTGAAGACAGTGTCGCTGGGCCCAACACCAGGGCCCCGCATTAACCCAACTGGTTATGTCTAAGATATGCGTAGAATTCTATCTGTCTCAAGTATTTTTGTGTTTCATATTATCGTTATTGGTCTGGCAAATACTGCCATTGTTATCGTTATATGATTACTTATCACATGGTGCAGTTTGTTATGGGTACATAATTAAGATCTTAGACATTCTTGTCCTTACCGGCAGTAGAAATAATCAAGTGTGGCAGACAAATATGCCCGAGTCTCCGGATATGCCTAGAGCGATGAGTCAGATAAGATATTTATGCTTATTAAATCTGAATAACTTCAATGATACCAGAAATAGGGAATGATCAACTTGATACTGACATACTAGGACAATATGGAGGGCTTTGCTCGCAATTCACTAATAGATGTGCTGAAAATACGGAACGATGACGAAGCCAGGGATTCTAGTGTAGATGAACCGGAGTTTATAAAACACTCACCCTATTATGATGAACAGGCCCTCAGCTCGATACCGTTCGTAGATGACGAGTTTTTTATACGAGTTTGAATTGTGCGTCTATATCGGCAAAACACGACGAACTAATTGTGCTCCTGGAATGCTTACGTAATAACGGGGTCACGGTTAGCGCCTTATTTATCCAAGAAAGCTGGCTTACACAAGACTCTGATCTAGCTGGTCTCCATATACCGGGGTACACTATGATATCACACGGTAAACGTGTAAGCGGACATGGCGGTCTGGTAATTTATCTAGCCAACGACTACGAATACAAGGAAATAACTCCGTTACCCAAAGAGTGTGCAGACTGGGAAGCTCAATTCATTGAGGTCATAGGGTGCTCTAGTCGTAGACCGATTATTATGGGAAATATATACAGACCACCGAATGACATCTCTGACAAACATCGTATTTTTACGGAGGAGCTCTCCTTGCTACTCAGTACACTGATAAGGGGAAACAAAGAGGTAGTAATTGCTGGAGATTTTAACATCAACTTGTTGGAAGTAAATGAGAAGCGTACAGCATGTGACTTCCTGGACTCAGTAGCATCGCTCGGGTTTTTCCCAAGAATCACTTTACCCACTAGATTTTTCAGATATAGGGCGACATTGATTGACAATTTTTTCTGTAAATTGTCAACTGACACTGCACAATGTTCAGTAGGTATCTTGTTTAAGGCCATCTCGGACCACTTACCCTATTTCATAAGTTTAAGTAACTCGTCCAGAAAGAAAAAGGTCAGCGAGACAGTTTGTTTCGAAACTAAATGACCCAGAAGTTCTTATGCATTTAAAGTCTGAACTTCGTGATACCAATATACTTAGCCAACTAAATAATGATCTTATGTCTGATCCCAATGAAAACTACAACCTAATGGTAGACATAGTGCAGCAAGTGAAATCCAAATATTTCGATAATAAACAGGTCAAGTTCCACAAGCATAAACATAAGCAAACTCCCTGGATAACATATGGAATAATTAAATCTATAGCATTTCGAGATAAATTATATAAGACACTGAAGCAAACATGTCCTGACTCGTCATTATACGCTACATTAAAAATAAATCTACACACTTATAACGGGATATTGAAAAGAAGTATACAGCAGGCTAAGGAAAGGTACTACCAGTCACATTTCACGAAATGCCAAAATGGGATAAAAAAAATCCTGGGGTGCAATTAAGGAGGTGCTAAACCAAACTAAAAACAAGAGAGACTTCCCTACCTGCTTCACCGTGAAGGGAAAAGAAGTATCCAACATGACAGGAGTAAGTAATGAGTTTAATTCCTATTTCACAACGGTCGGGTCTGAACTGATAGGCGGGACCCGTGTAAATTCCGGTCCGTCTTACAGAAGTCACTTACCAAAAGCTCCAGTCGCCTCGCTAGATTTAAAGACCGTAACTAACACAGTGACTGAACAAATCATTGACGACTTAAAGCCTAAGACAAGTTATGGCCATGATAATATATCTGTAAAGTTCCTTAAATTAATTAAACCAGAAATATCGCACTTGTTGACACTTATAATAAATCAATGCATCACAACAGGTGTTTTTCCAGATAACATGAAGATCGCCAAAGTTATTCCTATCCACAAGCAGAACGACGAAAAAAACATTTCCAATTATAGACCGATATCTATACTACCTGCCTATCTATACTACTATGTGATATTCCGGAACTATCAGAAACAAATTGCCAACCTAGATCTTTTTATCAACAATGCACGTTTAGAATGCGTCGAAGATTTCACAATTTTAGTATTACCATTGATAAACCTGCGATGGGACAAACACATAACGAGGATCTCTAACAAGATCTCCAAAACCAACGGTATACTACAGAAGTTGAAAACTGTTCTACCTGGTTATGTTCTTCAAATAGTCTATAATTCACTTATACTGCCGCAAATTTCATTATGGTATTCTGATATGGGGTTACGATTCCGAAAGAATCTCTAAACTGCAGAAAAAAGCCATACGAGCCATCGCAAATAGTAGATACAATGCACACACAGAACCGCTATTTAAACGTCTGCATACCTTAAAGGTGCAAGATATACACAGATTGCAATTGCTAAAATCTCATCATAAACTTAGGAACGGCTGCCTGCCAGATTATTTCGCCTCTTTACCTATCATACAGCATTGCGATATTCACGATTATGACACTGGACATAAACATTATTCCTTCACAACGCGAGCACGCCTTCCAAAAACCACTAGATCTGTCAGATACAGCATTGTACAGCTATTAAACTCGGAAGCCCAACGCATATTAGATAAAATATACACCCATGATTTATCTGGTTTTTCTAATTATGTAAAGCGTGATATCATTAATATGTATTCGGACACATGCAATATTGAACGGTGCTATGTCTGTAACCACTATCAGTGACCATAATGAACATAACAGTTATGTGTGACGGTAGACCTACATGTTTATTCACTTAATTTTTTTTTCTTTTCGTTTATTTGCTGTTGCTTTGTTTCGGGTTAAAAGTTGTGTTACTGTTCACTCACTATCATAGCGTCCAATATAACGCTAATATAATTCGTTTATGACAAGCTCAACCAATACAGGTAGCTCTAGTGACAGCGGCCAGCTGGCCTTAACTGGAGTCTCCTAACCAAGTGTATGTCAGAGAGCAAGAAGTTCTGTTTTGTTTTTTACGTGTATATGACTCACTTGGTTAAATAAATGAATACTGAACTGAACTGAACTGACACACATACGCGCACACCCAGGCACACAATACACCCACACCTTCACTTACACCCAGACACACACCCAGCCACACCCAGACACACACACCCACACCCACACTTCCACCCACACCCAGACACACACACCCACACCCAGACCCACACACCCACACCCCCCCCCCACCCAGACACACACCCACCCACACCCGGACCCACACACCCACACCCACACTTCCACCCACACTTCCGCCCACACCCAGACACACACACACCCACACCCACACCTTCACTTACACCCAGACACACACCCACACCCACCCACACCCAGACACAGACACCCACACCTTCACTTACACCCAGACACACACCCACCCACACCCAGACACAGACACCCACACCTTCACTTACACCCAGACACACACCCACCCACACCCAGACACACACACCCACACCCACACCCAAACCCACACCCAGACACACACCCACCCACACCCAGACACACACACCCACACCCACACCCACGCCCACGCCCACACCCACACCCACACCTTCACTTACACCCAGACACACACACCCACACCCAGACCCACACACCCACACCCACACCTTCACTTACACCAAGACACACCCACACACACACCCACACTTCCGCCCACACCCAAACACACACACCCACACCCACACCTTCACTTACACCCAGACACACACCCACCCACACCCAGACACACACACCCACACCCACACCCACACCCACACTTCCACCCACACCCAGACACACACACCCACACCCACACACACCCACACCCACACCTTCACTTACACCCAGACACACACACCCACACCCACACTTCCGCCCACACCCAGACACACACACCCACACCCACACCTTCACTTACACCCAGACACACACCCACCCACACCCAGACACACACACCCACACCCACACCCACACCCACACTTCCACCCACACCCAGACACACACACCCACACCCACACACACCCACACCCACACCTTCACTTACACCCAGACACACACCCACCCACACCCAGACACACACCCACCCACACCCAGACACACGCACCCACACCCACACCTTCACTTACACCCAGACACACACCCACCCACACCCAGACACATACACCCACACCCACACCCACACCCACACTTCCACCCACACCCAGACACACACACCCACACCCACACACATCCACACCCACACCTTCACTTACACCCAGACACACACCCACCCACACCCAGACACACACCCACCCACACCCAGACACACGCACCCACACCCACACCCACACCCACACCCACACCCACACCCACACCAACACCCACACCCACACCCAGACCCACACACCCACACCCACACCCACACCCACACCCACACCCACACCCACACCTTCACTTACACCCAGACACACACCCACCCACACCCAGACACACACACCCACACCCACACCCACACCCACACCCACGCTTCCCCCCACACTTCTACCCACCCCCATACAGAAACACACACGTGATTCGGGCAACCCCCGCGCCTCGGGCTCAAGGGTCTGCTCCATCGACCCCACTCAATATGTATGTAAGCCATGCAGCCATGTGATATCATAGTGTACCCCGGTATATGGAGACCAGCTAGATCAGAGTCTTGTGTAAGCCAGCTTTCTTGGATACATAAGGCGCTAACCGTGACCCCGTTATTACGTAAGCATTCCAGGAGCACAATTAGTTCGTCGTGTTTTGCCGATATAGACGCACAATTCAAACTTAGTATAAAAAATTCGTCATCTACGAACGGTATCGAGCTGAGGGCCTGTTCATCATAATAGGGTGAGTGTTTTATAAACTCCGGTTCATCTACACTAGAATCCCTGGCTTCGTCATCGTTCCGTATTTTCAGCACATCTATTAGTGAATTGCGAGCAAAGCCCTCCATATTGTCCTAGTATGTCATTATCAAGTTGATCGTTCCCTATTTCTGGTATCATTGAAGTTATTCAGATTTAATAAGCATAAATATCTTATCTGACTCATCGCTCTAGGCATATCCGGAGACTCGGGCATATTTGTCTGCCACACTTGATTATTTCTACTGCCGGTAAGGACAAGAATGTCTAAGATCTTAATTATGTACCCATAACAAACTGCACCATGTGATAAGTAATGATTTAACGATAACAATGGCAGTATTTGCCAGACCAATAACGATAATATGAGACACAAAAAATACTTGAGACAGATAGAATTCTACGCATATCTTAGACATAACCAGTTGGGTTAATGCGGGGCCCTGGTGTTGGGCCCAGCGACACTGTCTTCACATGAAATTATGATTAAGGGTGCATATCGGACTATCTTATCAACACGGTTCGTCCATCGTTTCATGCTTACGAGCGGGCGACAGATGGCTTGAGGGCGGATTCCAGGGCTTCTTCAATCATGTGGTAGCGTCTCGATCCGAGGCGTTGAGTGCGTCGCGTGAAGGTCAGGAAGACCGCGACGTTTGTCGCGTTTCGTCTGTGAAGTAGAAAGCGGATGTGCCGGGATGCCCCAAGTAGGCCGTCGTCGTTGCCACCCTCCTCGACCGCGCCTGGGGCCTTGGGTTCGCCCAGTCGAAAGGCTGCTACAGTGTGGGTGGCGCCCGCGTTGGAAGGCTCCATCATGAGGATCCGGTAGGCTTCCCGTATCCCGTTTAGGTTGGACGCGGGGACCACTGTTGCAAAGCCGGAATTGCCGCCTTCGGTTACGATGTCGCCGCGGTGCATGTCGGGGGCGGAGCAGGTGAGGTCTTCCTTCTCTGGCGATGTCGTTGTCATACTCCTCGTGGTTGGTTTTGGCAATGGGTCCCTTTGTATTTAACCATTGACGAAAACCTCGTCGTTTGTCATTTTCACCCTCAGTTTTTCACTTGGTTTGGTCAGTTTCTTTAGCGATCCACCCTGTCTCCCATAATTCTGCGATTTTCCATAATTTCCGTGGGAAATTGTGCAGTGATTTTTATTTGTTCTTTCCCCTTCGGGAGCTTCTTTCCCAGGTGGATTATATGGTCAGCTTCTTTCTGTGACAGTAATCGCACGACTATCGGTCTGGGTCTTCTCAGTGCGTGGGTGCCGGAACCCGGGGGACTGATTCTTTGAGCCCGTTCAACACCTGGGTCCGATGCAAGTCCGATTGATTTGAGGAGGACGTTACGAACTATAGCAACACAGTCTTCGGCTGAGTTAGATGGCTCTGGGACATTGTGAATCAGAATATTATTTCTCATCCCTCTCGATTTTAGGTCAAGTACCTCTCTTTTCAGGTCTTGTATTTCATCATTCTGTCTTATCACTATGTTTCGTAGCATATCCAGTTCATGCCTCATATCCCGTGCCTGAGACTGCTGGGTCGAGACGGAGGCAGTGTTTTCTCCCATTTCATCCTCCACGATGGCCAGTCGGTTTTGTGCACCCTCAGTTCCGTGCATATCATTCTCCATAGTGTCCTGTCGGATGGTAAGGGTATCCAATTTTCCATGCAATCCCTCAATCAGTTTTGTGATAGCCTCAAGCTTGTCCCCACCATTCGTTGCCTCAACCATATTGGTTGTCGTTTTGTTTACCTTGGTGATACTGCAATTATCGCCCACCTGTTCAACATCGATCTTCGATTCTTCTCCTGTGTTGTGTCTTTTGTTCACTTTGTCCGAGCTCAGCGTTCGGTGCCTTATCCTATGGTGTCTGTTTCTGTTTTTGTCCATTTGCACCCGTTTTTCGCCATAAATACTGCATTTCACTGAAGAGTCGCTGGGCCTCTTGACCGCTTAGACCACCATCATAACGCGCTCCATGTGTGTGTGTGCGCGCGTGTGTCTGGGTGGGGGTGGAGGAGTGGGTGCGCGTGAGTGAATCTGGGCGTGGGTGGAGGTGTGCGTCAAAGATAGAGGAGCCATGTGTCTGGGCGAAACCATGAGATTGTTCTTGTACTGGTCATCGTCGCCTCTTTGACCAAATCGTCGGCGCCTCTACCCGCCCCCCTCCCCCCTCCCGGGAACGGGGGGTACTCAATACATTGCTGGGTTTGGGGGAGTGGGGGGGTCCGCGGTAAATTCTCCGCTTTTTACCTCTAAAACCCGCTCGGAATGGGTATTTTTTTCCGTTGACCCGCTCTATGTCGCAGTTCCATGCAGACACCCGCTCGTTTAAATTCTTTTTCACCCAGCAAACCTGCTCTATGAACGCGCAGTTTTAAAATCCGCTCTATAGGGGTATCCTTTTCATCACAAAAGTTCCCCCTCTAAGGCATCCAGGGGCACCCATGGAACCCCTCCCCACCACTAGATTGGTATAGTACTGCGTCCCCCGTGCCCTACTCCCATCGAGAAGTTGCCGAAAGGGCTATAATGGGTGACCCAGAACGTTATCTCTGGTCTACGGAGCTTTTTGGTTTATCAACAATTACGAGATAAAAATTGATACTCTACGGAGGACAATTACATATAAGAGAATTGCGTCGCAAGTAGTACGGTTCACACGAACCATCATATAGGGGTGAGGGGAGGGGGATAAAGGCGTGCCGAAAAAGTTCACGCCTGGCATTGTCTAGCGGTATTGGATCGAGTGTATGGACTACATTAAAGCTTACTATGCGTAATAAGGCAGTGTTCTATTTTATTTATCGCACATGGGATTTTGAATGGGACGGGAAAATACCGTGCAGGTTGATGATGATTTATTTTCGATCACGTGGGTCGGTGATAACGTATTTTCCAGAAGGAATTGCTGGTTCCCGAATAACGAGAAAATCTGATTTGTTAAATATGCAATTAATACCAATAAGCCATACATTATACTATTGTCGTATTATGGTCATTCAGTTGTTAACAAAACAGCCTATTTTCAAAAAAGGCAAACTATATCTGACGACTATTCTCTTTTGGGCTTATTTATGTTTCAAATGAATCGTCGACCCCTTTTTTCTGCTTTATCTACTGGGAAACGGAAAGTAATAATTCTGCTTTTATAATGTTCAAAGGCAACAGGAGAAACGAATAAACGGTATAAGGGCCTCCACACACTGGACGCGCCAGCGCCAGCGCCAACATTTTCAAATAGCCCGCATGAGTTTCAGTGACACCCCACACACTGGACGCACCGCGCCGCCCTGCAAAAAAGCGAGAAATAGTTGCTCATCGTATTTAGTCCGGGTCAGGCCCTGTCGTCCGCTGTGGGCCTTGAGCGTTCTTTCTAGAGTACCACGGTTTCAAATCTATTGCCTAGCTGGCAACAATATACATATATTGTCAGCCGCTGTTGACACAAGCTGCTTCTTTGTGGTCGTTTGCTTGTCTATGTTTGTAGCAACTCACCAAACTCGTCGCGCCTCAAATCAAAAGTGCATATATTGACCGAACCGCTAATCATCACCATTCGTAAGCTCCCATATCAAGCGATGGCACCCCCCCCCCCTCCGATACCCCCCCCCCCCCCCCCCCATACACAAGGATTTCGTCATTCCTCAGACTCGTGGTTACTGTATTATCGTCTGGGGAAATAAAGGTCAAGGTCGTGGCGCGCGTCCTTTATGGCGCGTCCAGTGCGTGCGCAAAATACACGCCGGAAATACAGACCCGGAATTGTTATCCTCGAACGAACCACATGCGTTATGAAGATAGATGCCTTATCCTTAACTGGATTATGAGTTTATGGTTAGACATGTTTGCACCAAAGCAAACAGCACATATTTTCATACCCACTCGATGCTGCACGCACAAAGCTCTTCCCAGCCAGCATGGGAACCATCTGCCAACCGTGAAACAACGTTGTCGGCAATGTTGGCTCAATGTTGGCAAAGAACATTGGGCCAACGAGTGGGTGCTCATTGGGGAATGATTGTGTCAACGTTGTCTGCCAACAATAGCCCAACCATCTACCAACCTTGGGTCAACATTGGCTGCCAACGATGGCCCAATGTGCGCCGCCGACGTTCTACCGATATTGATCCACTATTGAACCACTGCAAATGTTGTTCACTAATTTATTGACAAAAACCTTAAAAAGTGCAATACACGAATTCTTAATAGGTATACATGACGCGTAATGTCTGAAAAAAATCGCTCGTGACCGCTCATACAGGTGCATGGCCACTCATAGAGGTGGTCGCTCGTAGATGCGGTCGCTTCTACTCATTCCTGATTCTTGCGTTTGCCAGCTTTGTCACGCTCTCGTCGCCCGCCATCCCGCTCCCCAGCAAATCGCAGCCACTTCTTCACCACCTCTGAATTTGTGGCGCAACTGGTAGTCTGGTTGCTGCGAGTACCCCCTGAATTAAATCAAAGTAGACTCAATGGCAAAGCTGTTTAAAATATCATGCTGGTCCGATAATATGCATGAATAGCATTTACCTATACTGGTATACTTAACACATGTTTTTTGTTAGCTTAATATTTCTGGAACCCTGTTAAAGGCAATACAGTGGTAGCCACATACAAAGTAATGATACTGTTCATAATTTGCAGTTCGCAGGATATTTTGACAGATCTGTCATATCACGTTGAATAGGTAACGCAAATGAGTTAAGTAGACAGTGGGGGAAAAGTGGAAATCCTTATCGTATCAGAAGAATACAGCCACACTTACCATACACCACCTGGCGTAAGTTTAGGCGAGGGAATGGCACTTTCCCACTCTTCCATTGCCAATGTATTTGCCTTGCCATACTATTTGACAGCACTTAGTCCATCAAACGCTGCACTGTCTTGTCGACAGTGGATACGCCCATCAAGTTGATGCTGCTGACCTAATTGGACATATGCAAAATAAAGAGTCAAACTAAAGATAAAATAGACATAAATTAAATTACACAAAGCAATACCAAAACATGGACAAAGCTATGAGAACTGAAAATGCTGGTCTCTTATTCGTGCATACTTGACTAACATTGGGCCAGTGGAAGCTTTCGGGGCAACGAAATGATGATGAATGAAATATGCCCCATATGGGGGCCGTCCACTAAACCATGGACGCCTTGATCTCTAGTCCAGTACACTGACCAACAGACTAAGGGGGTTCTCTGAGACTTATATATAACTGTGTTTTGTGTGGCCAGGCTTTAACAGCAAAAAACATTAATCGTTAAATATTACAGCATACCGTTTTCCACACTGTCTCGTCATTAGCGAGGACATCGTCCCATGTGTGTAGGGCGTCTAAGGTCAGGATGGGGAAGGGCATTCCATCTGGCGGAGGGGTTGGCGTGCAAGTCATGTTGAGATGCTGGCAAATTTTGCCAAGCATCACACCATTGTGCTCCTGCTGCTGTTGCACTCGCTCCAAAGCGTGCAGGAGGGCAATATCATACTCTGTCACTGTCAATGAAATTTAAACAGACTGTAAAACGAAATGTGAACAGCATATTGTTATAGGTAACACTATAGCCACTTGGCCTAACTAAATAAAATGATCTCTTTAGTTCCACGAGAAAATATTTCACATCAACATGGAAGTTCAGAATGCATCGGCAGATATATGGTTCTGACCACCCACCCAGATACGTGTTTCTATATTTGTCTGTACGCTTCTTCTTTCGGACCAACAGGAATAATCCATTTGTATTTTCCATAATTATGTGCCTTGTGTAATAAGGGGCGGATACATGATATAAATTGGCCATTTCCCAATTCAGAGTTATTTAATATTAAAATTCCCAGTTCACGATTAATGAAAATACTCGATCACGGCTGTCGGCTAACATCCCATTTCCAGTTCACGAAGAATTATTTTCCTCATTCCCAGTTCACAGTGAAATGAAAAGCCCATTCCCGAGGAACGGAAATACCCCTTGCCCCATCCCTAATAAGTTTAATGACATCAAAACCTTCAGCCAGGGGCAGGCCAGCTAGTCAAACACTGTGGTAAGATTAACGTAAATCATTTGAAGTGCTATTCAAGCCTTCACCTGCCCATGGCTGAAGGTTTTGCACTGGTTTGACAGTGTTTGATTTAAGAAAAGAGTTTCAAAAGAGCTAGACACTCGTGTGAGCGATAATACAGGAAAGGTCAGAAACTGCATACTCAGTGACCGTTTTCTTCCGCTGTACCATTATATTACAGTTCTAATTAAGTCAGTGCATAAATTACATAATCCAATACTATAAAGCAGACCGACAAGACAATAATAATGTGCCAAATGAATCAAAATCCCAAAATTCACGATAACTTACAGTCACTTGGAAAATTGCCGCATGGAAGTGTCGCTTCAAAAACTCGCTAGATGGCGCTGTGTTTTGCGCTAACGGCAGTACGCTGGTACGTAGGCACAATGTTGGGCCAACATTCCATTGCCAACGGTTGGGTGCAGAGCGCAGATGACGGTCAGTATTACGTTGCGCCTATGTATACTAGCAAACGGTTGCGTTGCCTACCTAAAAACAACGTTGGGCCGATAATGCCATGCTGGCTGGGTTACCAGCACTCAAAACGTTGACTACAATGAGTGCGCGACACGCAGCTGTAGCAAGGCACCAGAGTGATGCGCACTCGTTCTATGAGCGCTATTTTTGTTGTTGGTCAGCAATATGACTCACACATCATTTCCTCTTTTTCTGCATGGCACTTTCGAAATAACAGATTCACCATCTATCGCAGCCGTTTTCGCGCATTGTGGCTTTAAGTTACGATGCATCGCTTCAAATCGATTAATTAATTTAATATATTTTACTTTAGTTTTGTACTGTATCCTACGTGACATCGGTAACCTGAAAACCGATCCACGGGGATATATTACTCTTGTGTGCCAGGAGTTCTAGTATATGTTAATTTATGAAAAAAAAGTTCACATCATTAGTATCACAACCAATGAGTAATCGACTCACTGTCATGCGACAGCGGGTTTAATCATTTGACAACACTAGATTAATACGCATACTGAACAGTTCGCCACCCACTATCTGTCCATATGGAGACGCACCGTTCTTTGCTCGCCGTCCCGACCTCTGCCACATGACGACAACAGTTGTTCATGCTTTGGTGTATCTCTCATACTACGCGGAAGCGCGTGTCTTAGCGCCAGTCAACGCCGTGACAGAGACAACGGGCAGAGGGACTATGGCGCAAGCGTAACGCCCTCTGCCGGAAGATCGGCCAGTTGGTTGCTTCGAACCAGTTGGTAGCGCTTATATTATATCTGAGCTGTATGGCAAGCCAAAGTGGAATTTAATCAAATATTCGAAGATGTATGTACAAATACTTTATTAAATTCAACTTTTGTCCGCTATAGAGCTGACAGTTTCACTGGCGGCTCCAGAGTGGAGGCGCCGATCGGTTAGAGAAGGGTATGGATCGAGGGAATTGAGGGGTTGGTGTTTAAACTCATTTGTAGGGACGTCCTTTTTTCCTTTCCCTTATGTCATCAGTTATTCATATATATCATCGCCACCGACGTGAACTCACATTAAAAAATATGAGTCATTTTCAAAAGAGATTTTCAAAAGTACTATTTTATTACTTACAGCCGTATGGTGTCCTCTTATGTTCTTACATATGATTTCATAATTTTTGGCAACTAGACGCAGCTATATCTGCCGCGAGTGGCTTTGGACCTAAATGTTTCTAGGTAAAGCGTCATTTCAGTTGTTCTATGTTGGTGAAACTGTTGATATTCTGTCGGCGCTCAAAGTGTCATGCTTGACTCGGTAATAACTGTCTTAGTAGGCGTTGCCTTATTCCTAATGTTCATTATGCAACTTGAATAACATGCCGCGAGGAAAGTTACAGGCCCCAAGCCACTTTATGCATTCAATTTGGGTGATTGCAATAACCTAGTTCAAAGTTGTTTTTTAGTGTGTATTTCGGTATATATAAGGCAACTTTTCTTTAGACAGATATCTAATAAAGACAATCAAGTAGTGCCCACACGCCAATTGTAAAGATTTTATCCTTTCCTTTAATCCTCTACGATTTGTATGTTATATCATTCTTCGAGCATCTATCTTTTCTTTGAGTCAATAAAATATTAAATATTGAAGTATTGGCTTTGGTTACCTTCTTTTCATGGTTGGGCGAATTACATTTGCCGTCTCCAATTCATCTATTAGTCAAAACAAATTATGCTCTTGTCTAATGCTAGAAATATTCAGATCAATCTAATATACCTTATCTGTGTTTTTAGATTTATATGAGGCATACAGGCATTGTACTGTATTTCCTTTATTTAAAACTTTTTTGAACAATAACACAGTTCAGCAACAAATTGATTTAATTTTTTGTGTTTTTTTTGTGTTTATCATTAGATCGTTTTAAACTGACCAAAAACAAGCTGAGTGCAGTTGATTTGTCGTTTATATCGCTGTAGGGCACACCCAGTGGAGTCACACAGATTGGTTTGATTCGGACGCGTTAACCTATGAAGATCTTATAGCAAAAACGGGAAAGTAGAGAGAAAACATGTTTCTTGGAACAAATCCCTACTCGTCACGAAGATCTGCACATGTGTGATTCAAACCACGTACCGGACGCTTACACTCACCTAGAAGATCACCACATTCGACAAATTCGACATTCCACATTCGACACATTCGACAAATGCCGAACGGGCTACCTATAGGGCCATTGGCTGGACGGGTGGAGCTTCTCCGGTGGGTGGGGTTTGGCAGGGTAATGGCAGGTTGCAAAACGAAAAAACATATAACCTTGGATGCGTTTATTCACAGTTAATGTCAAGTCATATCACGGACAAAAGATCACTGCATATTACATACTTATTTAAACTAAAACCTGAACTCAAAAATGTGAACTTTCAAAGTTTTAAATTCATATCAGACATCCAGACAGAATCTATTCAATCGTCATTTAGTTGTTCCGCCTCGAGAACATTGAATGAAGACATTTGCATACACATGGTTCCAAATGGTCACTTTTAGCCAGATAGCTGTCCTTAAACACGTACATCAGAGCTACAGTATACATTTGAATGCAACAGGAAGGCTTACAAACAGAAACAATTAATACATATAGGGATATATACAATTATACAAGTAGTAGATACATTTATTCAAAATAAATAAATAATTTGAACCTTTTGTTCGGAAATTCAATTATCAGTTGCCAAAAGCTAAGCGCAAATGTTTTGCTTTAGCAAATGTCTGAATGTATATAAGCTTCCACGGCTGTCTCCTGTCTCTAGTTTTGTTGCATAACCGAATGCAATTTACTATATTGCAGTGATCCCCCCCCCAAAAAATTGTTATTCCAATCTGATCCTAAACCAATCATGAGTACCACCACCACAGACGCCATTAATTAGCAAGAATATATTTTTCAAAAAATATTCATATTATTATGCATATTCTTGTCGAGGCCTGAGCTTTATATATATTTCAAAAACACTATCTAGATATCCACAACTGTAATATGTAGAACAATGTCAATTGCATATAATAACAATCTTACATTTTACAATATTTTATCCAGGATGGTCTAATACTTTCCCTCACTTCTTATTCGAACATTAACCATGGCTAAGACCTCATTTCTCGACAGAGGCTTCAGCCAGTGTCTTGTCGTGGCTTCATCTGTAAACGCGTTCTGCATGGCGGATAATATGGGGCCTCTGATGTCCACCAGGTGGATTTCCTTCAGGACACCCCCGGACGCGAATCGCATCACACCTGACGCAAGACCCTTCACAATGGCCGCGGAGACTTTCTCAGCCTCACCGCCCAAACCGCCTTTAACAACGAGAAGATCAACACATCTATTGCCATTTCATTCATAGATTTATTTGAAGTGTCAGTGAACTTGATTTGAACATATTGCGCCGGATTGCAATGGGCGTTAAAATTCAGATATGATCACTTTTTCGCACAAAACCTGGTTAAACGTCATTACTTGGTCATTAAACTTTGTGTATGTTAAAGTCAGATGTAATTAAAAATTGTTGGTACATACTTCATTAAACGCCACCTTCGTAAATAAGAAGGTCGATTTTATTGCCGAGAATTATAACAATAGATTAAGTATCATACCGATTCCGGTGTCCAGATTTCAATACTTAAGTACTCGAAATATTTAAATAGATATGACTTAAGTAAATGAAGAAACAGTGCAGAACCAACCTGAGCTAATGACCGGCATTGCGATGGACGTCACACCTTTATTGTAGCAGAATTTTAAGATGTTTTCATAGGTACCCTCCAAGCTCTTGGTCGCCTCTTCGTAAGACATGTTGTTCCACCTGGGGCCCACGGCGTGGAGGACAAGCTTACACGGCAGACGGCCGGCTGTGGTAGCCTTACAATGGGACAACGCTACAGGCCCATGGCGCTCGACGTAAGCCTGGCTTTCCTCCCTCAATTCCCGCCCAGCAGCTTTGGCAATGGCCTTAGCCACACCTCCGTTGTGACGGAGGTAACTATTCGCTGCATTCACGATGACGTCAACGCTCATTTTGGTGATATCCGCTTCGTATATGAGAAAGACGGGACCGTTATTGGTTTTAAAACCCATATGTGAAATGTCCACCTTTCCTGACTTTCCCAAAGACCTTCCTCGTTTCGGTATGGCTGCAGGGGATTCACCCCAGCCTTGGTCGCTCGCAGCCAGGGTGACGTCACCTTCTTTACGCTTGCTGTGAGGTTCTTTCTTTGCTCCGGACTTGAAATTGCCTTCAAGCCTTGTCTCTGTTTGTTTCGTATAACCTCGGTTAGCGTTAGTGTCTTTCTCGTTCGGGATGATATCCTGATGATCGACAGGACTTCCCTGTGCCGCAGTGCTGGCCTGTTTGTTCGTAGCACTATCAACGTCATCTTTCTCTTCGGCTGTATCGCTCAGTGGGATGTCCTCACTGCCGCAATGATTGCCATCGGGTTCCTCAACATGATCAGACTGCGTTGTGTCACCGGGCGGCTTACCCTGGCCTGGCACCCCTGTCTCTGCGGCGGCGCTTTGTCTGGAAGATGAGTCAGCTGCACCCTTCGGATCTGTTCCCGATGACCCCTTCCCAGGGATGCTGCTGGCAGTTGTCAATGCGTCCCCCTTGCTGTCTACAGAGCTATGATCCGCATCAATAGGATCACGCGGAGGTCCAATTTCACCTGAACGCTTCTCCCCTTTCACCTGCGTCTTCCCACTAGATGCGTCAAGCCTGCTGTCAGACTCTGTCTCGGCTCCGGACCTCACATTGTCTTCAAGCTTCTTGGTTATTTCCGTATTACCTCCATTATCGGCACGGTCCTCTTTCACACTCACGACGAGACACTGATGTTCGTCAGGACTTCTCTGTGCAGTTGTTCTAGGCTGTTCGTTCGTAGCACTACCAACGCCATCTTTCGCATTGGTTAAAGAGTGCACTGGTATGTCCACACTACCGCCAGCATCATCAGAAAGATTCCTCTTCTCTTTATCAACCTTGCGATCGGCTGCACCGCTGTCTTCTTTCGCAATGCTACATTCTTCCAGGTAGTCATCGCCTTCTTTCCTCTTGTCAACTGATATTTGACAACCAGATGTGTTCGAATTATCTTTTGTGTTATCCCCTTTTAACTTTCCGTTGTTCCTTGTGGCGTCAGACTCATTTATAACACAGTGCCGTTTGTCGTCTTCCCTTTCGTGCGTTATGTTCATCCTGAGTACGACTGGATTATCGCCCTCCCCAATCCCTTCATCTTGTTTGTTTCGGCGCCACTCTCCACTCCACTATGGCTCTCCGGTTCGGCCTTCTTTGCTCCAGTGACATGGTCTAATTTATTGGCTATCTGCTTCTTGTTTGGTTCGCATATTCCAGTATCACCTTCAGGACAAGCTTGGCGCTGTCTGCGGTCTGAACCATGATCAGACACCGTCGCGGAACCGGGCTGCTTTACCTGGTGTGACGCCACAGTCTTTGCGGCGACGCTTCGTTCGCTCATTCCAGTATCACCTTCATGACAAGCTTGGCGCTGTTTGGTGTCTGTACCATTATCAGACACCGTCGTGGCACCGGGCTGCTTTCCCTCGTGTGACGCCACAGTCTCTTCGGCGACGCTTCGTTTGCTCATTCCAGTATCACCTTCAGGACAAGCTTGGCGCTGTTTGGGGTCTGAACCATGATCGGACACCATGGTTGAATCAGGCCGCTTTCCCACAAGTGCCGCCACAGTCTTTGTGGTGATGTTTGGTTCGCTCATTCCAGTATCACCTTCAGGGCACGCTTGGCGCTGTTTGGGGTCTGAACCATGATCAGACACCATCGCGGCAGCGGGCTGCTTTTCCTCGTGTGACGCCACAGTCTTTGCGACGACGCTTGGTTCGCTCATTCCAGTATCACCTTCTGGACAAGCTTGGCGCTGTCTGCGGTCTGAACCATGATCGGACACCGTCGCTACACCGGGCTGTTTTCCCTCGTGTGACGCCACAGTCTTTGCGGCGACGCCTAGTTCGCTCATTCCAGTATCATCTTCAGGACAAGCTTGGCGCTGTTTGGGACATGAACCATGATCGGACACCGTCGCGCCACCGGGCTGCTTTCCCTCGTGTGACGCCACAGTCTTTGCGGCGACGCTTGGTTCGCTCATTCCAGTATTACCTTCTGGACAAGCTTGGCGCTGTTTGGGGTCTGAACCATGATCGGACACGGTCGCGGCACTGGACTGCTTTCCATTGTGTGACGCCACAGTCTTTGCGGCGACGCTTGGTTTGCTCATTCCAGTATCACATTCAGGACAGGCTTGGCGCTGTTTGGTGAATCGTTTCCAGGGGTGTCGCTCTTAGTTGTCAGTCCCGCCCCATTGCCGCTCCCAGAGCTATTATGCGCGTCTCCAGGATCTGTCCTAACAGCTCCGTCATCCCTTACTGGAACGTGTAACTCCCTATACACCGGCTAATTGTTCTCGCATGTGACTGTGACTTGTTGCGCGTCGTATTCAAAATAGAACCCAGGTTTGGTGCCTGTGCAGTATGAAATACAAACGTCGTCGATGGTTCTCAGCACTCCTTCCTAAAAATAAACTACCACTAGTGTCTGTCCAGCAGGTGATACTAATACCTTTACTACATGCATGCATGTATGTTGAGTGGGGGCGATAGAGTAGACTCTTGAACCCCTGGTGCGGGGGTCGCCCGAATCCCGTGTTTGTTTCTGTATGTGGGTGGGTGGGCGTGGGGGCGTGTGTGCGTCTGGGTGTGGGTGGTGGTGTGGGGGTGTCTGGGTGTGCGTGTGCATGGTGTGTGCCTGTGTGTGTATGTTTGTGTGTCTGGGTGTGGGTGGAGGTGTGGGTGTGTGTGTGTCTGGGTGTGGGTGGAGGTGTGTGTGGATGTGTCTGGGTGCGGGTGAAGGTGTGTGTGTGTGTGTGTCTGGGTGTGGGTGAAAGTGTGTGTGTGTGTCTAGGTGTGGGTGGAGGTGTGGGTGTGTGTGTCTGGGTGTAGGTGTAGGTGTGGGTGTGTGTGTATGGGTGCGGGTGGAGGCGTAGGTGTGTTTGTGTTTGGGTGTGGGTGGGTGGTCGTGCTCGGCTATTTTTTGTGTGTGCAAAAACAAACGTTATCTCCATGCGTGGTGTAAGTACTTGCATGTCCATCGCCATTACCAGTCCACTCACACCTCCCTCTTTGATTATCAAATGATGTCACGTTTTTGCAAACAATCTTCTCAACACGCGATATCAAGGGTGAGATGTCTGAGGATTTTTGTTTTTGTTTGAACAAGAATGTTTTGTGTCTGAATAACCTGAGGCGAGTCAGACAGACGCGTTGTACTTTGACTCTCTTTTTTATGTGGCTTGATTTGCCTCACCTTACTGGTTGGCGTGTTGATTCAATGGTGTGGGTGAGTGGGGGAGGTAATATGAGATGTTTGACTTCACTTCACCACGCCAGCGAATGCGCATATATAAAAAAAGTTCGTACATATTTGGTCACATGTCTGCTTCTGTGCTCTTTATGATATTTTCGTTATGCCAAGCTGCATAGTTCTCTGAAAACTAACTCCAGTAATGTGATTATTTAAAATGTCCTCAATCTAACAGTTACTGCGGGGCATGACAAATCTTCAGTGACTTTCAGGACAACAGTTTAACCCTAAAAGTAACTATTTCTATTTCTACTATTATATATTGCAGCATTTTCGCAATCCATCAAGGCCGAGAGCGGGTGGCACCTTGGGGATTCTTTCAGAACCATTTTTTTGTGCAATTTCAGGTTCTAGTGACAACCAATAGCAAACCATGTCACATCAAATATTATTTCCTCCTCCAAATTTGCACGATTATATATCACTAGCAAATACACCAAATATTCACTGGTTACATATACGGGTCGAAAGGCAAATTGCGATAATTCTGCCTATGTTTGGCTTAATTTCTAGCCTATTTTGACCACCATCGAGCTTATAGAGAATTTTTTTTATTTAGTTCAGAGAGAGAGCAAAACAATTCCTTAGGTATTCATCATGACGCTAGGCTACAGCAGGCAGTTTCTTGGCAAGTCCGCTGCTCGCTTTTGGGGGAGGGGGTCTACAAAATGTTGAAAATAAAACCTATGTAAAGCATTTTTCCAATGACGGGGGGAGGGGGTCTACAAAATGTTGAAAATAAAACCTATGTAAAGCATTTTTCCAATGACCGCCATGTTAAAGCCAATTTGACAAAAATGGGGAAAAAATTTCCTTTTAGCAACATATGTTTTTATTACCTTTTCAAAAACAATAGATTCATAAACGATATTTATTTAGAGAAGACACAAAAACAAATAATGTCGACGAAAATCTGTTCACCTCCCACCATATCTCGACCTTAACCTTACGACAAGCATTTGAATCCTTTAATATTTTCCAACTAGTTTGTGATGTTTGAGTTCATCGCGTCTATTTTTTTTACTCAGCGTTGTGTTCCTGAGCGCTGCCTGTGCAAGACTTAAACATTCTATTGGCCCCAAAAAGAAATGCATGAGGTCAGCTGACTTGACATGCAGCAAAAGTGTCAAATGTCAGCTGACCATATATGTACTGCCAATGACGGTTTAAAGGTTTTGAGCAAAAGTGGACTTGTTCATGACGAAACATCCGTGTTTCTTTATTTATGGCATGTGAATATTGAAAATTTATTGATAAATAATTGACTGCGTGGCATTTGAAGAAACACATGTACGAATGTGATAGCATTATTGTAGGCTAAAAAGTATATTTGTGTTTTGGTTTGAGCCTCAGAGCTTGCTTATCCTATTGTTATATCATATATACGCACTGGCCCCATCCATCCCATGAACGGAGTTGCCGTCATCTCCCCTATAGGAAGAAGCTGGCCGGTGTTAATCTTGTCCGTCTGCCACCCTGGGACAGATCCCATGTCCTCCTTCGCAAAGAGTACGGGGTAACCCCTTGGGACATGCTCTCACATGCTCCCTTCCTTCTCCCATTGACGTGATATGACCAAAAGTGGTAAAAACGTCCTGATTATATAACCAATTAACGAACCTGCAAACCTGGGGTTCCTTCGGCGGGCCCGGGCTTGCTTTAATGTCGCCAAAACATAACAGATTGGGCGCTGGGTTTGACCCAATTAAATGACACCGACTGCAGATGACATATCCAGGCAACGGGTTCCACCTATTACCACTGAGAGAGAGCATAATGTCGCCGCGCAGGTTTCGTTCGCCACCGTGGTTGAGTTCAAATATGCGACCAGAGTAATCGGCGCAGATATTTGGCGCATGCGCACTCATACTTTTCGCTCATGCGCGGATCAAGATAAACCGAACGCAGAATCCGTGGTCCGTGTTAATGTTGCACTTGTTAAACTGCACAAATAATGAAGATCTTTAAACAATTCAATAAAATAAGTCAACGGATACGTGTTGTGTGCATTCGTTTATTCTAGTTGTTATAATATAATTTACAGAGTTTTGGCAGGTCGAAAGACTACTTTATATATATAAATATAACGTATTGTTGGGTCTTGACGTCATGTCAGAACTCATCGTGATCCTCCTCTGGGTGGTGAGTAAGATCCGGTAGTAAAATGTACCGCGTGACCGCGCTATCGGAGCGCAATCTCCGCGTTCGGTTATGCACTTCGCGGAGTCCGACTACTCCGCTCGCATACCAGAACTCACCCTTTGAATTTGCCCGGTATCGAACCTTGCGCGTCCCATCACGGTTGGTTGGGCTTCGCTGCCGGTCGCCGCACGCTGGGTGCAGTGCAGCAGGCACAGCCTCAGCACTAATGCCGTACGCATACAGGAGGTAATGGCAGGCAGCGTTACCCCAGCCTTCGACATCGTCAAGGAAAAAGTTTCAAATCTGGCAAATCGAGATCCAAATGGCCCACAACTGCGGTCTTATATAGCACCTTCATGCGTTAGAATCTCTCATATAATCTACCTGACGACAGGCACTTGTTCAGTACACTCGATCACGGTATTTTTTCTGTCTCTCCGCCTTTTGTATTATATTGTTTCTCTCTTACTCTCCTCCCTCCTCTTATTCTTGTGTTCGACACCACCATAAACGGCAAGTTAGTTTATCATATGATTTATTGACAGTTTACTATACAACAATAGCCATTTACACATTTGACCATTCTGTTACTGATCGGGTTAAATAATCATCTGTTAGAAAATGTGTCTATGGAATACTAATAAGTCAGCAAACATGATTTTTGTGATATTAGGACCATTCCGTTTGCACAACTGGGTTGCGCTGATCCGCAGTATCTGGTCACAGCAAATATGGAAGGAGCGCATGAAAAATAAGGTCAGTAAAGGATTGACGTTACAAATTGGAAAATAATAAGTAAGTAGTTTTTACATCGATATCTGAATTTATATAAGTAAACATCATAGCTTTGTCGCATACGCCCTGAAGCGAGTCTTTCCCGACATAGCTTCGTGGATCACCCTGTGATAAATAAACCTCAGGCAGCCACGGCCTGCAAATTCAACAATCAGCAATCTGGCTGCTACTTGAAATGCATTTCATAATTATCAGCATCCAGAGTTCGATAACCTGTAATAATAATAATAATAATAATAATCATAGTAATAATATTAATCAAAATAATAATAATAATCATGATAATAATGAATAAAGACGAAAGCGCCTTTATTTGCGATTCGCATCTAATAGTAGTCCATTGGACGGTCGACGCGATGCAATAACGCCCCCTTCCGGGCTTCATCAGTAAACGCCGTCTGGATCACCCTCAGCAGACGGCCATCGATGTCCACCAGGTGGATGGCCTTTAGGACACAATGGGCCGGCATCCGGTTCAATCCGGCGATCACTCCCTTCACAATAGCGTCGGAGACTTTCTCAGCGGCCCCGCCGTCCATACCTGGGACACAGTTAGAAAAAGATAGAGACATATGGAGAGATGATATGCATATGGCATTGCGTCGAGTGCGAGATGGGTTTATCTCAGCACAAGTCTCCAAAATTTGATTTCGGAGATGCGTGCTGAGATAAACCCATCTCGCACGAGAAGCAATGCCATATGTATTTTCTCGCTCGAATAGAACTTCAAACGTCGCCATTAATTCAACACGGAGATCTAACGATGACAATGATACTCACAACTGCAGCTAAACAGCTAAATATTTGATCGAAATCATAACAGTGGCGCTCAATAGCACCTGCAACTAAGTGTTGCGCGCGACGTGTTTCCTTGGAGATATGACGTCGTCAAAGTGATTACGCCTCTGCGGCGGAGATAGGTCTAACGAACATATTGTTTTAGGCAAAATGGTATCTATTTGTAAAATGAACCTTTTGTTTTCGTAAATTGGGGCTGTATTTCTATAGTTGGAGTTCATATGATTCAGGTCTATAGCTATTAAGTTCGGTTGGTTTGTTGGAACTATTTATGTAAATATCAGTTACGCGCATTGACACCGCGGTAACCACTGAGTGACACGATCTGTAACGTGAATGGCGGCAGCAAAACAACGCACGATTGGAAAACTAAAATGGATCTTACACAGTAAGTTTCAGCGTTTAAGCCGCCATACTTCGCCACATAAACTAATTTTTCAAACTGTAACATAATATGATAAAATCTCAATTTCTGACACGTATACCGGGATGGGTTTTTCCCGGAACTGGTGTCAACATTGGCCACTGACAACAGAGTGCGAGAAATAGAGAGAGAGGGAGAGAGGGAGAGGGAGCGAGAGAGGGAGAGAGGGAGAGGGAGCAAGAGAGAGAGAGAGGGAGAGGGAGCGAGAGAGGGAGAGGGGGAAAGATAGAGGGGGATAGAGAGAGAGAGGGTGGGGGATAGAGGTGTGGCGGGAGTCAGATCTAGTTTGGGGGGATGGTATGCATATGGCATTGCGTCGAGTGCGAGATGGGTTTATCTCAGCACAAGTCTCCAAAATCCTGCCTGAGCCTTTAGGCGAAGGCAGGATTTCGGAGATGCGTGCTGAGATAAACCCATCCCGCACGAGAAGCAATGCCATATGTATTTTCTCGCTCGAATAGAACTTCAAACGTCGCCATTAATTCAACACGGAGATCTAACGATGACAATGATACTCACAACTGCACCTAAATATTTGGTCGAAATCATAACAGTGGCGCTCAATAGCACCTGTAACTAAGGGTTGCGCGCGACGTGTTTCCTTGGAGATATGACGTCGTCAATTGATTACGTCTCTGCGGCGGAGATAGGTCTAACGAGCATATTGTTTTAGGCAAAATGGTCTATCTATTTGTTAAATGAACCTTTTGTTTTCGTAAATTGTGGCTGTATTTCTCTAGTTGGAGTTCATATGATTCAGGTCTATAGCTATTAAGTTCGGTTGGTTTGTTGGAACTATTTATGTAAATATCAGTTACGCGCATTGACACCGCGGTAACCACTGAGTGACAAGATCTGTAACGTGAATGGCGGCAGCAAAACAACGTGGTCAATACATGACCACCAACTCGTAATAATGTCCAATGGTTATATATTACACGAAGTGAGTAGTTATGGATACCTACAACCTACTACTGACTGCATGGTTACACAGTACCATATGGTGGCTACCACACAATTACAAACTGCGGCATGATTACGATCTACCGCATGGCTACAACCTGCCACGTGGTTATGAACTCATTATTACACACAATCACATGGTTACCAACTACCGCATAGTTACGAACTCCCACATGGTTACGAAGTACCATATAGTTAAGAATTACCGTTTGTTACTAGCTACCGCATGGTTACGAACTAATACACAGTTACGAACTCCTACATAGTTACGAACTACCATATTGATTACGAACTCCCACATAGTTACGAACTGCCACATGTGTTACGCACACACTACCACATGGTTCAATAACTCACCTGCACTAATGGGCGGTATAACTATCGACGTGACCCGTTCGGTGTAACAGAACTCGAGTATGCGGACGAAGGTGTCCTGCAGCTGCCGCGCCGCCTTCTGTTCTGGGGTGTCCGTCTACTTGGGACCCACGGCGTGGAGGACGCGCTGACAGGGCAGCCGACCCGCCGGCGTGGCCACACAGCCAGACACAGGCACGGGTCCGTATCTGGCAACAACGTCCTCACTGGCTCTGGCCAGCTCTGACCCGGCGGCGTCCGCGATCGCCCTGGCAACGCCTCCCTCATGGCGGAGGTGAGCGTTGGCCTCGTTGACTATGACGTCGACCTTGACCTTGGTGATATCCTGCTTGTAGATGAGGATGACGGGGCCTTTAGTTTTGTATCTAAATTCCATGAGCGTTACGGGGGTCTCGGCCCCAGTCGCGGTGGGACTGTACGACGGAGACTTCGGGTCTTCGGGCTTACCACCCATGTTGGGACCTCCATCAAGTCCACGTGTATATAGGAAAGGGTCACCACCTCCTGTCTGTGGAATTGCGTCTGATATATTATTGATCTGGATTTCGTTGTACGTCCTGTCGTTTTCATCATGAACATCCGGGTAGCTGTAATGTGTTACGCGAGATTCATATCCTTGATTACCGGATGTGACGTCATATCCTTTCACCTTAGGGTCCTTGCTGTTCTCCAGTCCGCTCGGGCACTGATAGGTGCGCGATGCGGCGTATCTGTCAGGCACATTGTGTGTGTTGTATCTGGCGGCTTGAGGCGCATCATTGTTGGCGGTGTGGCGTAAGACGCCTGTAGGCGTAACATGTGTGTCTACCCTGGTCTTCTTCCTGTGCGTGTTGACACTCTGTCCATCTCCCCGGTCGAAAGCACTGTCATGTCCTGGTCCAATTATTACGTCATAATCCGAATGACCTTGAACTCGCGAAGGGTCGGGCATCCCGGCCATCCGGGTGGCACGCTTCCCGTCATGCATCGGGGTCTGCTTATCCGCCATTGTCGCCAAATTCGATGTTTCTCAGATTCGAAATCCGCCCAGCCTCGCTCATACACGTCTGTAAGTAGCTATAGCCTGTACGCTACATGTAAGCCTACTTCCTGGATTTGCTGAGCATTTGCGCCATGAGGCCTACCCCCACCCCCTCCCCTATCCCACCACCTCGAGATTTACGCAGTCACTTGTGGCAGACCTCCCCGATCAGTCAGCGAGTCAAGTGTCATTAATGTAACCGAATACCGCGTCTGCATATATATATGCTGCTTGATAAAACATCGCAGTCGTCCCAACGATAGACACTTCAGCGGCAGAAGACGTACAGCGCTTCCTGGTTGGAGAGTGAGTACGACACGTGATCCAATCTCGGTTACACCTAGCGGGGCGTCCGTTTGTACGGTTACCTGGTGATATTGATTGCGCTGTGATCCTAGCGACACCCATGTGATTTCAGCCCTTCAGATATGTCGTCTTTGATAACACATGTTCTCATTATTAGTCCTCCGAATCGACAATGACATCATGGGCTAGATACAATAGTTGAGGCAAACTCCTGATTCCGCGCCTGTGCCTGTAATACTTGCTACACTCGAGACTTTACATAAAACGCTATTACGTCAAGTTATAAGAAAATCAAGTGGTACATATAGTTTCAGATGACTCCGTATCGGATATACGTAATATATCCAACAGTTACTGTGAATTACGCTTATAAAAGGTGTGTACGCAATGTGTGCATCTCTTACTCGTCTCGGATGCATAATAAAATGTATGTGGCTTTGGCAACACGTTTTCCCGAGGTAAAATATGAATTGCCCCTTCAGTAAAGCCAGTTGAGCATTAACGGTTTGCCAAAATTTGAAAGAGACTTAACTATACAGACCGCAAGTCATTATTCTAATCATACAGTCCTCAAATGCCGGATGATCGAGCGTGATACCCAGTATAGCTGTTTCATCAAAGATGGCGCTACGCCGCGGGCTCAGGAATGGTTGCGTGCGCATGCGCATGCGCCAGCTGGTATGCGCATGAGGACTCGGCTGCCTCTCTGAAAAGCGTCAAACAACTGCAATGACAGCCACACGCAATTTGTTATGATTATATCTTTACATTGATCTACCGTAATAACAGTATTTTGTGAGACAGTCAAGCAATATTATTTACCTGTTTCAAATGGGTAATGGGAAAAGAACATGTCTTCCTATATCCGTTCACCTATATCAAATGTGTAATGGGTTAAAGGTACATCTTTCCTTCCCCCATTTCCCATTGCAAAACATGAAAAATGGAAAAACAAACCCATTTCCTCTTTCTCATTGGAGTGTGCTGACTAGCGGATATATTGGGATATATTGATATCGATTAATTAACACTTGCTTACGGGTACGGATGTGGGACTGCCCCATACATACCAGTATGCATTGATGAAGACCGTTCAACATCACTGACCCAATTTGGGTCTGGGCGTGAAATGATCGCCTCGTCACCAGCGATTCGCAAATAATTCCTGTCAGCTTTTGTATGCCATCATAGTCATTACTCGCTTGTAGATTGGAGGGCATATCTGTAATTGTATAATTGATTCTCTTCCTAGGTTCGGTCTGAGAACCATTATATACATGTCCTTGACCTAACGCTGATCATGTCTTCCGGACGGTTCTTCACAGAGGACACAGACACGATACATAAAGGAAATGGGTTCTTCCAAGGCGCCGCTGAAGACGAGTCAACGATGAATTGAAGAGGTAAGGATACATGTCGTGTAATCTGCTTCTATTTGAACAATGGTCGAATTGCTAATCAATAGCAGCCACTTTGAAACCAACGAGAGAAACCCATATCAACCAATACAGTTCCCAAACCATTTAAAGTCAAACCCAAGTCATCGCATGCCACACAAAGTAGTCAAACGCCGAGATAACGAGCGACGCGAAAATCACCATCTTTACCAAACCAGACGACCAAACTCCAAGGTTGAGTTCGGATATGCGACCGGACTAATCGGCGCAGATATCTGGGGAATGCGTACTCATAATTTCCGCTCATGTGCGGATCAAGATAAACAGAACCAATATCTGCGGTCCGCATGAATGTTGCATTTGCGGAACTGCACAAACAGTACCACAAAATAAATCAACGGATACGTGTTGTGCGGGTGTGCAAGTCGAATTACTACTTTGCGTTACGTCTGTTACGCATTGTTGGGCCTTGGCGCCATGCTGGAAATCCTCGTGATCTTCTTTTGGTTGGGGAGTAAGGTCCGGGAGTATAATATACCACGTTACCGCGCTTTCGGAATGTCATCATGAGCCATTAAAGCCAGTAATTAAGTAGTGTCTGACTCCAGGGTCTGACCGGGACTTCTGTGGGAACGATAAATTACGCTAAATAAGCCCTGATAGATGGCTCTCATAACGCGCTGGTATCAGACGATTGAGAGATACCAGCGCTTAACCGTGTCGACAGACATGTATCAGGGCTAATGGACGGCATACCAGGCAATAACATGCATGTATCAGCCTCACACGTGTCAGTGTGAGAACACTGTGATGACACTTACGCACAGCCCGCAATGTTAGCATTATTGCCGATAACATATGGTTGGTTGGCATCCATCCGTCTGCGAAAGACTATGGATTTGCAGCTTTGTTTTGGTTGAAGTTTGCGATTTGCATCGCGCCATTTATGACTGAGTAAACCTATCTGTGACCGACAGAGCTTACCGCAGTCGTCGCATCGGTGATCTGTCGATAGGTCAAACGGAAGCAGACAGCCCCCCGCCCAAGGGCACAAGGGCCTTTCTCTCCGGCCGTCAATGGTCACTATTAGGTCTGTAAGGTCATTATTGTTCAAACTAATTAACAAATAAGACCTATTTCTGCAAATGTTTATCTTTTTCGAGCACATTTGACAATAGCCGAACGTGTAGGCCTATGCCGCACGGAACGGATGACCTCCTCCAGCTTGGGGGTATCCCCGACCAGCAGTGGGATGCTATCACTTCAACAGAGCTTATCTGCTTAGTGGAAGATAGCTAAGGTTCATACGTTGATCTGTCCATTAAAAAGTTAACGGCAAATTAAATCAAACGTTAATGGTGTTTTCATTTTGCAGGGAATGGTTGCTGGGGGTACAATATGACTCACCGAAACTCATTGCGTAACGTCGAAGACCGCGTAGCTTAGTCGGTAGAGCGTTTCCCTGTTGATACTGGGGTCGTGCGTTTAATTCTCGAGGGGTGCAATTACTTTCTCCCTGCATTTGGTACAACAACCACATTCTCCCATAAAAGTGGTCATCACTGTTTTAAGATTACACCGATTAGTTCATGCAACGGCACAGGCACAGTCAATGCATACGTGCATGAAGGCGCGGGGGTGGGGGGTAGAATTTCATGAGATAAAATATATCAGCACAATTTCATATACCCAGCATTTCCCGGGTAAAACACGGTGTTCAACAATGCTTGAAAACGCGTGAAAACTAAGTTTTCGCGTGGTTTGGTTTGGGTTTAACGGAATTTTCAGCCTGTAAGGCTATAGGCCTACCGTGCCATTTCACGTGGGTCTATCATATGAGTAGTAGGCAAAGAATGTCCGGGTCATAGGATTCACTCAATACTCAATAAAAAATACTCATAATAAAAGCAGAAACAATAGTAGGTCCATAGACTAATATGTCACAGCACAAAGATCCTAGCTGACGTGGAAAGCGAGTTAAAAAATATACGGGGGCTTTCATGTCAATGGACCTTTGCTGCATGCCGTGGGAAATACCCCACTTTTTTCAAATATACTCGCCCCAAAAGACCCTCCTTTTTCACGTGTACTTGCTCCAGAACACACACACCTTTTTCATCTGCCTGAAATCGGTCATTTTATTACTGAAATCACCCGGGAGTTATTTCGCAGCAAACCCGCAGCAGTATCTCCCATTAGATTTCACGCGTTGGGCGCGTCACGCAGTTTGTGTTTGTAGGCACAGCCTCGTTTTGGCATCAATATGGCGATTCTGCGAATAAGGCGAATTGATGTGTACATTTCTGCGACAAACGGAACGCCTGCTCAGTCCATATGTGGAGCGTTTTGCGTAACCATAGATACCGCGTGCAAACATGCGTGTCATGATGATTATTACGTCATATGACATGGGAAATCCCGCGCAGCGCATTAGCTCGATTGACACTGAGTTACTCATAAAACAACCGCATTCTGGTTTATCAACTGTCTAATCGCCCTTATATCACATAAACCTTCTCAGATTATTACATTCCTAACATGCGCATTAAATCCAGTGGTTAGTTCTGTATCCAAGAACAGCTTTAGCCGATTTTGTGTGAAAAACCTGAAGGTAGGCAGCACGATCCGTGTATATACCATCCAATCGTCTTTCGTTTTTAAAATGATCATAAGAAAAGCGAAACACGAACCAATAACCGTTTTTCATTCTTTGTTTGGCGACATAAAAAAACGGAAATTGGTAACAGAAGCCGTTTTTCGTTTTTCGAACGAGAAACGAATAATGAAAAACGGTTATGCATAACGCAACCGTTTTTCTTGTCGCTGTTTACACGCAATGTACCATTCGCGTTGCGTACGGTATTCGCCAGTGGCAAACCCACTCAGGGCCCCAAGTTCAAAGGGGTTGGTTATTTGGTTATTCAGGATGCTTTAGCCACTTTTTGTCATTTGGCGTCAATGGGAGAAGGAAGGGAGAGTGGAGCTATATCCCCTGGGGTAATCCCCTTCTCTTTGCGAAGAAGGACATGGGATCTTTATCCTGCGACCACACAGACATGGCCACGTTAGACACTCACATGGCCAGAGCACTAAATGCGAGCGCTCTAGCCCACTGAGCTATCGCGCCGGCCCGCAACATAAAGGGGTAAATCGCTGGGTGCATTTCTTTCGTAGCCCGGGTTCATCCCCAAGATGAACCGAACCCGCATTACATAGGTATACCTCTCGACCGTTCTTTCACCCAGGCCAGACCCAAAAGAGGTTGACTGTACCGGGCGGCATACCCGTCCTGGCCCAAAGAAATGTACCCGTTTTGTTGCGCCACTGCGCGCCATGCTAACCGCGCTCCCAGCAGGCCTGTCATCGGTTATAATATGCATTACATATACATACCTACAAACCCAGCAAACACGGAACATTCGCGTAATATTCGCTCAATGTTATTTCTGTGTTATGTTACGGAAGAACATTCCCGTAATATTCGCTCAATGTTATTTCCGTGTTATGTTAAGTACGAACATTCCCGTAATATTCGCGGAATATTATTTCCGTGTTATGTTAAGGACAAACATTCCCGTAATATTCGCAGAATGTTATTTCCGTGTTATGTTAAGGACGAACATTCCCGTAATATTCGCAGAATGTTCCGGACGAACAATCCCGTAATATTCGCAGAATGTTACGGACGAACCTTCCCGTAATATTTGCTCAGTGTGATTTACGTTTTATGTTACGGGCGAACATTCCCGTAAATTCAAATAACACACTGGTCGGCCACCTACCTGGTCATCTGTCAGGCCACACGCCTTACACTGCTCGGCCACCTTGTCGATTCTGAGTTTGTCTCTGCCATGGATGGTCACTCGACAGTCGTGTTTGGCAAACAGCAATGCCGTGGCTGCCCCGATACCTGAGCTGGAACCTGCAGCCCACAACACAAAACCATATATGTCTGCATGACACAACCAGAGTACTTTCGTCATGTGTTCCTCTTAATAAGGTGCTAATCAAAGCCTTGTATATGATACTGTGATACACATGTGTTATCTGTGAATGTGACTCTGACCACCCCGCCACCGCCCCCCCCCCCCCCACGTCCCCACCCACATCCCGGTGAGGCATGATAATCTGTCCGGCGTGATAAACTGGCTGGGGACGAATGCGCGTGCGCAGTGCATACGCATCCGAAAGCAATTACCGCATGCTGTGATAACTCGTCCGGGTATCTTCCATTATGACTGACTCATCACGGCAGAGGGGTGAAAGCGTGGATTTCGTGGCCAACAAAATGCCGCGAGATCTACAATTATCCCAAGGATAATAATTATCCAGAGGGATAATACAAATAATATACTAATAATACAAGGCGTTTGTCTGACAAATATCATTTGAGTAAGTGGGAATGTATCCTACTTTGAATTATAGCAATGAGGTGCAGCGGCTCATGAGATTTTAACCGAGGTTTATCTTAGTGATGTACCCCTATCAGGGATCACTAATTGTACCCTATACGTACGATAAATAAGAAGGGTCTCTCATGGGCTAGTTTTACCATAGCTTTGACCACGAAACCTTCACCGCGTGTGAGAACAGGCTTTTGATCACCCACATGCCAAAGCGTGCAGAAGAATGTATGTGAATGTTACCCTCGGCGCTTGTAGAAACGTTTTGCTAGAGAAAGGCATGGTGGTCTGTCACACAATTTTGCCGGTGTACAAGATACAAGTGCACTACTTATAAAAATGTCAATATGTTGATGCTTTGTTTCGAAACGTTCCGTGTAATTTTAGTCTGTTGATTCAACTGTTAAATCAGAATTCAGGATGGTCGCGGACAGTTCCTCACGTCGCGGTTTTACCCGTGATACGGTGTCTAGCTGACCCGTGAAATGTCTCTTTGTTGCTGAATTAATTTTTAGTGAGATGGAAAGCACATTGTGTTAATCCCGACCGGCCGGACGCAATATCCCGGACGGACAAGCTATCATGTCACTGATCTATAATTAGGGACAGTTTTTAATATTACACCGGTCGTAAGTGGAACCGGATAACAAATGGCTCTGCGCTATTGATTGATTGCCGGCAGTCCATTATGTTCCATTATATTGTCATCATACAGTCCAGCGACACATGTGTAACTTGACATGGGTATGTCCAGCGCTGCACAGGGGCCACGTGCCCGCCCCCGCCCCCCTCCCTTCCAGACCCTGAGATATGTCTCCCCCCCCTTTCAAATTCTGTGCCTCCTGACCTCTATGACTTTCTATATTACAATGCATCAAGCTTTTTTAGTTTATGTGTTCTTTCTTTATCTTACCAACGATTATAAAGTGTGTAAATAGTACGTAACGTGCTCCACGGTCACCTACACGTATTTTTCCTGTGGTTTGCAGAAAACAAAATTGTGTTGCGCCACTGCGTGCCATGCTAACCGCGCTCCCAGCAGGCCTGTCATCGGTTATAATATGCATTACATATACATACCTACAAACCCAGCAAACACGGAACATTCGCGTAATATTCGCTCAATGTTATTTCTGTGTTATGTTACGGAAGAACATTCCCGTAATATTGGCAGAATGTTATTTCCGTGTTATGTTAAGTACGAACATTCCCGTAATATTCGCGGAATATTATTTCCGTGTTATGTTAAGGACAAACATTCCCGTAATATTCGCAGAATGTTATTTCCGTGTTATGTTAAGGACGAACATTCCCGTAATATTCGCAGAATGTTCCGGACGAACAATCCCGTAATATTCGCAGAATGTTACGGACGAACCTTCCCGTAATATTTGCTCAGTGTGATTTACGTTTTATGTTACGGGCGAACATTCCCGTAAATTCAAATAACACACTGGTCGGCCACCTACCTGGTCATCTGTCAGGCCACACGCCTTACACTGCTCGGCCACCTTGTCGATTCTGAGTTTGTCTCTGCCATGGATGGTCACTCGACAGTCGTGTTTGGCAAACAGCAGTGCCGTGGCTGCTCCGATACCTGAGCTGGAACCTGCAGCCCACAACACAAAACCATATATGTCTGCATGACACAACCAGAGTACTTTCGTCATGTGTTCCTCTTAATAAGGTGCTAATCAAAGCCTTGTATATGATACTGTGATACACATGTGTTATCTGTGAATGTGACTCTGACCACCCCGCCCCCCCCCCCCCCCCCACGTCCCCACCCACATCCCGGTGAGGCATGATAATCTGTCCGGCGTGATAAACTGGCTGGGGACGAATGCGCGTGCACAGTGCATGCGCATCCGAAAGCAATTACCGCATGCTGTGATAACTCGCCCGGGTATCTTCCATTATCACTGACTCATCACGGCAGAGGGGTGAAAGCGTGGATTTCGTGGCCAACAAAATGCCGCGAGGTCTACAATTATCCCAAGGATAATTATTATCCAGAGGGATAATACAAATAATATACTAATAATACAAGGCGTTTGTCTGACAAATATCATTTGAGTAAGTGGGAATGTATCCTACTTTGAATTATAGCAATGAGGTGCAGCGGCTCATGAAGTTCTAACCGAGGTTTATCTTAGTCATGTACCCCTATCAGGGATCACTAATTGTACCCTATACGTAAGATAAATAAGAAGGGTCTCTCATGGGCTAGTTTTACCATAGCTTTCACAACGAAACCTTCACCGCGTGCGAGAACAGTCTTTTGATCACCCACATGCCAAAGCGTGCAGAAGAATGTATGTGAATGTTACCCTCGGCGCTTGCAGAAACGTTTTGCTAGAGAAAGGCATGGCGGTCTGTCACACAATTTTGCCGGTGTACAAGATACAAGTGTACTACTTATAAAAATGTCAATATGTTGATGCTTTGTTTCGAAACGTTCCGTGTAATTTTAGTCTGTTGATTCAACTGTTAAATCAGAATTCAGGATGGTCGCGGACAGTTCCTCACGTCGCGGTTTTACCCGTGATACGGTGTCTGTCTGACCCGTGAAATGTCTCTTTGTTGCTGAATAAATTTTTAGTGAGATGGAAAGCACATTGTGTTAATCCCGACCGGCCGGACGCAATATCCCGGACGGACAAGCTATCATGTCACTGATCTATAATTAGGGACAGTAGGCTACGTGACGCAAACACCAGTGGCGGATCCAGAGGCTGCTGCGGTTTAAGCCCTCCACCACCCACTGGTCAAGCCGCAGAAGGCCCCCCCCCCCCCCACCACCGACAGGTATAGCACCCGAGAATAAAGAAGCCTATCCCTGTCCAGAAGCGGCAACCTGGCGCTGAAAAAGGGCCAGCCCTGACAACTGTGGCGTCACGCCGGCAGTCTGCGTTCCACTGTTCTGCTGGCGGCAGCAGGGTACCCCATTGACACATGCCACGTTCAGAACTCTGTCAGTTGCTCTTCGAAACTACAACTGGGGCCGGCTCGATAGCTCAGTGGGCTAGTAGTCAGAGCCCCCCCTGCCCCCCCCCCCTTCCCCCCCCGGGTGGGGGGGTGCACTTTTTGTACCAATCTGGTGGGGGGGGGGGGGGGTCCGCGGGTGCCTTGATGCCTGAGAGAAAACGCGGATATTGTGACGAGAAAGAGAGGACACTTATGATAAAAAGATACCCCTATAGAACGAGTATTTTAAAACTTGCGGCCGGGGTGAAGGTGGGGGAGGGGGTGTCTCTGAAAATATGCGTTCATAGAGAGGGTTGCCGCCCTTCTGAGCGGATTTTGGCGGTCAAATTATTGCCCCGACCGAGCGGATTGTGGCGGTATTTCAAATGGGTGATGGTCAGTTAGGTAGTCTGACGAGTAGAGCCTGGTTGTCTGACGAGCTAGGTGGTCTGACGAGCTAGGTGGTCTGCCGAGCTAGGTAGTCTGCCGAGCTAGGTGGTCTGGCGAGCTAGGTGGTCTGACGAGCTACGTGGTCTGACGAGCTAGGTGGTCTGCCGAGCTAGGTGGTCTGGCGAGCTAGGAGGTATGACGACCTAGGTGGTCTGGCGAGCTAGGAGGTATGACGACCTAGGTGGTCTGACGAGCTAGGTGGACTGACGAGCTAGGTGGTCTGACGAGCTGGGTGGTCTGGCGAGCTAGGTGGTCTTGCGGGCTAGATGGTCTGGCGAGCTAGGTGGTCTGACGAACTAGGTGGTATGGCATGCTATGTGGTTTGACGAGCTAGGTTGTGTGGCGAGCTAGGAGGTCTGACGAGCTAGATGGTCTGGCGAGCTACGTGGTCTGACGAGCTAGGTGGCCTGGCGAGCTAGGAGGTCTGACGAGCTAGGTGGTCTGACGAGCTAGGTGGTCTGCCGAGCTAGGTAGTCTGCCGAGCTAGGTGGTCTGGCGAGCTAGGTGGTCTGACGAGCTACGTGGTCTGACGAGCTAGGTGGTCTGCCGAGCTAGGTGGTCTGGCGAGCTAGGAGGTATGACGACCTAGGTGGTCTGGCGAGCTAGGAGGTATGACGACCTAGGTGGTCTGACGAGCTAGGTGGACTGACGAGCTAGGTGGTCTGACGAGCTGGGTGGTCTGGCGAGCTAGGTGGTCTTGCGGGCTAGATGGTCTGGCGAGCTAGGTGGTCTGACGAACTAGGTGGTCTGGCATGCTATGTGGTTTGACGAGCTAGGTTGTGTGGCGAGCTAGGAGGTCTGACGAGCTAGATGGTCTGGCGAGCTACGTGGTCTGACGAGCTAGGTGGCCTGGCGAGCTAGGAGGTCTGACGAGCTAGGTGATCTGGCGAGCTATGTGGTCTGACGAGAAAGGTGACCGGAAGAGAAAGGTGACCTGACGAGTTAGGTGGTCTGGCGAGCTTGGAGGTATGACGAGCTAGGTTGTCTGGCGAGCTAGAAGGTCTGACGAGCTAGGTTGTCTGGCGAGCTAGGTTGTCTGGCGAGTTAGTTTGTCTGGCGAGCTAGGAGGCCTGACGAGCTAGGTGGTCTGGCGAGTTTCGATGTATAACGAGCCAGGTGGTCTGGCGAGCTAGGAGGTCTGACGAACTAGGTTGTCTGGCGAGCTAGGAGGTCTGACGAGCTAGGAGGTCTGACGCGCTAAGTGGTCTTATGAGCTAGGTGGTCTGACGATCTAGGCGTTCTGACGAGCTAGGTTTTCTGGCGAGCTAGGTCCTCTAAGTGAGGTCAGACTGTCCACCAGGGGGAGTTGTCCACAAAGCGAGGTCGCCAGGCCATTGAACCCAGATGAGCGAGACGAACACGTTAGAATACGACCGATTTGACTACTAGCTGTTCCTGTATTTGATGGATGATATTCTGACTGGTGAACAGCAACAGGTGTCTGGATGTCCGTAATTACTATGCAAACCAGCAAAGGTTATACGTATAAAAGTATAAGTATAAAACGTTCATGAAGCACGTCGTTAACAACACCATGTCACTTTACATAGTAGCAAACTGCTCAATGCTTCGCCGGTAAGGAACCTTTATGCAAACCAGATCCTTAAATTAAACTTGTACGCTTTGTCTCATGCAGTTTCGACCCTCAGCTGTATATATTATGAGTAAATAAGTTAATGAATTAAAACTATTTTAGTTATTGAATTATTTCCGGCCTTCGCATTAAAAAAACGTTGGATATAGTTCAATCATGTCAATAAATACACAGCAATCCAACATGGGTCAAAAGTCAATAGACGGATATTGCTAGAATCATCGGTCAAATGTGAAAATTCTTGTCGACCAATGAAAATGTTAATATATAGATAACCCACGCCGTCTCTCTGCCCTTTCCCCTTCTTCGGTAGATGCTTTGCTCTAGCCTATTTCTTCGCTTGCTCTGTCATAAAATCGCCGTTGTCACTGCTCTGCTCTGGCCTATTTTTTGCCTTGTTCTCTCAGTTGTTTCAGGAATGCGGCCTCCTCCACATACCAGCCAGAGGTCTGGGACTGAGCTCCGTCGATGACCAACGCAGATCCTGATACGAAGGAAGCGGCATCCGAGGCAAGAAAGGCAATGCTCTGCGCCACTTCCTCTGGCTCTCCGACTCGACATTCCAGCGGCAAGGAGGCCCCTCGATCCTTCCAGTACTGGAACAAGTGACGATAACAGATGGAAAACATTATGTTACTGGATGTATTTCGTTGGAGAGGCCGACTTTTACAGTTAATGCTCAAGTTCCTAGGGGGGTGCAACTACCCCCCCCCCCCACAAGGTCCGCCGCTGCCTTGATGTCTTGATTCACATATGCGTGGACTTTCAATCAATGAACACGCCTCAAGAATACTTACCTTTCTAAGTCTTAATACACAAATAAATATTACACATTAAGGATCCATCCTTTCAAGGAGTATGTTGCAAGATAATTGGTGTTTTGGGCCTTTTTTGTGCACACAGCATGCCCCACATACGTCCCCGCGCCCGAATGCGCACCCAGGACCCATTGATTTGCATCTAGTGCGCTAACTAATACATCAGGGAGGACCCCGTTCAAAATTGGGAGGATAACCTCCCCATATCATGTCCCCTCCGTCTGAAACACAATGGCCGCGTTTTCATCTCTTCTCGCCATGAAATGAAACATGTCCACATTGTTAACTTATTGTCCTCCAAGTTATTATTAGGCTTTTTAGCACAGAAAAAACACTAAACGACCTCCACAATTACATATATTGTCGTTATATATATAACGAGACCATATGATTGATTTAACTAAAGCTTCAGCATCCAGAATGGCAGTGACGTACCTGTTCCATATCGCCCTGTGTCAAGCCACACAACTGGTGTATCGGAGTATTGGTGGCTCCAGGCTGGCAAGTAACAATCACAATTACTATGTGTAACTGACAACAGTCTTGAGTCACGCTAAACAATATCTAAACTGAGACAATAATAGGACACCTGGAAGGTATGAACGTTACTCATAATAAATTCGTTCGGATTTAAATAACCTTTGCCATACTCCGTTATTATATCTTACCATTAGAACACAAAACTTACTTCACTGAATTGACTCTTATGCCGTAAGGTCCCAGCTCTATAGCAAAGACAAATAGTTCATTGTCAACAAAAATGAAATGAAGTGACTAGTCCACAAATATATATTACAATAATGCAAGTGTTAATATATGTAGTTTCTCCATATCGTGATTGTTTTGGAAAAACAGACTGAATTGTAGATTCTAGTCAGCCCCTTGAGTTTATCTAGTAAGATAACTTACATTGCACAGATTAGCGTAGGCTTAAGTGATAATAACATTGCGATGTCACCCAGTCTCATATAGATGAAATTACGCTTATTGCTTGTATACTTATCTTGTAATGTACGCAAGAACTGTGAATCAGTGCCTATTGCTAGAGATGCGTTCAACATATCCAAGCCTGCCTTAGCCACGGCATAGTCTGTTCCCCGGACAACCTAGAGCACCAGGTTTAGATCAAAGACAACATTTGTTTCAGCCGCAAGCAAACAAATAAATGCATTTGTTGTTTCGGCAGTTACGTAATTACGACATTCCAGAAAACCAGGCGACCGTTGTGTCATGTCTGCATTCGTATTGCCTTTGTGAGATCATTGTGTAAGACACATTCTATGCAGAAATTGATTTTATTGATTTTATTCACGTCTTTCATTTAGACAGTTACGTGCTACATGAAAGGCAAGCCACACACTGGTAGCGAAAACGATAAAAGATAGTTTTAACTTTTACCTATTTGCATACTAAGATACGGTAACCACTACCTCATAGTACGTCTATACCCGAGGATTTGCCAATCACTGGCACCAACGATTATAGCTCATCGCGCTGTAACAGCATGTTTGGATGGAGTGACCACCGAGAATCAATGGAATGGAATGTTGGTGTTTTAGGCCACTTTTGTGCACATACAGGCTAAATTGGGCCAAGGAACCTCCCGAGACGATGAAGGATGAAGGAATGAAACATGCCCCAGATTAGGTGCCCGAGCCCGGATTCGAACCCAGGACCTATTGATCTGCGGTCTAGTGCGCTAACCACTACACCAGGGAGCCCCCCCCCCCCCCACCGAGAATCAAAGCCGTTCTCTTCACAGTTGTGGACAAGTGCATTTAATTGCCATTGCAGCTATGGGTCCAAAAGGTCCTGATTCGGACAACAATAATTGCTGTCGTTGTTTAAAGATAGCTCTGATAAAGCTTGAATTGAATCTAAGAGCCGTCATGTATGTGGCATATAGGGCATGTCAGTTCTCGCCGGTTCTACTTCCGGCCTGGCAATTTGGGGACAAACAAACGAAAAAAGGAATACCTGAATGGGGATTGTTTAGAAATATTCCGTCATTTGGATTGTATTACGTAATACGTCGGAACACCTCTACATCACAGGTGTATATGATTATAATCTTCATTCACTCAATCTTCGATCAATAAAGATCGGACGAACAGAATTTGTGCACCCACATCTGTGGTATAGAGTGATATGCAGAGGCAAAACTTACCGGCCGAGTGCTGCAGATGCTGGACACATTCACAATGCAACCTGCCAAAGATACATAGGTCTACATGAAGCAAAAATGTCTATCCTCATGGATCGACATGTATATATCCATGGACGGATTTGCCATTTTAATTCCAAAGACCTTGTATCTAGTTCTGTGTGTACCCAGGCATTATATTGTCAAACAAACAGAATTGATCTTAAAATACCACACACATAGCACTCACTAGGCGGCGCCACAGTGATGAGTCATTGGCTAATAATATGGCTGCACAGTTGTCGCGGCTCCTATCTACGGTGCGTTGGGAACCAACACAGACACATGTGCACTCTTAGAACGGGCGCGCATCACGATGGTGTCTTGCTACAACTGCGTGACGTGGATTCATTGTAGTTAACGAATGAGCGCTTGGAACCGACTGGCTGTTTTTGTTTGCGTTAGTCCAGGCATTTCTAACCATAAAATAATAATAAAGTTAAAGATAAGACATTGATCTCTCCATAATGCACGCGGTCCATTCATATGAGACCGTTGGAATCGTTGTATTTTGAGGCAAGTCATCGATGCTCCCATTTCTGCGACAAACAGAGCACCATTGTTCTCGCCTGATCAGTCCATATAAGGAGCGTTTGTGCGTGATCATAAATACCGCGCGTAGACTTCATGATTAATGATTATTATTATTGTCATAGGTAAACCCACACAAAATATATTACCTTGCCTTGATTACAATTCTGATATTGACATTAAATTTAATGGTTAGTTAAGGTAGGTTAGTCAAGGTAGCAGCACAGGCCGTTAATGCTATAACATTGACATAAAGCATAAGTCTCCTGGGGTCTCGATCTGATCCTGTAGTGACGGCGCAACCCTATAATATCATGTTTTCTTTGATATTAAAAAGCGGGTCTTGACATTGACATTGTGATATTCACCTTGAGATAAGAAAGCGCTTTCTTAACCTGTTGATAATCACCTTTTTTTGTCTGCGATGAGGCAGCACTTTCTTAATCTATTGATAATCTTTGATCTACTTGAGATAAGGAAGCTCTTCCTTAAGCTGATAATGACCTTTGTTTTGCTTGAGGTGAGGCAGAGCCAGCTGACAGAGTTGCACAATGGATCGTAAGCTGACATTGATCGTCTCGTCCAACTCTTTCAAGTTCAGCTTTTCGAACGTGCTGCCAATCGCGATAGCCGCATTTTTGACTTGATGTCAAGACAATAAATGAGGAAAGGTCATTCTATACATCTGTAAATATAATCCCTACAATTGTATCTGTAGAGAGAAAAGCACAGTTAAGTAAACGTCAATACCAATATTCTAATAAAACGACCAGTCTTTGTTGTTTGTATTCTACATCACGGCTATAACGCCATGGAGCTCCCCAGCTAGCACACCACATTGCAGCCACGTGGCGAAATGTGGCTGCCACGTGGCGGGGAAATGCCGCGTGGTCACTACGTGATCACCACGTCACTTGGCTTGTTGGGTTACTGCATTGCTTCTTTGTCTTTCTTCAATACGAACCAGTATGTTGATTGTCCCAAAGTGCTTCATAGTCTCCTCCATCAGACGAGTGACGTCATCTTCTTTGGCCAGATCCGCCGTTACGGCCAATACCTGTCAATAGCAAGAGTCAATGTTGAACCGGCGTCTTTTTAATTAGTACAACGATTATACATCGATGCGCTAAACCAAAATATACTGATGTGCCTCGGCAGTAAGTAACAAACTTCAATGCAATAGCTACATTAAGGCAAATTAAACAACAATGTTACACTGGTTGACAACCTACCTGGTCATCTGTCAGACCACACACCTTGCACTGGTCGACCACCTACCTGGTCATCTGTCAGGCCACACGCCTTGCATTGGTCGACCACCTTGTCGATCCTGGGTTTGTTCCTGCCATGGATGGTCAGTCGACAGCCGTGTTTGGCAAACAGCAGAGCCGTGGCTGTCCCGATACAAGAGCTGGGACCTGCAGCAGACAACACAAAAACATTAACATTCGCAGAATGTTACGGACGAACATTCCCGTAATATTCGCAGAAATTTCCGGACGAACATTCCCGTAGTATTCGCTCAGTGTGATTTCCGGGTTAGGTTGCAAACGAAGTACGAGAATGATTTGCGAATATTACGCTTGCACGAAACTAATTTTTGTTACGAAATATATATATATGTTGCAACACTTATTCAGCAAATTGTGAATTATGGGGTTGCAAGGGAGGATACAGGAATTTGAAAAGGAGGGGGGAGGGTCCATTGAAACCTAATTGCGACCTGGGGGCGGGGCGCTCTGAACCAAATTGCAAGCGGGTTCACCAATTTTTCGTAAAATTTCATCATAGAGCGGGTTTGCCGATAAAAAAAACCGAGCGGGTGTCTACACGGAACTGCGACATAGTGCGTGTCAACGGAAAAAATACCCCTTCCGCGCGGATTTTGGCGGTGAAAGAGGGAGGGGGCTTTACCGCGGACACCCCCCCCCTCCCCCATCCCCTCCAACCCAGCAATGTATTAAGTACCCCCCCCCCCCCCCACCGGCTCCGGTGGCTGATTGACCGCACTCCCAACAGAGGGAGCTCGCGCAACTCACTCAAAGCCATAGCGAGCGCCCTCTGTCGGAGAGTGGAAGTTGAATCCGACGGAAGTTGAACGCATGGAGCCACAATTCGTGCAAACTTAAAACGATAAGTTAGAATATACACGCATCAGCGATACGATCACATTTTAAACAAGACAGCCGTAGGCTGAGGTACTGACAGAAGTGACTTCATCTTCATTTCATCATTTATGCGCCGAAACTATGGTACAGGCGATGACATGCAGAAACACATATACTATAAGCTGATTTTGCCTCATGCGGGCTACATGATGCCTTCAGTGGGCATATAGGGTTAAACAACTCCTTGAACGAACAACGTGGGCTAAATAGCGCTATTTACGGGCAAATTGGAATAATTACGGTCTTCAGCGGCCAATTTGGGATAAACATGGCCTTCAATGGCCAATTTGGGCTCAATAACGCCGATATCCGAAGGCGTTCTAGCCCACACTGCCCACTGAAAGCCGTATTGGGCTCGCTGAAAGCGCAATTTGGCCCAAATTGGACCTCTACGATGCGGATGCTGGAATAGCACAATCTAACGGCTGCTGTTCAACGCGGGCTGTTTTCCCAGATAGAGGGCGCCGTTTTGAGTGAATTCGGCCAAATCCCGACTTTCTACGTGTGCTTGGTCCCGCCCTAAGGCCTGTTCTCGGACTCGTCATTGCTAAATTACGGAGCCCTCCAGCGTCAAAACTAAGCGTGCTAGGCTAGAAGCGAATGCGGATTCCTCACCAAAGTCGACGTTTGCCCGTCCTTTGAAACCAGTCCCGACTCTCTAGCGTCGCTATTAAGCAAATGATAATGACGAAAATGGACTTTGGGTCAAAGAGCGTGTCTTTCTGAACATGGTGATCCAAACCGCGACCCTCCACGATGATTATTAAGGGAATGAGGGCCATTTCTAGATTCCGGTACATTGGGTACATATGCTCGGTCCCCTGGCTTGAACTTTACATTGAATATGATAGCGTGGTTTTGAGGTCAAGACGGGGCCTCGGAATTAGGTCAGCGGCTTGAGTGAATGGTATTACAAATGCTCGTGCCGACCTAGTGTGGACTTAAAAAAAAAAAAAAAAAAGTAAAAAGTTAGTGGCCCAAATGGTGTGTATTGTTGCCTGAGGTCGTTTCTTACGTTGCCGCTGCATGACATTTTTGTGAAATTTTGAACAAATTTTGTTTCCGGATTTCCTGGGGTGTGCGTTGGGAAGCCAGCACCATGGCCACTGGTCATTCATTAGAGGACTAAACAAATCACCCCTCTGAAGTGATGAGGCGTGTATCGAGGATGCCTTGGGTTGTCTTCCGCAAGTGAGGGTCCGCAGGGTGTTCGAATAGGGATGCGGGAGCTCTAATCAGGATTCGTGGGACCAATAGGGATCTGATGGGTCGATTAGGGTTGTGTGGGACAAACCGAGATGTGCAGGGTCGAATTCGACGGTTCGAAACGGGATCCGTGGGACACATTGGTATACGACGGGTCAAAGCTGGTTTCGTTGGGTTCAATCTGGATTAGCAATGTTCAATCAGGATCACCAAGGTCCAATCGGGATTTGAAGGTCAAATAGGGATGCGACGGGTCAATCTGCATCCTAGTTGTCAAATTTCTACCTGGCGGCTTCTATCAGGTTATGAGGGAGTCAATAAGAATCATATGAGTACAATCTGGATCCGACAGATTAAATCTGGGTCTGACGGGTCTAGTGGGGATGCCAGATGACTACTCGGGATCTGAGAGGGCAAATGTGGATGTCCAGGTCGAATAGGAAGCTGAGAGGTCAATCTGGATCTGAGAGGCAAAATAGGCGTCTGTGAATGATATCTGGATCTGAGGGATCAATCTGGATCTGAGAGGTCAATTCTGGATCTGAGAGGTCCAATGTGGATCTGAAGGATCAAATCTGGATCTGAGGGTCAAATCTGGATCTGAGGGGTCAATATGGATCTGAGAGGTCCAATCTGGATCTGAGAGGTCCAATCTGGATCTGAAGGATCAAATCTGGATCTGAGGGATCAAATCTGGATCTGAAGGGTCAAATCTGGATCCGACGGTCAAATCTGGATCTGAGGGATCAAATCTGGATCTGAAGGGTCAAATCTGGATCTGAAGGGTCCATATGGATCTAAGAGGTCAAATCTGGATCTGAGGGATCAAATCTGGATCTGCAGGGTCAAATCTGGATCCGACGGTCAAATCTGGATCTGAGGGATAAAATCTGGATCTGAAGGTTCAAATCTGGATCTGAAGGGTCAAATCTGGATCTGAGGGTCAAATCTGGATCTGAGGGGTCAATCTGGATCTGAGAGGTCAAATCTGGATATGAGAGATCAAATCTGGATCTGAAGGGTCAAATCTGGATCTGAGGGGTCAATATGGATCTGAGAGGTCAAATCTGGATCTGAGAGGTCCAATCTGGATCTGAAGGATCAAATCTAGATCTGAAAGTCAAATCTGGATCTGAGGGGTCAATCTGGATCTGAGAGGTCAAATCTGGATCTGAGGGATCAAATCTGGATCTGAAGGGTCAAATCTGGATCCGACGGTCAAATCTGGATCTGAGGGATCAAATCTGGATCTGAAGGGTCAAATCTGGATCTGAAGGGTCAAATCTGGATCTGAGGGTCAAATTTGGATCTGAAGGGTCAAATCTGGATCTGAGAGGTCAATCTGGATCTGAGAGGTCAAATCTGGATCTGAGGGATCAAATCTGGATCTGAAGGGTCAAATCTGGATCCGACGGTCAAATCTGGATCTGAGGGATCAAATCTGGATCTGAAGGGTCAAATCTGGATCTGAGGGTCAAATCTGGATCTGAGGGGTCAATCTGGATCTGAGAGGTCAATCTGGATCCGAGAGGTCAAATCTGGATATTAGAGGTCAGATCTGGATCTGAGGGATCAAATCTGGATCTGAAGGGTGAAATCTGGATCGGAGGGATCAAATCTGGATCTGAGAGGTCAATCTGGATCCGAGAGGTCAAATCTGGATATTAGAGGTCAAATTGGGATATCAGGGGTCAATTAGTGCATTCAGTTGACAAGTTGGGTCAAATAAAGGTTTCAGCGGGCAAAATAGAGTTTTAGTCAGTAAATTTGGCTAATTCAGCATAGTTGACGGCTTTGGAGAGCAACTTATGCCCAATAGAGCTTTCTGTTGACAAAATAGAATAGAGCTTTCTGTTGGTAAAATGGAGCTTTCTGTTGATAAAATGGAGCTTTCTGTTGACAAAATAGCGCTTTCTGTTGGAAAAATGGAGCTTCCTGTTGATAAAATAGCGCTTTCTGTTGGTAAAATGGAGCTTTCTGTTGAAAAAAAAATAGCGCTTTCTGTTGGCAAAATGCAGCTTTCTGTTGACAAAATAGAATAGAGCTTTCTGTTGGTAAAATGGAGCTTTCTGTTGATAAAATGGAGCTTTCTGTTGACAAAATAGCGCTTTCTGTTGGAAAAATGGAGCTTCCTGTTGATAAAATAGCGCTTTCTGTTGATAAAATAGCGCTTTCTGTTGATAAAATGGAGCTTTCTGTTGATAAAATGGAGCTTTCGGTTGACAAAATAGCGCTTTCTGTTGGCAAAATGGAGCTTTCTGTTGATAAAATAGCGCTTTCTGTTGATAAAATGGAGCTTTCTGTTGATAAAATAGCGCTTTCTGTTTGAAAAATGGAGCTTTCTGTTGATAAAATAGCGCTTTCTGTTGATAAAATGGAGCTTTCTGTTGATAAAATAGCGCTTTCTGTTGGAAAAATGGAGCTTCCTGTTCGAAAAATAGCGCTTTTAGTTCGAAAATTAGAGCTTTCGGCGGGCAATTTGAGCTAAATATCGGACATAACGGGCAATTTGGGCTAAATAGCAAGTATAACAGGGAATTTGAGGTACACTGGGCATCTAACGGGCAATTTGGGTTAAACAGCGCGTATAACGGGCAATTTGGGCTAAATAGCGAATATACCCGGCCATTTGAGCTGAACAGCGCATATATGGGGGCAATGTTGGATAAACAGCGTCTATATGGGGACAATTCGGGCTAAACAGCGCGCATAACGGGAAATTTGAGCCAAATAGCGCATTCATCCGACAACGTGCGCACCGCAGGCTCTATTTTGAGCAATGTGCAATCAGCAATTAGCCGATATTAACCCTCGCCAATTTAATGCTATATTAGAGTTTAAGTGAACATAAAATTTCGTTCTCAAGAGCGATTGCTCGACTCATTATGAATGGCGCTACGAATTTTACTTTTTATCTAATAATACGTCATCGTGACGTCATTTGACGTTCGCGAAATGCTCAAGATGGCTTCTATTTCTTTAATATACCTACTTATCAACTCGGGTTATGACAGCTATTGCCAAAGTGGCTGAAAATAAAGCAAACCCAACATTTCTTAGGAGCACGTTAGCTATGACGTCATTTTTGACGCACACGTTTCAGTACCGCAAAAACAGTTACGCATCGCAGCAGTTGTCTCTTGATATAAGGTACAGTGTCAAATCAACCGGTAGTCGCTACGAGGTATAATAGTTGAGTAATAAAGGTTATAAAATTATGACGTCATCACGTTATGGTGACGTCATAACATGACGCACGGCAACGTCCAAATATCTAAACACAAACATTTATGCCCTCAATCCAAAACGTTGATTAGAACGGCGGTAGATCTGTTAGTTCTTCAGATATAGCTTCACCTAATGACCGAAAATTGCTATTCTTCACCATTACGGATAAGTGAAAAACGAGCAGACGAAGAAAAGACTCTGCAGATAAGATGTAAAAGATAGTAATGCTTTACTGCCAATAGTAATCTGGAGACATATCTTCCCTACCATTATACGCAAAGATCAAAGGTCTAGCTAGTTTTTCCGATTTTTGACGAATTTTCTAAGTTAGAGGGAATTTGTATACTTTATCATTGGGAAAATCTTCGGTTACCATGGAAACGAAACTGAGACTAACGTTTGCCGTCAGCTTACCATGAGTCTCTTGTACACGTCCAGATCTCGCACCGAGGTAAAGCAAAGTGAGATTGCATAACCGGAAGTACGTCAAATTGAAGGAAGTTTGATTATCTCCATAGGGTCCCATGTTAAACGCGTTCGACTATATACTGAAAAGTTACAGGGCTATATCGCCTTGTTTATAGTTAATGGTTCATCCTATTACTATCCATCTACAACTGCAAGCATAGAGCGATGGCTTCAATAGGACGCCCGTGGGAGCCCGTGCAAGCGCCAAAAATCCCCATCTTTCACAATGGAGCAAATTCAAAAAAATTCTGTGACATCATTTCTCGTCCGAATTTCATCTCGTAAGAACCATGGCTACTTGGTACCACGTTTAACATCAGAAAAATTCCCGAAACTGTTTCATGCAGGCATCGATGAAATACGGGGCAAACAATTTTCCACAGCCTGAGAGATTGAAGGCTTTAACATTGGAGGTCCCATAGGAAAATGCCGTTACCCCTAGAACCGGAAGTAAGATAGAAACATACTATTTTTATAATGCAGACGAACATCGGACCCCATTTTCTATAAAATGACGCCACTTTTGATTTTGTTTGATTTTTTTCCGATTTTTGACGATTTTTTCCATGTACCAAAAGTGACGTCATCGTGACGTCATATGACGGATCTGAAAAATCTCAGATTTCGCTGAGATTATTGCCATTCATATTTCTATGAGAGCCCGGAACACCAAAGCGATACCTTCAACCTAAATAGGTCAAACCGAAGAAAAACGGTTCAAGGTCATCTTTTGCGTTTTTCAGAAAACATAAAACGTCATGTAGCTCGAAAATGAGTCCAACGCATCAAAAAGTGGTCAATGGCTGAAAGATGCGGTCTAAACGGTAGCACATTCTGAAATTAACCGCATTTCTCTAGGTCTAATATTAACGAAGATAAGCGCATTCTTAATTTTTTTTTCAAAAAATCGCTGTGACCTTGACCTTTGACCTACATATGCCAATAACAAACTTAGCCGAGCTATTTCAAGTATCTATCACTATGCTAAGTCTGACAACCGTAACTGTTACCATGCGCCCTATATCCTAATGACAAACATACAAAAAAACAAATAAATTTACAAACCGAACATAGTTCTATACTGACAGAAGTTTTCAACTTCTGTCAGTAATAATATGATCAGTGGCTTATGAAGTAGGCAGGATAAGAGATGTGTAACTTTTGTAGCCTATCAGGTCCTTGACGCTGTGAAAATGTACTGTTCTGTGCATGATCAAATCTGGCACTAACTCCACGACCACCTGGCGCACTGGCCACTGCCACCAGGCCACTGGCAGTTTTGATGTCAGAGCTGGCACTGGACCCAGACCCTAGACCTGTTGCATGCCCCCCCCCCCCCCACCCCTCCCCCTGGCTTCTCTCTTTCTTGGAGCGGGCTGGAGGGCCATGAAGTAAATATGAACATAGAGCGTTAAAGCAATATATTCTGTTATTTTTATGTTACCAATCTCTTCTCTGTGTCAAATAAGTATATTCTGTGTTGAATTTAAATCCTGAAAGCCTGTGGGCTATCCGGAGAGAAGCAAATTTGTTCACTTGAGCATAAGTTGTTGGCCGGCTTTATATCCCTGCGAGCCTGTTCGGTATTCTGTGTGATATCGTCACCCACTCGCTCGGATGTCCACAAGCGAACTGGTCTGCAGGTGAACTAGTCTGTACAGTTTTATGTTAAAATTGTTATTTTACAGACTCAAGGAGATATCAAATATATATGCATCATAATTTTGAGATACTTTTAGTCTTGGCGCAAGTGCTTCCACACAAGCCCGCTTCTTTAGGGGCACAACGATGTCAATGGTGAAATCCTTAGACGTCAGACGGGAATCGACTGTAGCTTTCTTTATAATGTGGACGCGTCCAATTATAGTGCTTACATATTCTATATACCTTGTTCTATCTTCTGACATCAAGAAAGAGTCGAAAGACGAAGGAGCCGAAAACAAATATAGTAGACGGTTGGTCGGGAAACGATGTGTGCTCTAATATTCCTTCGTGAAAATATAACCTAAACAACCTAGTGTCGACACACTTTCTTGGTGTTAGATGATGGAACAAGGTATATAGAATACGTAAACATTATGATAGTTTGCGCACACATTATAATAAAACCTACAGTTAATTTCCTACTAACTTCTACGGATTTTAACAGTGACACTGTTGTGCCCCTCGAGAAGCGAGCTTGCCTGGGGGCACTTGCGCCAACTTGATTTTAAAATGTAAACAACATAAGATGGCGCATGTGAGTATGCTGCTTTAATTAAAACAATAGTACCCTGTGTATGTGCCGATTGCAGAATGTATGCAATAAATGCACCTTGTCAATCCGTTGAAGTTGTTCTTCATACCTTTATAGTTCCAAAGATTTCAAATCAAGGCGAGCAACTGACATTCACTTTGTGGCTCTCTCGTCTCTGTATGGTACGAGGTCAGAGAGCCATGTTTCAGGGCTACCCAGTCTCAGTGTATCACATACAGTAACACTTTACGGTTTACATGCACCCTGGCCATGTTTCAATCATCAAATGCTGTATGTTTTCCTTGTTTATCATCGGTTTCTGTAGCATATTAAATGCTGAGCTGTGTACTTGCACCTACAAATCATTTATCGGTTAACTTGATTCCCATTTTCTTAAGCTAATAGTGTCTTCAGGTAGAATGCTAATTCATGTTCAATCTATCTTTGCAGAAGCAATATATTTCAAATTGCAAGCAGAATGATATGCGCCGTGTCAATGAGTTCCGGGCAGAGATGATGCGATTTGCCCCACACAGGGATTAAAAAAATGGAGGTAATTGAAGCTGCTTACCAAGGTTCAATTTACAATCATTGTGAGTTCACATACTGCAGAAATTATACCCTTAAATGTGTGCTTGTGAATAAAGGATTTAATGATAGTTCACATGTATGCCACTAACTGTAGCTGACCCATGCTTGCCTTGTTTAATAGGTGCCGTCGATGGAGGATCCTGAAGCTGAATGAGAGTTGAGGTTGACGTTGAAGCTGACGAAAAGCTTGTAATACGGAAGAATGATTATGAAAAGCCTAATTCTGCCCTCTAGTGTCTTCCCTCCCCAAATTGGACGTGCCTCCTCTCCCCTCACTTGGGGTTTTTTCCCCTCCTTTAACTTAGGTGTCCTCACTCCCCTAAATTGGGTGTCTCTTCTGCCGAGCTTGGAGTCTTTCCCGTCCCCAAACTTGGGGTACCACCCCAAACTTGGGTACCATCACAACTTGGGGTCGCTCCCCTCCCCAAACTTGGGGTGTCTCCCCTCCCCTAAGTTTGGGTGTATCCCCTCCCCTAACTTAGAGGTCTCCCCTCCCCCAAAACTGTTGTTCTTCCTTCAAACTAAAAGAGCTCTTCTCTCTCTGGAGTGGCGCAATGGCCTGTCAACCACGCGTTGACGCCAGTATAAAGACTACGTTAAACTTGTCATACAGTTTGTCTTAACACAATTGACTGTCGATCACGCGGTAACGTCAGTATAAAATCTACGTTACACTTGTTATACGCGGTAAGGTCATTATAAAGACCGCGTTAAGCCTGTTATACGGTTTGTATTGGCGTAAAAATGTTCTGGGAAGGTTCGCTCGTAATATTCAAAAAATATTCGCGGAATATTCTCAGAATATTCCTCCAATGTTACGGGAATATTACCAAAAAACGTTCCCTGAATATTAAGAAAACTTTCCTGAAAAACGTTCCCGGAATATTTTTTGGTAATATTGTAGTATTATCCCGTAACATTGGCGGAATATTCGGAGAATATTCGGATAATATTATTTTGTTACCTGGGTAACCTTTAGTGATTTCTTCGAGTTCTGCTAATTGGTTTATTCAGATTTCTGAACCGACGGAAATCGGCCTAACGTTATTGTCATGGATGCACTCCCAAGTAAAACGCCACACGGAAGTAAAACCACCATGAAAAAATAACGATTATTGCCAGCCCCACCAGGAACAGTTTCATTAAACCCATGGCGGCCACATGGTGGGGGTGGCAGTGGCGGACCCGGACATCGACATACCTGGGGGCGTCAAGGTCCCTGGGATGGGCATTTTTTTCCCCTACCATTTTTGTTTGAGTCCGCATTCAGAAAGTTAGCGCACATTATATATTGGCGGCTCGTTTCGTACGAGGCAGAATGTTCTGCCACGGCGAGCTCTCGTTTGAGAAATTACACGGGCCACGTCAGACGAGAAGACATGTATCGATGTGACGACTGGTCTCTGTTAGATGCTGCTGATGTGGTTTACTCGGTGTTTGGGACTTAGCCATTCAGCTCACAGAGAGATCGCGTTCTCTGTGGGCTATTACGTTGCAAAATATCCGCCCGTTGCAAAATGTCCGCCCGGCAAATATCGTTGCATTATGTCCGCCCAAAACTCAATTCGTCGTTGCAAAATGTCCGCCCGGCAAATATCGTTGCATTATGTCCGCCCAAAACTCAATTCGTCGTTGCAAAATGTCCGCCCGGCAAATATCGGTGCATTATGTCCGCCCAAAAATCAATTCGTCGTGGCAAAATGTCCGCCCGGCAAATATCGTTGCATTATGTCCGCCCAAAACTCAATTCGTCGTTGCAAAATGTCCGCCCGTTGCAATATGTCCGCCCAAGACTCAATTCATCGATGCAAAATGTCCGCCCGTTACAGTCGTTATGTGTCGGTTGGTTAAAAGATGTCAATCTGGATCTGAGGGGTCAATCTGGATCTCATGGGTCAAATCCAATTATGTGGGGTCAAATCTGGATCTGTCGGGTAAATATGGATCTAAGAGGTCAAATCCAGGTCTCAGGGCACAAATATGGATCAGAAGGGTCAATCCTAATCGAATTGTGAAGAAGCCGCTCTGGATCTAAGGTGTAAATCGGGCTTCTATGAATCAGTTCGGATCCTGGGGATCCAATTGGGATCCTAGAGGTCTATTGGAGATGATCATAGTCAAATACTGATACGATGGATTAAATCAGGATCTTAAAGGTCAATACAGATAGGTGTCAAATTGGTTCTCAGTAGTAAAATCGGGATCAGAAGGGTCAATCCGGACCTTAGGGGCCAATACGGGTCCTGAGAGTGAGCTTCAGCTCAGTAGCTTAGGGCGCTTGGCAGGAATGATCTCGCTGGAACTGGGAGCCTAATGGCTTGGTTGTCGGGCTAGCGCCAACAGCCGCATGGGAGCTGAAACCGGCGGCTATACGCCACGACAAACACCTGCCCTAAAGCGACCCCCCGTCCCCCCCACACACACAAAGGTACAATATGTTTAACTATGCACCGTACAAGTGGCAGCGAAATGTGGCACCCTTTGCAGCGTCGAGCCGTGGGAAAGATTACAAAGCCTCGAGGCTACGATCTGTATATTATCATTCCTTTGAAGTAACCTTGCATGCGCTCGTGCTCAAAACACCCCTGCGTGGTTGACTCCTATATGCTTCCCGTTACGTCATCAGGGTAGTTATGGTAAGCCGCTCGCCGATAAGCGATTCCACGTTGTGACATGCGTCCATTTGTTCTTCCCGATGCATGGACCGCGATAAATATGGCCCTTCATCCAATCAAGGTGTCACAATACATGAATTACCATTCCAATTTTATTGCCCTGTCACTATCAAAAGGCTTTTAACATGATTATAGGTTTAATTCCACGGCATATGTTGCCTTCCTTGTGAATTATCTTAATCTACAACGGGCGCGTTGCACATTTTCAAGGAGATATATGTCAAGAATAAGATTTTCTTACCCTTATTACGAGTCTTGCTAAGCGTTGTCTCAATTTGACATGCCGAAATGGAATGGGAAAACCCCCTGTCTAGCACTCGGCGGTCACATGGACCTCGTGGGAACCTATAATACCATGAAATGCAAAATGTAAATGGGACTATAGAGGTTGCTTTAAAAACCAAAAACGTGTGCCTTTTTTGTGATTTCGAGATCCAGATTGACCCGACAGATCCAGATTTGACAACACATATCCGGATTTGACACATGAGATCCCGATTTACCCCTCAGATCCAGATTGACACCTAAGATCCAGATTGAGCCCACAGATCCAGATTTGACCTCTCATATCCAGATTGACCCCCTAGATCCAGATTTGATCTCTCAGATCCCGATTGAACCGACAGATCCAGATTTGATCCCACATATCCAGATTTGACCCATGAGATCCAGATTGACCCATGAGATCCAGATTGACCCTTCAGCTCCAGTTTTGACTTCTTAGATCCAGATTTGACTCCTCAGATCCAGATTTGACCCCTCAGATCCAAATTTGACCTCTCAAATCCAGATTTGACCCTTCAGATCCAGATTTACCCCACACAGATTTGACCCCTCAGATCCAGATTTGACCCCTCAGATCCAGATTTGACCCCTCAGATCCAGATTTGACCCTTCAGATCCAGATTGACCCCACACAGATTTGACCTCTTAGATCCAGATTTGACCCTTCAGATATAGATGTGACCTCTTAAGTCCAGATTTTGACCCTTCAGATTCAGATGTGACCCTTCAGATCCAGATTGACCCATCGGATCTAGATTGACCCCGCAGATCCAGATTGACCCCTAAGATCCAGACTTGACCCCTCAGATCCCCATGTGACCTCGGAAGTCCAGATTTGTCCCATCAGATCCAGATTTGACCTCTTAGGTCCATATTATACCCCTCAGATCCAAATGTACCTTTCCGATCCAGATTTGACGTCTTAAATCCAGATTGAACCATCAGATCCCCATTGACCGCTCAGATCCAGATTGACCCTTCAGATCCAGATTTGACCTCTTAGATCCAGATTTGATCCATCAGATCCAGATTGACCCATCGGATGCACATTGACCCCTCAGATCCAGATTGACTCTTTATATCGAGATTTCACCCTCAGACCCAGATGTGACCCCTCAGATCGAGATTTGACCCCTTGGATCCAGATTGACCGTTCCTATCCCGGAGACACGTGCCCAGATCGACACAACCCACCGCCACACCCCTCTCTTTCCTCCCCGTCAATGCTTACTCACACAAGCAGGTTTGAGCAGTCGCCACAGTAACTTTCCTCTTAATTATTGGCCCCATCTGCCAATGATTAAGGACAGAATAAAAATATTGTGACCTTGAGCTTTGACCTACATACCCCGCTAATGAACTTGACCGAGCCATGTCGGTCACACACAGACGCACACACACACACACACACATGTACACCTGTAGACAAACAGACAAACTGATATATGTCGGAAACATCGTAGATTTTCCGTCATAACAAATCAGACCGACATATGAAATTTAGATAATAACAGAACACACCGAGATTAGACTTCAAAATCTTACATTTTCGTTTTGAAAAACGGAACCAACCGACATACGGGCGGACATTTTGCAACGACGAATTGATTTTTGGGCGGACATAATGCAACGATATTTGCCGGGCGGACATTTTGCAACGAGGAATTTAGTTTTGGGCGGACATAATGCAACGATATTTGCCGGGCGGACATTTTGCAACGACGAATTAAGTTTTGGGCGGACATAATGCAACGATTTTTGCGGGCGGACATTTTGCAACGGGCGGACATTTTGCAACGTAACATGGGCTAAGCGTTTGAGGCAGCTTTGGTCAACAGATAGGCCTACATGTGAGGTAACGTTACGACAGGTACATGTATTTAACACATCCGGCGCCTTTCTTTCTTTCGACAGCCTGTTTTGTTGATGAAAGAAAAGCTACAAAGTTGCAAGTAGCTTTTATTTTCTAGCTTCCCGATCTGACTAGTTTTACACAGGACTCATCTCCGCTGTCCCCGGAATTATGGAGGATTGGTCATTTTTAGAAACACTTCTTCACTTGAGTAAAAGGAGTGGCTAGGCCGTAAGCCGGCTGCGCCCTATGCTGAATCTGCCACGTGTAATAGCTGGGAAGTTTTGCATTGAATATCAAGAGTGACATACAGTGAAGAAACACTGTCTAGCTTGTTGAACTGTCATTTATGCTCAGTTACGGACCACCGTCCCGTCGGCACAACTTTCTTATTTCGTTTTCCAAAACGGTAAACGAAAACGTTCGTTCAGTTCAGTGAAACTTGAAACGGTACATGGTACTACGTTTTAATTTGCTTTTGGTTGTCTTGACTGGGCAAGACGGAACACGGTATCATTGATCAATTTTTTATAATGATGTTTCTGTAAACAAAAAACGATTGTTGGTTTATTTTTCGTGTTTCTTATGATCATTTTGAAAACGAAAAACGATTGGACAGTATACAAAGGGACCCAGCACGCACAGGCTGTGGATGCCATAGCATTGACGTAAAACATAAGTATCCCTGTCCCGAAGGGTCTCGATTGGATCCCATATCCGCATATTGACGTCAATACAACGTCGACTCACGACCGTTGAATCAGAGCTAGTTGTCTCTCGTCGTCACATGGACGCCTACAACTGGTCATGTGACGTCGCGACGACTCCGCAACAGCCGCTCGTCGTCTAAGCGACGTCACTACATCGTCGTGTGCCCGCTGGAATTCCCCTGATTTCCAGCTCTGCGATGTGTGACAATATCTGGCCTATGTATAATAGATCGGCTGAGGAACGCTGGCCTGGACGCGCTATTGATATGTGGCTGACGAACGCTGGCCTGGACGCGCTATTGATATGTGGCTGACGAACGCTGGCCTGGACGCGCTATTAATATGTGAGTCGCGTCCGCGTAAAGGCACAGTCAAGAAACGTGCCTGGAGAATGTCAGGTGGGACAACACCGCAGCTTAATAATGGAAGAAGCACCCGTAACGAGCTACGTTTTTTCAGCATGAAAACAACTTGACAACAAGGTGTTGCTATGACTCCGTAGCAGGTAGTGTAAGGTCCGTGTTTGTCTGGGGAATCACATTCGATACCACCGACGACGAGTATTCCGATCTCACAGACGCTCACATCGTGCAAAAAAAAAATACTTTAATGCGCATTCGCTGTGGAAGTAAAGCTCACCGCCTCGTTGTGGCCAGGTAGGTAACTATCGTACTTCATGGCCTCAGGCCCACGGTACATAGATAATACAAACAACTTCAACGAGACCGACCCTTTCAACACACAGTTCTCTTATCAAAGGCGTTATGAAAAAAGCGACCTATCCTGTAAAGCTGACCGGCATCAGTCGTTCTTATAATTCTACACAATTGAAAATAGGGACAATTAACTGCTTCCAGCAGAAGTCCCTGGCGCAGATCCTTGTAATACTCACATATCCGTAGAAGGTGGGTGATACTCATTTTCTAAAGATGTCCATTTGGAACGTTCTACACGTCAATAATTTCTGACATTTACGACTGCAAGGGATTTATCTGACTCCAGTAGGCTCTTAAACGAACAGTTAGGTTGAATTTTGCTTGTGCTATTAACTGTACTGTGCCATTCCTGAGCCCCGCAGTCTTTCAATCGCTGGCGAAACATAGGAAAACATATATTTGCAACCGACTGTATGACTTTTGAAAGTCTTCCATACGAACCAACTTAATCCAGTACTGGACGGACTTTAACAAGTAACTGATGTACAATGGCTCTCTTCCACGTTCACCTAGAGCTGCCACATTGCTGGTTGTCGAGTCGATATTTGGATGTTTACTCTAATGACTGATAATTCACAGAACTGTTTCGAAACATTATCTGGTGTTGTAGTCTACCTGCTGTGTTCAAACACTCACTTAGATCACATAAACACGTTTGGAACGTTTTCATCCAGATAGACCCCATGACAATCACTGTGTTCACCTAATTCCAAGAACTGATTCAAGAATATTAAGAAGAAAATAAGACTGATTTTATGGCCTGGTGATTCCCCTCAGTACGTATGCTAGGGGCAATCGTCTAATATTTACATTTTGAAGATAGAAATGCTATGAAATATATTGTTTTATGTATTTTTCAAGCGACAACATTCGAGTCATTGGTAATTATATCGAAATATTGAAGTGAACTGAAGCAATAAAGTCACATCGTATGCCATGTTACCTCACACGTCGTTGCCACATGCAGCTCACGTTTGAGCTGTCAAATGGCTTGACAGTTATCTAGATTCAAGGTACCGGCATGTCATTGAAGTAAACAATTAACTGTAGGGTGCCACAGCATCTACTCGCGGTCTTCTATTGTTCTTCATGTACATGTATATCAATGATATTGCTCCGGTCAGTGCGAAACTATTCAGTATAAATTCAGCCCGAATTTATAAAGGAAATGTTCTACATGTCCGAAACCAACATTTTCATAAGTATGCAACAAAATCGTCCAATAACTTTTAAAAAAAATTCGTGTTGTCTTTTATTTCCAAGATATATGAAAAATATTGGGTGACCAGCTTATGTCCTTTATGTAACCCAGATAATCGCCTAGCCTATTTAGAAACGGACACATCTGGCAAAGCTTACTGATGCGCTTTATTGAAGACCTAAGTATTAGATAATAATCAAGTTATCGAAACCAGATTCATACTCTCCAAAGCAGTCGTTCGATTGTCTTTCACACAGACAAGAATTACTAAGATGAACGCTCACGGCATCAGTAAGCAATATTGTTCACCAGCTGCAAGCTATCTTACGAACCGCCAACCGAGGGTAAAACTAGAACATAATGGTAGAGAGTGGCTTTCTCTCAGAGAAGGAGCACCGCAGGGTCATGAATGACCGGATAGTGACGATACCACCGTGGGGGCTCAAGTTAAGGAGGCTAACGACGTTGAATTAACTCTAGATAAGGAATTTTTAGAAATAACATTGAGGTTCGTCGATAATTACAGGAAAGCCAATCGCAGTAAATGCCAAGTAACCGTGTTGGAAAGGAGAAACGAATTGACAATCGTTTTCGATAGCTTGAACCGAACTGGCAGCGGCACAAGAAGTACCATTGCTAGGTATTGAAATAGAAGCCAAAGTAAATCCCATCTCATATATATCAAGCTAAAGCCAAAAATCGGGTAAAGGTTTCATTGTATTAGCCCATAATGTCTAATTTAATGTATGTTGAAAGCATTTCTTCATACTTTAATTAATGTAATTTTAGATCAGAATGCGTATTGACGACGAGTTGAAGATGAGAACTGGTACGCTATTGCTATATGTTGAACGATTGAACGGCATAGCATTAAAAGTATCAAGATCGGGCTACGTTACATTCTTACCATAACTTAATGGAAAGCCACGTTGAAAAATGGACTATGTATATGCCACGTGATAACTTAACAAGGTACGGCCACATTTCCGTGAATTCTCAAGACAGCAAGCTCCTAAATATGCTCAACAAGGAAACAAAATCAGTCAAATTCGCCAAACAAATTTGCCAAACAATGCCTTCAAACGTTATCTTATGCTATCTTAACTTACGTCAGCAGAACACGGCAGTTTATCATCGGTGCGTCCAAGCTTGATGCCACTTAAGGATTTACTTGGCTTGGCATAGTTTGTTGACTGCAAAGTGTATGTTTGTCAGTGGCAATTAATCACTGATTTATTTAGTAAAAGATTTTTTTTCCTTTCAATGCAATTGAGTAGCATTATTGGTTTAAAAGGCAAATCATGTATGTTAATATCCAGTAGTTTGCATGGTTGCTTAACAGTGTTAGCATCGACGGTATGCTAATCGAGCTAATTGATATTATGTGCACTGACATCATACGAGCATGAAGCGTGATAGGCAATAAAAGATGCCTGCTTTAAGTATCGCTTCACTGTAGTGCACAGGACGTACAAAAATTGGTAGTAATTTTGGCCCGTTGTTCTTCCCTATAAAACCATGTAGCAGGTACAAGTTAGGTGCTCATATTAATACCATATATGTCATTGTTGGACGTGTCACTTTCTCACATGCACTCTGTACTCGTCTAGGAGATTGAGAAGTGGGCGAGCAAGGCTTTAAATTATTAACCGACGGCGGCCATCATCATGAGAAGAAAGGATCAGTTTTGTTGCAGCAAATGGGCAAATGGTGGGCGGTGGGGTCATTAAAGAAAAGTATGCATGGCTAGGTTGGCGGTGGGGTCATTAAAGTAGAGTGTGCCTGGCTGGGTGAGCGGTGGGGTCATTAAAGAAAAGTATGCATTGCTGGGTGGGCGGTGGGGTCATTAAAGAAAAGTATGCATGGCTAGGTTGGCGGTGGGGTCATTAAAGTACAGTGTGCCTGGCTGGGTGAGCGGTGGGGTCATTGAAGAAAAGCATGCATGGCTGAGTGGGCGGTGGGGTCATTAAAGAAAAGTATGCATGGCTGGGTTGGCGGTGGGGTCATTAAAGTAATGTGTGTGAGACTGAACTGGCGATGGGGTCATTAAAGTAATGAGTGCCTGGCTTGGTTGGTGCTGGGGTCATTAAAGTGGTGTATTTGACGGTGTCGGCTGGTCATAATGCACCAACGAGCAGTCTCATGTCTCGTCATAGCGTAAAGTTAAAGAGCAACAGTTTCTCATCCGTGGTTATTCCGTGATTATTCTGGCCGTCGGTTCGTTATTCAATAGTATTTCAGTGATCGAGTTCTTCACACCCTTCACTTGGTCACAACGTGCCACAGGTGAGTGGAGCGCGAGAGAGAAAATGCTAGATCGCGAGAACGCTAGAGCAAGAAGCAGGAACGCGAGGGCGAGAGGGAGAGCACGAGAACGCGAGGGCGAGCGGGAGAGCATGAGGACGCAAGGGCGAGAGAGGGGGTACGAGAACGCGAGGGCGAGAGGGAGAGCACGAGAACGCGAGGGCGAGAGGGAGAGCGGGTGAACGCGAGGGCGAGAGGGAGAGCAAGAAAACGCGAGGGTGAGAGCGAGAGCACGAGAACGCGAGGACGAGAGCTAGATGACGAGAACGCCAGGGCGAGAGAGAGAGCGCGAGAACGTGACGGCGAGAGGGAGAGTGCGTGAACGCGAGGGCGAGAGGGAGAGCACGAGAATGCGAGGGTGAGAGGGAGAGCACGAGAATGCGATGGCGACAGGGAGAACTCAAGAACGCCGGGGTGAGACGGAGAGCACAAGAACGCCATGGCGAGAGAGAGAGCGCGAGAACGCGAGGGCGAGAGGGAGAGCACGAGAACGCGAGGGCGAGAGCGAGAGGGCGAGAACGCGAGGGCGAGAGGGAGAGCGCGTGAATGCGAGGGCTAGAGGGAGAGCCCGAGAGCGCAAGGGCGAGAGGGAGAGCATGAGAACGCGGGAGCGAGAGGGGGAGCACGAGAACGCGAGGGTGAGAGGGAGAGCAGGAGGCCGCGAGGGCGAGAGGGAGAGCACGAGAACGCGAGGGCGACAGAGAGAGCACGAGAACGCGAGGGTGATCGGGAGAGCACGAGAACGCAAGGGCGAGAGGGGGAGCACGAGAACGCCAGGGCGAGATGGGGAGCACGAAAACGCGAGGCCGAGAGGGTGAGCACGAGAACGCAAGGGCGAGAGGGGGAGCACGAGAACGCAAGGGCGAGATGGGGAGCACGAGAACGCGAGGCCTAGAGGGAGAGCACGAGAATGCGAGGGCGCGAGGGAGAGCACGAGAACGCGAGGGCGAGCGAGAGAGCATGAGAACGCAAGGGCGAGAGGGGGGGCACGAGAACGCGAGAGCGAGAGGGAGAGCACGAGAACACCAGGGGGAGAAAGAGAGTGCGAGAACGCGAGGGCGAGAGGGAGAGCGCGAGAACGCGAGGGCCAGAGGGAGAGCGCGTAAACGCGAGGGCGAGAGGGAGAGCACGAGACCGCGAGGGCGACAGGGAGAGCACGAGAACGCGACAACGCGAAGGCGAGAGTGAGAGCGCGTGAACGCGAGGGCGAGAGGGAGAGCACGAGAACGCGAGGGCGAGAGCGAGAGCACGAGAACACAAGGGCGAGAGCTAGATGACGAGAACGCCAGGGCGAGAGAGAGAGCGCGTGAACGCGAGGGCGAGAGGGAGAGCGCGTGAACGCGAGGGTGAGAGGGAGAGTACGAGAACGCGAGGGCGAGAGGGAGAGCACGAAAACGCGAGGGCGAGAGGGAGAGCACGAGAATGCGAGAGTGCGAGGGAGAGCGCGTGAACGCGAGGGCGAGAGGGAGAACACGAGAACGCCGGGGCGAGACGGAGAGCACGAGAACGCCATGGCGAGAGAGAGAGCGCGACAACGCGAGGGCCAGAGGGAGAGCGCGAGAATGCGAGGGCTAGAGCGAGAGCGCGAGAATGCGAGGGCTAGAGCGAGGGCCCGAGTTGGCAAAGGCGAGAGGGAGAGCATGAGAACGCGAGAGCGAGAGGGAGAGCACGAGAACGCGAGGGCGAGAGGAAGAGCGCAAGGACGCGAGGGTGAGAGGCAGAGCACGAGAACGCGAGGGCGAGAGAGAGAGCGCGAGAACGCGAGGGCGAGAGGGAAAGCACGCGGCTGCGAGGACGAGAGGGAGAGCACGAGAACGCGAGAGCACGAGAATGCGAGGGCGAGAGGGAGAGCGCGAGAACGCGAGGGAGAGCGCGAGAGTGTGAGCACGCGAGGGCGAGAGGGAGAGCCTGAGAACGCGAGGGCGAGAGCACCCCACCTCGAAAGCTATTATATGATGTATAATCTACTTACATATATCGACCTCGATCGTGAGAAATTGGGCCGACATTTTGCAACGGGCGGACACTTCGCAACGGCGAAAGTTGATTTGGGCGGACATATTGCAACGGGCGGACACTTCGCAACGGCGAAAGTTGATTTGGGCGGACATTTTGTGAATGAATGAATGAATGAAATGTTGGTGTTTTAGGCCACTTTTGTGCACATACAGGCTAAATTGGGCCAAGGAACCTCCCGGGACGATGAAGGATGAAGGAAAGAAAAATGCCCCAGATTAGGAGCCCGAGCCCGGATTCGAACCCAGGACCTATTGATCTGCGGTCTAGTGCGCTAACCACTACACCAGGGAGGGCCCCCGGACATTTTGTGAAAACGAAAGTTGTTTTGGGCAGGACGTACTGCAACGCAAATCGGGAGGGGATATTTTGCAACGTAACAACGTGGAAGATTGGGTGAAAGGCACGTCTTCTGTTTCATCCCTAAACGAGGGAAACGCCATCGCCCCTTCCCGCCCATGCAGCCCCGAAAACCAGCCTACTTATAGATTAAATGAAAAAAAGTTATTCTATCAGCCATGGCAAAGCAACGCGCCTATTTAAAGATTAAATGAGTTAAATGAAGTTGGACTTGTAACCCATCAATGAAGTATCAATGTTGTTACATGTATTTATTTTAGCGACCTTGACTCTAGACGAACTCAGCCTTTTCATTGGCAACAGGTGCCCACTGGCAACGCGTCAAACAAGTCCGTGTAGCAAGAGAAATTCGCTTAGGCAGTGTGCCTGTTTTCCAATTGCCAATAACAATATGTTTAAACTAAGGCGTCAAATCATATGTCATCAAGTCATATGTTATCATCGTTAACAGCGCGTTGTTGAGATCAATTACCTTCCCCACAGCTGGTGGCTGACACCTTGCTTTTTATAATTTGTCCATTATCCATATAATCAATATCATACTAATAGACCATTAGTCCTATGTCCTATGTTAGGAGAAATGCATGGATAGTTGTCTTAAATCACATGTTCAATTCACGACCATATGAATTACAGGTCGGTAGAAAACGTTTCTAATATGTGCATTTAATTATACAATTCTATAACAATGATAGAATTGAATATATATTTCTGGGTAACAATGGACTTATAATTGTCAATGGCCCTTTATTTCCACTCAGATGTTGAATCTGACTAATGCATTCATCTTAGAACAAACAGGTAATTGAAGTAAGAATTATTATCTCTACAATTAACCGTGCACATTATTAAGAGTTTTCGAGGTTTAGACGTTAAGCAATGTTTTGAAGATTTTCCCAAAAAATTATCCCGCCAGTAGTTACTTGTGGAACCGAGATGTCGGGACATGATGTTAAATATTGTAGTTCATAACAATTTCTTAGTAATTAATATACGATGTACCAGCACGTCCATGAAGTATTGAGTTTTCAGCAATGCCGGGTGATTAATAGTTGTGAATGCGAAGGTCGTTAAAATGTCAAAGAATGCAACCTATTGTATCCTTTGGTATACAGTGTAATTGTTCTAGTTTGAGGCTATCGCTAGTAAATTGTGTATCTCTGTTGTTACCTTTTGCATGGCGGATTCTGGCAGTGGAACATTGGAGTAACACATGGGATACCATTGATAGCTTAACCATCGCACTGTAGTTATGGTCTGCATGCATTATCGCCGTACGCTATCACAAGGTCAAGGTGGGGATGAAGCCTCCACCTTCTTCTACGCGCGAACCAACGAAATGTATTATTGTAGCAAACAGTTAGGTGCACGTAAAATAATACGTGAGCTATGCTGAAAGAATGGTTCGCCGTAACATGGAAAAACGACCCTCCCACCCCCCCTCCTCCACCCCACACACCACCATCCTCACTCCGCGCGGAGATGTTGGCGCCGCTCGATGTCGAGAACAAACAATTTAAGACATGTGCCCTAATATTGTTGTATCCATATAAGGCACGGCCGCATCGCGTAACGTCATGATCATATGTTGTTTCTTCTACAGTAACACTACTTTATAGAAATCATCGGTTCTCCTTGACGAATTCACAGCCGACCTGATGCCATGGATGCAACTACGTGTTGTTACCCGGCGCCTCGCTTGCCACTGCGATGGCAAGCCGTCGTAATTGTGAGTTTGACCGCTTTCGTGTATATAACGAGGCTGGCGGGCCCACCATCAGGACGAATACAGGCGGGTTCGGTCGATGCATCCGGCGCAAGGAGCCCTTCTGAGTCCGGTGTACCGGTCGGTAAACCGGTTTGTACCCCGGCGGTGTTCCGCGATCATTACGCCAGAGAAGAATACTTCCCTTCCGGTGGTGGATGGGTGGGAAAGGACAATGCAGCTCGCTATGAACCTGATATATGCCGCCTCCGACCGCTGTCACTGAAAGCCGAGACGCTGAAGACGTGCCTATCACGCAAGAAGATTAAGTCCATCGTTGTGTTGGGTGCCTCACAGGGCAAGAAATACTCTCTGGGATTTTCGGCGCAACTGAACAATGTCTTCAGCAGGTATGAGTTGCTGAAGATAGAAACCCCCGTAGATAGAACGCACGAGGCGGCCTACTTCGCTGACGGTGACCAGTACATCTTGGAGCAACTCTGGCCCCAGCCTCGTCACTGCGGCGGTTGTGAGGCCTTCAAGGGGAGGTTCTACGAGGAAGGTGGCACCCAAAGCGTCCTGTTTGAGTACCTCGGCATGGACGACCTCCTGGACAGCACCCTGAGACTCTACGTTCCTGAGGCTCGCGAGAAATCTATCGAGATACACCAGGAGTTTTTGTTCCGGCATTACTTGGCACGTGACCCCCCTGATCTCGTCATAATTTCGCCAGCGTTAAATCACCAAAAATTTAAGAGTTCCCCGGAAAAGTTTGCAGCCGATTTCAAACACTTCCGCAGCTTGATCCAGATTTACCTTCCTCCCACCACCAGGACGCTTTGGATGCCGGGATTGAGCGAGCGTGAAAACGCCAATGCCAGCAATCCTAAGCAATACAAGAACCGTCGCGTGGACGGCCTGTTGGCCTCAGAGGCCATAGACCGACTGAATCATGTCCTCTACGACATCCTAGCTCCCGACTTATTAAATCCTGACGGACTAGTGCTCGGCTTTATGGATATGGTTCGAGTTTCCGACGCCTGTCCCCAGGAATGGTGGCCCAGTAGAGTTCACTTGGAAAAGGTCTTTTATCAAAAGATATCTGCTCATGTCCTCGAGTTTCTTTGCGGTGACATATGACTAATATTTTGCGTAATACGATGGTCAATTTTAATTAGATTTTAAAATTCCTCTTTGTTACCCGGCATTTGCGCTTGAGAATGAATATTCCTATATTTTACATCGGGAAAAGCGCATCGAAACCTTTTTACATAACAGTTTCAGTAGCTCGAAGTATATTCTCTCTACCCTTTACCACCGTCTGGTGACTCATTATCAGCGTATCGACATACGACCTATTCACTTGACGTATTGGTTTTCCATGATAGTCACCTCTATGATTGAACAATTAGATTGAAGTGTCACTAAGGCTGCAGGCTTATTGAGTGAGACTCATAATGACAAAGGCACTTACATTTGGATGCACAGTGTATACAAATAAAGTCGTTTTCGCCGAAGGGAATCGTTGCTTATTATCTGTTGGTTTGTAAGGAATACTTACCGCATATTTTGACCGGCGTCCAGCGCATCGTCGATTTATGATGACCACTTTCCGGGCCGACTTGGCCGGTTGTTATTTATTACTCGTCTGTTTACAGAACGGTTCAAGGCCAACCCGCTCCTAAATTTCAGAAAGTAGTAAAGTATGCGCCCCCCCCCACCCTCCCTACTCCCCCACCAACCAATCCTGGGCTTCTCGATGGAACTACCAAGTCAAGGAATCGCCACTTCCCAGGGCATCAGACGGTTTGCCATCTTGAAGTCTTGCCATCTTGACGTCTTGCCGTGAAATGTTTGTTTAATTAACAAGCTCTAGCGACAGAGTTTTGGCCGCCATTTTGTCGGGGACGACTTTCGCGGTCCGACCCGTTTCGACGTGATGCCTCGCGTCGCCCTGCTAGGGTTTAACTATGCCAAGGAGAGAAGATAACAGTGCAAAATGGATTATCCCCCCCGCCCCCATCCCATCCCATCCCATATTAGGTCCTATCCTTCCCAAAGTACATCATACCACGTCAGCGATCACCGCAGTGATGAGTCTCGCATGGTATATGTAAAGATCTCAGCCTCATCAAGCCTAGAAGAGGTGAAATGTCTTACAAGCAGAGAGGCAGATCCAGGATTTTAACTCACATATTGTCTCTGATATGTCAATGACGTCATTGTCAGGGAAGGTCTCCTGGCTCTATTTCGCCACCATGTACATACAACTGGCCAAAAACGCCAACATTCCATTTCATGTCATATCAATGAGAGTCGGCAATTACGACGTGCGCTAAAAGATTAGTATTGATTTCCCCTGGGATATAATAGACCGATCCAGGCCGTCAATCATTAACTGACGTCACTGCTGCTTGTATCCAATCATGTGCCGCAAAAAGCGCTTCCACGTGTGTTAGTCGGACAAACAAGTCGGACAAGCAAAACAGCATGTCACTGTGTTGTCAGAGATGAGTACTTCTCACTTGTACCTACACGACTCACGACTAGAAAAAGGACTGAATCGTTGGCGGGGCTTAGTGTCGGAGTGTGGATGGGTCTATTACCCTAATGTGACAACAGGCCTTTGACAGCAGGCCTTTACCGACTGAGGGGTGTTTGTGCTGATCTGCTGGCCGCTAACACCGAATCATTTATTATTATCAGATTATTCTTTGCTTGCTTGTAATATGTCATCGGACACGGTCACTGCACCGCCAACTTGGCTTAAAAGTGTAGCTTTGCCTACGATACGATGCCAACGGGACTTTGTTTGGACTCGGAGGATTCATAACATAACAAATCATGAAAACATGATAACATATCCAAAGGGCTAAAGGTAATTAAGTCATCCATATATCCAGATAGCCGTACAAACGGACGCCCCGCTAGCTGTTACCCAGATTGCATCAAGTGTCGTACTCACTCTCCAAACCAGGAGACGCTGTACGTCGTCTACCGCTGAAGTGTCTGTCTATCGTTGGGACGACTGTGATGTTTTATGAATGAGAAGTTGTATACAGACGCGGTGTTCGATCACATCAATGGCACTTGACTGACTGACTGATGAGATCTCACACAAGTGGCCTTTGTTGGGCGATAACATTGGCATGTAGTATAATATATAATTAGGGTGTACACGCCAAAGTGGTGACATAAGGACGTGGCTTGGGATCATATTATGCTGGGTATCGTATCGTGGTGCACGCCACTCATGTTCAAATGTCTGCCATGGAGGCTGCGTGAAACTGTCCGGGGTAGGTGATGTAGGCATCCTGTCGCCACTGGAATAAACAGCCAATAACTTACGCCGTATGTCATGACATGGTAGCCAGTGAGTGGGCTTACAGGTAGCGTACAGGTTATATTATTATACAGCCTACTTACAGACGTGTATAAGGAAAGCGGGACAAGAGTTTGTAGACGGATCTCGAATCTGAGAAATATTGTGTTCGGCGACAACGGCGGTCACGCAGGCCCCGATGCATGACGGGAAGCGAGCCACCCAGATGGCCGGGATGCCCGATACTTCGCGAGGTCAAGGTCATCAGGATTATGGTCCAGGACATGACCGTGCTTACGACTGGGGAGATGGACCGAGTGTCAACAAGCACGGGAAGACGTCCGATCTCCGATCATTAAACAAGGGTGCTGACTCCAGGGTAGACACACATGTTAAGCCTACAGACGTCTTACGCTACACCGCCAAGCATGACGCGCCTCGATACTCCATATACAGCCCACAAAATGTGCGTGATAGACGCACAAACGTGACAGACGCCACATCCCACATCTATCCGCACCCGAGCGGACCCAGGCGCAGCAAGGACCCTAAGGTGAAAGGAAATGACGTCAAATCCTACAATCCAGGATATGGAATCCAGATAAATAGTAATCTATCAGACGCCATTCCACAGACTATAGGTGGTGACCCTTTCCTAGATACACGGGGACTTGATGGAAGTCCAAACATCCGTAGTAACCCCGATGGGGCAAAGAAGGGTCCCTACCTCTATAACTATAGCACCAACGAGCGTCCATCGAGGGACCCGAAGTCTCCGGGGTATAGTCCCACCGCGACTGGGGCCGATCTCCCCGTAGCGCTCATGGAATTTAGATACAAAACCAATGGCCCCGTCATTCTCATCTACAAGCAGGATATCACCAAGGTCAAGGTCGACGTCATCGTCAACGGGGCCAACGCTCATCTCCGCCATGGGGGAGGCGTTGCCAGGGCGATCGCGGACGCCGCCGGGTCAGAGCTGACCAGAGCCAGTGAGGACATTGTCGCCAGACACGGACCCGTGCCTGTCTCTGGCTGTGTGGCCACGCCGGCGGGTCGGCTGCCCTGTCAGGGCGTCCTCCACGCCGTGGGTCCCAAGTGGACGGACACCCTAGAGAAGAAGGCGGCCCGGCAGCTGCAGGACACCTTCGTCCGCATACTCGAGTTCTGTTACGCAGAACGCGTCACGTCGATAGCTATACCGCCCATTAGTGCAGGTGAGTTATTGAACCATGTGGTTGTGTGTGCGTAACACATGTGGAAGGTCGCAACTAAACGGAAATTCTTAACTATATGGTAGTTCGTAACCACGTGGTATTTCGTAACCACGTGGCAGGTCGTAGCCATGCGGTACATCGTAATCATGCCGCAGTTTGTAACCGTGTGGTCTTTAGTGACCATCGGTAGTGCGTAACCATGCAGTACGTCGGTAGTCGGTTGTAGGTATCAATAATTACTCAATTCGTGTAACATATAATCATTGGACAGTTTTATTTTTGGTCAGCATTCACGGGATGCGTCTATACTTCACCCATTATGCAGTTATTAATATCTCACGTTTACATTGAACATTTAATTTCTATTAAACGCAATCTCGGGGCGTAACCATGATAACCGCTTCATTCAATACGTGTGGGCGACTTGAACAATCATGCATACAATGATTTAGACCTGCTTACTTGAATGGTGACGTGACGTCCAGTCTTGATAACAGCAAACTGGTCAATGGCATCTGTGTTCACAATATCTCCCTTAACGCAAAATATACAATATCAATTCCCCTAAACTAGATCTGACTCCGGCCATACGTGCACCAATCCCTCTTTCCCTCCCTCTATCTCTCTATATATATGTCATCTGTGTTCACGATATCTCTATTGTCATGTAATATAAATACAGTTTAAATCTCCCTGAACCAGAAGCTTTGATCTGACTCCCGACATATGTGTGCCTCTTCCTATCTCCCTCCCTCTCTCCCTATCCCTATCTCCCTCTCTCTCCCTCTCCCTATCTCTATATTTCTCTCCATATGTCTCTATCTCTTTCTAACTGTGTCCCAGGTATGGACGGCGGGACCCCCGAGAAAGTCTCCGACGCCATTGTGAAGGGATTGATCGCTGGATTGAACCGCATGCCGACCCATTGTGTCCTAAAGGCCATCCACCTAGTTGACATCGATGGCCGTCTGCTGAGGGTGATCAAGACGGCGTTTGCTGATGAAGCCCGGAAGGGGGCGGTACTGCATCGCTTGGATTGTCCAATGGACTACTATTAGATGCGAATCGCAACTACAGGCGCTCTCCTATTTATGCAGGAATAATATGATTATTATCAATATAATTGTGATTATTATTATCTTTATTGCACATTATCAAACTCTTGTTGTCTATAATTATGAAATTAGCAATTAGCATTTCAAATAGCAGCCAGATTTTTGATTTTTAAATTTGCAGGCAGTGGCTGCCTGGGGTTTATTTACCACAGGATGATCCACGCAGCTCTATCGGGAAAGACTCGTCAGGGCGTATAACGTAGATGTATAACCATATAACTTTTAGATATCGATCTTAAAACTACTTCCTTATTATTTTCCAAAATGTAAGGGCAATCTTTGTTACTGACCGTAGTTTTCATGCACTCCTTTCATATTCGCTGTGACGAGATAATTAAATTCAGCGAAACCCGGTTGCCCAAAGGGAATCGTCCTAATATCACACAGATCATGTTTGCTGATTTTGGTAATTAGTTATTGTTTCAGTGGCAACAACATTAGTTTATATCTATCAAGACGCGGTTAACAGATGATTATTTAACGTACTGATCGGCGAGGTTCAAGAGCATGCTCTAGCAAGGTTCTTACAGAAATCGCGAATGGTCAAAGGTGTGGATGGCTATTATTGTATTTTAAACCGTCAATATATTTAAATCATATGATAAACGAACTTGTTATATATGGTGGTGTCGAACATAGGAATAAGAGGAGAGAAGAGAGTAAGAGAGAAACAATATAACACAAAAGGAGAAGGGAGAGAAGAAAAAAACCCTGATCGAGTGTACTTGTGCTTGTCGTCAGGTACTTTATATGAGGGGATTCTAACGTATGAAGTGCTAAAACCGCATTTGTCAGCCATGGAGATTTCGATCCAACTATGGTGCGCCAGATTTGGAACTTTTTTTCCTTGACGATGTCGAAGGCTGGGGCAACGCTGCCAGCCATTACCTTAGGTGCATTTCTTTGGTAACCCAGGTATACCCAAGGTGGACTGAATACGCAAATTACGCTTCGGTATACAGCCCGGTATATCTTTCATTCGGGTATTGGCGCCAGCCCATCCATTCGGTATGCCGATGTGCCCGGTTCAAAACAGCAGGGCGGGTCATTCGGAAGAAGATGGCTTTCATCTGCAGCCGGCGTCATTGGGTCAAACCCAGCGCCGAACCTGTTATGTTGTGGCGACGTTAAAGCAAGCCCGAACCCGCCGAAGGGGCCCCAGGGTGGCAGACAGACAAGACTGACACTGGCCAAACTTTCTTTCTAGGGAAGATGAAGGGAACTCCATTCATGGGATGGATATCCTGGGGCCTGGGCCTATATGCTATCATATAACAATAGGGGAAGCAAGCTCTGAGGCTCAAACCAAAACACAAAGATATTGAAGATTTATGTCAATGATCATTCAATGATGCTGTCACAATCGAACCATGTTTATTCAAATGCTACGCTGTCAAATATTTATGAATAAATACTTTGTGTCTATATCCACATGCCATTAATGAAGAAAGAATAATGTTTTGATACAACTTTTGCAGAAATCTACCTGGTTGCAAGTCACAAAGTCACAAAGGTTAAGGTCATGAACAAGTCAACTTCTTGTTCAAAATTCTCATTGGCTGTACATATATGGTCCGCTGACATATGACTCCTTTTCTACCTGTCAAAGTCAGCTGACCTCATGTATTTCTTTTTGCAGCCAATGAGACGTTTAAGTCCAGCCAATGAGACGTTTAAGTCTTACACAGGCAGCGCCCATAAACACAACGCCCGGTGAAAATATAGACGCGACAAAACTCAAAAATCACAGACGCGTTGGAAAATATTAACAAATCCAAGTGATTGTTGTCAGGTTAAGGTCGAGAACTGGTGGGGGCGTCAAACGTTTTTTTTTTTTTTTTAAAGTATCGTTAATGAATGAAGGTTTTTTCAAGATTTTAAAGACCCCCTCCCCCCCCCCCTCCCCCCCAAAAAAATGTGCAACAGACTTGCGATGAAACTGCCTTCTGAAGCCTACAGAAGGAAAAAAGGGAAAAAAAGGATTACTAAGATAATTTCTCTATCATCTCAATTGTAATCAAAATAGGTTATGAAATAGGTCAAACGTGTAGAATTATCACAATTTTCCTTTCGGAGCGTATATGTAATCACTCAATATTTGGTGTATTTGCTAGTGATACATAGTCATGCAAATTTGGAGGAGTAAATGATATTTGATGTGACATGGTTTGGTATTGGATATCATTGGAACCTCATATTGCCACCCTCAAATTGGTTCTGAAATAATCCCCCAGGTGCCACCCGCTCTCGACCTTAATGAATGACGACAACGCTGTAAGCTTCCTCATAGTGTTTACGGCCATTCCAGCAGTAGAAGCGCCACCATCTGGATGCGCAGAACCCACCCCGGCACATGTGTGTACATTGAACCTTTAATGGGATACTGATTAAAATATGAGGTGATAGACCATATTGAAAGTTACAAAATGTAAACAGGCGAACGGGTGGGTCCGCCTTAACTACTGTTCTGATTAGCCATAGAATCAGCGCTTACTATCGACAATCTAATTAGAGATAATCTGAAATGTTTAACGGCTTCATAGCGACTGGTGGAGATTGACCTTTCCCGCCCCGCTGGCGCAGTAACCGTCACACTAGCGCAGTGACCGTCCCACTGGCGCAGTGACAGCCCCACTGGCGCAGTGACCGTCCCACTGGCGCAGTGACCGTCCCACTGGCGCAGTGACTGTCCCACTGGCGCAGTGACGATCCCACTGGGGCAGTGACCGTCCCACTGGCGCAGTGACCGTCCCACTGGCGCAGTGACTGTCCCACTGGCGCAGTGACCGTCACACTGGCGCAGTGACGATCCCACTGGGGCAGTGACCGTCCCACTGGCGCAGTGACGATCCCACTGGCGCAGTGACCGTCCCACTGGCGCAGTAACCGCCCCACTGGCGCAGTGACCGTCCCACCGTCCCAGTGGCGCAGTGACGGTTCCACTGGCGCAGTGACCGTCCCACTGGCGCAGTGACCGACCCACTGGCGCAGTGACCGTCCCAGTGGTGCAGTGACTGTCCCACTGGCGCAGTGACCGTCCCACTGGCGCAGTGACCGTCCCACTGGCGCAGTGACCGACCCACTGGCGCAGTGACCGTCCCAGTGGTGCAGTGACTGTCCCACTGGCGCATTAACCGTCCTACTGGCGCAGCGATCGTCCCACCGTCCCAGTGGCGCCGTGACCGCCCCACTGGTGCAGTGACCGTCCCATTGGCGTAGTGACCGTCCCACTGGCGCAGTGACCGTCCCACTGGCGCAGTGACCGCCCCACTGGCGCAGTGACCGCCCCACTGGCGTAGGGACCGTCCCACAGGCGCAGTGACCGCCCCCTTGGCGCAGTGACCGCCCCCCTGGCGCAGTGACCGCCCCCCTGGCGCAGTGACCGCCCCACTGGCGCAGGGACCGCCCTCCCTGGCGCAGTGACCGCCCCCATGGCGCAGAGACCGCCCCCCTGGCGCAGTGACAGCCCAACTGGCGCAGTGACCGTCCAACTGGCGCAGTAGCCGTCCCACTGGCGCCGTGACAGCCATACTGGCGTAGTGACAGCCCCGCTGGCGCAATGACCGTCCCACTGGCGCAGAAACAGCCCCACTAGCGCTGTGACAGCCCCACTGGTGCAGTGACCGTCACACTGGCGTAGTGACCGTCACACTGGCGTAGTGACCGTCCCCCTGGCGCAGTGACCGTCTCGCTGGCGCAGTGACCGACCCACTGGCGCAGTGACAGTCCCACTTGCGCAGTAACCGTCCCACTGGCGCAGTGACCGCCCCACTGGCGCAGTGACCGTCCCACTGGCGCAGTAACCGTCTCACTGGCGCAGTGACCGCCCCAATGGCGCAGTGACGGTCCCTCTGGCGCAGTGACCGTCCCACTGGCGCAGTGACCGCCCCCCTGGCGCAGTGACCGTCCAACTGGTGCGGTGACCGTCCCAGTGGCGCAGTTACGGTCCCACTGGCGCAGTGACCGCCCCCCTGGCGCAGTGGCCACCCAACTGGCGCAGTGACCGTCCCACTCCCGTGTTTACTTTTTGTAGAAATATTAGCTTTAAGATTTGTCCTGAAGGTCACTGCAGATTGTTTATGCCACGGAATCACTCTTAGTTTGAGAATAACACTTTAATATTCGTGCTACTAGGGTGTTTTTTCAGAGAACTATGCAGCTTGTCATAGGGAACATATCTTAAAGGGCACAGAACCAATAATGTGACTAAATAAGTACGTAATCTTAGTGTATTTATATGTAAGCGCATTCGTTAGCGTGGTGAAGTGAAGTCAAACATCTCATATTACCTCCCCCACACACCCACAGCACTGAATCAACACGCCAACCAGGAAGGTGAGGCAAGTCAAGCCACAGAAGAAGGAGGGTCAAAGTACAAAGCGTCTGTCGGACTCGCCACAGGTTCTTCAGAGACACAACATTCTCGTTCAAACAAAAACAAAAACCCTCAGAACTCTCACCCTTGATATCGTGTGTTCAGAAGGTCTGCAAAACACGACACCATTTGATAGGGAAGAGGTGAGTGGATGGGTAATGACAATGGACATGCAGATACTTACAACAAACATAGAGATAACCTTTCTTTCTTCAGATAAAAAATAATCCCATGCACGAATTCCAGACCTAACCGTCTACCACCCCCCCCCCCCCACCCGATCTCTTTTTTGGCCGTTCCATTGCCTTACTCAATCAGCAATGACAAATATTCCACCTAGACACACACCCACATCACCACCCACACTCAGACACACGCACACCCACACCACCACCAACACCCGGACGCACACACACATACACCCACACCTCCACCAACAACTCCACCCGCACCTCCACCCACAATAAGACAGAAAAACAGACCCACACCACCACCCACACCCAGGCACACCCACACCCACACCACCACCTACACTCAGACACACGCACACCTGCACCCACACCTCCACCCACACCCACACAGACACACACGTGATTCGGGCGACCCCCGCACCTCGGGTCAAGGGACGGCTCCGTCGCCCCCACTCAACACGTATGCATGCCATGCAGTAGAACATTAGTATTACATGCTGGACAGATACAAGTTGCAGTTCATTTGTCTTGGCAGAAGAAGGCGTGCCGAGACCCATATACGTTTGTATTTGATTACCATTATATGCAAGCACCAAACATGGGCTCCTTCTCGAGCAAGAACGCGAAGTAAACATAGCGGAAAAAGGCGACAAGAAGACATCGTCGGACAAGACAAAGGCCTATTCCGTCCTGCCCGCCACGAACGGCAAGGAAATTTCGACGAATAACGGCGCATGTAATAGCTCTGTAAACCGCACGAATGCGGGACTGACAACGGCGAGCAACATCTCTGTAGAGAATACACCAGGACGGTATCCGGATATAAGTGGCGAAGGACGAGACTGCGGCGCCGCAGAGACTGAGGCGTCGCACCAGAGAAAGCAGCCTGGTGCCGTGACGGTGTCCGATCATGGTTCAGACCCCAAACAGCACCAAGCTGGTCCTGAAGGTGGTACTGGGATAAGCGAGTCAGGGGCCGCCGCAAAGACTGTGGCGTCACACAGTGGAAAGCAGTCCGGTGCCGCGACGGTGTCCGATCATGGTTCAGACCCGAAGCACCACCAAGCTGGTTCTGAAGGCCATACTGCAATAAGCGAGTCAAGGGCCGCCGCAAAGACTGTGGCGTCACACAATGGAAAGCAGTCGGGTGCGGCGACGGTGTCCGGTCATGGTTCAGACCCGAAGCACCACCAAGCTGGTTCTGAAGGCCATACTGCATTAAGCGAGTCAAGGGCCGCCGCAAAGACTGTGGCGTCACACAATGGAAAGCAGTCCGGTGCCGCGACGGTGTCCAGTCATGGTTCAGACCCGAAGCAGCACCAAGCTGGTTCTGAAGGCGATACTGGAATAAGCGAGTCAAAGGCCGCCGCAAAGACTGTGGCGTCACACAATGGAAAGCAGTCGGGTGCGGCGACGGTGTCCGGTCATGGTTCAGACCCCAAGCAGCACCAAGCTGGTTCTGAAGGCGATACTGGAATAAGCGAGTCAAAGGCCGCCGCAAAGACCGTGGCGTCACACAATGGAAAGCAGCCCGGTGCCGCGACGGTGTCGGGTGATGGTTCGGACTCCAAACAGCGCCAACCTTGTCCTGAAGGCCATACTGGAATGCGCGAACCAAGCAAGAAGCAGATAGCCAATAAATTAGACCATGTTGCCGGCGAGAAGAAGGCCGAACGGGAGATATATATTGGAATGGTGAGTGGTGCCGAAACAAACAACGATAATCAACTCGTATTCAAGACGGATATACCATACGAAATGCCAGACGAAAGGAAGGGGCACGGTGTTTTATTTGAGCCTGATGCCACGGGGAACAAAGGCGAGTTAAAATGGGATAAAAAAAAAGATGAGTCTGGAATTACGGCACGGGGAAGTCTTGTCGATCATCAGTATATCGTCGAAAACAAGACTGTGGCGTCACACCAGGGAAAGCAGCCCGGTGCTGCGACGGTGTCTGATCACGGTTCAGACCGCAAACAGCGCCAAGCTTGTCCAGAAGGCGATACTGGAATGAGCGAACCAAGCAAGAAGCAGATAGTCAATAAATTAGACCATGTTGCCGGCGAGAAGAAGGCCGAACGGGAGAGACATATTGGAATGAAAAGAGACATGAAAGAGGACCGTGTCGATAATGGAGGTAATGCGGCACAAACAAAGAAGCTTGAAGACAATGTCAAGTGCGGAGCCGCGAAAGAGCTTAACAGCGGGCCTAAATCACATAGCTTGAAGGCGCTGGTGATGAAAATTGAGAGACAGGCCGCACGGGAGAGACATATTGGAATGGTGAGTGGTGCCGAAACAAACAACGATAATCAACTCGCATTCAAGACAGATATACCATACGAAATGCAGGACGAAAGGAAGCGGCACGGTGTTTTATTTGAGTCTGATGCCACGGGGAACAAAGGAGGGTTAAAAGGGGATATGCCTGGTGTGACGCCACAGTCTTTCCAGCGACGCATTGAAGACAATGTCAAGTCTAGAGCAAAGAAAGAGCCCGACGGCAAGCGAAAAGAAGGTGACATCGCACTGGATGCGAGCAACCAAATCCGGGATGAATCCCCGGGAGCCATACCGAAACGAGAAAGGTCCTTGGGAAAGCCAGGAAAGGAGGACATTTCACATATGGGGTTTAAGACCAATAACGGTCCCGTCATCCTCATATACAAAGCGGATATCACCAAAATGAGCGTTGACGTCATCGTGAATGCAGCCAATGAGTACCTTCGTCACAACGGAGGTGTGGCTCAGGCCATTGCCGAAGCTGCCGGGCGGGAATTATGGGAGGAAAGCCAGGCTTACATCGAGCGCCATGGGCGTATAGCTTTGTCCCATTGTAAGGCTACCACAGCAGGCCGTCTGCCATGTAAGCGTGTCCTCCACGCCGTGGGCCCCGGGTGGAACAACATGTCTTATGAAGAGGCGTCCAAGAGCTTGGAGGATACCTATGAAAACATCTTAAAATTCTGCTACAAGAAAGGTGTGACGTCCATCGCAATACCGGCCATTAGCTCAGGTTGGTTCTGCCCTGTTTTTTCATCTTACTTAAGTCATATATATTTAAATATTTTAAGTACTTAAATATTAAAATCTAGACATAGAAATCGGAATGATACTTAATAAATTGTTGTAAGTTTTCGCAATTAAATATAACCATATTTATTCCTTGTATATTACTAGGCGTTTTTGGCTTTATATATGAATATGTTATATACCTAATTATTGATATTTATTGTACTATTATTTCACATATTTTTGACTACTACAAATGGATGATGCTTAATAAAAAAAAGGCGAAAATGTGATCATGTCTGCATTTTAACGCCTATTGCCATCCGACTGGCATGTTCGCATCAAATTCACATACTCTCTGACACTTCAAAATCTATAAATGAAATGGCTTTAGATGTCTTTAACATCTCGTTATTGAAGGTAGTTTCGGCGGTAAGGCTGAGAACGTCTCCGCGGCCATTGTGAAGGGTCTGGCCTCGGGTCTGGAGCAATTCGCGTCCGGGCGTGTCCTGAAGGAGGTCCACCTTGTGGGCATCACAGGTCCAATATTATCCGCCATGCAGAACGCGTTTACAGATGAAACCACGACAACACACTGGCTGAAGCCTCTGTCGAGAGATGAGGTCTTAGCTATGGCTAAAGCTCGAAGAAAAAGCGACGCGGTAGAGACAGTAGTGCCAGGCCAGGGTACGCCGCCCGGTGACGCAACACAGTCTGATTATGTAGCGGACCCCAATGGCGATCATGGCGGCAGCGCGGACATCCCAGTGAGCGATACAGCCGAAGAAAATGATGGCGTTGATAGCACTACGAACAAACAGGCTAGCACTGCGGCACAGGGAAATCCTATCGATCATCAGGATATCGTCGTGAACATGAAAGAGGACCGTGCCGATAATCGTAGTAATACGGAACTGACAAAGATGAAGCTTGAAGACAATGTCAAGGCCGGAGCAAAGAAAGAGCCCGACGGCAAGCGTAAAGAAGGTGACATCGCACTGGCTGCGAGCAACCAAGGCTGTGGTGAATCGACGGGAGCCATACCGAAACGAGGGAGGTCTTTGGGAAAGCCAGGAAAGGAGGACATTTCACATATGGGGTTTAAGGCCAATAACGGTCCCGTCATCCTCATATACAAAGCGGATATCACCAAAATGAGCGTTGACGTCATCGTGAATGCAGCCAATGAGTACCTTCGTCACGACGGAGGTGTGGCTCAGGCCATTGCCAAAGCTGCCGGGCGGGAATTATGGGAGGAAAGCCAGGCTTACATCGAGCGCCGTGGGCCTGTAGCGTTGCCCCACTGTATGGCTACCACAGCCGGACGTCTGCCATGTAAGCGTGTCCTCCACGCCGTGGGCCCCAGGTGGAACAACATGTCTTACGAAGAGGCGTCCAAGAGCTTGGAGGATACTTATGGAAACATCTTAAAATACTGCAGCAAGGAAGGTGTGTCGTCCATCGCAATACCGGCCATTAGCTCAGGTTGGTTCTGCACTGTTTTTTCATCTTACTTAAGTCATATATATTTAAATATTTCAAGTACTTAAACATTAAAATCTAGACATAGAAATCGGAATGAAACTTAATAAACTGTTAGTTTTGGCGATTCAATATAACCATATACTTTCCTTGAACATTACTATGCGTTTTTGGCTTGATGTATAAATGTGGTATGTATTTAATTATTGATACTTTTTCCATATTATTTCATATTATTTGACTACTACAAGTTGATGATGCTTAATAAACAAAAATGCCAAAAGTTGATTATGTCTGCATTTTAACGCCTATTGCAATCCGGCCGACATGTTAAAATCAAATTCACATACTGCCTGACACTTCAACATCTATAAATGTAATGGTTTAGATGTGTTTATCGTCTTGTTGTTGAAGGTATTTTCGGCGGTGAGGCTGACAACTTCTCCGCGGCCATTGTGAAGGGTCTGGCCTCCGGTCTGAAGAGATTCGCTTCCGGAGGTGTCCTGAAGGAAATCCACCTGGTGGACATCACAGGTCCAATATTATCCGCCATGCAGAATGCATTTAGAACTGAAGCCACGACAGGACGCTGGCTGAAGCCGATGGCGAGTGTTTCACCTATGGCTAAACAAGAATAATATGTTGTCCAGGATTAGATATGGTAAAATATAAGATTGTTATTACATGCAATTGATACTGATCTACATATTACAATTAGTGGATATCTAGATAGTGTTATTTACATATATAGAAAGCTCAGGTCTCGAAAATAAATTACGGTCTTTTTATATCCTTGCTAATTGATAAGCTTTAAAATACCTATAATTCTGTATATATACAGTTTTGGGGGATCACTGCAATATACTCAATTGCAATCGCATACGTAACAAAACTAGAGACCAGAGACGTGGAAGCTTATATGGATTCAGACAGTTACTAAAGCAAAACATTTCCGCCTAGTTTTTGACAACTGATAATTAGATTTCTGAACAAAAGGTTAGAATAATTTATTATTTTCGATTACGTGTACCTATAAATGTTTATATCCTTATATTACGTGTTCTTGTTTGCAAGCCTTCCTGTTGCATTCCAATATACACTGTAGCTATAAGATACACCTTTTTGGACAATTATTTAGCTAAGGTCAGGTCATCTTTGTAGCCATGTATAAGCAACTGTTTTCATACAATGTCTCAGAGGCCGAACAATTAAATAATAGCCCCTGTCTGGTTGTCTGATGGTAAATTAAGACTTTGAATGTTTTATACAGTGATCATTTGTCCGAGATATGACTTGACATTTAGTGTGAATAAACACCTTCCAGATTATTTGTTCATTCGTTCTGCAACCAGCCATCAGCCAAACCCCACCCACCGGAGAAGCTCAACCCGTCCACCGGACTCCAGATCTCACCCACTAACCCTGTAGGCAGCGCGTTCGGCGTGTGTCAAATGCAGAATGTCGAATTTGTCGAATGTCGTGATCTGCTGGGCCAGTACAACGTCCGGTACGTCGTTTGAATCGCACATGAGCAGATGTTTATATTTGTGCAGGAAAAAGATTTCATGAGCGACAAGTGTGGGTGTATATTACTCCAGCAAACATGTTTCCTCTCTATCTTCCGGCTATCGCTGTATGTTCGACCTAGGTTAAAGCATCCGTATTAAACCAACGAGTGTGGGTTTACTCTCTATCTTCCCGTTGTCGCTCTATGTTCGACATAGGTTAAAACGTCCGTATTAAACCAACGAGTGTGGGTTTACTCTCTATCTTCCCGTTGTCGCTTTATGTTCGACATAGGTTAAAGCTTTCGAATTAAACCAATCTGTGTGAATCCATTGGGTCTGCCCGACAGCGATATAATAATAATAATCTTTATTCATACCCTTCAGGCCATGGGCCCATGGTAACAGTTACAACAAATTCATGGTGCAGTACATTGTTCACGTGCTGTGCATTTACAAAGTTTGTTTACGGAACTTAAATGCATGATAGGTTTACGCGGCAACATTGCGCAGAGCAGATGGATGTTGGGAAGAAAGAAGTCTAACGAAATTATCTCGCGATTGGTACATAACCGTGCTACTGAGATACTCAGCTCTAATATGAAGATAATGGGGACAGATTAAAACAAAGTGATACTCGTCTTCGATAACTCTTGTTCCACTCTCTAGACAGAAATTACAAAACCTAAGGGACCTCTCCACTTGTCCCCTCTGATTCTCGATCGCTAGAGGATGTGCTAAACATCTTAACCGTGATAAGGCAAACCTATGGCTGCTAATACACACACTTGACAAATAATGTTCATATACTAAGTATTGTTTGAAGCTACAGTAACCATCTAGCTTTGGTGTCTGACAAGTGTCATTAAACCATTCTTGGAGAGCGATGCCACTTAGATGCTGCTTGAATACACCTAAAAACATATTTACATCTCCAACTTCCTGTGTAATCCATACATGCCCAGACCCCGAAACTAAATAATATTTTTCTTATTTCGGTTGCCCAAGTCACTTTACCAGCTCTGTCCAAATTATATAACATATCATAAGAGCTCCTGGTTAGTCTGTTTGCTGATGGACAATTTTTAGCCAGAACTTTATGCAACGGGTTATATACTTTACTCATAATGGTTTTCGTCCACACTCACCGAGAACAGCTACTTCGGGAGTTCTAGATGGCAAAGAAAGTATATATTTCAAGAATCGTATTTGACTTTTGTCAATCTGCAGTCCTTTCGCAAGGCCCCAAACTTCACAACTATGAAGGTTGGTTGTCATCTGCAGCCAGCGTCATTAGGTCAAACGCAGCGCCGAACCTGTTATGTTGCGGCAACATTAGAGAAACATATTTTGAAAACATATATCCCCATGCCATTAATGAAGAATCAATGATATTTGGGTCAAACTTCTACTTGGTAAGGATGTTTTGCAGAAATCTACTTGGTTGCAACTCACAAAGGCACAAAGGTTAAGGTCCTGAACAAGTCTATATATATATTGTCAGCTGACATTTGACTCTTTTGCTACCTGTCAAAGTCAGCTGACCTCATGCATTTCCTTTTGCAGCCAACAAAATGTTTGATACCTGCACAGGCAGCGCTCATGAACACAACGATGAAGAACAAAAATAGACTCGATAAACTCGATAAACGCGATAAACGCGATAAACTCGATAAACTTGATAAACGCGATAAACTCGATAAACTCAAACGAGTTGGAATATAGTAAGGAATCCAAGTGCTTGTCGCCAGGTTAAGGTGGAGAGCTGGTGGAGGTCAAAACATTTTCTTTTTTCTCTAAATAAGTACCGTTTATGAATCAGTTTGAAAAAGTAATAAAAATATATGTTACTTTACTAAGAAGAAATGTTCTCGCCATTGTTGTCAAATTGGCTTTAACATGGCGGTCATTGGAAAAATGCTTTAAAATGTGTTTTGGTTTTCAAGATTTTGAAGACCCCCCAAAAAACGAGCAACAGACTTGCCCGGAAACTGCCTCCCGAAGCTTAACGTCATGGTGAATATATAAGGATTTGTTTTATCTTACTGAAGTAACTTCTCTATCAGCTCGATGGTAATCACAATAATCTAAAAAATAAGCCAAACAAGCAAAATTATCACAATTTTGGCTTTCGGCGCTTACATGTAATTAAGTGAATATATTGTGCATTTGCTTGGGAAACATAGTCATGCAACTTTGGCGGAGGAAAAAATATTTGATGTGACATGGTTTGGTATTGGTTGTCACTGAAACCTGAAATTGCCCAACAAAATCTCTAGGTGCCACCCGCGCTCAATCCTAATGGATGGCGACAATGCTGTAAGCTTCCTCATAGTGTTTACGGCCATTCCAGCATTAGAAGCTCCACCCTCTGTGTGGGCGGAACCCTCCCTCGGCACATATGTGTATATTGAACCTTTAATTGAATACTGATTAAAACATCAGGTGGGAGACCATATTGAAAGTTACATAATATAAACAAGCGAACGGACGGGGCCGCCTTAACAAATGTTCCGCTTAGACATAGAATCACCGCGTGCGATCTACAATATAATTAGAGAGAAATCTAACATTTTTAACGGCTTCATAGCGACTGGTGGTGGTTGACCTCTCCCACCCCACTGGCGCAGTGACCGTCCTACTGGCACAGTGACCGTCCCACTGGCGCAGTGACCGTCCTACTGGCACAGTGACCGTCCCACTAGCGCAGTGACCGTTCCACTGGCATAGTGACTGTCACACTGGCGCAGTGACCGTCCCAGTGGGGCAGTGACCGTCCCACTGGCGCAGTGACCGGCCCACTGGCGCAGTGACCATCCCACTGGCGCAGTGATCGTCCCACTGGCGCAGTGACCGGCCCAGTGGCGCAGTGACCATCCCACTGGCGCAGTGATCGTCCCACTGGCACAATGACCGTCTCGCTGGCGCAATGAACGTCCCACTGGCGCTGTAACCGCCCCCATGGCGAAGTGACTGTTCCACTGGCGCAGTGACCGCCCCCCTGGCGCAGTGACTGTCCCACTGGCGCAATGACCGTTCCACTAGCGCAGTGACTGTCCCACTGGCGAAGTGACCGCTCCCATGGCGCAGTGACTGTCCCACTGGCGCAGTGACCGCCCCCATGGCGCCGTAACTGTCCCACTGGCGCAGTGACCGCCCCCATGGCGCAGTGACTGTTCCACTCGCGCAGTGACCGCCCCCCTGGCGCAGTGACTGTTCCACTGGCGCAGTGACCGCCCCCCTGGCGCAGTGACTGTCCCACTGGCGCAATGACCGTTCTACTAGCGCAGTGACCGCCCCCCAGGCGCAGTGACTGTCCCACTGGCGCAGTGACCGTCCCACTGGCGAAGTGACCGTCCCACTGGCGCAGTGACTGTTCCACTGGCGCAGTGACCATCCCACTGGCGCAGTGACCATCCCACTGGCGCAGTGACCGTCCCACTGGCGAAGTGACCGCCCCCATGGCGCAGTGACTGTCCCACTGGCGCAGTGACCGCCCCCATGGCGCCGTAACTGTCCCACTGGCGCTGTAACCGCCCCCATGGCGCAGTGACTGTCCCACTGGCGCAGTGACCGCCCTCATGGCGCAGTGACTGTCCAACTGGCGCAGTGACCGTCCCACTGGCGCGGGGACAGCCAGGCTGGCGCAGTTACCGCCTCACTGGCGCAGTGACCGCCCGGCTGGCGCAGTGACCGTCCCACTGGCGCAGTGACCTCCTTCATTGCGCAGTGACTGTCCCACTGGCGCAGTGGCCGTCCCACTGGCGCAGTGACCGTCCCACTGGCGCGGTGACAGCCAGGCTGGCGCAGTTACCGCTCCACTGGCGCAGTGACCGTCCCACTGGCGCAGTAACCGCCCCACTGGCGCAGTGACCGCCCCACTGGCGCAGTGACCGTCCCACTAGCGCAGTGACCGCCCCACTGGCGCAGTGACCGTCCCACTGACGCAGTGACTGTCCCACTGGCGCAGTGACCGCCCTACTGGCGCAGTGACCGTCCCACTAGCGCAGTGACCGCCCCACTGGCGCAGTGACCGTCCCACTGGCGCAGTAACCGCCCCACTGGCGCAGTGACCGTCCCACTGGCGCAGTTACCGCTCCACTGGCGCAGTGACCGCCCCACTGGCGCAGTGACCGTCCCACTGGCGCAGTGACCGCCCCACTGGCGCAGTGACCGCCCCACTGGCGCAGTGATCGCCCCACTGGCGCAGTGACCGTCCCATTGGCGCAGTGACCGTCCCACTGACGCAGTGACTGTCCCACTGGCGCAGTGACCGCCCCACTGGCACAGTGACCGTCCCACTGGCGCAGTGATCGCCCCACTGACGCAGTGACCGTCTCACTGGCGCAGTGATCGTCCCACTGGCACAGTGACCGTCTCACTGGCGCAGTGACCCCCCCCCCACTGACGCAGTGACCGTCACAGTGGCGCAGTGACCGTCCCACTGGCGCAGTGACCCCCCCCCCACTGACGCAGTGACCGTCACAGTGGCGCAGTGACCGTCCCACTGGCGCAGTGACCGTCCCACTGGCCCAGTGACCGCTCCACTGGCGCAGTGACCGTCCCACTGGCGCAGTAACCGCCCCACTGGCGCAGTGACCGCCCCACTGGCGCAGTGACCGTCCCACTAGCGCAGTGACCGCCCCACTGGCGCAGTGACCGTCCCACTGACGCAGTGACTGTCCCACTGGCGCAGTGACCGCCCCACTGGCGCAGTGACCGTCCCACTAGCGCAGTGACCGCCCCACTGGCGCAGTGACCGTCCCACTGGCGCAGTAACCGCCCCACTGGCGCAGTGACCGTCCCACTTGCGCAGTTACCGCTCCACTGTCGCAGTGACCGTCCCACTGGCGCAGTAACCGCCCCACTGGCGCAGTGACCGTCCCACTGGCGCAGTTACCGCTCCACTGGCGCAGTGACCGCCCCACTGGCGCAGTGACCGTCCCACTGGCGCAGTGACCGTCCCACTAGCGTAGTGACCGTCCCAGTGGCGCAGTGACCGTCCCACTGGCGCAGTGACCGTCCCACTGAAGCAGTCACTGTCCCCCTGGCGCAGTGACCGTCTCACTGGCGCAGTGACCGTCCCACTGGCGCGGTGACTGTCCCACTAGCGCAGTGACCGTCACACTGGCGCAGTGACCGCCCCACTGGCGCAATGACCACCCCACTGGCGCAGTGACCGTCCCACTGGCGCAGTGACCGTCCCACTGGGGCAGTTACCGCCCCACTAGCACAGTGACACCCCAACTGGCACAGTGACCGTCTGCTGGCGCAGTGACATCGCCACTGGCGCAGTAACCGTCCCACTGGCGGAGTAACCGTCTCACTGGCGCTGTGATCGTCCCACTGGCGCAGTGACCGTACCACTGGCGCAGTGACCGTCCCACTGGGGCAGTTACCGCCCCACTAGCACAGTGACACCCCAACTGGCACAGTGACCGTCTGCTGGCGCAGTGACATCGCCACCGGCGCAGTAACCGTCCCACTGGCGGAGTAAGGGCCCCACTGGCGCAGTGACCGTCCCACTGGCGCAGTGACCGCCCTACTGGCGCAGTGACCGCCCCACTGGCGCAGTGACCACCCCACTGGCGCAGTAACCGTCCCACTGGCGGAGTAACCGTACCGCTGGCGCAGTGACCGTCCCACTGGGGCAGTGACCGTACCACTGGCGCAGTAACCGTCCCACTGGCGGAGTAACCGCCCCACTGGCGCAGTGACCGTCCCACTGGCGCAGTGACCGCCCTACTGGCGCAGTGACCGCCCCACTGGCGCAGTGACCGCCCCACTGGCGCAGTGACCGCCCGACTGGCGCAGTGACCGCCCCACTGGCGCCGTGTCCGTCCCTCTGGAGCAGTGACCTCCTTACTAGCACAGTGACAGCCCCACTGGCACAGTGACCGTCCCACTGGCGCAGTGACCGCCCCACTGGCGCAGTGACCGCCCCACTGGCGCAGTGACCGCCCCACTGGCGTAGTTACCGCCCCACTAGCACAGTGACACCCCAACTGGCACAGTGACCGTCCCACTGGCACAGTGACCGTCCCACTGGCGCAGTGACCGCCCCACTGGCGCAGTGACCGCCCCACTGGCGCAGTGACCGTCCCACTGGGGCAGTTACCGTCCCACTAGCGCAGTGACACCCCAACTGGCACAGTGACCGTCTGCTGGCGCAGTAACCGCCCCACTGGCGCAGTGACCGTCCCACTGGCGCAGTTACCGCTCCACTGGCGCAGTGACCGTCCCACTGGCGCAGTAATCGCCCCACTGGCGCAGTGACCGTCCCACTGGCGCAGTTACCGCTCCACTGGCGCAGTGACCGCCCCACTGGCGCAGTGACCGTCCCACTGGCGTAGTGACCGCCCCACTGGCGCAGTGACCGCCCCACTGGCGCAGTGATCGCCCCAACTGGCACAGTGACCGTCTGCTGGCGCAGTGACATCGCCACTGGCGCAGTAACCGTCTCACTGGCGGAGTAACCGCCCCACTGGCGCAGTGACCGTCCCACTGGCGCAGTGACCGTCTCAATGGCGCAGTGACCGCCCAACTGGCGCAGTGACCGCACCCACTGACGCAGTGACCGCCATACTGGCGCAGTGACCGCCCCCACTGACGCAGTGACCGCCCAACTGTCCCACTGCAGTGTTTACTTTTTATAGAAATAGTAGCTTTTAGGTTTGAGCTGTTGTCGTGACGGTCACTGAAGATTTTTTATGCCACGTAATAACTATTAGATTGAGAAGGACACTGTTATAATCGTGGTACTAGGGTTTGTTTTCAGAGAACTATGCAGCCTGTCATAGCGAACATATCTTAAAGGGAACAAAACCAATAATGTGACTAAATAAGTACGTAATCTTAGTGTATTTCTATGTATGCACATTCGTTAGCGTGGTGAAGTCCTACAATTCCCATTACCTCCCTAACCCACAATTGAATCAACACGCCAACCAGTAAGGTGAGGCAAATCAAGCCACAGAAGAAGGAGGGTCAAAGTACAACGCGTCTGTCGGACTCGCCACAGGTTCTTCAGAGACACAACATTCTCGTTCAAACAAAAACAAAAACCCTCAGACCTCTCACCCTAGATATCGTGTGTTGAGAAGGACTGCACAAACACGACACCATTTGAGTGGACGGGCAATGACGATGGACATGCAGGTACTTACACCACGCATGGAGATAACCTTTCTTTCTTCAGACAAGAAATAATGCCTGGCACAAATTCCGGACTTACCCCCTCCATCTACCACCGCCCCCCCCCCCCCTCCACGACCCCCACCCGATCTCTTATTTAACAGGTCCATCGCCTTACTAAATCAGCAAAGACAATTGCACACTCACACATTCACCCACACCCAGATACACGCGGCCACCCACACCACCCCCCACACCCAGACACACAAGCACCCACACCATCACCCACACCCAGACACACACACGCACACCCACACCTCCACCCAGACACAGACGCTGACCAACACCTCCACCCACACACACACGCACACACACACCACCACCCACACCCAGACACACACGCACAGCTAAACCTCCATCCACACCTAGACACACACACACCCATACTCCCATAACACCCAGAGAGAGACACACACGTGATTCGGGCGACCCCCGCACCTCGGGACAAGGGGCGGCTCCGTCGCCCCCACTCAACATTTGTGCATGCCATGCAGTAGAACATTAGTATTACATGCTGGACAGATACAAGTTGCAATTCATTTGTCTTGGCAGAAGAAGGCGTGCCGAGACCCATATACGTTTGTATTTGACTACCTTCATATACAAGCACCAAACATGGGTTCCTTCTCGAGCAAGAACGCGAAAGTAAACATAGCGGTACAAGACGACAAGACAAAGACTGATTCCGACCTGCCCGCCACGAAAGGCAAGGAAATTCCGACGAATAACGACGCGGATAATAGCTCTGGAGACAGCACGAATGCGGAACTGATAACGGCGAAAGGATTCCATGGAAAGGATTCACCAGGACGGGATCCGGAGACAATTGGCGAAGGACGAGACTGTGGCTCCGCAGAGACTGCAACTTCAAACAATGGAAAGCGGCCCGATGCCGCGACAGTGTTCGATCATGGTTCAGATCGCAAACAGCGCCAAGCTTGTCCTGAAGGTGATACTGGAATGAGCGAACCAAGGGTCGCCGCAAAGACTGTGGCGTCACACGAGGGAAAGCAGCCCGGTGCCGCGACGGTGTCCGATCATGGTTCAGATCGCAAACAGCGCCAAGCTTGTCCTGAAGGTGATACTGGAATGAGCGAACCAAGGGTCGCCGCAAAGACTGTGGCGTCACACGAGAGAAAGCAGCCCGGTGCCGCGACGGTGTCCGATCATGGTTCAGATCGCAAACAGCGCCAAGCTTGTCCTGAAGGTGATACTGGAATGAGCGAACCAAGGGTCGCCGCAAAGACTGTGGCGTCACACGAGGTAAAGCAGCCCGGTGCCACGACGGTGTCCGATCATGGTTCAGATCGCAAACAGCGCCAAGCTTGTCCTGAAGGTGATACTGGAATGAGCGAACCAAGGGTCGCCGCAAAGACTGTGGCGTCACACGAGGTAAAGCAGCCCGGTGCCACGACGGTGTCCGATCATGGTTCAGATCGCAAACAGCGCCAAGCTTGTCCTGAAGGTGATACTGGAATGAGCGAACCAAGGGTCGCCGCAAAGACTGTGGCGTCACACGAGGTAAAGCAGCCCGGTGCCACGACGGTGTCCGATCATGGTTCAGATCGCAAACAGCCACAAGCTTGTCCTGAAGGTGATACTGGAATGAGCGAACCAAGGGTCGCCGCAAAGACTGTGGCGTCGCACCAGGGAAAGCAGCCCGGTGCCGCGACGGTGTCCGATCATGGTTCAGACCGCAAACAGCGCCAAGCTTGTCCTGAAGGTGATACTGGAATGAGCGAACCAAGGGTCGCCGCAAAGACTGTGGCGTCACACGAGGGAAAGCAGCCCGGTGCCGCGACGGTGTCCGATCATGGTTCAGATCGCAAACAGCGCCAAGCTTGTCCTGAAGGTGATACTGGAATGAGCGAACCAAGGGTCGCCGCAGTGACTGTGGCGTCACACGAGGTAAAGCAGCCCGGTGCCACGACGGTGTCCGATCATGGTTCAGATCGCAAACAGCGCCAAGCCTGTCCTGAAGGTGATACTGGAATGAGCGAACCAAGGGTCGCCGCAAAGACTGTGGCGTCGCACCAGGGAAAGCAGCCCGGTGCCGCGACGGTGTCCAATCATGGTTCAGACCGCAAACAGCGCCAAGCCTGTCCTGAAGGTGATACTGGAATGAGCGAACCAAGGGTCGCCGCAAAGACTGTGGCGTCGCACGAGGTAAAGCAGCCCGGTGCCACGACGGTGTCCGATCATGGTTCAGATCGCAAACAGCGCCAAGCTTGTCCTGAAGGTGATACTGGAATGAGCAAACCAAGGGTCGCCGCAAAGACTGTGGCGTCACACGAGGTAAAGCAGCCCGGTGCCACGACGGTGTCCGATCATGGTTCAGATCGCAAACAGCGCCAAGCTTGTCCTGAAGGTGATACTGGAATGAGCGAACCAAGGGTCGCCGCAAAGACTGTGGCGTCACACGAGGTAAAGCAGCCCGGTGCCACGACGGTGTCCGATCATGGTTCAGATCGCAAACAGCGCCAAGCTTGTCCTGAAGGTGATACTGGAATGAGCGAACCAAGGGTCGCCGCAAAGACTGTGGCGTCACACGAGGGAAAGCAGCCCGGTGCCGCGACGGTGTCCGATCATGGTTCAGATCGCAAACAGCGCCAAGCTTGTCCTGAAGGTGATACTGGAATGAGCGAACCAAGGGTCGCCGCAAAGACTGTGGCGTCACACGAGGTAAAGCAGCCCGGTGCCACGACGGTGTCCGATCATGGTTCAGATCGCAAACAGCGCCAAGCTTGTCCTGAAGGTGATACTGGAATGAGCGAACCAAGGGTCGCCGCAAAGACTGTGGCGTCACACGAGGTAAAGCAGCCCGGTGCCACGACGGTGTCCGATCATGGTTTAGATCGCAAACAGCGCCAAGCTTGTCCTGAAGGTGATACTGGAATGAGCGAACCAAGGGTCGCCGCAAAGACTGTGGCGTCACACGAGGTAAAGCAGCCCGGTGCCACGACGGTGTCCGATCATGGTTCAGATCGCAAACAGCGCCAAGCTTGTCCTGAAGGTGATACTGGAATGAGCGAACCAAGGGTCGCCGCAAAGACTGTGGCGTCGCACGAGGGAAAGCAGCCCGGTGCCGCGACGGTGTCCGATCATGGTTCAGACCGCAAACAGCGCCAAGCTTGTCCTGAAGGTGATACTGGAATGAGCGAACCAAGGGTCGCCGCAAAGACTGTGGCTTCACACGAGGGAAAGCAGCCCGGTGCCGCGACGGTGTCCGATCATGGTTCAGATCGCAAACAGCGCCAAGCTTGTCCTGAAGGTGATACTGGAATGAGCGAACCAAGGGTCGCCGCAGTGACTGTGGCGTTACACGAGGTAAAGCAGCCCGGTGCCGCGATGGTGTCCGATCATGGTTCAGATCGCAAACAGCGCCAAGCCTGTCCTGAAGGTGATACTGGAATGAGCGAACCAAGGGTCGCCGCAAAGACTGTGGCGTCGCACCAGGGAAAGCAGCCCGGTGCCGCGACGGTGTCCGATCATGGTTCAGACCGCAAACAGCGCCAAGCTTGTCCTGAAGGTGATACTGGAATGAGCGAACCAAGGGTCGCCGCAGTGACTGTGGCGTCGCACCAGGGAAAGCAGCCCGGTGCCGCGAGGGTGTCCGATCATGGTTCAGACCGCAAACAGCGCCAAGCTTGTCCTGAAGGTGATACTGGAATGAGCGAACCAAGGGTCGCCGCAGAGACTGTGGCGTCATACGAGGGAAAGCAGCCCGGTGCCGCAACGGTGTCCGATCATGGTTCAGACCGCAAACAGCGCCAAGCTTGTCCTGAAGGCGATACTGGAATGAGCGAACCAAGCAAGCAGCAGATAGCCAATAAATTAGACCATGTTGCCGGCGAGAAGAAGGCCGAACGGGAGAGACATATTGGAATGGAGAGTGGTGCCGAAACAAACAACGATAACCAACTCGTATTCAAGACGGATATACCATATGAAATGCAAGACGAAAGGAAGCGGCACGTTGATTTATATGAGTCTGATGCCACGGGAAACAAAGGCGAGTTAAAATGGAATAACAAAAAAGATGAGTCTGGAACTACGGCACAGGGAAGTCTTGTCGATCATCAGGATATCGTCGTAAGCATGAAAGAGGACATTGCCGATAATGGAGGTAATACGGAACTAACAAAGAAGAAGCTTGAAGACAACGACACATCTAGCTTTAAGACATTGTGGAGAGAATGGGAGAACCGTTCAGGTGAACCTAGACCTCCGCGTGATCCTAGCAATGCGGATAATAGCTCTGTAGGCAGAAAGGGGGAAGCACGGACAAATGCCAGCAGCATCCCTGGAAAGGCGTCATCTGGAACAGATCCCAAGAGTGCAAATGGATCATCTTCCAGACAAAGCGTCGCCGTAGAGACAGTAGTGCCAGGCCAAGGTAGACCGCCCGGTGACGCAACAATGTCTGATCATGTAGCGGACCCCAATGGCAATCATGGTGGCAGTGCGGACATACCGATGAGTGCCACAAACAAAGAGAAAGATAAGGTTGATAGTGCTACGAACAAACAGGCTAGCACTGCGGCACAGGGAAATCCTGTCGATCATCAGGATATCATCCCGAACGACAAAGACCGTGACGCTAACCGAGGTCATAAGAAACAAACAGAGAAAAGGCTTGAAGACAATGTCAAGTCCGGAGCAAAGAAAGCGCCCGACGGCCAGCGTAAAGGTGACGTCGCACTGGCTGCGAGCAACCAAATCAGGGATGAATCCACGGGAGCCATACCGAAACGAGGAAGGTCTTTGGGAAAGCCAGAAAAGGAGGACATTTCACCTATGGGGTTTAAGACCAATAACGGTCCCGTCATCCTCATATACAAAGCGGATATCACCAAAATGAGCGTTGACGTCATCGTGAATGCAGCCAATGGTTACCTTCGTCACAACGGAGGTGTGGCTCAGGCCATTGCCAAAGCTGCCGGGCGGGAGTTCTGGGAGGAGAGCCAGGCTTACGTCGAGCGCCATGGGCGTATAAAGTTGTCCCATTGTCAGGCTACCACAGCCGGCCGTCTGCCATGTAAGCGTGTCCTCCACGCCGTGGGCCCCAGGTGGAACAACATGTCTTACGAAGAGGCATCCAAGAGCTTGGAGGATACCTATGAAAACATCTTAGAATACTGCAACAAGAAAGGTGTGACGTCCATCGCAATGCCGGCCATTAGCTCAGGTTGGTTCTGCACTGTTTCTTCATCTTACTTAAGTCATATCTATTCAAATATTTTAAGTACATGAATGTTTAAAGCTGGACATTTAATTATTGATCTGTTTTTTACTATTATTTCACATATTTTTGACTACAACAAATTGATGATGCTTATTTAAAAAAATGCGAAAAGGTGATCATGTCTGCTTTTTAACGCCTTTTGCAATCCGGCCGACATGATCAAATCAAAAATCACATACTCACTGACGCTTCAAAATTTATAAATGAAACGGCTTTAGATGTGTTTATCGTTTCGTTGTTGAAGGTATGCTCCGCGGTAATGCTAAGAACGTCTCAGCAGCCATTGTGAAGGGTCTGGCCTCCGGTCTGGAGCGATTCTCGTCCGGGGGTGTCCTGAAGGAAATCCACCTGGTGGACATCACAGGCCCAATATTATCCGCCATGCAGAACGCGTTTACAACTGAAGCCAAGACAGGACGCTGGCTGAAGCCGATGTCGAGTGTTTCACCTATGGCTAAACAAGAATAATATGTTAAGGAAAGTATTAGGTTGTCCTGGATTAGATATGGTAAAATACAAGATTGTTATTACATGCAATTGATATTGATCTACATATTACAATTAGTGGATAACTAGATAGTGTTTTTGACATATATAGAAAGCTCAGGTCTCGACAGGAATATGCAGAAAATAAATTACGGTCTTTTTATATCCTTGCTAATTGATTAAGCTTTAAAATACCTATAATTCTGTATATATGCAGTTTTCGGGGGATCACTGCAATATACTCAATTGCAATCGCATACGTAACAAAACTAGAGACCAGAGACGTGGATACTTATATGGATGCAGACAGTTACTAAAGCAGAACATTTTCGCCTAGTTTTTGACAACTGATAATTAGATTTCCGAACAAAAGGTTCAAATAATTTATTATTTTCGATTACATGTACCTATAAATGTGTATATCCATATATTACGTGTTTTTGTTTGCAAGACTTCCTGTTGCATTCCAATATACACTGTAGCTATCAGATACGCCTTTTTGGACAATTATTTAGCTAAGGTTAGGTCATCTTTGCCGCCATGTATAAGCAACTGTTTTCATTCAAAGTCTCAGAGGCCGAGCAATTAAATAATAGCTGTGTGACTCCATTGGGTGTGCCCGACAGCGATATAATAATAATAATAATCTTTATTCAATACACCTAAAAACACATTTACATCTCCAACTTCCTGTGTAATCCATACATGCCCAAACCCCGAAACTAAATAATATTTTCCTTATTTCGGTTGCCCAAATCACTTTACCAGCTCTGTCCAAATTATATAACATATCATAAGAGCTCCTGGTTAGTCTGTTTGCTGATGGACAATTTTTAGCCAAAACCTTTATGCAACGAGTTATATACATTACTCATAATGGTTTTCGTCCACACTCACCGAGAACAGCTACATCGGGAGTTCTAGATGGCAAAGAAAGTATATATTTCAAGAATCTTATTTGACCTTTTTCAATCTGCGGTCTTTTTGCAAAGCCCTAAACTTCACAACTATACAACAAGATCGGTAAGATCATCTTATCAAACATATTTATACATACATTTACTGGGATGTCGCCACATTCTTTCCTTAATTGTTTTATAAATATTACCGCCTTATCAGCTTGACGAGCGTTTTTAACGCGGTCGTCCATTTTTAAGACGATGAAAACAAAATACCAACATATTTGTAATATGTGACTGTATCAATCTGACGATCCAGAACCCATTTCTAATTTTTACGTAATATACCACCGTTTCTAAAAACAATGATTTTTGTTTTGGCAATGTTAACCTTTAAATGATATAGCTGGCAAAAGTTGCTTAAGGCATTCAACTCCCTCTGGAGTCTACCCACAGTGTCATTGACCATAGTGATATCATCAGCAACTATAAACATGAAGACGTACCGAAATTCTTCGCCAACGAAGAGCGCTTGACATCTTTGCTTTTTACATATTTCTTCTAATTCTTTAATATACAAAATTTAAGCAAAGTACAATGCATCTCTCCGACTCGCCGAAGATCCTTCAGAGACAAAAAAAGTCTCGTTCAGACAAAAACAAAAGCCCTCAGACCCCTCAACCCTGATATCGTGTGTTCAGAAGGTTTTCACAAGCACGACATCAGTCGATAAACCAAGGGGGGGGGGAGTGGAGGGTAATGACGAGTAGAGGAGGGTGGATGAATATACAGTTACTACACCACACACAGAGATAACCTTTGTTTCGTCACACGACCCACCCCCTTCATCTACCCCACACACCACAATCCCCCCGATCACTTATTTGGTCGGTCCTTCACATTACGCTCACAATGTTATATTTTCGTTTTGTAAAAACGGCTGTCCATAGGTTGAGCAAAACTTAGGTCACGTGAGCGTGTGTGCACACGGAGAGATGTTGTTGTGAGGTGTAGAGAGAAAGCCGGTAGATAGAGAGAGCGAGAGAGAGATTAGTTAAGTGAAGTTAGGTTATGGAAGTTATGAAAGAAACAGTTTCACGAAGGAAGAAGATGCGTATGAAGAAGTGTGAAGACGGTCTTGAAGAAGTTTCGTTTCGAGAAGAATGTTGTTGTAACGTGAAAACGAAGTCATGACATCTGAGTAATGTTATCACCCAGGTGTAAAATTTAATGTCGTGAAGATATCGGTCGATTGTTTATTGCAATATTAGTTTATTATGTTTATTACGTATGATAGACAGGGGTGCATTTGAGTAGAAATTTTAATTAGGCCTAGTTTGAGAATTGTCATTTTAAAGTATGGAAAGCCAATTGCGTCATATTTTTCTTGTAGCCCCGAGGGACTGAATGCCAACAGAGTGCAGAAACAAGCAACATTTTGAACACAACCATTGTATTACGCAACCAATGTATTATAATTTGTCATCCGCATATAGGTATATATAGTTGTATAAAAGTGTGTTAGTGTAATTGTGATTACTCCTACTATACCACCACCTCAATACTGTACGTCTAACTCAATCCCCACACCCACACCCACACCCACACCCACACCCACACCCACACCCACACCCACAATCATGACGTATGTACCACACGAAAGAAAGGACGCAAAAGCGGCACGGTGCTATATATGAGATTGGTGCCACGGTGAACAAGGGAGAGTTAAATGGGGATAACAAGAAAGGTAGTTCGAATACAGCTGGTTGTCAAATATCAGTTGACGAGAGGAAAGAAGTCGATGGCGAAGACAACGGTGCAGCCGATCGCAAGGTGGATAAAATGAAGGGAAATCTTGCTGATGATGGCGGTAGTGTGCACAACCCAGTGAGCTGTTACATATTGGCAATATGTTTAGCTATAATGTGACACTTACACAAACGCCTTGCGTTAAAGATCTCACGTTAGATGTTTGCCGTTAATAATTTATCTCTCGTCATATCTGGTTACATAAACCTTAGCGTTCCCCTTTTTTCTTCTTGTTTTAATTGGGCTCCATGCCATCGACTTTTATATCCATATGGAACTCTCCACAATCAATGTCACTTAATATCAGGATTTAGTGCAACAATATTTTGTTCTCGTATAATCTTTGTGTCTACTTATATTATCATGTATTCGATGTAACACGCCATTGGTTAAATAAACGACATTCTCTCTGGCTCGCATTTTGTTTGTGCAGGATGTCATGCCTTCCTTCGCAACGAGTAGGGCTTTACACCAAGAAACGCTATTCTTCCTTAACCTTGACCCTTCCCATTGTCGCGATATGATCTACAGAGGTTAAAACGTACAAAGTAAACCAAGCTGTGCGACTCCAATGGATGTGCCCGACAGCGATATCAACGAAATATCGACTGTATTGGCTCTTTGCAGTTGTGCCACGATATATAGTCAAAACTAAAAGAATGTGTGGTTTTAATGTTCGAAATGGCCAATGAAGGCAACAGTACAAAGTACGGGTCAAACATATATACAGATAAAGATAAAGAATATTAGTTTCCGGTATCAGCTAATAATACTTTTTAGTTGATATTAGATTAATTAAAGCCAATGACAATGATGATACTGGTAATGCATTATATTCATATGATGCTTAATAACAAATAGTATCTATAGATGCGCTTCACCCCCCTCCCTTCCCTACTCGACAACGACATAATTACATGACAAAGAAAATACGGATAAAAAGAAATAGTCAAGCGTTGTTTTTTACGTACCAGTTTCTAGGTTATTTATATCATTGATATAGTCTCTCCTGTGATTTCTCTGATGATAAACTCACCCATTATTCGATCCGGTTGATCTCAAAAACTCTTTTGCTTTTACATATGTCTCTAAAAACAATTTAAAAAGTGAAAAATGGAATAAGATGAATGATTTTTCATTTACACTATGCAACCCGAGAAGTTATCACCAACAGAACATTTATTTTCCGTAACAAGATAGCGGAGTGATTCAGTCATGGAGGTAATGAATGCATGCTGGTGGTGAGATCACACTAGAACACACCAAAATTAAACTAATGTATATCAATTATTTACTTTATCGTATATTATCTATGTTTAGAAAGAAAAATCCCGGTTGAAGTTAACTATCTGATCTTTTAAACTGTTATAATTGTACAACGTACTTCGCATGCAGCCCTCGTACTGTTTTTGTTTTGTCCTGTTGAAACATGAAAACAGACTCAAGAAATTTGATTTGGCAAGTTGAGAAGGTACTTGTTCGCATGTAATTGGCCCACGTAAGGTCCCTACCCAACCAATGAGACTGGTTGACAACAAGCGGCGGAAGATTCATATTGACTAGAGAGATGGGTGATGGACTTTCAAGCGTGCGGTTTTCAGGCACATTTCTAGTTTTCTATAGCGCGCCCATTTAGGCCTATTTAGACTCCCATAGTCCCTGCACCGACACAATCACGGGATAAATGTTTCGAATGCAATTCAGCTCGTGGGGCTTAAGATGATGAAAGCTTGACAGCGGCATAATCCGGTAGGAAGGCCCAAGGATCCCTCTAGCTAACGATCATTATTTACATGCGCTTACATGCACTTATATAAAAGAGGAAATTGCCCCCTTTCGATTGGTTGAAGGGAGGTCACATCACATTAAATGTATAAGCTCCTCCTCATTTATGGAGCACAATAATTAGTGATTTTTTTGTATTTATTTTTGTACTATGATAATAGTCTTTGTCATACAGGACTTCTCGGTGTATTAGCGTATCACTCGTCCGGTGGGTGGGGGTTCGCGGGTGTGGGGTGCATACTTTGATAAAAGTGTTTTACATGAAAGAAAGTCAAGACATATCAGCTGCCCGGGGCGTGGGGGTACAAAGGTGTTTGTGATACAAGGACGTCCTGGTATATTAGCTGTTCGAGGGTAGTGCATGATATACTATCGCAGTTCGGGGCATGATGGGGTAGGGCGTATTATGACAATTATTTCAATTGCAAAGGGAAGGCGGGCGGGGGTTTCTGCGAAGTTTTTTTCAAATCAAGCAATGTATTAAGACCATATTAGGATATCACATGGCCTCCATCAAGTTAACTGAATTATTTTGGTTTTCATAAAGAGCCCCCTTCCCTGAGACAAGTTCAGAATGACGTCGGAGCTATTAACAATGGCGTCTTCTTGCACGATGTCGCCGACCTTGATGACGCACGCCATCCCGTCAAGGTCAAATTGTATGGCTCTCCTAGTCAGAAGGAAAACTATATAAGTACATAGGTAGAGAGTGAAGTAGGAGATACAACTATCCTCCGCTATTTTCCCTGTTCGTAAACGTCATTTCATCATATATCGCGACCGTGTGATACATATGTTTGACCTACCACGAGGGCACGTGGTAGATATATGTTATCCTCCAATGTTATCCTCTGTCACCGAAGCAGTCCCGATGGCTACTGCGGCTATAGCTCCCCACCCTCTGGTCAAGCCGCAGAAGCCCCCACACCGACAGGTGTAACAACCGAGAATACAGAAACCTATCCCCGTCCAGGAGCAGCAACCTGATGCTGAAGAAGGGCCAGTGTCCACCCCACCCCTCTCCCCCCACCCATTTCCGCCGCCAATGCGCTGTAGTTTCGAAAGCCCCCTTCAATCCCAAAAGTCAGGATTTGCCCTTGAGGAGAGTATATACTTTGCTGCGTTAGGATGTTGGTTAGGCTGGGAACCGGCCTAGAGCTGCTCGCAGCATACTAGGCCGGTAACTAGTAATTTTTAAGCCTCCGTGATTGGTCGAGCGTCAGTGGTCGTGCAGATGCTATGGCAAGCCAAAATAAATTTTCATGTCTTCAAGAAATAACCGGAAAATTGCTGTATACAGGTCTTTACATGAGTTGGACATATGTCCTATTATTTAAAAACATTATTACAATGTGAAGTAAATTGGATAATAATTTGGATTTCACATAGCATATGAAACATGGAGATTAGGAATAGAGAGACATTGAATTTCTTTCCCGGGAGGAGGATATTTTGGCAAATATTATACGAAGCTGATGTCCTCCTCGTCGTCATTACTGGTTATAATTGTGTTGACGAAACGGAAACATTGCCTATATTCCGTGATAGTTTAGCGGCTAAACGACAAATTAGGTCGAGTTGTGCATTTGGTGGTAAAAACATGAAAGTTAGCACACTTGACCTTAATATCCTTGTATTTAAATTTAGCTAATGTCAAGTCGACTTTAATATTCATAAAAATATTTTATGTTTATGCATAGGTTTTCGGGGTCGCTGAATTAAACAGAAGATATTTGTGTGTATCTAGATGCAACGCATCCTCTAGTTCCACGATGGCGGACAAAGGCCAGCAAACATGCTCAATATCTTAAAAACTAAGAGGCGCAGGGTCCCTATATAGGGAAATGACTGATGCGTTGTTTTTGAATATCCAGTGAGGACTTATTTTACCTTTGCTTACACAAAAACCTATGGACAGACATCAAAATAACAGTTTCATGCTTCTTATTGTGAGTCCAAGATATCGCTTATAATTGGTGACATTGTCCACCATTTAAAAACATGGCCGCCGGGGATCAAATCTGACTCGACACTTAACTAAATTCGATTAGACATAAATTTCTAACATGTGGGCCAAATTTCATCCTTTTACCACAAAATGACATGATATCCTGTAGTACAATTCGATAATACTCCATGTGTTTAATGGTCAGCTAGAAAAGATCTAACACACACGTTCATTATTGAATGTAGTATTACAAAGGAGGGAAGACGGACGCCCACGCACGTACAAACGTATGTAACTATTTTCTTTCTTTTTCCTAATTTAACACACGTGGTAAGGCGTCTGACACTTACCCGCAATCTCGAACTTGAACATGTTCATACTGTCTCCTCTCCGCAAGGTCTCACGATCAGTTGCATTTATCAGTCGATTAAATTCCACTTTAGCTTTCCATGGTTTCGAGGTCATCCCCCCGTCTTATAAGTCAGCATATGTCGTAATTAGATATTTCCTTAGATAAATTACAATGCGAGGTTTCGTGAAGGTATATAGAAACACTTATGAGGTGCAGTATGGGAACATCAGTTAGGTTTTTTAAATTTGGCGACTAAGGAAAAAGGCCGGAATTCCGGCCCTTTCTAAAATAGAGGATACCCGTTACCAGCGGTCTGTCTCAGACAGACAGGCTGGTTCCCAGCGAAGGATGTTGGTACTATGGGTAACGGTCGATTCACAATGATTGTATTAACCATCAGTAAGCGACCTTTGTATGAAAGCGGCGGATAACCAAATATAGGACAAGGTGGAGTTTGGTTTGTTAATATCACTTCAGGCAACCGCTTGGAATTGGCCGTTATGAAACGGGCGCACACTTCTGGCATCTGAAGACTTAAGATAAGAGTTCACGCAATTACTTGCAGTCTGTATTGTTAACTACCGGGCATAATGTGGTTGATTGATAAATCTTCACCGTTTTCAATCGAAAAAAAAAGGAATAATTGATAAAATCACATCATACTGCAATGTTTAACTTTTGCCGTTGATGATAATAATAAATATGTTTTTAAAGCACATATCGGCATCGATGGGTTAGAACTTTCTGCAATTAATTATTTCCATTTAATCTGTAGTTGCAACGACAATTTCGACTAACATCTCTTACCGTTTTTAATAAAAGATGTACGGGCATGTTACTTATTCTCTGAGTTTGTTGTTTGTTATAGATGTTGTGGCGTCAGCGCTTGCGCAGAGGTGCTATTGTACGAAACGAACTCACAACTTTTGAAAATCTCAAGTATATCCTGAGCAATTTTCCAGGAAATTCATCGACAGATCAGTGCAAGGTAAACCTTCCAAACCAAAGTCGAAGTCCATATTTAGTTTCTAAGTTCGGGGTATCCACTGGGAGATCCATTGTTTGAAGGCTAAGGAGCGGTTTCTGAAAGTCAACTCCCCAACCATTTTTAGCTTTGAGGTCCCCTTTTAGTGTACGTTTTACCGGACGATTCCACGCCGGTACCCTTGTGGAGAGTCTCCTTCCCCTCCACGGTCGTCAGTGGTTTGGGGGCGAGCTCACCACTCACCGCCGGCCGAGGCTTTGAGTTCACCCGCATTAAAGGCGTAAATTGCCTTTATGCTTGCTTTCAAACACGGCTAACGTTACCGTAGCTAGTTGACGGACAATAATAAGGATAACAATTGAGGGTTGAAGGTTGATGGTCATTTTATTAATGACATGACGCAATATTATATTACATGCTTGCGTAATAAAATTGCCAAATATGGCAATATACATAAATTTGTCCATACATGGATTTGGCCGGCAAGGTTGGAAACCAAACCGGCCAAAATCCAAAAAACAAAGCGTGCAGATGGGGTGGTGGGCGGATGCTTCTCGATGGTCCGATCAGGCCGCCGCAAATCCAGAAGAGGGCGAAATTCAGATGAGGGCTAGGTTTTATAGATCGCACCTCGGGGGCCTATCATGCATGCGCTACTGGATGAACAGGTGGCGTTCCTAACGTAGCGTGAGATACTCGCCAGGCGGCGGTAGCGTGAGATACTCGCCAGGCGGCGGGCGACTTTCCCGGCATGGAAGGAACGCTATGACGGGACTGAAAAACCTTGCACTGGACACGAAAACATAGTTACAACACAGTCTGGAGAAGACACTACAGGCTTTAGTGACCGAATCGTAAACAGACATGAAAGGTATCGCGTACATAACAGAGAGAAGACAAAAGTGAAGTGTTTAGAACCGCATAAAGTTACTTATAGACGCATGTAATAAGTTTCATTTAACTGATCAACTACATTTAGGGAGCGCTCAATCGCGGACTTACCGTCCAAATCGCCACTTTTCTCTTCTGATTTATGGCTCCATTAATGATATGAAACACACCAGTTGCCAATAACAAAACAAATGATATTTTATGTAATGGTTTGAGCGTAGTTCCAAATCAAAATGGACACTGGCCAGTACGGAGAAGATCAAACCGGAATACTTCGGTAGAACACTGACAATTTTGAGCGGAACCTCCGTGTGTCGGGGGAGCAAGGCGTGGTGGAGTTGAGAGGACGTGGTTTAAATGTAAGCGTCGCAGATGATAGAGATGAAGAGTCATTTTGTCCCTTTACAACCCAAGCTCACCCACGCGCCCCTACTATGTAGCCGTCCTACTTCTTTGCACTTGTTCTTTGGTTCAATGTTTCTCCCCGTCGCATTTCGTTTTACAGATCTGAATCTGTCCATTGGCGGCCTCATGTTGTTGGGCCGGCAGTGTACCAATCCTGGCCCGCTTGACAAAACTACGGTGGCCCAACGATGTGTGCCGACAATGGGCCAATGATAGGCCTATGATGTTTGCCCTTGTTGGGCCGATGTTGGTCCACCGCTGGTATATGTGATATATATGTTAATTGGTTGACGGTTGAATCAATTTTCTTAAACCCAGCGTTTCTCCAAGATAATAGTTTGCTGATTAAATAGGTCAGCCAGTGGCTGGTCTATGACTTCTGTTGTTTCTTTAAGCATACGATTACTTATTAAATGGAGCCCATTCGCCTTATTAACATTTAGACCTTTGATAGCTTTATAAACCTTACTTAGTGTAAACACGACACTATTTATTCGTTCATCAGTGTTGAAGTGAATTGGGGGTAGAGCAAAGCCGGGAGGAATGGGGAGCATCGTAGAATGTGTGCAAAAATATTCATTGAGGACGTTTGCTTTGCGAAGTGGGTTTGACAGCCAAAAGCCGTTCTCTAATAACGCGGGCATCCGTGTGTCTTTTTTATCACAGTAAAATATTTTGCGTAGTTTAAAAAATTCCTTGCTTGTGGTATTTGGGTCTCTGAGTCGCGTGTTAAGCCTAGCATAATACCCTTCCTTGACCCGGTCTATTTCCAGGTGCGCCTCTCGGCGGGCATCAATATATAGTTTATACGAGGAGCCGGTTCTACGCTTGGCAGAACGTTTGTACACACGATCCCTCTTTCTTATAAGTCTTTTAATGTTCGCCGACATCCATGGTTTATCTTGCGGTCTGATGACAACTGAATTGCTTGGAATAAATCTACTGACTGATGTTTGAAAAATAGAGTTCCAGTGGTTGACACAGTAGTTAATACTCGCACCGGAGTCCATGCCTTCATTCCAAGGGGCTGCGGATAAATGTTCTCGCATGCCAATGAAATCGGCATTGTTATAAACGTATACATTTCGTTTAATCGGAGCCTGGTGATGCATCTTATACTTTATGTGGCAGTACACAATATGATGATCTAAGTTGCATATCGGTGAGATAACTCCGCATTGACTAATCTTTCCAGGATAATCAGTAATTACTAGATAAAGCTGAGAAACACTGGTTGGTGTTATACGCGTTGGCTCGGTTATCCGTTGCGATAAGTTACCCGGTCACCTCCCTACTCTGTAAGTCGATCGATCATTTTGGTCCCAACGCCCCATTTTATATGTCGGTTGTCGGCTGGGGAAGGATTAGTGTCACCGGCTGATTGCAATTAGCAGAATACACACACTCAGGCGATAACACCAGTGGTCTGGAAAGCAATCTTAAAATGTGTGAAACATGTTTGCGCGTTGTTATAGGTTGTTATGCATTGAAGCTTTGATCATCTTGATCACAAAACTCGACACCTTTAGAACAAATACAAGCAGTCTTGAGGAAGATCTGGGGGATTTGTTGCCATTTGTCGCCTCTCTTCAAGAAGAACTACAGAAATGTGCCATCTTAGCTTCGATAAAGACATTTCTGCAAAAGGGATTACTTGCACACGTATATTTGAATGTCAGACTTTCCAAATAAGCAAAAACTACACTGTATTGTGAAAACATATTTTTTCTGTTTGTTTTTTGGCCACGAGTAAAGTATTGGAAGAATATTCTGTAACTCGACCATCACTAAGTCGATCGATCAGTGGCAGTCACATCGTCGATCGACTTAGAGAGGTTTTACTGTATCCGCATGTTTTTCAAGAACCAATAGATGATAGATCTCACCTAGGTTATAGTAGGATTGATTTCTAGGTACGTATCCGAACGCCGGATCTGGGCTGCTGATTACGCTTCTAGCATTGATGTGGTAGATACGGAGTTCACCATTAGTATTTTTGTTATGCCGTGCCATTGAAACTTAATACAATAACAATTAATGATACACTATATCTCTTTGATGAACGAGCATGTGAACGCTGCTTACCCTGCGCTTCAATAGTACATGTCACTTATATCCTAAGGCAATATGAACAATTGTGCAGAAAACTAAACTTAGAAAACAGTGTCATAACGGCACAAATAACATAGGTGAAACAAACCCATATTTGCAGAATCACCACACAGCACATTTGACTCTATTATTGGCAAGCATGGGTAGAGTAGCGCGGCGATTACTTATTGTGCGAGATGGATCCTTTTGACAAAAGACTACATTAGGCAATAACAAGGGTAACATGTTACAAAAACAGCAAATGCGAGTCGCCTGTTAGCCGGAAGACCGCCACGGTGTGACCTGCGGCAAGTCTGTTTGGGTCGAGCAGCAACTTTTTGTAGGCCGACCTCATCTCGACGATGGTTCGCACGGGCGCCGATGAGGTGATCATGGTAGCCCCCTTGTGAGTTACCCGCTGGGCATGGCGAATGCTCGGTGGTGATCTTGTAATCGACTCTCTATCCCTTGTTGTTGTCTGCAAGATGTCCTTTGCTGTGGGTCTAGGCAGTGAGTCTCTCTGTAGCTCTCCGTTGATGTAGAGTTTATCTTTGACCAGTTTGAAGTTTACACGGTCTGCCTGGGTAGATTTTTTTTTTGAGAGCGGCTATTTGTTCGCCATGCTTTCTGCGGCTCTCGAGTAACTCAGGTGGGTAGTGCGGCGTTATCTTTGCCATATCCTTACCTCTAGGGAGGCTGCGAGCAAAACTGGGTGATTTTTTCAACGTTCTTATTGAAGGTCCCGAGTCTGGGGGCTCGGTCAATGGGTACCTGGTTTTTAGGGCCGTGTTTAAGAAGAAAGTCCTGTACTAACTTTGGACAGTTTTCTTGACCTCTCCTATCCTTCCCTAAACCATGAAGAAGCACGTTGTTTTGCATCGATCGCGTTTTTAAATCAACGACTTCACTCATCCATTGCTTGATTTCTTCGCTTTGACGCAAATTAACTTCTTTTAAGAGGGCAATCTCACTTCGCAAATCTTCTGTCTCACGTTTCTGTCTTTCCGTGAGGTTGTTAATTTCACCCACGTCTGAGTCATCGGCGTCAGCGGTTGCCATGGTTGAAAGTTGATGTTTACGGTAGCTGGGAAGGTGTTTTTCTGTCGACGTCCTGGTATTTTCGCCCGTAAACCAGTCTCGCAAGGGAATTTTCCGGCTAAGATTTGGCCTCATGCGACGATTTGCTTTTGGTGTTGTCCTTTGCCTCTTCTTTGTGTTCACTTTTATCCGATTTTCCATTTATGATCCGGATTTAAGTATTTAAAGACTTATTTTATCGCCATAACTTCACTGCTTGTCAAAACAGGTCTGTTGTGGCCGCCATTCAACAAGTCATAGGCTTCAACAAGTCCTAATAATGTTATATACATATAAGGCACAGCCGCATCGCATAACGTCATGATCATGACACAGACTAAAACAGCCGGTGTGGTTCACTCATGTACATTTATTTAACAAATGTATACAAAGATTAAGATTGCGTGGTAGTCTTTCCAGTCGAACCACAGTGACTAATAAATATCAGCCTGCCCCGAGCTGGGACGGAGCCATAGTCACGAGTCAGAATCCCTTACGTTTATATACCCGCTGTGACAAGGAAAGGATGGGACAAGACGCATTTTAACGCTGGAGGATTGGCTAATACAGGCCAACAATCAAATGAACACCTTACGGTGGCCGCTCCCTCACTCTCAAACTCACTTTCATACTCACTTTCATACTCACTCATCACCAACCCGGCGCAACTTACGCAAAGCAGTCACTCACACATTCACTCACACACTCACTCACACAGGCGCTATGGCAAGCCGACTTTTCATATCGGTCACATCTTCCCCGCCTCCGAGAAATGGCGTCCCGACATTTCAAACCGTACAATTGCGAAAGACCAGAGCTATAACAAAGAAACCTGCTAAACAAAGTCACTTAGCAATGCCTGAACAACAACTTTGAGCGCGTTAACCCTCTGGGCCACACGAGTGGGATAAGCAACTTGATGAGACATGTCATACACATCTAGATTCATCCAATTGGGACGCCGAACTGCCCTCCGCGGCCGTGGTACAGCCCTGGGCGTCTCTTCGCGCGGAGCTACAAAACCTGTGGATGAATCCGAATCACTCTGATTAATGGAACTGTACTGATACGGGCTGATACCGTCAGGCCCTTGTACCCCATGTGGTGAAGAGACTGACACGGGTGCAAGGTCATGTACAACAGAACGCGGTGCAGGTATTGGTTGTGCAACATACAGGATCACATCATCATCATCATCATCATCTTCTTCAATCATCGTTGTGTGATGAGCGGGAAGTCTCTCTCGTCGAAGAATTGGAGTCGGTTCCCGTTGATCGATATATGATCCAACAGGCAGTAGGAAGTTTCTATGTAGGATTCGCGATTTGCCACGGCCATCGCTTCTTGCCACCTCGAACACGGGGATTTCACGGGATGGCTGAGACTTAACTACGAAAACATCCGGTAACCACCGATCCGCAATTTTGTGTTTGCCTTTCAGGCCGACACTACGAACTAGTACACTATCCCCAACTTGAAGTACGGCACCACGAACTCCTGCATCATAGCGCTGCTTTCCTTTCTCCTTTCCCCCAGCAGAAACCGCATTTGCCAGAGAATGGGCATGTTCCATGCGACAACGTAGATTCTCCACGTACTTCCCGTAAGTCGGCTCGGAAGCCTGGGCTTCACTGAGCCCAAATCTTAAATCAACGGGCAGTTTGGGATGTCTGCCGAACATCAGGTAGAATGGGGAATAATGAGTCGCCTCACTGCGCGTGCAGTTGTACGCATGTACCAAGTGCGAAACGTGGGCCTTCCAGTCAGTCTTTTCTGAGGGACGTAATGTGCGCAACATGTTAAGCAGGGTAGAGTTAAAGCGTTCACAGGAGCCATTTCCCATGGGATGGTACGGGGTGGTCCTAGACTTGTTCATACCTGTGAGTTCACACAATTGTTTGATTATCTCTCCCTCGAAATTTCGACCCTGGTCGCTATGGAGCCTGCCTGGAAACCCATAGTGAACAAAATAATTTTCCAATAATACTTTGGCGGTGGTACGTGCAGTCTGGTTGCGTGTGGGGAATGCTTGGGCGTAACGGGTGAAATGATCAGTGACAAACAATATATTTCCTATTCCCCCTTTCGACTCTTCGAGGGTCAAGTAATCGATGCACAATATCTCAAGGGGATGAGAAGTTTGAATATTTACAAGTGGAGCTTTTTGATTAGCAGGCGCCTTGCCGAGTATGCAACGCCCACAATTTGCCAAGTGCTTTACGACATCAGACGTCATACCTGGCCAGTAGAAACGACGTCTCATGATCTCTAGGGTAAGATCACGACCTAAGTGACTCAGGTCATCATGACACTGGGCAATCGCTTGACTGCGATGGGTGCTAGGGAGAACAAGTTGATGCACAAGGTCATCATCACGTAATTGACAAGTGTGATATAGGACTCCATTTTGTAACACAAGTGACGTTCTCTGCCGCCAAAAACGCTTAGCCTCGACCGAATCCTGAGGAAAAGGCTGAGATTTGTCTTCAATGAAACCGATGACCTTTTTCAAAACCACATCCGCACGCTGAAGGGACTTCCAGTCCGGAGACTTCGATAAGTTTGGTGAACTTACCTCCTCTAGTGGGGCCAACACCGTCTGGTTGAAACATACAGCTTCGACTTTGCCAGCCGAGCATTCTGCAGCCTTTAGCATTGCTGAAACCACAGGTATGTCAACAAATTCTGTCTCACCCGATGGGAGTCTTGACAGCGCATCTGCATCTCGATTCAACTTACCAGAACGATATTCCAGTTGGAAATTGTAACTTGCCAACTCCGATGCCCACCTTTGTCCAGTTGCGTCCAGCTTGGCGGTAGAGGTCACATAGGTCAACGGGCTATTGTCAGTTCGCACTCGGAACTTCGCGCCGTACAAATAATCGTGGAACTTATCAGTCACTGCCCACTTGAGCGCGAGGAATTCTAGCTTATGTGCCGGGTAATTGCCTTCAGACTTGTTAAGCCCTCTGCTCGCGTAAGCAATAACACGCTCTTTACCATCTTGTTCCTGATAGAGCACCGCGCCAAGGCCATCGAGACTTGCATCGATGTTTAAGATGAATGGTTTCTTGAAATCCGCGTACGCCAGTACAGGGGCGCGGCAACACAAATTAATTAATTTTTCAAAGGAATCTTGACAGGTACTAGACCAGTGAAATGCACTCACCTTTCTACATTTTTTCCGAGGGATCTCACCCTGCAGTTGACTATTTAGACATTTGGCGATGTTTGCGAAGCCTGGAATAAACCTACGATAGTAACCAACGAAACCAAGAAAACTACGTAGCTCGGTTACGTTCCGTGGAACAGGCCAGGATTTCAATGCACTTACCGTATCTGGATCAGTCTCGATCCCATCCTGTGACACAACATGGCCAAGATACTTGATCTTATGTCTGAAAAGGTGACATTTCGATGGTTTTAATTTTAAGCCTGCGTCAGACAGACGTTGGAAGACTGCTTCTAAACGTTCCAGATGTTCTTCAAAGGTGTTTGAAAACACTACAACATCGTCTAAGTAGATGAGACACCACATCAGGTGAAGGTCACCCATAACACTTTCCATCAACCGCTGGAATGTCGCCGGCGCGTTAGTTAGTCCAAAGGGCATCCGATTACACTCATAGAAGCCTAGCGGGCCTACTGTAAACGCCGTTTTCTCCTTGTCACCCTCTGCGCTTTCTACCTGCCAATACGAGCTTTTCAAATCAAGTGTACTAAACCAACGTGCACCGTGCAGGACATCGAGGGTCTCCTCAAGACGGGGCAGGGCATACGCATCCTTTACTGTACGCCCGTTGAGCTTTCTCAGGTCAATGCAAAATCGAAGGGACCCATCTTTCTTGCGCACTAGTACTACTGGAGACGCAAATGGACTCTGTGACACACGGGTAGCATCTAGATTCAACATCTCTTGGAGATGACCCCTTACCTCCTCGTACATCGATGGTGGTATCCGCCTGTGTCTCTCTTTAAAGGGAGTCTCATCTGTTAGCTTTATGTGGTGTTTAGTTTTGTTCGTACATCCAAGATCCAGGTCGTGTTTGGAGAACACGTGAGCGTAGCGACTGAGCATGGTTCTCACCTTATCAACTGCTTCCTCTGGCAGCTCAGACGCTAATTGAGACAGATCTAATTGGGGTGGCATTGTATACTCACGCTCAGTCGTATCTGGAGGAACAGCACCTGCGTTGGGTGGTCGAACGTTCTCCACCATTGACACTGGATAGAGGTCACACAATGACGCTTTGACCGGAATGGTCACGTCTTTAGAAGAAAAGTTATGAATTTGCACAGACACCCGCGCGGACGTAGTATCGTTCATGTCCTGGTAACCTGGATCAGCCATTAACCCACCAGGGAGGGAGGACGTCCGACATTCCTCAGTGATCACTCTTATTTTCCGACACTGTGCAGTCATGGGTGAAAAACCATGTGCTATAATCTTACCTCCTGCAGGAACCACTATGGCAACTGTAGAATGTACTGTTCCTACCGGAGTCAAGTTCATTGCTAGTGACGTTCTGACAGTTTTCCATGCTTTGGACAGATTCTGTGCATCACTATTCTTTGTAACACACAGGGAAAGAAGGTTAGTACCGAGTAACAGAGGTACTTGCGCATGGAATTTCGTGTCTGGGACAACAACAAACAAAGCATCAACAGAAAGACATATTGGGGAAGGGAACTCTACACGACCCTCCACGTAACCTAGGCATTTAAGCTTCTGGCTACCTGCACCCTCCATCTGAAATAGTTCGTCCAAACCATGTATTGGCAAACCTAAAGAAAGACATTGACTGTGACAAATTGTACTAACCTGCGAACCAGTGTCGAGCAAGGCTAGCATTTGCTGATCTTCGAAAATGATTGGACTCGTATTCAACTTACCGACTAATTCTTGATTGGGGCTTTTAAGGAATTTACCCAGGGAAGGCCCCTCATCTCTGGGTTTATTTAGTTTAACTGAGTGCAGTTCGCCTTCTTGTGTCCGAGTTTACCACAATAGTAACACTTACCATTGAATCTGTAATTCTATTTGTTAGGATTCTGGTTCGTACTATTTTCTTTTTGTTGACCCGTCGCTGTCTGAGGGTTATTCGGATGCTTACTTTCTATCCTTGTGAGGCGCTCCTGAACCTTTGTTAACTGGTCAATCAATGCATCGAGCTTCTGCTCAGTTTGTCCTCCTGCCGAGAGTTGACTGATTCGAGGTTTTGATTCTGAATTATATTCCAGTTCTGCTCTGCGGGCTGCAACAAGCAGATCATCGTAACCCAGACCTGAGTCCATTCTATGTCTGAGAGCATTTTTCAAACCTGCATCCCGCAACCCACTCCAGAATTTTGTGCGCAACATCTCTTGTGCTGCCTCACTGGTCACTGTTGGGGAAGAGGTTGAGTTAAGATGGCCGATAACATCTTCAAGTCTACAGGCCCACTCTGCGACTGACTCGCTGGAACCCTGTCTTGCTGTATAAAATTTCTCAAGCAAGGACTCAGCGGGAAGAACGCTACCGAAAACGTTATCAAGTTTACGAATAGCGGACTCAACACTAACGGTCTCACCTAGGTGAAGCATCACGTCAGCGGCTCGCCCACGCAAAGAACGACGGATGGCTTGTAGTAGGCTTGACGGGGATACAGTGGGATCTCGTCTGATACCAGCAACTTCTGCTCGCCACTGCTCATAGCTGACATCACCCGTTGTTCCTTCACCATAGAAGGTGGACAACCGGATGCCATCGGGGATTGGGAAACTTGCGGCGGCAGCTGTGGCACAGCGTGTATTCCCCGATACTTGGTATCAAGAGGGGTAAATGGAGGGGGATGCACCACTTCCGGTTCACGGGCCGCAGCGGGAAGATCTACTGGTAGAGCAGCCATAACTGCGGACCGCTCATCGGGGGACAGTGCCTGTAGCATTTTCAAAACTGAAGAGATTGGGTCAGAAATAGCGTCCGATAAATCACCCTGGGTCTTACTCGGATACTCGTCCACTACCTCCGGCTCAGGCGGTGTTATCTGTACTAAACCCGCGATCTTCAGGTTCTCAGATTCTTCCGCTGCCCGGGAACGAAGTTTCCGCCCCGAAATGTTTACTTTAGACAATGCACTCACTACATCATCTAATGCCTGTAACTCATGGAACCTTATATAAACTGAACTGGCGTCAATCGGCAGAATGTGCGAGACTCGACCAAATGATGCACAAAGGGCTTGGAGCTCACTCAAAGACTCCTCATCAATCGTCGCTAACCGACTGACATGCACAGTTTGATTGTGATACGCCATGATGATCTGGGCACGACACGACTTTTAAAAGTAAGCAAGTGTTTCAGTGCAACTTAATTACATCACATGCAATCATACAGAATTGAACAATGAGCAATATTAATACCTAATACCCGTAGATACGGCATCACCAACACAACCTTGTAGAGAGTACACCTGTAAAGCAAAGGAAATACAAAGGTTAACGTTTTTGGAACCAAATACGATTGAACTATAACAGTCAGGGCACTCAATGAAAACTAATCTGTATCCTGGCAAAAACTATCAAACCAGACAAATGCACCAAAATGCATACCTCTGGATACAAACCAGCGAATGGGACAAAGCACAATCCTTCTGATTAAGAACCAGCTATTCAGTCCATTCATCCCAATCATTCAACAAAAGCAGTCAATGACAAAAATCCCATATTTGACAACCAGCGAAACACAAGGTACAAAACATGCATCGTAGCAAACACAAATCAAAATACAAAAGCGCTTCGCGTAATATTACAGCTGCTTAAAGAATCGCGGACGGACGCGGTTCTATCACCATGACGCGTAACGAATTCGCAAATTAGCAGTAAACATAAAGTAAAAATAGGCCTGTACTTGAAAAAAATCAAAAAGTGGTACCAATATGTTCAATGCGTATGCAAATGTTGGTTGCAACAGTTCAGCTTACTTGAATCCTTCGGGGAATGAGGTCGACGTTGACGGAACGCTGACGTGGACGTTGACGTTGACGATGACGATGACGATGACGTTGACGTGGACGTTGACGATGACTGAACGAAGACGTGTGCGTTGACGTGGACGTGGACGTTGACGATGACGTGTGCACACAGACGATGCCAACGAGCAAAACTTGCAACCGTATAAAAGGTTACACGGAGATGGAGTTGTACAAACGCTCTGTCCAGGACTGCCGCAATCATGAAAAGGTAAGCGAACGACAGGAGAATTTAGTGGCAGCGATCGAAGCCAACGAAGATGAAGAGTTATTTGGGCTCGCGCCATTTCATCAGAGAAATGTGAAAAATCTCAAGATAGCCCACATTAACATAAACAGCGTACGACATAAGTTTGGACCGCTTAGCCAAGCACTGGGAAAAGGCGCATTAGATGTCTTGTTCATTCAAGAGACTAAGTTAGACGATAGCTTTCCGGCAGGCCAATTTACTTTAAATGGGTACAAGGTCCACCGAAATGATAATACAGACAGCTCTGGAGGCATAATGGTGCAGGTAAGAGACGATATACCACACCGGCGGCGCAAGGATACAGAAATTAATGAAGACGAGAAGGGGCGTATCGAATCCCTGGCAATAGAAGTGACGCTGAATGCTGAAAAGTGGCTCTTTCTCAGTGTATACAAGCAGCCGAAGGTTAAAAACGCATTACTTGTGACAAAGATCGATAGCCTTCTGAATGCAATCGCTGCTGAACAGGTTAACCTTGTACTGTTGGGAGATTTAAATGTAAACATGTTAAACCATAAAAATTGTCTGAATGACGTATTAGAGGTCTATGGTAGTAAAAATATCGTTAAGTCACCAACTTGTTTCAAAGGTAAAATACCGACCTTAATTGATGTTGTGATTACAAATGTGTCGAAGCGCTTACGAGATGTATCATGTATAGATACGGGCCTCAGCGATTTTCACCATATGGTTTGCGTAGCAACGAAAATAGAAGTTCCCATTAGGCAGCAGAAACGTGTCTATTATCGAAGCTTTAAACATTTTGATGAGATTAAATACAAAGACGATCTAGCATCGGTACCTTTTCATGTAGGTGAAGTCTTTGAAGATGTTGATGATTCATATTGGTTTTGTAGCACATTGATCAAAGAGGTCGTTGATAGACATGCACCAACCAAGCAACGGGTAGTTAAGAATAACTGTGTGCCCTATATGAATAGCCATCTTCGCAAAGCCATAAATGTAAAAAATATGCTGAGACGGAAGTACGAGCAATTGAGTAGCCAAGAGAATTGGGAAAAATACAGAAAGCAAAGGAATCTCATAGGACGTCTTCGGAAAGTAAGCATGCAAAAGTACATAAAGGGGAAATGTAGCGAAGCTACGACTAACGGGAAGGAATTCTGGAAAGTTGTAAAACCACTGATATCAAGAAAAAACGCAAGCAGCGGAAACGTGTTACTGAAAGAGCGAGACGAAATAATATCAGATCCATCAAAGGTAAGTGACATATTTAATCAATATTTCATAGACGTTGCCAAAGACATAGGCCAACTAGATGACATACCAGATGATCAACCAATAGACGAAACCCTTCTTTATCACAAAGATCATAAATCCGTTATGGCTATAAAGGAAGGTAACCAAGGTATAACGGAAACTTTTAACTTTCGGGCAGTAAGTAGCCACGATATATACAATGCACTTAAAGGCATTGACGTGTCGAAGGCTAGTGGCTACGACAAGATACCTCCGAAGCTTATCAAGCTGGGAGCTGCCATCCTGTGTGAGCCATTAAGGCATGTGTTAAATATGACGATTAATTGTAATACGTTTCCAAAAGAACTAAAATACGCTGAAGTCACACCAATTTTCAAGAAGAAGGACAACTTAAATAAGGAAAATTACAGACCAGTAAGTGTTCTTCCCTGTATCTCCAAGATATATGAAAAAATATTGTGTGACCAGCTTATGTCCTTCTTGGAACCCAGGTTATCACCCAGACTATCTGGGTTTAGAAAGGGACACAGTTGTCAGAGCCTACTGATGCGCTTAGTTGAAGACTCCAAAAATGCATTAGATAATAATCAAGTTATGGGAGCTATACTAATGGATCTCTCAAAAGCATTCGATTGTCTTCCACACAGATTATTGATTACCAAGATGAACGCTTATGGCATAAGTAAACAATCATGTACGCTAGTTGCAAGCTATCTTACGAACCGCGAACAGAGGGTAAAACTAGGACATAATCGGAGCGAGTGGCTTACCCTCAAGAAAGGAGCACCACAGGGATCTGTTTTTGGTCCACATCTGTATAATGTATTTACGAATGACCTGCTTGTATCCACCGCACGGGGAACCGATAAGTATAATTATGCTGATGATAATACTGTGGCGGCTCAAGGTAAGGAGTTTAAGAAGGTTAAAGTAACTCTAGAGAAGGCGTTATCGGAGATAACAACGTGGTTCGTCGACAATTACATGAAAGCGAACCCAAGTAAGTACCAGGCAATCGTGTTTGAAAAGAGAAACAAATTAAGTCAGCACAGATCGTTTTCGATTTCTGGAACAGAACTGGCAGCACAACAGGAAGTAACACTACTAGGTATTCAACTGGACGCTAGGTTAACTTTCGGCAACCATATATCAAGTTTATGCAAGAAGGCTGGAAAAAGTCTCAATGTTTTAGCTAGAGTTTCTAAATTAATGGATGTTGATAGCAAACTTACGTTATTTCATGCTTTTATTCTTTCACATTTTAATTATTGTCCCGTTGTATGGCATTTTTGTGATATGAAAAATATGCGTAAGATTGAAAAGATACAGGAGCGGGCATTGAGGTATGTGTTTAATGACTTTAGATCAGAATACGCAGAGTTGAGGAAGAGAGCGGGTAGACCATTGCTATATGTTGAACGATTGCGCTGCATATCATTAGAAGTTTACAAGAGTATCAACAAGATTGGGCCTAGTTATCTTCATGACATGTATAACGTGAAGGAAAACAATTACATTTTAAAAAATGGGCCAAATATATGTATGCCACGCGTTAAGACAACAGCTTATGGCCATAATTCATTGAAGTATCAAGGTAGCAAGCTATGGAACATGCTCAACAAGGAAACGAAGTTAGCCAAATCTGCCAAGGAATTTAAAACAACGCTGTCAACCTCGGATGTGTTCTTGTGTCAGTGTAATTCGTGCACATTATGTAACATAGCTAATGGGTAAGGTTTTATGAGATGCAAAGGTTGTTATATTGTCATTGTCATATGTATATATATCTCATCCGCTCATGTCATTTTATCATTGTCGGTCAATAGCACGTGTGCTAATGTTTATTGTTGACTTTTACATACCGACGTTAAATAAAACTTTATCTTATCTTATCTTATCTTATCTTATGCAGACTGATCATGCAGTTGGTCTCACAAAGACAGGCTGAGCATCAGAACCAGGTCTGACGTAATCTGTACACACAGACAGATAAGTACACACTGTGTACAATCAACGACGAACAGGAACAAGACGGGAGGCCTGGTTTGGTGTCGATACTAAGACGAGTCCTACTCGTTCCGAGACTGTTGTCCTACATGGCCGACGAAACTTGTGCAGCTGGCGACGCACTCCCGGGTTGCGCACGTCCCTTCTCTCCGCCTAAGAGAGATGCCGTCCTCGGCTCTGCAAACCTATATATGCCTACCACGCAATCTTAGAACACGTCGGGCTCCAATGACACAGACTAAAACAGCCGGTGTGGTTCACTCATGTACATTTATTTAACAAATGTATACAAAGATTAAGATTGCGTGGTAGTCTTGGAACATGGCGAATACAGGCGGGTTCGGTCGATCCATCCGGCGCAAGGAACGCTTCTGAGCCCGGTGTACCGGTTGATAAACCGGCTTGTACCCCGGCGGTGTTCCGCGATCATCATGCCAGAAAGGGTACCTCCCTTCCGGTGGTGGATGGATGGGAAAGAACAAAGCAGCTCACTATTAACCCACCCCTCCGACCGCTGTCACTGAAAGCCGAGACGCTGAAGACGTGCCTATCGCGCAAGAATATCAAGTCCATCGCCACGTTGGGTGCCTCACAGGGCAAGAAATACTCTGTGAGGTTCTCGGCACAACTGGACAAGGTCTTTAAAGGGTATGTCATTGAGCTGCTAAAGATAGAAACCACCGTTGACAGAACGCACGAGGCAGCCTACTTCGCTGACGGCGACCAGTACATCTTGGAGCGACTCTCGCCCCAACCTAGTCAATGCGGTGGCTGTGAGGCCTTCAAGGGGAGGTTCTACGAGGAAGGTGGCACCCAAAGCGTTCTGTTTGAGTACCTCGGCATGGACGACCTTCTGGACAGCACCCTGAGACTACGTTCCTGAGGCTCGCGAGGAATTCATTGAGATACACCAGGAGTTTTTGTTCCGGCATTACTTGGCACGTGACCCCCCAGATCTCGTCATAATCTCGCCAGCGTTAAATCACCAAAAGTTTAAGAGTTCACCGGAGAAGTTCGCAGCCGATTTCAAACACTTCCGCTGCTTGATTCAGGTGTACCTTCCTCCCACCACCAGGACGCTTTGGATGCCGGGATTGAGCGAGCGTGAAAACGCCAATGCCATAAATCCTGAGCAATACAAGAACCGTCGAGTGGACGGCCTGTTGGCGTCAGAGGCCATAGACCGACTGAATCATGTCCGCTACGACATCCTGGCTCCTGACTTACTAAATCCTGACGGACTGGTGCTCGGCTTTCTAGATATGGTTCGGGTTTCCGTAGAGTAGAGTTCACTTGGAAAATAACTTATCGAAAGATATCTGCTCATGTGCTGGAGTTTCCTTGCGGTGACATATGACTCATTTTTTTTTTTTAACGATGGCTAATTTTAATTGATATTAAAATCCCCTATATTTTACATCGAGAAAAGCATATCCAGTCCTTTTTACATAACAGTTTCAGTAGATCGAAGTATATTCTTTTTACCCTTTACCACCGTCTGGTGACTCGTTTTCAGCGTATCGACCTACGACATATTTACTTGACGTATGGGTTTTTCATGATATTCAACCCTATGATTGAACAATTAGATTTAATTGTCAATAGAGCTGCAGGCTTGTTCAGTGAGACTTATAATGACAAAGGTAATTGTATTTGGATGCACTGTGCATACAGATAAAGTCCTCTTTTGCAGAAGAGTATCGTTGCTTATTATATGTTGGTTTGTAAGGAATACTTGCCGCATATTTTGACCGGCGTCCAGCGCATCGTCGGTTTATGATGACCACTTTCCGGGCCGACTTGGCGGATGTCAAGCCACTTGCATGTTATTTATTACTCGTCCGTTCAGGAAACGGTTCAAGCCCAACCCGCTCATCAATTTCAGGAGGCAGTAAAGTATCCCCCCACCCACCAACCAACCCTGGGCTCCTCGATGGAACTATAAAATGAAGGATTCGCCACTTGCCAGGGCATCAGACGCTCTTTTCCCTATTGACGTCTGGCCGTCTGAGATGTTTGTTTGTTTAACAAGCTCTAGCGACATGACAAGAAGTTCAAGTGTTATGGCCGCCATTTTGTCGGGGACGACTTTTGAGGTCCGACCCGTTTCGACGTGATGTCTCGCGTCTACCTGCTGGGGTTTGACTAATGCTAAGGAGAGAAGATAACAGTGCAAAGTTAACTACCCCCCCCCCCCCCACCTCCTATCCCATCCCATATTAGGTCCTATCCTTCCCAACCTACATAATACCACGTCAGCGATTACCTCTGTAATGAGTCACGCAAGGTCTATGTAAGGATCTCCGCCTCATCAAGCCTAAAAGAGGTGAAATGTCGTACAAGCACAGAGGCAGATCCGGGATTGTGCCTCACATATTGTCTCTGATATGTCAATGATGTCATTGTCAGGGAAGATCTCTTGGCTCTATTTCGCCACCATGTACATACAACTGGCCAAAAACGCCAACATTCCATTTCATGTCATATCAATGAGAGACCAAACATGAGGGTTGCTTGTGGTGACCCGCTGGCCACTGTAACAAAAATAAAACGCCCAGAGTTTCATGTGCGCGTATCATTATTTATTATTACATTGTTATTTGCTTGCTTGTAACATGTCGTCCGACACCCCACCGAAAACTTGGCTTGAAAGTGTAGCTTTGCCTACGATACGACTGCATTTTAAGCCGATGAGCGGCACCACTGTTTGCGATATCGCCCTTGCGTCACGGGACTTTGCTTGGACTCATTGAAAACATGATTACATATCCAAAGGGCTATAGGTAATTAAGTCATCCATATATCAAGATAACCCGTACAAACGGACGCCCCGCTAGGTGTTACCCATATTGTATCACGTGTCGTACTCACTCTCTAACCAGGAGGCGCTGTACGTCGTCTACCGCTGAAGTGTCTGTCTATCATTGGGACGATGTTATGTTTTATGAATGAGCACTTCTATACAGACGCGGTGTTCGATCACATCAATGGCACTTGACTGACTGACTGACGAGATCTCCCACAAGTGGCCTTCGTTGGGCGATAACATTGGAATGTAGTATAATGTATAATTAGGGTGTACACGCCAAAGTGGTGACATAAGGACGTGGCTTTGGATCATATTATGCTGGGTATCGTACCGTGGTGCGCGCCATTCATGCCTGCATGTCTGCCATGGAGACTGCGTGAAACTGTCGGGGTAGGTGACGTAGGCATCCTGTCGCCACTGGAATAAACGGCCAATAACTTACACCGGATGTCATGACATGGTAGCCAGTGAGTGGACTTACAGGTAGCGTACAGGTTATATTATTATACAGGCAACTTACAGACGTGTATGAGGAAAGCGAGACAAGAGGACGTGGACGGATCTCGAATCTGAGACAATGGCCGCCACGCAGACCCCGATGCATGGCGGGAAGCGTGCCACCTGGATGGCCGGGATGCCCAATCCTTCGCGAGGTCAAGGTCATCCGGATTATGGCCCAGGATATGACAGTGCTTACGACCGGGGGGATGGACCGCGTGTCCACACGCACGGGAAGAAGTACGATCGCCGATCAGTAAACAAGGAAACTGACACCAGGGTAGACGCACATGTTACGCCTACAGGCGTCTCACGCCCCACCGCCAGGAAGACGTCCGATCTCCGATCAATAAACAAGGGAACTGACTCCAGGGTAAACACACATGTTACGCATACATGCGTTTTACGCCACGCTGCCTTGTATGATGCGCCTCCAGCCTCCATTAACAGCACAGTGTCTGACATATACGCCGCATCGCGCACCTATCAGCGCCCAAGAGGATATGACGTCACACCCGGCAATCAAGAACATGGACCTCAAGTAGGACATTGCAGATACCCGGATGATCATAATGAAAACGCCAGGAAGACCAACGAAATCCAGTTCAGTAATATATCAGACGCCATTGCAAAGGCAGGAGGTGGTGACCCTTCCCTACATACACGCGGACTTGATGGAAGTCCGAACATCCGTGGTAACCCCGATGGGGCAAAGAAAGACCAATATAACTATAGCACCAACGAGCGTCCATCGAGGGACCCGAAGCCGCCGGGGTTCAGTCCCACCGCGACTGGGGCCGAGACCCCCGTAACGCCTATGGCATTTAGATACAAAACCAAAGGCCCCGTGATCCTCATCTACAAGCAGGATATCACCAAGATCAAGGTCGACGTCATCGTCAACGGGGCCAACGCTCACCTCCGCCATGAGGGAGGCGTTGCCAGGGCGATCGCGGACGCCGCCGGGTCAGAGCTGACCAGAGCCAGTGAGGACGTTGTTGCCAGGTACGGACCCGTGCCTGTCTCTGGCTGTGTGGCCACGCCGGCCGGTCGGCTGCCCTGTCAGCGCGTCCTCCACGCCGTGGGTCCCAAGTGGACGGACACCCCAGAGAAGAAGGCGGCGCGGCAGCTGCAGGACACCTTCGTCCGCATACTCGAGTTCTGTTACGCCGAACGCGTCACGTCGATAGCTATACCGCCCATTAGTGCAGGTGAGTTATTGAACCATGTGGTAGTGTGTGCGTAACACATGTGGAAAGTCGCAACTAAGCGGTAATTCTTAACACGATGGTAGTTCATGCCAGAGTTCGTAACCATGCGATAATTCGCAACTATGTGGTAATTCTTAACTATATGGTAGTTCGTAACGACGTGGCAGTTCGTAAGCACGTGGCAGGTCGTAGCCATGCGGTACATCGTAATCATGCCGCAGTTTGTAACCGTGTGGTCTTTAGTCACCATCGGTAGTGCGTAGCCATGCAGTACGTCGGTAGTGGGTTGTAGGTATCAATAATTATTCAATTCGTGTAACATATAACCATTGGACAGTTTTATTTTTGGTCAGCATTCACGGGACGCATCTATACTTCACCATTAATGCAGTTATTAATATCTCACGTTTACATTGAACATTTAATTTCTATTGAACGCAATCTCGGGCGTTACCATTGATAACTGCTTCATTCAAAACGTGTCTGCGACATGAACAATCATGCATACAAGGATTTAGACCTGCCTAGTTCAAATGGTGACGTCCAGTCTTGATAACGGCGAACTGGTCAATGGCATCTGTGTGCACGATATCTCCCTTGACGTATAATATACAATATAAATCCAGAAGCTTGATCTGACTCCCGCCACACGTGTACCTCTTCCTATCCCCCTCCACCTCTCCCTCTCCCCCTCTCCCTCTCTCCCCCCCCCCCCCGCCCACCCCGCCCTCTCTCTCTCTCTTTCGCTCTCTCCCTCTCTATCTCTCTCTTTATATCTTTCTCCATATGCCCCTTTCTCTTTCTAACTGTGTTAGGTATTTACGGCGGGGCCGCTGAGAAAGTCTCCGACGCAATTGTGAAGGGGGTGATCGCCGGATTGAAAAAGATGCCAAAGCATTGTGACCTGAAGGCCATCCACCTGGTGGACATCGATGGCCGTCTGCTGAGGGTGATCCAGACGGCGTTTGCTGATGAAGCCCGGAAGGGGGCGGTATTGCATCGCTTGGATCGTCCAATGGACTACTATTAGATGCGAATCGCAACTACAGGCACTCTCCTATTTATGCAGGCATAATATGATTATTAGAAATATATTTATTATTATTATTATTGATTTATTCTTCTTCTTATTATTATTATTGATTTATTCTTCTTATTATTATTATTATTGATTTATTATTCTTCTTCTTCTTATTATTGAACATTATCGAACTCTTGTTGTTTATAATTATGAAATTAGCAATTAGCATTTCCAGTAGCAGCCAGATTGTTTATTTTAGAATTTGCAGGCAGTGGCTGCCTGGGGTGTCTTTACCACAGGGTGATCCACGCAGCTCTGTCGGGAAAGACTCGCGTCAGGGCGTATAACGTATGATGTGTAACTATATAGCCTTTAGATATCGATGTGAAAACTACTTCCTTGTTATTTCCAAAACTGTAACGTAGATCCTTTTTACTGACCCTATTTTGCATGCACACCTTTCATATTAGCTGTGACGAGATAATTAAATCCGGCGAAACCCGGTTACCCAAACGGAATCGTCCTAATATCACAAAGATCGTGTGTGCTGATCTATCGAGACGCGGTTAACAGATGATTATTTAACGTACTGATCGGCGAAGTCGAAGTGCATGCTCGATCGAGATTCTTACAACAATCGTGAATGACCAAAAACTATGGATGGCTATTGTGGTATTGTAAACTGTCAATAATATTGAGTCAGATAATGAACGAACTTGTTATTTATTGTTGTGTCGAACATAAGAATAAGAGGAGAGAGGAGAGTAAAAGGAGAACAATACAATACAAAAGGCGAGGGACAGGAACAAACACCGTGATCGAGTTTAGAGAACTACAAACGCTTGTCGTCAGGTACAATATACATATTATGTGGAGGATTCTAACCCATGAAGGTGCTATATAAGACTGCAGTTGTGGGCCATTTGGATCTCGATTTGCCAGATTTGGAACTTTTTCCTTGACAATGTCGAAGGCTGCGGCAACGGTGCCAGCCATTACCTGTATGCGTACGGGCATTAGTGCTGAGGCTCTGCCTGCTACTTGTTCCATGATGATGTCGAAGGCTGGGGTAACGCTGCCAGCCATTACCCGTTAAGTACGGGCATTAGTGCTGAGGCTCTGCCTGCTACTTGTTCCATGATGATGTCGAAGGCTGGGGTAACGCTGCCAGCCATTACCTTATGCGTACGGGCATTTGAGCTGAGGCTCTGCCTGCTACTTGACACCTTGGATCAAGATTCACCCCTCAGATCCATATTTGATACCTCAGATCCATATTTGATACCTCAGACCCATAGTTGATACCTCAGATTCATATTGACTCTTCAGATTCGGCAGCTCCATAACTGTCGCTATAGTGAGTATCCTCTCAATTCTTGGCTCCATCCCAAAAGTAAAAGTCACTCTTCGGTTTGCCCCCAGGTTCACCTGCTGTAAGATTCTCTATTCCGCTTCGCTCCCAGGTTCACCGGCAACGCAGGATTTAAATGCAATGATCTGACTCGGTCGACAGCTAAAACCAAACTGCCCGTTTGTTCCGTTTCGGTCTGCATTTCTAGTTTCTACATCCCTACCATGCACATTAGTTTCATAGCAACCATACAACTCAATAATCCCACCACCTCAGCTTAAACCCGCCCGCCCCCATATACACACACCGCGGCCCCTGTCGCGTACGCTTGCGACCTTGACCTTTGACCTAGATACCCCGCAAACAAACACACACACACACACACAGAAACATACCAACCTACTGATCGATCACGGAAAACTTTAACGGCTTCATAGCGACTGGCGGCTGTTGACCCCTCCCGCCCCAATGGCGCAGTGACCGTCCCGCTGGCGCAGTGGCAGTCCCACTGGCGCAGTGACCGTCCCACTGGCGCAGTGACCGTCCCACTAGCGTAGTGACCGTCCCACTGGCACAGTGACCGTCCCACTGGCGCAGTGACCGCCCCACTGGCGCAGTGACCGTCCCGCTGACGCAATGACCGTCCCACTGGCGCAGTGACCGTCCCACTGGCGCAGTGACCGTCCCACTTAAAATAACACCAGCGTCAACCTAAAGCAGTGACCGTCCCACTGGCACAGTGACCGTCCCACTGGCACAGTGACCGTCCCGCTGGCGCAGTGACCGTCCCACTGGCACAGTGACCGTCCCACTGGCGCAGTGACCGCCCCACTGGCACAGTGACCGTCCCACTGGCGCAGTGACCGCCCCACTGGCGCAGTGACCGTCCCACTGGCGCAGTGACCGCCCCAATGGCGCAGTGGCCACCCCACTGGTGCAGTGACCGTCCCACTGGCGCAGTGACCGCCCCACCGGCGCAGTGACTGTCCCACTGGCGCAGTGACCGCCCCACTGGCGCAGTGGCCACCCCACTGGTGCAGTGACCGTCCCACTGGTGCAGTGACCGTCCTGCTGGCGCAGCGACCGCCCCAATGGCGCAGTGGCCAACCCACTGGCGCAGTGACCGCCCCAATGGCGCAGTGGCCACCCCACTGGTGCAGTGACCGTCCCACTGGCGCAGTGACCGCCCCAATGGCGCAGTGGCCACCCCACTGGTGCAGTGACCGTCCCACTGGCGCAGTGACCGTCCCAGTGGCGCAGTGACCGTCCCGCTGGCGCAGTGACCGTCCCAGTGGCGCAGTGACCGTCCCACTGGCGCAGTGACGGCCCCAATGGCGCAGTGGCCACCCCACTGGTGCAGTGACCGTCCCACTGGCGCAGTGACCGCCCCAATGGCGCAGTGGCCACCCCACTGGTGCAGTGACCGTCCCACTGGCGCAGTGACCGCCCCCCTGGCGCAGTGACCGTCCCACTGGCGCAGTGACCGCCCCACTGGCGCAGTGGCCACCCTACTGGTGCAGTGACCGTCCCACTGGCGCAGTGACCGCCCCAATGGCGCAGTGGCCACCCTACTGGTGCAGTGACCGTCCCACTGGCGCAGTGACCGCCCCAATGGCGCAGTGGCCACCCCACTGGTGCAGTGACCGTCCCACTGGCGCAGTGACCGCCCCACCGGCGCAGTGACTGTCCCACTGGCGCAGTGACCGCCCCACTGGCGCAGTGGCCACCCTACTGGTGCAGTGACCGTCCCACTGGTGCAGTGACCGTCCCACTGGCGCAGTGACCGCCCCAATGGCGCAGTGGCCAACCCACTGGTGCAGTGACCGTCCCACTGGCGCAGTGACCGCCCCAATGGCGCAGTGGCCACCCCACTGGTGCAGTGACCGTCCCACTGGCGCAGTGACCGCCCCAATGGTGCAGTGACCGTCCCACTGGCGCAGTGACCGCCCCAATGGCGCAGTGGCCACCCTACTGGTGCAGTGACCGTCCCACTGGCGCAGTGACCGCCCCAATGGCGCAGTGGCCACCCCACTGGTGCAGTGACCGTCCCACTGGCGCAGTGACCGCCCCCCTGGCGCAGTGACCGTCCCACTGGCGCAGTGACCGCCCCACTGGCGCAGTGGCCACCCTACTGGTGCAGTGACCGTCCCACTGGCGCAGTGACCGCCCCAATGGCGCAGTGGCCACCCTACTGGTGCAGTGACCGTCCCACTGGCGCAGTGACCGCCCCAATGGCGCAGTGGCCACCCCACTGGTGCAGTGACCGTCCCACTGGCGCACTGACCGCCCCACCGGCGCAGTGACTGTCCCACTGGCGCAGTGACCGCCCCACTGGCGCAGTGGCCACCCTACTGGTGCAGTGACCGTCCCACTGGTGCAGTGACCGTCCCACTGGCGCAGTGACCGTCCCACTGGCGCAGTGACCGTCCCAGTGGCGCAGTGACCGTCCCAGTGGCGCAGTGACCGCCCCAATGGCGCAGTGGCCACCCCACTGGTGCAGTGACCGTCCCACTGGCGCAGTGACCGCCCCAATGGCGCAGTGGCCACCCCACTGGTGCAGTGACCGTCCCACTGGCGCAGTGACCGTCCCAGTGGCGCAGTGACCGTCCCAGTGGCGCAGTGACCGCCCCAATGGCGCAGTGGCCACCCCACTGGCGCAGTGACCGCCCCACTGGCGCAGTGACCGTCCTGCTGGCGCAGTGACCGTCCCAGTGGCGCAGTGACCGACCCACTGGCGCAGTGACCGCCCCAATGGCGCAGTGGCCACCCCACTGGTGCAGTGACCGTCCCATTGGCGCAGTGACCGCCCCAATGGCGCAGTGGCCACCCCACTGGTGCAGTGACCGTCCCACTGGCGCAGTGACCGTCCCAGTGGGGCAGTGACCGTCCCACTGGCGCAGTGACCGTCCCGCTGGCGCGGTGACCGTCCCAGTGGCGCAGTGACCGTCCCACTGGCGCAGTGACCGCCCCAATGGCGCAGTGGCCACCCCACTGGTGCAGTGACCGTCCCACTGGCGCAGTGACCGCCCCCCTGGCGCAGTGACCGTCCCACTGGCGCAGTGACCGCCCCCCTGGCGCAGTGACCGTCCCACTGGCGCAGTGACCGTCCCACTGGCGCAGTGACCATCCCACTGGCGCAGTGACCGTCCCACTAGCGCAGTGACCGTCCCACTGGCGCAGTGACCGTCCCACTGGTGCAGTGACCGTCCCACTGGCGCAGTGACCGTCCCACGGGCGCAGTGACCACCCCACTGGCGCAGTGACCGTCCCACTGGTGCATTGACCATCCCACTGGCGCAGTGGCCACCCTACTGGCGCAGTGACCGCCACACTGGCGCAGTGACCGTCCCACTGGCGCAGTGACCACCCCACTGGCGCAGTGACCGTCCCACTGGCGCAGTGACCGTACCACTAGCTTAGTGACCGTCCCACTGGCACAGTGACCGTCCCACTGGCGCAGTGACCGCCCCACTGGCGCAGTGACCGTCCCGCTGACGCAATGACCGTCCCACTGGCGCAGTGACCGTCCCACTGGCGCAGTGACCGTCCCACTTAAAATAACACCAGCGTCAACCTAAAGCAGTGACCGTCCCACTGGCACAGTGACCGTCCCACTGGCACAGTCACCGTCCCGCTGGCGCAGTGACCGTCCCACTGGCACAGTGACCGTCCCACTGGCGCAGTGACCGCCCCACTGGCACAGTGACCGTCCCACTGGCGCAGTGACCGCCCCACTGGCGCAGTGACCGTCCCACTGGCGCAGTGACCGCCCCAATGGCGCAGTGGCCACCCCACTGGTGCAGTGACCGTCCCACTGGCGCAGTGACCGCCCCACCGGCGCAGTGACTGTCCCACTGGCGCAGTGACCGCCCCACTGGCGCAGTGGCCACCCCACTGGTGCAGTGACCGTCCCACTGGTGCAGTGACCGTCCTGCTGGCGCAGCGACCGCCCCAATGGCGCAGTGGCCAACCCACTGGCGCAGTGACCGCCCCAATGGCGCAGTGGCCACCCCACTGGTGCAGTGACCGTCCCACTGGCGCAGTGACCGCCCCAATGGCGCAGTGGCCACCCCACTGGTGCAGTGACCGTCCCACTGGCGCAGTGACCGTCCCAGTGGCGCAGTGACCGTCCCGCTGGCGCAGTGACCGTCCCAGTGGCGCAGTGACCGTCCCACTGGCGCAGTGACGGCCCCAATGGCGCAGTGGCCACCCCACTGGTGCAGTGACCGTCCCACTGGCGCAGTGACCGCCCCAATGGCGCAGTGGCCACCCCACTGGTGCAGTGACCGTCCCACTGGCGCAGTGACCGCCCCCCTGGCGCAGTGACCGTCCCACTGGCGCAGTGACCGCCCCACTGGCGCAGTGGCCACCCTACTGGTGCAGTGACCGTCCCACTGGCGCAGTGACCGCCCCAATGGCGCAGTGGCCACCCTACTGGTGCAGTGACCGTCCCACTGGCGCAGTGACCGCCCCAATGGCGCAGTGGCCACCCCACTGGCGCAGTGACCGTCCCACTGGCGCAGTGACCGCCCCACCGGCGCAGTGACTGTCCCACTGGCGCAGTGACCGCCCCACTGGCGCAGTGGCCACCCTACTGGTGCAGTGACCGTCCCACTGGTGCAGTGACCGTCCCACTGGCGCAGTGACCGCCCCAATGGCGCAGTGGCCAACCCACTGGTGCAGTGACCGTCCCACTGGCGCAGTGACCGCCCCAATGGCGCAGTGGCCACCCCACTGGTGCAGTGACCGTCCCACTGGCGCAGTGACCGCCCCAATGGTGCAGTGACCGTCCCACTGGCGCAGTGACCGCCCCAATGGCGCAGTGGCCACCCTACTGGTGCAGTGACCGTCCCACTGGCGCAGTGACCGCCCCAATGGCGCAGTGGCCACCCCACTGGTGCAGTGACCGTCCCACTGGCGCAGTGACCGCCCCCCTGGCGCAGTGACCGTCCCACTGGCGCAGTGACCGCCCCACTGGCGCAGTGGCCACCCTACTGGTGCAGTGACCGTCCCACTGGCGCAGTGACCGCCCCAATGGCGCAGTGGCCACCCTACTGGTGCAGTGACCGTCCCACTGGCGCAGTGACCGCCCCAATGGCGCAGTGGCCACCCCACTGGTGCAGTGACCGTCCCACTGGCGCACTGACCGCCCCACCGGCGCAGTGACTGTCCCACTGGCGCAGTGACCGCCCCACTGGCGCAGTGGCCACCCTACTGGTGCAGTGACCGTCCCACTGGTGCAGTGACCGTCCCACTGGCGCAGTGACCGTCCCACTGGCGCAGTGACCGTCCCAGTGGCGCAGTGACCGTCCCAGTGGCGCAGTGACCGCCCCAATGGCGCAGTGGCCACCCCACTGGTGCAGTGACCGTCCCACTGGCGCAGTGACCGCCCCAATGGCGCAGTGGCCACCCCACTGGTGCAGTGACCGTCCCACTGGCGCAGTGACCGTCCCAGTGGCGCAGTGACCGTCCCAGTGGCGCAGTGACCGCCCCAATGGCGCAGTGGCCACCCCACTGGCGCAGTGACCGCCCCACTGGCGCAGTGACCGTCCTGCTGGCGCAGTGACCGTCCCAGTGGCGCAGTGACCGACCCACTGGCGCAGTGACCGCCCCAATGGCGCAGTGGCCACCCCACTGGTGCAGTGACCGTCCCATTGGCGCAGTGACCGCCCCAATGGCGCAGTGGCCACCCCACTGGTGCAGTGACCGTCCCACTGGCGCAGTGACCGTCCCAGTGGGGCAGTGACCGTCCCACTGGCGCAGTGACCGTCCCGCTGGCGCGGTGACCGTCCCAGTGGCGCAGTGACCGTCCCACTGGCGCAGTGACCGCCCCAATGGCGCAGTGGCCACCCCACTGGTGCAGTGACCGTCCCACTGGCGCAGTGACCGCCCCCCTGGCGCAGTGACCGTCCCACTGGCGCAGTGACCGCCCCCCTGGCGCAATGACCGTCCCACTGGCGCAGTGACCGTCCCACTGGCGCAGTGACCATCCCACTGGCGCAGTGACCGTCCCACTAGCGCAGTGACCGTCCCACTGGCGCAGTGACCGTCCCACTGGTGCAGTGACCGTCCCACTGGCGCAGTGACCGTCCCACGGGCGCAGTGACCACCCCACTGGCGCAGTGACCGTCCCACTGGTGCATTGACCATCCCACTGGCGCAGTGGCCACCCTACTGGCGCAGTGACCGCCACACTGGCGCAGTGACCGTCCCACTGGCGCAGTGACCACCCCACTGGCGCAGTGACCGTCCCACTGGCGCAGTGACCGTACCACTAGCTTAGTGACCGTCCCACTGGCACAGTGACCGTCCCACTGGCGCAGTGACCGCCCCACTGGCGCAGTGACCGTCCCGCTGACGCAATGACCGTCCCACTGGCGCAGTGACCGTCCCACTGGCGCAGTGACCGTCCCACTTAAAATAACACCAGCGTCAACCTAAAGCAGTGACCGTCCCACTGGCACAGTGACCGTCCCACTGGCACAGTCACCGTCCCGCTGGCGCAGTGACCGTCCCACTGGCACAGTGACCGTCTCACTGGCGCAGTGACCGCCCCACTGGCACAGTGACCGTCCCACTGGCGCAGTGACCGCCCCACTGGCGCAGTGACCGTCCCACTGGCGCAGTGACCGCCCCACTGGCACAGTGACCGTCCCATTGGCGCAGTGACCGTCCCGCTGGCGCAGTGACCGTCCCACCGGCGCAGTGACCGTCCAACTGGCGCAGTGACCGTCCCAGTGGCGCAGTGACCGTCCCACTGGCGCAGTGACCGTCCCGCTGGCGCAGTGACCGTCCCAGTGGCGCAGTGACCGTCCCACTGGCGCAGTGACGGCCCCAATGGCGCAGTGGCCACCCCACTGGTGCAGTGACCGTCCCACTGGCGCAGTGACCGCCCCAATGGCGCAGTGGCCACCCCACTGGTGCAGTGACCGTCCCACTGGCGCAGTGACCGCCCCCCTGGCGCAGTGACTGTCCCACTGGCGCAGTGACCGCCCCCCTGGCGCAGTGGCCACCCTACTGGTGCAGTGACCGTCCCACTGGCGCAGTGACCGCCCCAATGGCGCAGTGGCCACCCTACTGGTGCAGTGACCGTCCCACTGGCGCAGTGACCGCCCCAATGGCGCAGTGGCCACCCCACTGGTGCAGTGACCGTCCCACTGGCGCAGTGACCGCCCCACCGGCGCAGTGACTGTCCCACTGGCGCAGTGACCGCCCCACTGGCGCAGTGGCCACCCCACTGGTGCAGTGACCGTCCCACTGGTGCAGTGACCGTCCTGCTGGCGCAGTGACCGCCCCAATGGCGCAGTGGCCAACCCACTGGCGCAGTGACCGCCCCAATGGCGCAGTGGCCACCCCACTGGTGCAGTGACCGTCCCACTGGCGCAGTGACCGCCCCAATGGCGCAGTGGCCACCCCACTGGTGCAGTGACCGTCCCACTGGCGCAGTGACCGTCCCAGTGGCGCAGTGACCGTCCCACTGGCGCAGTGACCGTCCCGCTGGCGCAGTGACCGTCCCAGTGGTGCAGTGACCGTCCCACTGGCGCAGTGACCGCCCCAATGGCGCAGTGGCCACCCCACTGGTGCAGTGACCGTCCCACTGGCGCAGTGACCGCCCCCCTGGCGCAGTGACCGTCCCACTGGCGCAGTGACCGCCCCACTGGCGCAGTGACCGTCCCACTGGCGCAGTGACCGTCCCACTGGCGCAGTGACCATCCCACTGGCGCAGTGACCGTCCCACTAGCGCAGTGACCGTCCCACTGGCGCAGTGACCGTCCCACTGGTGCAGTGACCGTCCCACTGGCGCAGTGACCGTCCCACTGGCGCAGTGACCACCCCACTGGCGCAGTGACCGTCCCTCTGGTGCATTGACCGTCCCACTGGCGCAGTGGCCACCCTACTGGCGCAGTGACCGCCACACTGGCGCAGTGACCGTCCCACTGGCGCAGTGACCGCCCCACTGGCGCAGTGACCGTCCCACTGGCGCAGTGACCACCCTACTGGCGCAGTGACCACCCTACTGGCGCAGTGACCACCCTACTGGCGCAGTGACCGTCCCACTGGCGCAGTGACCGTCCCCCTGGCGCAGTGACCGTCCCCCTGGCGCAGTGGCCGCCCCCCTGGCGCAGTGGCCACCCTACTGGCCCAGTGACCACCCTACTGGCGCAGTGACCGTCCCCCTGGCGCAGTGACCGCCCCCCTGGCGCAGTGGCCACCCTACTGGCGCAGTGACCGCCCCACTGGCGCAATGACCGCCCCCCTGGCGCAGTGGCCACCCTACTGGCGCAGTGACCGCCCCCCTGGCGCAGTGGCCACCCTACTAGCGCAGTGGCCACCCTACTGGCGCAGTGACCGTCCCACTGGCGCAGTGGCCACCCCACTCCCGTGTTTACTTTTTGTAGAAATAATGACTTTAAGGTTTGTCCTAAATGTCACTGCAGATTGTTTATGCCACGGAATCACTCTTAGTTTGAGAATAACACTTTAATGTTCGTGCTACTAGGGTGTTTTTTTCAGAGAACTATGCAGCTTGTCATAGCGAACATATCTTAAAGGGCACAGAACCAATAATGTGACTAAATAAGTACGTAATCTTAGTGTATTTATATGTATGCGCATTCGTTAGCGTGGTGAAGTGAAGTCAAACATCTCCCATTACCTCCCACACACACCCACACCATTGAATCAACACGCCAACCAGGAAGGTGAGACAAATCAAGCCACAGAAGAAGGAGGGTCAAAGTACAACGCGTCTGTCGGACTCGCCTCAGGTTCTTCAGAGACAAAACATTCTCGTTCAAACAAAAACAAAAACCCTCAGACCTCTCACCCTTGATACCGTGTGTTCAGAAGGTCTGCACAAACACGACACCATTTGATAGGGGAGAGGTGAGTGGATGGGTAATGACAATGGACATGCAGATACTTACAACATACATAGAGATAACCTTTCTTTCTTCAGATAAAAAATAATCCCATGCACGAATTCCAGACCTACCCTCTCCGTCTACCACCCCCCCCCCCCCCACCCGATCTCTTATTTGGCCGTTCCATTGCCTTACTCCACCTAGACACACACCCACACCACCACCCACACTCAGACACACGCACACCCACACCACCACCCACACTCAGACACACGCACACCCACACCACCACCCACACTCAGACACACGCACACCCACACCACCACCCACACTCAGACACACGCACACCCACACCACCACCCACACCCAGACACACACACCCACACCACCACCAACACCCGGACGCACACACACATACACCCACACCTCCACCAACAACTCCACCCGCATCTCCACCCACAATAAGACAGATAAAACAGACCCACACCACCACCCACACCCAGACACACGCACACCCACACCACCACCAACAACTCCACCCGCACCTCCACCCACAATAAGACAGATAAAACAGACCCACACCACCACCCACACCCAGGCCCACCCACACCCACACCACCACCCACACCCAGACACACGCACACCTGCACCCACACCTCCACCCACACCCACACAGACACACGGGTGATTCGGGCGACCCCCGCACCTCGGGTCAAGGGACGGCTCCGTCGCCCCCACTCAACACGTATGCATGCCATGCAGTAGAACATTAGTATTACATGCTGGACAGATACAAGTTGCAGTTCATTTGTATTGGCAGAAGAAGGCGTGCCGAGACCCTTATACGTTTGTATTTGATTACCATTATATACAAGCACCAAACATGGGTTCCTTCTCGAGCAAGAACGCGAAAGTAAACATAGCGGGAAAAGGCGACAAGAAGACATCGTCGGACAAGACAAAGGCCTATCCCGTCCTGCCCGCCGCGAAAGGCAAGGAAATTTCGACGAATAACGGCGCATATAATAGCTCTGTAAACCGCACGAATGCGGGACTGACAACGGCGAGCAACATCTCTGCAGAGAATACACCAGGACGGTATCCGGATATAAGTGGCGAAGGACGAGACTGCGGCGCCGCAGAGACTGAGGCGTCGCACCAGAGAAAGCAGCCTGGTGCCGTGACGGTGTCCGATCATGGTTCAGACCCCAAACAGCACCAAGCTGGTCCTGAAGGTGGTACTGGGATAAGCGAGTCAGGGGCCGCCGCAAAGACTGTGGCGTCACACAGTGGAAAGCAGTCCGGTGCCGCGACGGTGTCCGATCATGGTTCAGACCCCAAGCAGCACCAAGCTGGTTCTGAAGGCGATACTGCAATAAGCGAGTCAAGGGACGCCGCAAAGACTGGGGCGTCACACAATGGAAAGCAGTCCGGTGCCGCGACGGTGTCCGATCATGGTTCAGACCCCAAGCAGCACCAAGCTGGTTCTGAAGGCGATACTGCAATAAGCGAGTCAAGGGACGCCGCAAAGACTGGGGCGTCACACAATGGAAAGCAGTCCGGTGCCGCGACGGTGTCCGATCATGGTTCAGACCCCAAGCAGCACCAAGCTGGTTCTGAAGGTGATACTGGAATAAGCGAGTCAAGGGCCGCCGCAAAGACTGTGGCGTCACACAATGGAAAGCAGTCTGGTGCCGCGACGGTGTCCGATCATGGTTCAGACCCCAAGCAGCACCAATCTGGTTCTGAAGGCCATACTGCAATAAGCGAGTCAAGGGCCGCCGCAAAGACTGTGGCGTCACACAGTGGAAAGCAGTCGGGTGCGGCGACGGTGTCCGGTCATGGTTCAGACCCGAAGCAGCACCAAGCTGGTTCTGAAGGCGATACTGGAATAAGCGAGTCAAGGGCCGCCGCAAAGACTGTGGCGTCACACAATGGAAAGCAGTCGGGTGCGGCGACGGTGTCCGATCATGGTTCAGACCCCAAGCAGCACCAAGCTGGTTCTGAAGGCGATACTGGAATAAGCGAGTCAAAGGCCGCCGCAAAGACTGTGGCGTCACACAATGGAAAGCAGCCCGGTGCCGCGACGGTGTCGGGTGATGGTTCGGACTCCAAACAGCGCCAACCTTGTCCTGAAGGCCATACTGGAATTAGCAAACCAAGCAAGAAGCAGATAGCCAAGAAATTAGACCATGTTGCCGGCGAGAAGAAGGCCGAACGGGAGAGACATATTGGAATGAAAAGAGCCATGAAAGAGGACCGTGTCGATAATGGAGGTAATGCGGCACAAACAAAGAAGCTTGAAGACAATGTCAAGTGCGGAGCCGCAAAAGAGCTTAACAGCGGGCCTAAATCACATAGCGTGAAGGCACTAGTGGAGAAAATTGAGAGACAGGCCGCACGGGAGAAACATGGTGGAATGGTGAGTGGTGCCGAAACAAACAACGATAATCAACTCGCATTCAAGACAGATATACCATACGAAATGCAGGACGAAAGGAAGCGGCACGGTGTTTTATTTGAGTCTGATGCCACGGGGAACAAAGGAGGGTTAAAAGGGGATATGCCTGGTGTGACGCCACAGTCTTTCCAGCGACGCATTGAAGACAATGGCAAGTCTAGAGCAAAGAAAGAGCCCGACGGCAAGCGAAAAGAAGGTGACATCGCACTGGATGCGAGCAACCAAATCCAGGATGAATCCACGGGAGCCATACCGAAACGACAAAGGTCTTTGGGAGAGCCAGGAAAGGCGGACATTTCACACATGGGGTTTAAGACCAATAACGGTCCCGTCATCCTCATATACAAAGCGGATATCACCAAAATGAGCGTTGACGTCATCGTGAATGCAGCCAATCGTTATCTTCGTCACAACGGAGGTGTGGCTCAGGCCATTGCCAACGCTGCCGGGCGGGAGTTGCAAGAGGAGAGCCAGGCTTACGTCGAGCGCCATAGGCCTGTAGCGTTGTCCCATTGTAAGGCTACCACAGCCGGCCGTCTGCCATGTAAGCTTGTCCTCCACGCCGTGGGCCCCAGGTGGAACGACATGTCTCACGAAGAGGCGTCCAAGAGCTTGGAGGATACCTATGAAAACATCTTAGAATTCTGCTACAAGAAAAGTGTGACGTCCATCGCAATGCCGGCCATTAGCGCAGGTTGGTTCTGCATTGTTTCTTCATCTTACTCAAGTCCTATCTATTTAAATATTTTAAGTACTTAAATATTAAAATCTGGACATAGAAATCCAAATGATACTTAATAAATAGTTTTGGCAATTAAATATAACTATAATTTTTCCTTGTACAATACTATGCGTTTTGGCCTTATATGTGAATGTGGCCTGTATTTAATTATTCATATGTTTTTTACTATTATTTCACATATTTTTTACTACAAATTGATGATTCTTAATAAAACAAAATGCAAAAAGGTGATCATGTCTGCATTGTAACGCCTATTGCAATTCGGCTGACATGTTCAAATCAAATTCACATACTCTCTGACACTTCAAAATCCATAAATGAAACGGCTTTAGATGTGTTTATCGTCTCGTTGTTGAAGGTATTTTCGGCGGTAAGGCTGATAACGTCTCCGCGGCCATTGTGAAGGGTCTGGCGTCCGGTCTGGAGCGATTTGCGTCGGTGGATGTTCTGAAGGAAATCCACCTGGTGGACATCACAGGTCCCATATTATCCGCCATGCAGAACGCGTTTACAGATGAAGCCAAGACAAGACAACGGCTGAAACAGGTGTCGAGAGATGATGTCTTAGCTATGGCTAAAGCTCGAAGACAAAGCGTAGAGGCAGTAGTGCCAGGCCAGGGTACGCCGACCGGTGACAGAAAAGAGTCCGAGCATGTAGCGGACTCCAACGGCTATCATGGCGGCAGCTCGGACATCCCAGTGAGCGATACAGCCGAACAGAATGATGGTGTTGATAGTGCTACGAACAAACAGGCTAGCAACCAAATTCGGGATGAATCCCCGGCAGCCATACCGAAACGAGAAAGGTCTTTGGGAAAGTCAGGAAAGGTGGACATTTCACATATGGGGTTTAAGACCAATAACGGTCCCGTCATCCTCATATACAATGCAGATATCACCAAAATGAGCGTTGACGTCATCGTGAATGCAGCCAATGGTTACCTTCGTCACCGCGGAGGTGTGGCTAAGGCCATTGCCAAAGCTGCCGGGCGGGAGTTCTGGGAGGAGAGCCAGGCTTACGTCGAGCGCCATGGGCCTGTAGCGTTGTCCCAGTGTAAGGCTACCACAGCCGGGCGTCTGCCATGTAAGCTTGTCCTCCACGCCGTGGGCCCCAGGTGGAATGACATGTCAAAAGAAGAGGCAACCAAGAGCTTGGAGGATACCTATGAAAATATCTTAGAATTCTGCTACGAGAAAAGTGTGACGTCTATCGCAATGCCGGCCATTAGCTCAGGTTGGTTCTGCACTGTTTCTTCATCTTACTTAATTCGTGTCTATTTAAATATTTTAAGTACTTAAATATTAAAATCTGGACATCGAAATCCAAATGATACTTAATAAATCATTTTGGCAATTAAATACAACCATAATTGTTCCTTGTAAATTACTTATGCGTTTTTGCTTGATATATTAATATGATATGTTTTTAATTATTGGTATTTGTTTACCATTATTTCACATACTTTTGACTACTACGAATTGGCGATGCTTAGTACAAAAAATGTGAAAAGGTGGACATGTCTGCATTTTAACGCCTATTGCAATCCGGCCGACATGTTAAAATTCAATTAAAATTCACATACTCGCTGACATTTCAATATCTATAAATGAAATGGTTTTACATGTGCTTATCGTCTCGTTGTTGAAGGTATTTTCGGCGGTAAGGCTGAGAACGTCTCCGTGGCCATTGTGAAGGGTCTGGCATCACGTCTCGAGCGATTCGCGACCGGGGGTGTCCTGAAGGAAATCCACCTGGTGGATATCACAGGTCCAATATTATCTGTCATGCAGAGCGCGTTTACAGATGAAGCCAGGACAAAACACTGGCTTAAGCCTCTGTCGAGAGATGAGGTCTTAGCTATGGCTAATGCTCGAATAATAAGTTAAGGGAAGTATTAGACATTTCTGGATTAAATATGGTGAAATATAAGATTGTTATTATATGCAATTGACATTGATCTACATATTGCAATTGTCGATATCTAGATAGTGTGTGTGATATATATAGAAAGCTTAGGTCTCGACAGGAACATGCCGAAAATAAATTACGGTCTTTTTATATCCTTGCTAATTGATTAAACTTTAAAATACCTATAATACTGTATATGTACAGTCTGTGGTGGTGGTACTGGTTTATGATCAGTTTGCACTTACATATGTTTTTAAGGATCACTGCAATATACTCAATTGCACGTAACTACGTAACAAAACTAGAGACCAGAGACAGCCGTGGAAGCTTATATAGATTCAGACAGTTACTAAAGCAAAACATTTTCGTTTTTGACAACTGATAATTGGATACCTGGACAAAAGATTAAAATTATTTATTCATTTTCGATTAAATGTACCTATAATTATAATTATCCATACATTACATGTTCTTGTTTGTAAGTCTTCCTGGTGCATTTCGATTTATACACTAGCTCTCAGATACGCCTTTGTGGACAATTCTGTAGCTAAAAGAGGTTGTAGCCATGTATAGGCAACTGTCTTCATTCAATGTTTTCGAGGCAGAACAATTAAATGATAGCCCCTGACTGGTTGTCTGATGGGAAATTAAGGCTTTGAAAATTCGCATTTTTGAGTTCAGATTTTAGTTTTACTAAGTATGTTATATACAGTTATCTTTTGTCCGTGATACAACCTGACATTAAGTGTGAATAAACGCCTCCAAGGTTATATGTTCATTCGTTTTGCAACCTGCCATCAGCCAACCCCCCACCGTCCCACCCTCACCGACAGCCACCGGATAAGTTCAACTCGTCCACCGGACTCCAGATCCCACCCAGTAACCCTGTAGGTAGCGCGTTTGGCGTGTGTCAAATGCAGAATGTTGAATTTGTCGAATGTCGTCATCTGCTTGGTAAGTACAACGTCCGGCATGTGGTTTGAATCGCACATGAGCAGATGTTTATATCTGTGCAGGAACAGAATTTCATGCGCAACGAGTGTGGGTGTATGTTACTCCAGCAAACATGTTTCCTCTCTATCTGCCGCCTGTCGCTCTTAGTTCGACATGGGTTAAAGCGTCCGAATTCAACCAATCTGTGTGACTCCATTGGGTGGGCCCGACAGCGATATGAACGACATATCAACTGTATTCTTTGTGTTTGTTGTTAAGTTTGAAACAATCTGTTGATAAGCATAATAGTCTAAAACTAAATTAAAACAATCCGATGCAGAACTGTCGTATTGTTCAAAATAAGTAGTTTGAAATAGAGCAATGCATGTGTACAATGTCTGTGTGCCTCATATAAATCAAATATTACAGATAACGAATATTAAATTGGTCTGGATGTTTCTAGCATTCGACAAGGAAGTAATACTTTTTTTACTAATAGATAATCGGGAGAAACGTAATTCGTCCAACGATGAAAACAAGTTTACCAAAGCCACTGCCTGAAGATTTAATATTCTATTGACTCAAAGAAAATATATATGAATGATATAACATACAGTGTCCATATCTCAACGGATACTATCGCTACAGTTTGCATAAGGCCCATTACTTGATTGCATGTATTAGATATCATTCTGATGAAAAGTTGCTTGAAATACACCGAAATACACACTAAAATCCAACTTTGAACTATGTTATTTCAATCAAAAAATTAAATATATGGAGCCACATAAAGTGACTTGGTGTATGTAACTTTCCTTGCGGGATTTTATTCAAGTTGCATAATAAACATTAGGAAAAAGGCAACGCCTACTAAGACAGTTATTACCGAGTCAAGCATAACACTTTGAGCACCGACATAAACAGCTTCACCCACATGGAACAACTGAAATGTGAAACCAAATGCGCGAGTAAGAAAAAAGTAATCCTTCAATAAATACTCTTTATCTAGAAACATTTTGGTGCAAAGCAACTCGCAACGGATATAGCTGTGGCACAGTAGCCAGACATTATGAACCATTATGAACCGTATGTAAGAACAAATGAGGACACCATCAGGCGGTAAATACTAAAATAGTATTTTGAAAAGGAGAAGGTGGCGATGACCTACATAAACAACTGATGACATAGCGGGAAGGAAGGACGGATGGACGGAGATGGCATGGGAGGCTCCCCACAAATGAGCTTAAACAACAACACGTTTGATTCCCCCGACCCATACCCCCTACACTCCGCACCCCCCCCCCCCCCCCCTCCGCGATTTGCATATATGTTTAATACTCGATTAAATTCCATGTTGGCTTGCCATACAGCTTAGATATAATATGAGCGCTAAAAAAACTGGTGCGAAGCAAACAAATGGCGTGACTTGCCACCAGGCACCGCAACAGCCCTGAATGAAGCAGGCACAACTTCCGGGGCGGCGGGCGGTCACTTCGGTTTGTACGTCAATGTCATTCACACCGATAGAGGCGCCAGTTGCCACTGTCACAGCGTTGACTGGAGATAAGACACGCGCGTCCTTATAGTATCGTAGATATACCAAAGCATGAACAACTTTTGCCGTCATGTGGCTGACGTCGGGGTGGCGAGCACAGAACTGTGCGTCTCCATGGTGTCAGATGGCGGGTGGCGACCTGCTCAGTATGCGTGGTAATCTTGTGTTGTCACATGATTCCACTCGCTGCCACGAGACAGTGAGTCGATTCCTTTGTTTCCCAAATTCAAACATACTAGAACTTCGGTTACACAGTTTCGGACACACAGTTTTGCTAATGTTCCGGTAAAGATCAGCACGTTGCGATATGTGTTCGGCATATGTGTACTGATGTGTACTGGGTATTTTAGTGACATTACGTGTATAGATAACGCATGACGTCACACAAAGTGCTAAGTTTCTTACGGCAAGTCTATTTTTTTCCATGTGAGCTTGAACCGTTCCACTCGAACCCTCTTAAAAATGCTTCGATTGGCAGCTGATGTTTAATATAATAATAATAATATAATAAAAGAATATTTTTTTTCAATATATCACAGAACTAAATGTCTAATAGAAGATACAAAGCTCTATTAGTACGGTATATTTCCGGCCCATTTAAAATCCGATGTGCGATAAATGAGATAGAAAACTGCCTAAAACAGTCAATACATTCGATCAGTCTTGATACGCATAGTATGCTCTAATATAGTCCCCATGCCGCTGAACATTGATGTCAGACGTGACCTGTTTTTGGCACGGGGCACTCTACCTGGGCCAGGTGGGCCACTCCGCCTCGACCCCCCCCCCCCCCCTCCACTATACGCCGGTCCGTGTGAACCGTACTACTTGCGACGCAATCCCTTTATATGTAATTGTCCTACGTAGAGTTTCGATTTTTGTCTCGTAATTGTTCAAAAAACAAAAACCTCCGTGGACCACAGATAACGTTCGGGGTCACCCATTGGCGTAGTTTGTAGTCAACGGAAGAAATACTCCTTTCGAGCAGATTTTGGCGGTAAAATGCTCCAAGCGAGCTGATTTTGGAGGTGAAAAGGGGGGAATTTACCGCGGAATCCCCCCTCCCCCAAAAAGGCGCTGACGATTTGGTCAAGGAGGTGCCGATGACAAGTACAAGAACAATCACATGGTTTGACTAGGATTACGCCCGGAGACATGGCTCCTCTCCCTTTCGCCCATACCTCCATCCACACCCAGACACACACACACACATGCACACCTCCATCCACACCCAAACACACAAACACACACACCCAGCCCCAAACAGAAACAAACACGTGATTCGGGCGACACCCGCACCTTGGGTTCAAGTGTCTACTCTATCGCCCCCACTTAACATGTTTGCATGCCATGCAATAAAGCATTAGTGTCACCTGCCAGACAGATACGAATGGTAGTTTTTCCTCGCCGAGGAAGGCGAGCTGAGACCCATCGACGACGTTTGTATTTCATTATCATTGTACACAGGCCCCAAACCCGCGTTCTATCTTGAATAAGACGCTCAACAAGTCACGATCCAGTAAGTGATGACAGAGCTGTTATGGCGGATGCTGTAGACGCGGATAATAGCTCTGGGGGCGGCCATAGGGCGGGACTGACAACAACGGTAAAGAGAAGTCCCACCGAGCATCAGTGTGTCCTCGTGAACGTGAAAGAGGACCGTGCCGATAATCGTAGTAATACGGAACTAACAAAGAAGAAGCTTGAAGGCAATGTCAAGTCCGGAGCAAAGAAAGAGCCCGACGGCAAGCGTAAAGAAGGTGACATCGCACTGGCTGCGAGCAACCAAGGCTGTGGTGAATCGACGGGAGCCATACCGAAACGAGGGAGGTCTTTGGGAAAGCCAGGAAAGGAGGACATTTCACATATGGGGTTTAAGACCAATAGCGGTCCCGTCATCCTCATATACAAAGCGGATATCACCAAAATGAGCGTTGACGTCATCGTGAATGCAGCCAATGGTTACCTTCGTCACCACGGAGGTGTGGCTCGGGTAATTGCCAAAGCTGCCGGGCGGGAGTTGGGGGAGGAGAGTCAAGCCTACGTCGAGCGCCATGGGCCTGTAGCGTTGTCCCAGTGTATGGATACTACAGCCGGCCGTCTGCCATGTAAGCGTGTCCTCCACGCCGTGGGCCCCAGGTGGAACAACATGTCCAAAGAAGAGGCGTCCAAGAGCTTGGAGGATACCTATGAAAACATCTTAAAATACTGCAACAAGAAAGGTGTGACGTCCATCGCAATACCGGCCATTAGCTTAGGTTGGTTATGCACTGTTTCTTCATTTTACTTAAGTCACATCTATTTAAATATTTTAAGTACTTAAATATTAAAATCTGGACATAGAAATCCAAATGATACTTAATAAATTGTTTTGGCAATTAAATATAACTATAATGTTTCCTTGTACAATAATATGCGTCTTGGCTTTATATATGAATATGGTATTATTCAATTATTGATATGTTTTTTACTATTATTTCACATATTTTTGACTACTACAAATTGATGACGCTTATTAAAAAAATAGCCAAATGGTGATCATGTCTGCATTGTAACGCCTATTGCAATCCGGTCGACATGCTCAAATCAAATTCATATACCCCCTGACACTTCAAAATCTATAAATGAAACGGCTTTAGATGTGTTCATCGTCTCGTTGTTGAAGGCATTTTCGGCGGTAAGGCTGAGAACGTCTCCGCGGCCATTGTGAAGGGTCTGGCGTCAGGTCTGGAGCGATTCGCATCCGGGGGTGTCCTGAAGGAAATCCACCTGGTGGACATCACAGGCCCAATATTATCGGCCATGCAGAACGCGTTTAGAACTGAAGCCAAGACAACAAACTGGCTGAAGCCTCTGTCGAGAGATGAGGTCTTAGCTATGGCTAAAGCTCGAAGACAAAGCGACGCGGTAGAGACAGTAGTGCCAGGCCAGGGTACGCCGCCCGGTGACGCAACACAGTCTGATTATGTAGCGGACCCCAATGGCGATCATGGCGGCAGCGCGGACATCCCAGTGAGCGATACAGCCGAAGAGAAAGATGGCGTTGATAGCGCTACGAACAAACAGGCTAGCACTGCGGCACAGGGAAATCCTATCGATCATCAGGATATCGTCGTGAAAGCGAAAGAGGACCGTGCCGATAATCGTAGTAATACGGAACTCACAAAGAAGAAGCTTGAAGACAATGTCAAGTCCGGAGCAAAGAAAGAGCCCGACGGCAAGCGTAAAGAAGGTGACGTCGCACTGGCTGCGAGCAACCAAATCCAGGATGAATCCATTGGAGCCATACCGAAACGAGAAAGGTCCTTGGGAAAGCCAGGAAAGGAGGACATTTCACATATGGGGTTTAAAACCAGCAACGGTCCCGTCATCCTCATATACAAAGCGGATATCACCAAACTGAGCGTTGACGTCATCGTGAATGTAGCCAATGGTTACCTTCGTCACCGAGGAGGTGTGGCTAAGGCCATTGCCAAAGCTGCCGGGCAGGAATTGTGGGAGGAGAGCCAGGCCTACGTCGAGCGCCAAGGGCCTGTAGCGTTGTCCCATTGCAAGGCTACCACAGGCGGCTGTCTGCCATGTAAGCGTGTCCTCCACGCCGTGGGCCCCAGGTGGGACAATATGTCTTACGAAGAGGCGTCCAAGAGCTTGGAGGATACCTATAAAAATATCTTAAAATACTGCAACAAGAAAGGTGTGACGACCATCGCAATGCCGGCCATTAGCTCAGGTTGGTTCTGCACTGTTTCTTCCTCTTACTTAAGTCATATATATTTAAATATTTCAAGTACTTAAATATTAAAATCTGAACATAGAAATCGGAATGATACTTTATAAATTGTGATAAGTTTTGGAATTTAAATATAACCATAATTTTTTCCTTGTACATTACTAGGCGTTTTTGACTTTATATATGAATATGGTATGTACTTAATTATTGATATTTATGGTACTATTATTTCACATATTTTTGACTACTACAAATGGATGATGCTTAATAAAACAAAATCCAAAAGTTGATCATGCCTGCATTTTAACGCCTAATGCAATACGGCCGACGTGTTCAAATCTAATTCACATACTCCCTGACACTTCAAAATCTATAAATGAAATGTCGATAGATGTGTTTATCGTCTCGTTGTTGAAGGTATTTTCGGCGGTAAGGCTGACAACGTCTCCGCGGCCATTGTGAAGGGTCTTGCGTCAGGTCTGGATCGATTCGCGTCCGGGGGTGTCCTGAAGGAAGTCCACCTGGTGGACATCACAGGTCCAATACTCTCCGCCATGCAGAACGCGTTTACAACTGAAGCCACGACAACACACTGGCTGGAGCCTCTGTCGAGAATTGAGGTTTTAGCTATGGCTAAAGCTCGAAAAATAAGTAAAGGAAAGTATTAGACTTTCCTGGATTAAAAATGGTGAAATATAATATTGTTATTACATTATTATGTTATTGATCTACGTATTACACTTAGTGGATATATAGATAGTGCGTTTTATATATATATAAAGCTTAGGTCTCGACAAGGATATGCAGAAACTTAATTACGGTCTTTTTATATCCTTGCTACTTGATTAAGCTATAAAATACTTATAATACTGTATATATACAATCTGTGGTTGTGGTACTGGTTTATGATCAGTTTGCATTTACAGATATTTGGGGGGGGGGTCACTGCAATATATCATATATATATAGACTATATAGATTCAGACAGTTACTAAAGCAAAACATTTCCGCATAGTTTTTGAGAACTGATAATTAGATTTCCGAACAAAGGGTTAAAATAATTTATTATTTTCGATTACATGTATTTATAATGGTTTATATCCATATATTACCGGTTCTTGTTTGCAAGTCTTCCTGTTGCATCCCAATGTACACTGTAGCTATAAGATACGCCTTTGTGGACAATTATGTAGCTAAATAAGGTCATCTTTGTAGCCATGTATAGGCAATTGTTTTCATTCAATGTTTTAGAGGCAGAACAATAATAATAATAGCCCCTGTCTGGTTGTCTGATGAGAAATTAAGACTTTGGAAATTCGCATTTTTGAGTTCAGATTTTAGTTTCACTAAGTATGTTATATACAGTGATCTTTTGTCCGTGATATGATTTGACATTTAGTGTGAATAAACGCCTCCAAAATTATATGTTCATTCGTTCTGCAACCAGCCATCAGCCAAACCGCACTCACCGGAGAAGCCCAACCATTCCAGCGGACTCCAGACTCACCCACTACCCCTGTAGGTAGCGCGTTCGAATGCAGGATGTTTAATTTGTCGAAAGTCGTGAATTTCTGGCTCAGTACAAGCGTCCGGTACGTGGTTTGAATCGCACATGAGCAGATGTTTGTGCTTGTGGAGGAAAAGGATTTCATGCGCAACAAGTGTGGGTGTATATTACTCCAGCAAGTATGTTTCCTCTCTATCTTCCGGCTATCGCTCTATGTTCGACATGGGTTAAAGCGTCCAAATTCAATCAATCTGTGTGACTCCATTGGGAGGGCCCGACAGCGATATAAACGACATATCAACAGATAATAGATATACAGATACAGATACAGATAACAGATATACAGATAACGAATATTAAATTGGTTTGGATGTTTCTAGCATTCGACAAGGAAATAATACTTTTTTTACTAATAGATGATCGCGAGAAATGTAATTCGTCCAACGATGACAAGTTGACCAAAAGCCACTGCTTAAAGATTTAATATGCTAGTGGCTCAAAGAAAATATATATGAATGATATAACATGCAAAGTGTCCTTATCTCAACGGATACCATCGCTACAGTTTGCATAAGGGCCACTACTTGATTGCATGTATTAGATGTCATACTGATGAAAAGTTGCTTGATATACACGGAAAAACACACTGAAATCCAACTTTGAACTATGTTATTTCAATCGCAAAATTAAATAAATGGGGCCACGTGAAGTGGCTTGGTGTATGGAACTTTCCTTGCGGGATGTTATTCAAGTTCAGATGAGGACACCATCAGGCGGTAAATACTAAAACAGTATTTTGAAAAGGAGAAGGTGGCGATGACCTACATGAACAACTGATGACAAAGCGGGAAGGAAGCACGGAAGGACGGATGGACGGAGATGGCATGGGAGGCTCCCCACAAATGAGCATAAACAACAACACGTTTGATTCCCCCGACCCATACCCCCTACAACCCGCACCCCCCCCCCCCCCCTCCGCGATTTGCATATATGTTCAATACTCGATTAAATTCCATGTTGGCTTGCCATGCAGCTTAGATATAATATGAGCGCTAAAAAACTGGTGCGAAGAAAACAAATGGCGTGACTTGCCACCAGGCACCGCAACAGCCCTAAATGAAGCAGGTACAACATCCGGGGCAGCGGGCGGTCACTTCCGGTTGTATGTCAATGTCATTCACACCGATAGAGGCGCCAGTTGCCACTGTCACAGCGTTGACTGGAGATAAGACACGCGCGTCCTTATAGTGTCGTAGATATACCAAAGCATGAACAACTTTTGCCGTCATGTGGCAGAGGTCGGGTTGGCGAGCACAGAACTGTGCGTCTCCATGTTGTCAGATAGTGGGTGGCGACCTGCTCAGTATGCGCATTACTCTTGTGCTGTCACATGATTCCACTCGCTGCCACGAGACAGTGAGTCGATTCCTTTGTTTCCCAAATTCAAACATGCTAGAACTCCAGTTACACCGTTTCGGACACACAGTTTTGCTAACATACCGGTAAAGATCAGCACGTTGCGATATGTGTTCGGCATATGTGTACTGATGTGTACTGGGTATTTTAGTGACATTACGTGTATAGATAACGCATGACGTCACACAAAGTGCTAAGTTTCTTACGGCAAGTCTATTTTTTTCCATGTGAGCTTGAACCGTTCCACTCGAACCCTCTTAAAAATGCTTCGATTGGCAGCTGATGTTTAATATAATAATAATAATATAATAAAAGAATATTTTTTTTCAATATATCACAGAACTAAATGTCTAATAGAAGATACAAAGCTCTATTAGTACGGTATATTTCCGGCCCATTTAAAATCCGATGTGCGATAAATGAGATAGAAAACTGCCTAAAACAGTCAATACATTCGATCAGTCTTGATACGCATAGTATGCTCTAATATAGTCCCCATGCCGCTGAACATTGATGTCAGACGTGACCTGTTTTTGGCACGGGGCACTCTACCTGGGCCAGGTGGGCCACTCCGCCTCGACCCTCCCCCCCCCCCTCCACTATACGCCGGTCCGTGTGAACCGTACTACTTGCGACGCAATCCCTTTATATGTAATTGTCCTACGTAGAGTTTCGATTTTTGTCTCGTAATTGTTCAAAAAACAAAAACCTCCGTGGACCACAGATAACGTTCGGGGTCACCCATTGGCGTAGTTTGTAGTCAACGGAAGAAATACTCCTTTCGAGCAGATTTTGGCGGTAAAATGCTCCAAACGAGCTGATTTTGGAGGTGAAAAGGGGGGAATTTACCGCGGAATCCCCCCTCCCCCAAAAAGGCGCTGACGATTTGGTCAAGGAGGTGCCGATGACAAGTACAAGAACAATCACATGGTTTGACTAGGATTACGCCCGGAGACATGGCTCCTCTCCCTTTCGCCCATACCTCCATCCACACCCAGACACACACACACACATGCACACCTCCATCCACACCCAAACACACAAACACACACACACAGGCACACACCACGCACACGCACACCCAGACACCCCCACACCCACACACACACCCACACCCACACACCCAAACCCACACCCACACCTCCACACACACCCAGACACACTCACACCCACATCGCCACCCACACCCAGACACACACACACATGCACACCTCCATCCACACCCAAACACACAAACACACACACACAGGCACACACAACGCACACGCACACCCAGACACCCCCACACCCACACACCCAAACCCACACCCACACCTCCACACACACCCAGACACACTCACACCCACACCGCCACCCACACCAAGACACACACACGCCCCCACCCCCACCCACCCACATACAGAAGCACACACGTGATTCGGGCGACCCCCGTACCACGGGTTCAAGAGTCTACTCTATCGCCCCCACTCAACATGCATGCATGCATGCAGTAAAGTATTAGTATCACCTGCTGGACAGACACTAGTGGTAGTTTATTTTTAGCAAGGCGAGCTGAGGCCCATCGACGACGCTTGTATTTCATTATCATTCTACACAGGCATCAAACCTGCAATGGGTTCTATGTTGAATAAGACGTTCAACAAGTCACAGTCACCATTAGCGGCAGTGGCATGCCAAGGGAGCCAAACGATCCAGTAAGTGACGACGGAGCTGTTAAGATGGATTCTGGAGACGTGGATAATAGCTCTGGGGGCGACCATGAGGCGGGAGTGACAACTGTGAGCAACACCCCTGGACACGATTCACCAGGACGGGATCTCGCGACGGTGTCCGTTCCTGGTTCAGACCCCCAACAGCACCTAGCTTTTCCTGAACGTGATACTGGAATGAGCGAACCAAGCGTCGCCGCAAAGACTGTGGCGTCACAGGAGGCAAAGCAGCCCGGTGCGGCGACGGTGTCCGATCATGGTTCAGACCCTAAACAGCGCCAAGCTTGTCCTGCAGATGATACTGGAATGAGCGAACCAAGCGTCGCCGCAAAGACTGTGGCCTCACCGGAGGCAAAGCAGCCATGTGCCGCGACGGTGTCCGATCATGGTTCAGACCCTAAACAGCGCCAAGATTGTCCTGAAGTTGATACTGGAATGAGCGAACCAAGGGTCGCCGCAAAGACTGTGGCGTCACAGGAGGCAAAGCAGCCCTGTGCCGCGACGGTGTCCGATCATGGTTCAGACCCTAAACAGCGCCAAGCTTGTCCTGAAGTTGATACTGGAATGAGCGAATCAAGGGTCGATGCAAAGACTGTGGCGTCACACCAGGGAAAACAGGCCGGTGCCGCGACGGTGTCCGATCATGGTACAGACCCCAAACAGCGCCAAGATTGTCCTGAAGGTGATACTGGAATGAGCGAATCAAGGGTCGATGCAAAGACTGTGGCGTCACACCAGGGAAAACAGGCCGGTGCCGCGACGGTGTCCGATCATGGTACAGACCCCAAACAGCGCCAAGATTGTCCTGAAGGTGATACTGGAATGAGCGAACAAAGGGTCGACGCAAAGACTGTTGCGTCACACAAGGGAAAGCAGCCCGGTGCCGCGACGGTGTCGGATCATTGTTCAGACCGCAAACAGCGCCAAGATTGTCCTGAAGGTGATACTGAAATGAGCGAACCAAGCGTCGACGCAAAGACTGTGGCGTCACACGACAGAAAGCAGCCCTGTTCCGCGATGGTGTCCGATCATGGTTCAGACCCCAAACAGCGCCAAGCTTGTCCTGAAGGTCATACCGGAATGAGCGAACCAAGGGACGCCGCAAAGATTGTGGCGTCACACGAGGGAAAGCAGCCCGGTGCCGCGCTGGTGTCTGATCATGGTTCAGACCCCAAACAGCGCCAAGCTTGTCCTGAAGGTGATACTGGAATGAGCGAACCAAGTGTCGACGCAAAGACTGTGGCGTCACACGAGGGAAAGCAGCCCGGTGCCGCGACGGTGTCCGTTCAGGGTACAGACCCCAAACAGCGCCAAGCTTGTCCTGAAGTTGATACTGGAATGAGCGAACCAAGGGTCGCCGCAAAGACACAGTCACAGTCACTTGCGATAACCATTAGCGGCAGTGGCATGCCAAGGGAGCCAAACGATCCAGTAAGTGACGACGGAGCTGTTAGGATGGATCCTGGAGACGTGGATAATAGCTCTGGGGGCGACCATGGGGCGGGAGCGACAACTGTGAGCATGACCCCTGGAAACGATTCACCAGGACGGGATGCCGTGACGGTGTCCGTTCCTGGTTCAGACCCCAAACAGCACCAAGCTTTTCCTGAAGGTGATACTGGAATGAGCGAACCAAGCGTCGCCGCAAAGACTGTGGCGTCACACGAGGAAAAGCAGCCCGGTGCCGCGACGGTGTCCGATCATGGATCAGACCCTAAACAGCGCCAAGCTTGTCCTGAAGGTGATACTGGAATGAGCGCACCAAGCGCCGCCGCAACGACTGTGGCGGCACTCGTGGGAAAGCGGCCCTGTGGCGCGACGGTGTCCGATCATGGTTCAGACCCTAAACAGCACCTAGCTTGTCCTGGCGGTGATACTGGAATGTGCGAACCAAACAAGAAGGAGATAGCCAATAATTTAGACCATGTTACCGGAGAGAAGAAGGCCGAACTGGAGAGCCATAGTGGAGTGGAGAGTGGCGCCGAAACAAACATTATTAAAGGGATCGGGGAAGGCGATGATCCAGTCGTACTCAGGATGAACATACCACACGAAAGGGAAGAAGAAAAACGGCACGGTGTTATATATGAGTCTGATGCCACTGGTTGTCAAATATCATTTGACAAGAGGAAAGAAGTCGATGACAATATGAAGGAATGTAGCAATGCGACAGAAGACAGCGGTGCAGCCGATCGCAAAGTTGATAAAGAGAAGCGGAATCTTGCTGATGATGGCTGTAGTGTGGACATACCAGTGAGCTCTTCAACCAACGCGAAAGGTGACGTTGATAGTGCTACGAACGAACAGCCTAGAACCACTGCACAGAGAAGTCTCGACGAACCTCAGAATATCATCGTGAGCGTGAAAGAGGACCGTGCCGATAATGGAGGTAATACGGAAATAACCAAGAAGCTTGAAGACAATGTGAGGTCCGGAGCCGCGACAGAGTCTGACAGCAGGCTTGACACATCTAGTGGGAAGACGCAGGTGATGGAAGGGGAGAAGCGTTCAGGTGAAATTGGACCTCCGCGTGATCCTATTGATGCGGATAATAGCTCTGTAGACAGCAAGGGGGGAGCATTGACAACTGCCAGCAGCATCCCTGGGAAGGGGTCATCGGGAACAGATCCGAAGGGTGAAGCAGACTCATCTTCCAGACAAAGCGTCGCCGCAGAGACGGGGATGCCAGGCCAGGGTAAGCCGCCCGGTGACACAACACAGTCTGATCATGTTGAGGAACCCGATGGCAATCATTGCGGCAGTGAGGACATCCCACTGAGCGATACAGCCGAAGAGAAGGATGGCATTGATAGTGCTACGCACAAACAAGCTAGCACTGCGGCACAGCCAAGACCTGTCGATCATCAGGATATCGTCGTGAACGTGAAAGAGGACCGTGCCGATAATGGAGGTAATACGGAACTAGCCAAGAAGAAGCTTGAAGACGATGTCAAGTCCGGAGCAAAGAAAGAGCCCGACGGCAAGCGTGAAGAAGGTGACGTCGCACTGGCTGCGAGCAACCAAATCCGGGGTGAATCCCCGGGAGCCATACCGAAACGAGGAAGGTCTTTGGGAAAGCCAGGACAGGCTGATATTTCACCTAATAGTATGGGGTTTAAGGCCAATAACGGTCCCGTCATCCTCATATACAAAGCGGATATCACCAAAATGAGCGTTGACGTCATCGTGAATGCAGCCAATGGTTACCTTCGTCACCACGGAGGTGTGGCTCAGGCCATTGCCAAAGCTGCCGGGCGGGAGTTGTGGGAGGAGAGCCAGGCTTACGTCGAGCGCCATGGGCCTGTAGCGTTGTCCCATTGTAAGGCTACCACAGCCGGCCGTCTGCCGTGTAAACATGTCCTCCACGCCGTGGGCCCCAGGTGGAACAACATGTCCAAAGAGGAGGCGTCCAAGAGCTTGGAGGATACCTATGAAAACATCTTAAAATACTGTAACAAGGAAGGTGTGACGTCCATCGCAATGCCGGCCATTAGCTCAGGTTGGTTATACACTGTTTCTTCTTACTCAAGCCAGATCTATTTAAATATTTCAAGTACTTAAATATTAAAATCTGGACATAGAAATCGGAATGAAACTTAATAAATTGTTATAAGTTTTGGCGATTCAATATAACCGTACATTTTCCTTGTACATTACTATGCGTTTTTGGCTTGATATATGAATGTGGTATGTATTTAATTATTGATATCTCTTTAATATTATTTCATATTATTTGACTACTACAAATTGATGATGCTTAATAAACAAAAATGTCAAAAGTTTATTATGTCCGCATTTTAACGCCTATTGCAATCCGGCCGACATGTTCAAATCAAATTCACATACTCCCTGACCCTTCAAAATCTATAAATGAAATGGTTTTAGATGTGTTTATCGTCTCGATGGTGAAGGTATTTTCGGCGGTAAGGCTGAGAACGTCTCCGCGGCCATTGTGAAGGGACTGGCGTCCGGTCTACAGCGATTCGCGTCCGGGGGTGTCCTGAAGGAAATCCACCTGGTGGACATCACAGGTCCCATATTATCCGCCATGCAGAACGCGTTTAGTGATGAAGCCACGACACAAGACTGGCTTAAGCCTTTGTCGAGAGATGAGGTCTTAGCTATGGCTGAAGCTCGAAGTGAAGGAAAGAATTAGACACTCCTGAACATATTAAAATTAGTGGGTATCCAGATAGTGTGTTTGATATATGTAGAAAGCTTAGGTCTCGAGAGGAATATGCAAAAAATAAATTACTTTTTTTATATCCTTGCTAATTGATTAAGCTTTAAAATACCTATAATACTGTATATATACAGTGTGTGGTGGTGGTACTGGTTCATGATCAGTTTGCGCTTACAGCTGTTTTGGGGGGAACACTGCAGTATACTCAATTGCAATCGCATACGTAACAAAACTAGAGACCAGAGACGTGGAAGCTTATATAGATTCAGACAGCTACTAAAGCAAAACATTTTCGCCTAGTTTTTGACAACTGATAATTAGATTCCCGAACAAAAGATTAAAATTATGTATTTATTTTTGATTACATGTGTCTATAATTGTTTATATCCACATATTACGTGTTCTTGTTTGCAAGACTTCCTGTGGCGTTCCAGTGTACACTATAGCTATCAGATACGTCTTGGTGGACAATTATGGAGCTAAAAGAGGTCATCTTTGTAGCCATGTATAAGCAACTGTTTTCATTCAATGTTTTAGAGGCAGAAAAATTAAATAATATCCCCTGTCTGGTTGTCTGATGAGAAATTAAGACTTTGAAAAAGAGCGTGTAGCCATGTATAAGCAACTACCTTTATTCAATGTTTTTGAGGCAGAGCAATTAAATAATAGCCCCTATCTGGTTGTCTGATGGGAAATTAAAACGTCGGAAATTCGCGTTGTTGAGTTCAGGTTTTAGTTTCACTAAGTATGTTACATGCAGTGATCATTTGTCCGTGATATGACTTGAAATTTATTGTGAATAAACGCCTCCAAGATTATATGTTCATTCGTTCTGCAACCAGCCATCAGCCAAACCCCACCCACCGGAGAAGCTCAACCCGTCCACCGGACTCCAGATCTCACCCACTAACCCTGTAGGTAGCGCGTTCGGCTTGTGTCAAATGCAGAATGTTGAATTTGTCGAATGTCGTGATCTGCTGGCTCAGTACAAGCGTCCGGTAAGTGGTTTGAATCGCACATGAGCAGATGTTTATGCTTGTGCAGGAAAAGGATTTCATGCGCAAAAGTTGTGGGTGTATGTTACTCCTGCAAACTTGTTTCCTTTCTATCTTCCCGTTGTCGCTCTATGTTCGACCTAGGTTAAAGCATCCGTATTAAACCAACGAGTGTGGGTTTACTCTCTATCTTCCCGTTGTCGCTTTATGTTCGACATAGGTTAATGCGTCCGAATTCAACCAATCTCTGTGACTCCATTGGGTGGGCCCGACAGCTATATAAACGACATATCAACTGTGTTCAGCTTATTTCTTGTCAGTTTTCAAACAATTCGTTGCTGAACTGTGTTATATTGTTCGAAATAACAAGTTCGAAATAAAGGCGATATATGTGTACAATGCATATGTGCCTCATATAAATCAAAAGATCCACAAAACGAATAATAAATTGATCTAGATGTTTCTAGCATTAAACAAGAACATAATACTTGTTTTGTTTTACAAATAGATGAATTGGAGACTGCAAATGTAATTCTTCCAACGATGAAAACAAGTTCATCAAAGCCACTACTTGAAGATTTAATATTTATTGATTCAAAGAAAATATACATGCTCAAAGAATAATATAACCTACAAATTGTCCAGGATTAAAACAAAAGATAAAATCGTTACAGTTGGCGTAAGGGCCACTACTTGATTGCATTTATTATATATCATTCTGAACAAAATGTGCATACAATACACCGAAATACACACTAACGAAACAACTTTGAACTAGGTTATTTCCATCACCAAATTGAATATGCAGTCACATGACGAGGCTTGGGGCATAACTTTCCTCACGGGATGTTAACGTCGATGTTATCTTAACCTAGTTCTCATGGGATGTCAAAGTATGCAACGATATTTGTTCAGATAAAAAAAAACAAGACCGTCAAACATCCTTATTATTGCGCAAGGATTATTTTGTGATAGGATTACGAGCATAATACAATAATATTGATAGGTCATCAGGCTAGTTTTTTTCTGCCACGTGAGCTGAAACCGTCCCACTCCGCATTGCCACTTACTAAATTTCGGAGATTACCCCCATCCCCCCCACCCCCCCGCCCGGCCTCTCTTGAAAAATATTCTGATATTTTTATTTAATATTATTTGCTGTTATTTACATCGGATTAATATTGAGATATTGGGAAGAAAACATACTTGGTCATGTATGAATAGTACTCGCTGGGTGGCGTTAGGTGGCGTTAGGAGGCATTTCATTATAAGGGACTAAGGAAACGTGAGTAAGAATACATCCCTTACGTCCCGACTTGAACTTCATATGAGAACTTTCGTTAATCAGTGAAAATTTTGTCGTGACACTGAAAATTCTTTGTATGGAGAGTTACACATTTGCCTATGTTCATTGTCTGAAACTATATCATATATTTATATTACAACCTTACATTAAAGGTTTCACTTGATCAATGCAGAATGCTTCAATTGGCAATGATTATAAGACAAACACAGGAAAAGACCAATTTTATTTTACAAATATCACAAAACTAAATGTCTAACATAAGATACGAAGCCTTATAAGACATAATAATGCATAATAATTCAATGTTTTTTGAAGAAAAACACTTTTTTTATTTGTGAACCAAATTCTTATGTGCAAAACTAGATTGCAAGCTTCATATCGGTTTATTTAGTCAGAGTGGATATCAAAGAAGCCCAAGTTTCTCGGCGTATGATAGAAACGGATTAGTGGATTTTAAGACCTGGAAGGGCTCCTTGAATTCCTCCAGCATTGATTCCTGGAAGACGACGATGCGGATTTCGCGGAGGTCTCTCCGGGTCGTCTGGCTGTTGAACTGCTTCACAGCCGTTATGACGTATGTGCCAACCCCGGAGCCGTTCACTTGGTGGGCCCCTAGATTAGAAGAGATTGCAAAAAGACAAAAATCATCAGAATAGATTGCCAAGAAACCTAACTGGTGGTTTGAAGAGATTGCAAAGTAATTGATCAGAAGAGATTGAAAAGTAATCGATTAGAAGACATAGCAAAGTAATTGATTAGAAAAGATTGCAAAGGAACTTGCAAAGGAACTTCCTTCGATTCGTCAATTCCTTTCGCTTTACTGTTTTGAAACATGAATAAGCAAAAAGGTTAATAGTCGTCAGAAACTGTTTGCCCTTTTTGAAAATAGCAAAACGAAATTAGGTAACACGCCCGCGATACTTTTGCAGGGCGCTTTGAAATTAGCAACGTGTCTATTTCTCGCCATTTTTGCCGGGCGGCGCGGTGCATCCAGTGTGTGGGGTGTCATTGAAACTCATGCGGGCTATTTGAAAATGTTAGCGCTGGCGCTAGCGCGTCCACTGTGTGCAGGCCCTTATACTTATAATTTATTACTTATGCCGCTTGACATTGATGCCCGGCGTGACCTGTTTTTAGCACGGAGCACTCTACCTGGGCAAAGTGGACCACTCCGCCTTTACCACCCCTTCCCCACACCCGTAGTATGTAGCGCCTTCGGCCACTTGCCGATGGGGGTAGGGCATGGAGGAGGCACTATTATACCAATCTGGAGGGGAGGAGCGGTTACGTGGGTGCCACGCGATGCCTGAGAGAGCGCACATTTGTAATAAAAAAAGGATACCCCCATAGAATAAATCGAGCGGGCGACCAACGCGCCTCGGATTCAATGGTCTACTCCGTCGCCAGCACTCAACGTGTATGCATGCCATGCAGTAAAACATTAGAATCACCTGCGGGACAGATACAAGTGGTATTTTTTTTCCTCGCTGAGGAAGGCGTGCTTAGACCCATATACGTTTGTATTTGATTATCATTATGTACAGGCGCCATATGTACAAACATGGGTTCCTCGCTGAGCAAGAACAAGAACGCCACTATAACGGAAGGAGGCGACAAGCAGACATCGTCGACAGTGCCCTGTTCCGTCCTGTCCGCCACGAAATTCAACGAAGCTCCGATGAATAACGACGCGGATAATAGCTCTGGAGACCGCACGAATGCGCAACTGACAACTGCGAGAAACACCCCTGGAGAGGATTCACCAGGACGGGATCCGGAGACAATTGGCGAAGGACGAGACTGTGGCGCCGCAGAGATTGTGGCGCCAAACCAGAGAAAGCAGCCCGGTGCCGCGACGGTGTCCGACCATGGTTCGGACCCCAAACAGCGCCAGGCCTGTCCTGAAGGTGATACTGAAATGAGCGAACCAAGGGTCGCCGCAAAGACTGTGGCTTCACACCAGAGAAAGCAGCCCGGTGTCACGACGGCGTCCGATCAAATAGCCAATAAATTAGACCCTGTTGTCGGAGATCAGAAGGACGCACAGGGGAGCCATATGGAAGCGAACAGTGTCGCCGGAACAACAAGGAAAGACGTCGATGACGATCTGAACGAATGTAGCAACGCGAAAGAAAACAGCGGTGCAGCCGATCGCAAGGTTGATCAAGTGAAGGGGAATCTTGCTGATGATCGGTGTAGTGTGGACATATCAATCAGCTCTTCAACCAACGCGAAAGATGGCGTTAATAGTGCTGCAAACAAACAGGCTAAAACTAAGGTAAAGGGACGTCCTACCGCGCATCAGGATACCGTCGAACACAAGGAAGAAGACAGTGCCGATAATCCAGGTAATACAAAACTAACAAGGAAGAAGCTTAAGGACAAAGTAAAGTCCAGAGCCGAGACAGAGTCTGACGGCAGGCTTGACGCATCTAGTGGGAAGACGCAGGTGATGGAAGGGGAGAAGCGTTCAGGTGAAATTGGACCTCCGCGTGATCCTATTGATGCGGATAATAGCTCTGTAGACAGCAAGGGGGACGCATTGACAACTGCCAGCAGCATCCCTTGGAAGGGGTCATCGGGAACAGATCCGAAGAAGAGTGCAGCAGACTCATCTTCCAGACAAAGCGTCGCCGCAGAGACAGGGGTGCCAGGCCAGGGTAAGCCGCCCGGTGACACAACGCAGTCTGATCATGTTGAGGAACCCGATGGCAATCATTGCGGCAGTGCGGACATCCCAGTGAGCGATACTGCCGAAGAGAAAGATGGCGTTGATAGTGCTACGAACAAACAGGCCAGCACTGCGGCACAGGGGAGTCCTGTCGATCATCAGGATATCGACGTGAGTGTGACAGAGAGCCGTGCCGATAATGGAGGAAATACGGAACTAAGCAAGAAGAAGCTTCAAGACAATGTGAGGTCCGGAGCAGAGACAGAGTCTGACAGCAGGCTTGACGCATCTAGTGGGAATGTGATGGAGGTGATGGAAGAGGAGAAGCATTCAGGTGAAATTGGACCTCCGCGTGATCCTATTGATGCGGATAATAGCTCTGTAGACAGCAAGGGGGACGCATTGACAACTGCCAGCAGCATCCCTGGGAAGGGGTCATCGGGAACAGATCCGAAAAAGAGTGCAGCAGACTCATCTTCCGGACAAAGCGTCGCCGCAGAGACAGGGGTGCCAGGCCAGGGTAAGCCGCCCAGTGACACAGCACAGTCTGATCATGTTGAGGAACCCGATGGCGATCATGACGGCAGGGCGGACATTCCAGTGAGCGATACAGCCGAAGAGAAAGATGACGTTGATAGTGCTACGAACAAACGGGCCAGCACTGCGGCACAGGGGAGTCCTGTCGATCATCAGGGTATCATCCCGAACGAGAAAGACAGTGACGCTAACCGAGTTCATGAGAAACAAACAGAGACAATGTTTGAAGACCATTTCAAGTCCGAAGCAAAGAAAGAGCCCGACAGCAAGCGTAAAGAAGTTGACGTCCCACTGGCTGCGAGCAACCAAGGCTGGGGTGAATCCACGGGAGCCATACCGAAACGACAAAGGTCTTTGGGAAAGCCAGAAAAGGGGGACATTTCACACATGGGGTTTAAAACCCATAACGGTCCCGTCATCCTCATATACAAAGCGGATATCACCAAAATGAGCGTTGACGTCATCGTGAATGCAGCCAATGGTTATCTTCGTCACAACGGAGGTGTGGCTCAGGCCATTGCCAAAGCTGCCGGGCGGGAGTTGTGGGAGGAGAGTCAGGCTTACGTCGAGCACCATGGGCCTGTAGCGTTGTCCCATTGTAAGGCTACCACAGCCGGCCGTCTGCCATGTAAGCGTGTCCTCCACGCCGTGGGCCCCAGGTGGAACAACATGTCTTACGAAAAGGCGTCCAGGAGCTTGGAGGATACCTATGAAAACATCTTAGAATTCTGCTACAAGAAAGGTGTGACGTCCATCGCAATGCCGGCCATTAGCTCAGGTTGGTTCTGCACTGTTTCTTCATCTTAGATATAGTCATATATATTTAAATATTTCAAGTACTCATATATTTAAATCGAAATGAAACTTAAATTATTAAAACTTAAATTATTATAAGTTTTACCAATTCAATATATGCATATTTTTTCCTTATACATAACTATGCGTTTTGGGCTTGATATATGAATGTGGTCTGTATTTAATTATTGATATTTTTTTTACTTTTTTTCACATTTTTTACTACATCAAATTGATGATGCTTAATCAAAAAAATGCAAAAACGTAATCATGTCTGCATTTTAACGCCTATTGCAATCCGGCCGACATATTCAAATCATATTCACATACTCTTTGACACTTCAAAATCTATAAATGAAATATCTTTAGATGTCTTTAACGTTTCGTTGTTGAAGGTATTTCCGGCGGTAAGGCTGAGAACGTCTCCGCGGCCATTGTGAAGGGTCTGGCGTCAGGTCTAGAGCGATTCGCGTCCGGGGGTGTCCTGAAGGAAATCCACCTGGTGGACATCACAGGTCCCATATTATCCGCCATGCAGAACGCGTTTAGAGATGAAGCCACGACACAAGACTGGCTTAAGCCTTTGTCGAGAGATGAGGTCTTAGCTATGGCTGAAGCTCGAAGTGAAGGAAAGAATTAGACACTCCTGGACATATTAAAATTAGTGGGTATCCAGATAGTGTGTTTGATATATGTAGAAAGCTTAGGTCTCGAGAGGAATATGCAAAAAATAAATTACTTTTTTTATATCCTTGCTAATTGATTAAGCTTTAAAATACCTATAATACTGTATATATACAGTGTGTGGTGGTGGTACTGGTTCATGATCAGTTTGCGCTTACAGCTGTTTTGGGGGGAACACTGCAGTATACTCAATTGCAATCGCATACGTAACAAAACTAGAGACCAGAGACGTGGAAGCTTATATAGATTCAGACAGCTACTAAAGCAAAACATTTTCGCCTAGTTTTTGACAACTGATAATTAGATTCCCGAACAAAAGATTAAAATTATGTATTTATTTTTGATTACATGTGCCTATAATTGTTTATATCCACATATTACGTGTTCTTGTTTGCAAGACTTCCTGTGGCGTTCCAATGTACACTATAGCTATCAGATACGTCTTGGTGGACAATTATGGAGCTAAAAGAGGTCATCTTTGTAGCCATGTATAAGCAACTGTTTTCATTCAATGTTTTAGAGGCAGAAAAATTAAATAATATCCCCTGTCTGGTTGTCTGATGAGAAATTAAGACTTTGAAAAAGAGCGTGTAGCCATGTATAAGCAACTACCTTTATTCAATGTTTTTTAGGCAGAGCAAGTAAATAATAGCCCCTATCTGGTTGTCTGATGGGAAATTAAAACGTCGGAAATTCGCGTTGTTGAGTTCAGGTTTTAGTTTCACTAAGTATGTTACATGCAGTGATCATTTGTCCGTGATATGACTTGAAATTTATTGTGAATAAACGCCTCCAAGATTATATGTTCATTCGTTCTGCAACCAGCCATCAGCCAAACACCACCCACCGGAGAAGCCCAACCCGTCCACCAGACTCTAGTTCTCACCCAGTGATCTTATAGGTAGCGCGTTCGGCTTGTGTCAAATGCAGAATGTTGAATTTGTCGAATGTCGTGATCTGCTGGCTCAGTACAAGCGTCCGGTAAGTGGTTTGAATCGCACATGAGCAGATGTTTATGCTTGTGCAGGAAAAGGATTTCATGCGCAAAAATTGTGGGTGTATGTTACTCCTGCAAACTTGTTTCCTTTCTATCTTCCCGTTGTCGCTCTATGTTCGACCTAGGTTAGAGCATCCGTATTAAACCAACGAGTGTGGGTTTACTCTCTATCTTCCCGTTGTCGCTTTATGTTCGACATAGGTTAATGCGTCCGAATTCAACCAATCTCTGTGACTCCATTGGGTGGGCCCGACAGCTATATAAACGACATATCAACTGTGTTCAGCTTATTTCTTGTCAGTTTTCAAACAATTCGTTGCTGAACTGTGTTATATTGTTCGAAATAACAAGTTCGAAATAAAGGCGATATATGTGTACAATGCATATGTGCCTCATATAAATCAAAAGATCCACAAAACGAATAATAAATTGATCTAGATGTTTCTAGCATTAAACAAGAACATAATACTTGTTTTGTTTTACAAATAGATGAATTGGAGACTGCAAATGTAATTCTTCCAACGATGAAAACAAGTTCATCAAAGCCACTACTTGAAGATTTAATATTTATTGATTCAAAGAAAATATACATGCTCAAAGAATAATATAACCTACAAATTGTCCAGGATTAAAACAAAAGATAAAATCGTTACAGTTGGCGTAAGGGCCACTACTTGATTGCATTTATTATATATCATTCTGAAAAAAATGTGCATACAATACACCGAAATACACACTAACGAAACAACTTTGAACTAGGTTATTTCCATCACCAAATTGAATATGCAGTCACATGACGAGGCTTGGGGCATAACTTTCCTCACGGGATGTTAACGTCGATGTTATCTTAACGTGTCTCTCATGGGATGTCAAAGTATGCAACGATATTTGTTCAGATAAAAAAAAACAAGACCGTCAAACATCCTTATTATTGCGCAAGGATTATTTTGTGATAGGATTACGAGCATAATACAATAATATTGATAGGTCATCAGGCTAGTTTTTTTCTGCCACGTGAGCTGAAACCGTCCCACTCCGCATTGCCACTTACTAAATTTCGGAGATTACCCCCCCCCCCCCCCCCCCGCCCGGCCTCTCTTGAAAAATATTCTGACATTTTTATTTAATATTATTTGCTGTTATTTACATCGGATTAATATTGAGATATTGGGAAGAAAACATACTTGGTCATGTATGAATAGTACTCGTTGGGTGGCGTTAGGTGGCGTTAGGAGGCATTTCATTATAAGGGACTAAGGAAACGTGAGTAAGAATACATCCCTTACGTCCCGACTTGAACTTCATATGAAAACTTTCGTTAATCAGTGAAAATTTTGTCGTGACACTGAAAATTCTTTGTATGGAGAGTTACACATTTGCCTATGTTCATTGTCTGAAACTATATCATATATTTATATTACAACCTTACATTAAAGGTTTCACTTGATCAATGCAGAATGCTTCAATTGGCAATGATTATAAGACAAACACAGGAAAAGACCAATTTTATTTTACAAATATCACAAAACTAAATGTCTAACATAAGATACGAAGCCTTATAAGACATAATAATGCATAATAATTCAATGTTTTTTGAAGAAAAACACTTTTTTTATTTGTGAACCAAATTCTTATGTGCAAAACTAGATTGCAAGCTTCATATCGGTTTATTTAGTCAGAGTGGATATCAAAGAAGCCCAAGTTTCTCGGCGTATGCTAGAAACGGATTAGTGGATTTTAAGACCTGGAAGGGCTCCTTGAATTCCTCCAGCATTGATTCCTGGAAGACGACGATGCGGATTTCGCGGAGGTCTCTTCGGGTCGTCTGGCTGTTGAACTGCTTCACAGCCGTTATGACGTATGTGCCAACCCCGGAGCCGTTCACTTGGTGGGCCCCTAGATTAGAAGAGATTGCAAAAAGACAAAAATCATCAGAATAGATTGCCAAGAAACCTAACTGGTGGTTTGAAGAGATTGCAAAATAATTGATCAGAAGAGATTGAAAAGTAATCGATTAGAAGACATAGCAAAGTAATTGATTAGAAAAGATTGCAAAGGAACTTGCAAAGGAACTTCCTTCGATTCGTCAATTCCTTTCGCTTTACTGTTTTGAAACATGAATAAGCAAAAAGGTTAATAGTCGTCAGAAACTGTTTGCCCTTCTTGAAAATAGCAAAACGAAATTAGGTAACACGCCCGCGATACTTTTGCAAAGTTTTGCAAAGTTAGGTAAAGCTCAAGTGAATCCGTTTCCTTTTTTGCATTTCCTAAAACACAGATCAATCGATCTTAAGCGTGTTGCTTACAATTAACGCTGCGCGGTCAATCAATACACGGAATGAAATAATTACTGGTGCATTTCCGGTGAAGATATTAGGTTGTATGGTTAATAAATGAATAACCATAATGCAAGAATAGCAAAACATATGACTTATTGTTATCAATCCAATATTTAGCTAATTGCTCATGTTAGTCAGTCGAAGATTTTCTTCGTCATTCGAGAACAAGCACTTCCTTCGGGAAAATAAGTGAATTGACTGGTCATATATAAAGCGGCTCGCCGCAGGGCGCTTTGAAATTAGCTACGTTTCTATTTCTCGCCATTTTTGCCGGGCGGCGCGGTGCATCCAGTGTGTGGGGTGTCATTGAAACTCATGCGGGCTATTTGAAAATGTTAGCGCTGGCGCTAGCGCGTCCACTGTGTGCAGGCCCTTATACTTATAATTTATTACTTATGCCGCTTGACATTGATGCCCGGCGTGACCTGTTTTTAGCACGGAGCACTCTACCTGGGCAAAGTGGACCACTCCGCCTTTACCACCCCTTCCCCACACCCGTAGTATGTAGCGCCTTCGGCCACTTGCCGATGGGGGTAGGGCATGGAGGAGGCACTATTATACCAATCTGGAGGGGAGGAGCGGTTACGTGGGTGCCACGCGATGCCTGAGAGAGCGCACATTTGTAATAAAAAAAGGATACCCCCATAGAATAAATCGAGCGGGCGACCAACGCGCCTCGGATTCAATGGTCTACTCCGTCGCCAGCACTCAACGTGTATGCATGCCATGCAGTAAAACATTAGAATCACCTGCGGGACAGATACAAGTGGTATTTTTTTTCCTCGCTGAGGAAGGCGTGCTTAGACCCATATACGTTTGTATTTGATTATCATTATGTACAGGCGCCATATGTACAAACATGGGTTCCTCGCTGAGCAAGAACAAGAACGCCACTATAACGGAAGGAGGCGACAAGCAGACATCGTCGACAGTGCCCTGTTCCGTCCTGTCCGCCACGAAATTCAACGAAGCTCCGATGAATAACGACGCGGATAATAGCTCTGGAGACCGCACGAATGCGCAACTGACAACTGCGAGAAACACCCCTGGAGAGGATTCACCAGGACGGGATCCGGAGACAATTGGCGAAGGACGAGACTGTGGCGCCGCAGAGATTGTGGCGCCAAACCAGAGAAAGCAGCCCGGTGCCGCGACGGTGTCTGACCATGGTTCGGACCCCAAACAGCGCCAGGCCTGTCCTGAAGGTGATACTGAAATGAGCGAACCAAGGGTCGCCGCAAAGACTGTGGCTTCACACCAGAGAAAGCAGCCCGGTGTCACGACGGCGTCCGATCAAATAGCCAATAAATTAGACCCTGTTGTCGGAGATCAGAAGGACGCACAGGGGAGCCATATGGAAGCGAACAGTGTCGCCGGAACAACAAGGAAAGACGTCGATGACGATCTGAACGAATGTAGCAACGCGAAAGAAAACAGCGGTGCAGCCGATCGCAAGGTTGATCAAGTGAAGGGGAATCTTGCTGATGATCGGTGCAGTGTGGACATACCAATCAGCTCTTCAACCAACGCGAAAGATGGCGTTAATAGTGCTGCAAACAAACAGGCTAAAACTAAGGTAAAGGGACGTCCTACCGCGCATCAGGATACCGTCGAACACAAGGAAGAGGACAGTGCCGATAATCCAGGTAATACAAAACTAACAAGGAAGAAGCTTGAAGACAATGTGAGGTCCGGAACCGAGACAGAGTCCGACAGCAGGCTTGACACATCTAGTGGGAAGACGCAGGTGGAAGGGGAGAAGAGTTCAGGTGAAATTGGACCTCCGCGTGATCCTATTGATGCGGATAATAGCTCTGTAGACAGCAAGGGGGACGCATTGACAACTGCCAGCAGCATCCCTGGGAAGGGATCATCGGGAACAGATCCGAAGAAGAGTGCAGCAGACTCATCTTCCGGACAAAGCGTCGCCGCAGAGACAGGGGTGCCAGGCCAGGGTAAGCCGCCCAGTGACACAGCACAGTCTGATCATGTTGAGGAACCCGATGGCGATCATGACGGCAGGGCGGACATTCCAGTGGGCGATACAGCCGAAGAGAAAGATGACGTTGATAGTGCTACGAACAAACAGGCCAGCACTGCGGCACAGGGGAGTCCTGTCGATCACCAGGGTATCATCCCGAACGAGAAAGACAGTGACGCTAACCGAGGTCATGAGAAACAAACAGAGAAAAGTCTTGAAGACAATTTTATGTCCGGAGCAAAGAAAGGTGACGTCGCACTGGCTGCGAGCAACCAAATCCGGGATGAATCCCCGGGAGCCATACCGAAACGAGCAAGGTCCTTGGGAAAGCCAGGAAAGGAGGACATTTCACCTATGGGGTTTAAAACCAAATTCGGTCCCGTCATCCTCATATACAAAGCGGATATCACCAAAATGAACGTTGACGTCATCGTGAATGCAGCCAATGGTTACCTTCGTCACAACGGAGGTGTGGCTCAGGCCATTGCCAAAGCTGCCGGGCGGGAGTTGTGGGAGGAAAGCCAGGCTTACGTCGAGCGCCATGGGCCTGTAGCGTTGTCCCATTGTCAGGCTACCACAGCCGGCCGTCTGCCGTGTAAACGTGTCCTCCACGCCGTGGGCCCCAGGTGGAACAACATGTCCAAAGAGGAGGCGTCCAAGAGCTTGGAGGATACCTATGAAAACATCTTAAAATACTGTAACAAGGAAGGTGTGACGTCCATCGCAATACCGGCCATTAGCTCAGGTTGGTTATACACTGTTTCTTCTTACTCAAGCCAGATCTATTTAAATATTTCAAGTACTTAAATATTAAAATCTGGACATAGAAATCGGAATGAAACTTAATAAATTGTTATAAGTTTTGACGATTCAATATAACCGTACATTTTCCTTGTACATTACTATGCGTTTTTGGCTTGATATATGAATGTGGTATGTATTTAATTATTGATATCTCTTTAATATTATTTCATATTATTTGACTACTACAAATTGATGATGCTTAATAAACAAAAATGTCAAAAGTTTATTATTTCCGCATTTTAACGCCTATTGCAATCCGGCCGACATGTTCAAATCAAATTCACATACTCCCTGGCCCTTCAAAATCTATAAATGAAATGGTTTTAGATGTGTTTATCGTCTCGATGGTGAAGGTATTTTCGGCGGTAAGGCTGAGAACGTCTCCGCGGCCATTGTGAAGGGACTGGCGTCCGGTCTACAGCGATTCGCGTCCGGGGGTGTCCTGAATGAAATCCACCTGGTGGACATCACAGGTCCAATATTATCCGCCATGCAGAACGCGTTTACAACTGAAGCCACGACAGGACGCTGGCTAAAGCCGATGGCGAGTGTTTCAGCTATGGCTAAACAAGAATAATATGTTAAGGAAAGTATCAGGCTTTCCGGGATTAGATATGGTAAAATATAAGATTGTTATTATATGCAATTGATACTGATCTACATATTACAAATAGTGGATATCTAGATAGTGTGTTAGATATATATAGAAAGCTCAGGTCTCGACAGGAATATGCAGAAAATAAATTACGGTCTGTTTAAGCTTTAAAATACCTATGGTACTGTATATATACAGTGTGTGGTGGTGCTGGTTTATGATCAGTTTGCACTTACAGCAGTTTTTTTGGCGATCACTGCAATATACTCAATTGCAATCGGATACGTAACAAAATCAGAGCCCACAGACGTGGAAGCTTATATAGATTCAGACAGTTACAGAAGCAAAACATTTCCGCATAGTTTTTGACAACTGATAATTAGATTTCCGAACAAAAGGTTAAAATAATTTATTATTTTCGATTACATGTACTTATAATTGTTTATATCCATATATTACGTGTTCTTGTTTGCAAGCCTTCCTGTTGTTTTCCAATGTAAACTGTAGCTATCAGATACGCCTTTGTGGACAATTATGTAGCTAAAACAGGTCATCTTTGTAGTCATGTATAAGCATCTGTTTTCATTCAATGTCTCAGAGGCAGAACAATTAAATAATAGCCCCTGTCTGGTTGTCTTTGAATGTTACATACAGTGATCATTTGTCCGTGATATGGCTTGACATTTAGTGTGAATAAACGCCTTCAAGATTATATGTTCATTCTTTCTGCAACCAGCCATCAGCCAAACCCCACCCACCGGAGAAGCCCAACCCGTCCACCGGACTTCAGTTCTCACCCAATGATCCTATAGGGAGCGCGTTCGGCGTGTGTCAAATGCAGAATGTTGAATTTGTCGAATGTCGTGATCTGCTGGGTCAGTACAACTTCCGGTACGAGGTTTGAATCGCACATAAGCAGACCTTTACATTTGTGCAGAAAAAGGATTTCATGAGCAACAAGTATGGGTGTATATTACTCCAGCAAACATGCTTCCTCTCTATCTTCCGGCTATTGCTCTATGTTCGACGTCATATCAACCGTATTCAGCTTGTTTTTTGCCAGTCTAATGATAAACATAAAAGTCTAAAACCAAATTAAAACAATTCGTTGCTGAACTGTGTTATATTGTTCGAAATAAAAAGTTTGAAATAAAGGCAATACATGTGTACAATGCATATGTGACGCACATAAATCAAAAGAGACAGATAACGAATAATAAGTGTCGAGGATAATATATGGAGCCACATGAAGTGGCCTGGTGCATGTAACTTTCCTCGCGGGATGCACAATGAACATTAGGAAAAAGGTAGCAAACATCGTTATTACCGAGTCAAGCATAACACTTCGAGCCCCGACATAATATCAACAGTTTTACTCACATGGAACAACTGAAATGACAAAAGCAAATGCGCGAGTAAGAAAAAAATTAATCCTTCAATAAATACGCTTTACCTAGAAACATTTTTGTCCAAAGCAACTCGCCACGGATATAGCTGCGTCACAATAGCTAGAAATTATGAACCATTATGAACCGTATGTAAGAATAAATGAGAACACCACAAGGCGGTAAATAATAGTATAGTATTTTGAAATGGAGTTGAAATCGGTGGCGATGACCTATATGAATAACTGATGACATAGCGGGAAGGAAGGAATGAGGTGATATGGGAAGGTCCCCATAAATGAGTTTAACAGTAACATTTTTTATTCCCCCGATCCATACCCCATGCCCCTCCCCCCCCCCACCCCCCCTCCTTGCCTCCCCCATGGAGCCGCCAGTGAAGCTGCCGGATCCGTAGTAAGCCAATATAGAATTTAATAGAGTACCTGCACATATTTTCGAATAGTCGATTAAATTCCACTTTGGCTTGCCATACAGCTCAGATATAATATGAGCGGTACCCACTGGTTCGAAGCAACCAAATGGCGTGACTTACCACCAGGCACCGCAACAGCCGTGAATGAAGCAGGCACAACATCCGGGGCAGCGGGCGGTCACTTCCGGTTGTACGTCAATGTCATTCACACCGATAGAGGCGCCAGTTGTCTCTGTCACGGCGTTGACTGGTGCACTGAACTGTGCGTCTCCATGTTGTCAGATAGTGGGTGGCGACCTGCTCAGCATGCGAATTAATCTGGTGTTGTCACATGATTCCACTCACTGCCACGAGACATTGAGTCGAATGCTCTGTTTCCCAAATTCAAACATGCTAGAACTCCGGGTACACAGTTTCGGGCAAATAGTTTCGGGATCATTCCGGTAAAGATCAGCATGTTTCGACGGAAACAAAGTCTCTGACACAAAGCTTGGGAACCTTTTTATATGTTTACAGTTTCTTAAAGCAAGTCTATTTTAGAAGCAAGGTACCCACAAAAAGAGCGTACAATGCACACACTGGTCTTTTGACACCCCATAAAACGGTGCCATTTCTACCACCAAATCGGCTACTATTTCACCTGTTACTCTTGCTCGAAGAGGGATAACATATTTCGCGACAATCTAACATATATTTTTGCCCTATTCGGAGGGCACGTGGTGGTTACATTTACCCCCTTTCGGACAGGAGTAACATATCATCGGAGATCGGCTGTCAGGTTACCGACATCAAGTAGGATACAGTACAAAAATAAAGTGAAATATATCGAATTAATGAAATGATATGAAGCGATGCATCGCAACTTAAAGCCACAGTGCACGAAAACGGCTTCGATATTTGGCAAATCTGGTACTTTGAAGGTGCCATGCAGAAGCTAAATGAAAGAAGCAATAAGAAGTCAACTAGTAATAATGATATAAGCACGCGTTTTGCATGGCATTAAATATTGTATTGGCCTTTTATCAATCTGTACACAAGACTGTAAATAACATTGCCAAATGCCCTGTTAAGGTAATATGCTACTTTCTAAAACTTACGATAAAACACTGCAGAAATGTTCACCAGATACCTCTATTTATATGCATATTATAATGCAATAATAAAAAAAATGCTTTCAGGGTACTTTTTTTAAAAGGTGAGGTAGAAACCGCCACCCCCCTATCCGCATTTAACATTGCCTCATATGGGATTTTAAAGTATTCTACCACATTTTTTCCGAAACCCTGACCCCTCCCCCCCCCTCCCCCCCAAAAAAAGAGACGGTCAAACACCAGTATTTTTGCGCAAGGATTATTTGTGATATGGTTACGAGCATAATACAATAATATTAATAGGTCATCAGGCTAGTTTGCCATGTGAGCCTGAACCATCCCACCCGAACCCTGTAATTCCGCATCGTCACTTACGGAATGTCGGGATTATCCCCTCCCCCCCCCCACCCCCCGCCCCACCCCTCTTAAAAATGCTTCAATTGGCATGATGATTAATATAAGAAAAATACAGGAAAGATAAAAAATATATATATCATAAAACTAAATGTCTAACAGAAGATACAAAGCCCTATTAGGACAGAATAATAACTAATCCTTCAATGTTTTTAGAAGAAAAACCAAATTGTTATATCCAAAACAAAATTGCAACTTTTATGTCAGGTTTTTTAATCAGGTCGGATATCAAAGAAGCTTAAGCCTATGCGAGAAATGGATTAGCGGATTCAAGACTTGGAATGGCTTCCTGAATTCCTCCAGCATTGATTCCTGGAAGACAACGATGCGGATTTCGCGGAGGTCTGGCTGTTGACCCGCCTCACAGCTGTTATAACGTATGTGCCAACCTCTGAGTCGTTCAACTGGTGTTCCCCTAGATTTGAAGAAATTGCAAAAAGACCAACATCATTAGAATAGATTGCGAAGAAACCTTGCAAAAGGAATTGTCGAAAGCAACGTCGTATTTATACAATAAAAAACAGGCTTGGGGTTACAATAGATTGCAACGTAATTGATTAGAAGAGATCGCAAAGGAACCAAGTATTGAAAGAAACTTCCTATTATGCGAGGACAACCGAGACTGGCTGGTGATTTGGTGCTGAAATAATGTTTTGCGATCGTTAGTTCTAAATGTGGTGTATGGCGACAATAGGAGTGCACAGTTCTCGCGGATCCTATTTCCGGTTCAGGTGTTGTGGGGACCAAGAACAAAAAACTTGCTCATAGAACGAGTGCATTGCGCTGATGCCTTGCTACAGTTGCGTGACGCGCCCTCATTGTAGTCAACGTGTGAGTGTTGGGAAGCACTTTGTGCGTGAAGAATCAAGTGGGTATGACAATATGTGTTGTTTGTTTTGGTGCAGGCATTTCTAACTTTAAACTCATAACATAGTTAAAGATAAGACATTGATCTTCAAAAAGTATTTCGGTTCGTTCGAGGATACCAATTGCGAGTTACACCGTTTATTCGTTTTTCCTGTAGCTTCTGAACATTAAAAAAGCAGAATGTTTTTCAAAACTTTTCTGTTTCACAAAAGGTAAAGCAGAAAAAGGTTTCGACAATTCATTTGAAACATGAATACGCCCAAACTGTAATATTCGTCAGAAACAGTTTGCCTTTTTTGAAAATAGCAAAACGAAAATAGGCAACACGCGCGCGATACCGTTTTAGCCTTTACGCAAAGTTGGGTAAAACTCGAGCGAATCCGAATACCATTTGGCATTTCGTAAAACAGACAAAGATCAATCGATCTTAAACGTGTTGGTTACAAACAGTCAATCATTACACGGCATGAATTATTTACTGGTGCATTTCCGGTGAAGTTATTAGATTGTTTGGTTAATGAATAAACGCACACCCAGACACACACACACCCATACACCTCCACACACACCCAGGCATACCCACATCCACAAACACACCTCCATCCACACCCAGACGCACACACCCACACCGCCAACCCACACCCAGACGCACACACACACACCTCCACCCAGCCCCAAACAGAAACAAACACGTGATTCGGGCGACACCCGCACCTTGGGTTCAAGTGTCTACTCTATCGCCCCCACTTAACATGTTTGCATGCCATGCAATAAAGCATTAGTGTCACCTGCCAGACAGATACGAATGGTAGTTTTTCCTCGCCGAGGAAGGCGAGCTGAGACCCATCGACGACGTTTGTATTTCATTATCATTGTACACAGGCCCCAAACCCGCGTTCTATCTTGAATAAGACGCTCAACAAGTCACGATCCAGTAAGTGATGACGGAGCTGTTATGGCGGATGCTGTAGACGCGGATAATAGCTCTGGGGGCGGCCATAGGGCGGGACTGACAACTACGGTAAAGAGAAGTCCCACCGAGCATCAGTGTGTCCTCGTGAACGTGAAAGAGGACCGTGCCGATAATCGTAGTAATACGGAACTAACAAAGAAGAAGCTTGAAGGCAATGTCAAGTCCGGAGCAAAGAAAGAGCCCGACGGCAAGCGTAAAGAAGGTGACATCGCACTGGCTGCGAGCAACCAAGGCTGTGGTGAATCGACGGGAGCCATACCGAAACGAGGGAGGTCTTTGGGAAAGCCAGGAAAGGAGGACATTTCACATATGGGGCTTAAGACCAATAGCGGTCCCGTCATCCTCATATACAAAGCGGATATCACCAAAATGAGCGTTGACGTCATCGTGAATGCAGCCAATGGTTACCTTCGTCACCACGGAGGTGTGGCTCGGGTAATTGCCAAAGCTGCCGGGCGGGAGTTGGGGGAGGAGAGTCAAGCCTACGTCGAGCGCCATGGGCCTGTAGCGTTGTCCCAGTGTATGGATACCACAGCCGGCCGTCTGCCATGTAAGCGTGTCCTCCACGCCGTGGGCCCCAGGTGGAACAACATGTCCAAAGAAGAGGCGTCCAAGAGCTTGGAGGATACCTATGAAAACATCTTAAAATACTGTAACAAGAAAGGTGTGACGTCCATCGCAATACCGGCCATTAGCTTAGGTTGGTTATGCACTGTTTCTTCATTTTACTTAAGTCACATCTATTTAAATATTTTAAGTACTTAAATATTAAAATCTGGACATAGAAATCGGAATGATACTTAATAAATTGTTTTGGCAATTAAATATAACTATAATGTTTCCTTGTACAATAATATGCGTCTTGGCTTTATATATGAATATGGTATTATTCAATTATTGATATGTTTTTTACTATTATTTCACATATTTTTGACTACTACAAATTGATGACGCTTATTAAAAAAATAGCCAAATGGTGATCATGTCTGCATTGTAACGCCTATTGCAATCCGGTCGACATGCTCAAATCAAATTCATATACCCCCTGACACTTCAAAATCTATAAATGAAACGGCTTTAGATGTGTTCATCGTCTCGTTGTTGAAGGCATTTTCGGCGGTAAGGCTGAGAACGTCTCCGCGGCCATTGTGAAGGGTCTGGCGTCAGGTCTGGAGCGATTCGCATCCGGGGGTGTCCTGAAGGAAATCCACCTGGTGGACATCACAGGCCCAATATTATCGGCCATGCAGAACGCGTTTACAACTGAAGCCAAGACAACAAACTGGCTGAAGCCTCTGTCGAGAGATGAGGTCTTAGCTATGGCTAAAGCTCGAAGACAAAGCGACGCGGTAGAGACAGTAGTGCCAGGCCAGGGTACGCCGCCCGGTGACGCAACACAGTCTGATTATGTAGCGGACCCCAATGGCGATCATGGCGGCAGCGCGGACATCCCAGTGAGCGATACAGCCGAAGAGAAAGATGGCGTTGATAGCGCTACGAACAAACAGGCTAGCACTGCGGCACAGGGAAATCCTATCGATCATCAGGATATCGTCGTGAAAGCGAAAGAGGACCGTGCCGATAATCGTAGTAATACGGAACTCACAAAGAAGAAGCTTGAAGACAATGTCAAGTCCGGAGCAAAGAAAGAGCCCGACGGCAAGCGTAAAGAAGGTGACGTCGCACTGGCTGCGAGCAACCAAATCCAGGATGAATCCATTGGAGCCATACCGAAACGAGAAAGGTCCTTGGGAAAGCCAGGAAAGGAGGACATTTCACATATGGGGTTTAAAACCAGCAACGGTCCCGTCATCCTCATATACAAAGCGGATATCACCAAACTGAGCGTTGACGTCATCGTGAATGTAGCCAATGGTTACCTTCGTCACCGAGGAGGTGTGGCTAAGGCCATTGCCAAAGCTGCCGGGCAGGAATTGTGGGAGGAGAGCCAGGCCTACGTCGAGCGCCAAGGGCCTGTAGCGTTGTCCCATTGCAAGGCTACCACAGGCGGCTGTCTGCCATGTAAGCGTGTCCTCCACGCCGTAAGCCCCAGGTGGGACAATATGTCTTGCGAAGAGGCGTCCAAGAGCTTGGAGGATACCTATAAAAATATCTTAAAATACTGCAACAAGAAAGGTGTGACGACCATCGCAATGCCGGCCATTAGCTCAGGTTGGTTCTGCACTGTTTCTTCCTCTTACTTAAGTCATATATATTTAAATATTTCAAGTACTTAAATATTAAAATCTGAACATAGAAATCGGAATGATACTTTATAAATTGTGATAAGTTTTGGAATTTAAATATAACCATAATTTTTTCCTTGTACATTACTAGGCGTTTTTGACTTTATATATGAATATGGTATGTACTTAATTATTGATATTTATGGTACTATTATTTCACATATTTTTGACTACTACAAATGGATGATGCTTAATAAAACAAAATCCAAAAGTTGATCATGCCTGCCTTTTAACGCCTAATGTAATACGGCCGACGTGTTCAAATCTAATTCACATACTCCCTGACACTTCAAAATCTATAAATGAAATGTCGATAGATGTGTTCATCGTCTCTTTGTTGAAGGTATTTTCGGCGGTAAGGCTGACAACGTCTCCGCGGCCATTGTGAAGGGTCTTGCGTCAGGTCTGGATCGATTCGCGTCCGGGGGTGTCCTGAAGGAAGTCCACCTGGTGGACATCACAGGTCCAATACTCTCCGCCATGCAGAACGCGTTTACAACTGAAGCCACGACAACACACTGGCTGGAGCCTCTGTCGAGAATTGAGGTTTTAGCTATGGCTAAAGCTCGAAAAATAAGTAAAGGAAAGTATTAGACTTTCCTGGATTAAAAATGGTGAAATATAATATTGTTATTACATTATTATGTTATTGATCTACGTATTACACTTAGTGGATATATAGATAGTGCGTTTTATATATATATAAAGCTTAGGTCTCGACAAGGATATGCAGAAACTTAATTACGGTCTTTTTATATCCTTGCTACTTGATTAAGCTATAAAATAATTATAATACTGTATATATACAATCTGTGGTTGTGGTACTGGTTTATGATCAGTTTGCATTTACAGATATTTTGGGGGGGGGGGTCACTGCAATATATCATATATATATAGACTATATATATTCAGACAGTTACTAAAGCAAAACATTTCCGCATAGTTTTTGACAACTGATAATTAGATTTCCGAACAAAGGGTTAAAATAATTTATTATTTTCGATTACATGTATTTATAATGGTTTATATCCATATATTACCGGGTTTTTTTTGCAAGTCTTCCTGTTGCATCCCAATGTACACTGTAGCTATAAGATACGCCTTTGTGGACAATTATGTAGCTAAAAGAGGTCATCTTTGTAGCCATGTATAGGCAATTGTTTTCATTCAATGTTTTAGAGGCAGAACAATAATAATAGCCCCTGTCTGGTTGTCTGATGAGAAATTAAGACTTTGGAAATTCGCATTTTTGAGTTCAGATTTTAGTTTCACTAAGTATGTTATATACAGTGATCTTTTGTCCGTGATATGATTTGACATTTAGTGTGAATAAACGCCTCCAAGATTATATGTTCATTCGTTCTGCAACCAGCCATCAGCCAAACCGCACTCACCGGAGAAGCCCAACCATTCCAGAGGACTCCAGACTCACCCACTACCCCTGTAGGTAGCGCGTTCGAATGCAGGATGTTTAATTTGTCGAAAGTCGTGAATTTCTGGCTCAGTACAAGCGTCCGGTACGTGGTTTGAATCGCACATGAGCAGATGTTTGTGCTTGTGGAGGAAAAGGATTTGGGTGTTGTGGGAGGAAAGCCAGGCGTGTGGGTGTATATTACTCCAGCAAGTATGTTTCCTCTCTATCTTCCGGCTATCGCTCTATGTTCGACATGGGTTAAAGCGTCCAAATTCAATCAATCTGTGTGACTCCATTGGGAGGGCCCGACAGCGATATAAACGACATATCAACAGATAATAGATATACAGATACAGATACAGATAACAGATATACAGATAACGAATATTAAATTGGTTTGGATGTTTCTAGCATTCGACAAGGAAATAATACTTTTTTTACTAATAGATGATCGCGAGAAATGTAATTCGTCCAACGATGACAAGTTGACCAAAAGCCACTGCTTAAAGATTTAATATGCTAGTGACTCAAAGAAAATATATATGAATGATATAACGTGCAAAGTGTCCTTATCTCAACGGATACCATCGCTACAGTTTGCATAAGGGCCACTACTTGATTGCATGTATTAGATGTCATACTGATGAAAAGTTGCTTGATACACACGGAAAAACACACTGAAATCCAACTTTGAACTATGTTATTTCAATCGCAAAATTAAATAAATGGGGCCACGTGAAGTGGCTTGGTGTATGGAACTTTCCTTGCGGGATGGTATTCAAGTTCAGATGAGGACACCATCAGGCGGTAAATACTAAAATAGTATTTTGAAAAGGAGAAGGTGGCGATGACCTACATGAACAACTGATGACAAAGCGGGAAGGAAGCACGGAAGGACGGATGGACGGAGATGGCATGGGAGGCTCCCCACAAATGAGCTTAAACAACAACACGTTTGATTCCCCCGACCCATACCCCCTACAACCCGCACCCCCCCCCGCCCCTCCGCGATTTGCATATATGTTCAATACTCGATTAAATTCCATGTTGGCTTGCCATACAGCTTAGATATAATATGAGCGCTAAAAAACTGGTGCGAAGAAAACAAATGGCGTGACTTGCCACCAGGCACCGCAACAGCCCTAAATGAAGCAGGTACAACATCCGGGGCAGCGGGCGGTCACTTCCGGTTGTATGTCAATGTCATTCACACCGATAGAGGCGCCAGTTGCCACTGTCACAGCGTTGACTGGAGATAAGACACGCGCGTCCTTATAGTATCGTAGATATACCAAAGCATGAACAACTTTTGCCGTCATGTGGCAGAGGTCGGGGTGGAGCGCACAGAACTGTGCGTCTCCATGGTGTCAGATGGTGGGTGGCGACCTGCTCAGTATGCGTGGTAATCTTGTGTTGTCACATGATTCCACTCGCTGCCACGAGACAGTGAGTCGATTCCTTTGTTTCCCAAATTCAAACATACTAGAACTTCGGTTACACAGTTTCGGACACACAGTTTTGCTAACATACCGGTAAAGATCAGCACGTTGCGATATGTGTTCGGCATATGTGTACTGATGTGTACTGGGTATTTTAGTGACATTACGTGTATAGATAACGCATGACGTCACACAAAGTGCTAAGTTTCTTACGGCAAGTCTATTTTTTTCCATTTGAGCGTGAACCGTCCCACTTGAACCCTTTTAAAAATGCCTCAATTGGCAGCTGATGTTTAATATAAGAATATTTTTTTTTAATATATCACAAAACTAAATGTCTAATAGAAGATACAAAGCTCTATTAGTACGGTATATTTCCGGCCCATTTAAAATCCGATGTGCGATAAATGAGATAGAACGCTGCCTAAAACAGTCAATACATTCGATCAGTCTTGATACGCATAGTATGCTCTAATATAGTCCCCATGCCGCTGAACATTGATGTCAGACGTGACCTGTTTTTGGCACGGGGCACTCTACCTGGGCCAGGTGGGCCACTCCGCCTCGACCCCCCGCCCCCCCCCCCCCCTCCACTATACGCCGGTCCGTGTGAACCGTACTACTTGCGACGCAATCCCTTTATATGTAATTGTCCTACGTAGAGTTTTGATTTTTGTCTCGTAATTGTTCAAAAAACAAAAACCTCCGTGGACCACAGATAACGTTCGGAGTCACCCATTGGCGTAGTTTGTAGTCAACGGAAGAAATACTCCTTTCGAGCAGATTTTGGCGGTAAAATGCTCCAAACGAGCTGATTTTGGAGGTGAAAAGGGGGGAATTTACCGCGGAATCCCCCCTCCCCCAAAAAGGCGCTGACGATTTGGTCAAGGAGGTGCCGATGATAAGTCCAAGAACAATCACATGGTTTGACTAGGATTACGCCCGGAGACATGGCTCCTCTCCCTTTCGCCCATACCTCCATCCACACCCAGACACACACACACACAGGCACACCTCCATCCACACCCAAACACACAAACACACACACACAGGCACACACAACGCACACGCACACCCAGACACCCCCACACCCACACACACACCCACACCCACACCTCCACACACACCCAGACACCCCCACACCCACACACCCAAACCCACACCCACACCTCCACACACACCCAGACACCCCCACACCCACACACCCAAACCCACACCCACACCTCCACACACACCCAGACACCCCCACACCCACACACCCAAACCCACACCCACACCTCCACACACACCCAGACACCCCCACACCCACACACCCAAACCCACACCCACACCTCCACACACACCCAGACACACCCACACCCACACACCCAAACCCACACCCACACCTCCACACACACCCAGACACCCCCACACCCACACACCCAAACCCACACCCACACCTCCACACACACCCAGACACCCCCACACCCACACACCCAACCCCACACCCACACCTCCACACACACCCAGACACCCCCACACCCACACACCCAAACCCACACCCACACCTCCACACACACCCAGACACCCCCACACCCACACACCCAAACCCACACCCACACCTCCACACACACCCAGACACCCCCACACCCACACACCCAAACCCACACCCACACCTCCACACACACCCAGACACCCCCACACCCACACACCCAAACCCACACCCACACCTCCACACACACCCAGACACCCCCACACCCACACACCCAAACCCACACCCACACCTCCACACACACCCAGACACCCCCACACCCACACACCCAAACCCACACCCACACCTCCACACACACCCAGACACCCCCACACCCACACACCCAAACCCACACCCACACCTCCACACACACCCAGACACCCCCACACCCACACACCCAAACCCACACCCACACCTCCACACACACCCAGACACCCCCACACCCACACACCCAAACCCACACCCACACCTCCACACACACCCAGACACCCCCACACCCACACACCCAAACCCACACCCACACCTCCACACACACCCAGACACCCCCACACCCACACACCCAAACCCACACCCACACCTCCACACACACCCAGACACCCCCACACCCACACACCCAAACCCACACCCACACCTCCACACACACCCAGACACCTCCACACCCACACACCCAAACCCACACCCACACCTCCACACACACCCAGACACACCCACACCCACACACCCAAACCCACACCCACACCTCCACACACACCCAGACACCCCCACACCCACACACCCAAACCCACACCCACACTTCCACACACACCCAGACACCCCCACACCCACACACCCAAACCCACACCCACACCTCCACACACACCCAGACACCCCCACACCCACACACCCAAACCCACACCCACACCTCCACACACACCCAGACACCCCCACACCCACACACCCAAACCCACACTCACACCTCCACACACACCCAGACACACCCACAGCCACACACCCAAACCCACACCCACACCTCCACACACACCCAGACACCCCCACACCCACACACCCAAACCCACACCCACACCTCCACACACACCCAGACACCCCCACACCCACACACCCAAACCCACACCCACACCTCCACACACACCCAGACACCCCCACACCCACACACCCAAACCCACACCCACACCTCCACACACACCCAGACACCCCCACACCCACACACCCAAACCCACACCCACACCTCCACACACACCCAGACACCCCCACACCCACACACCCAAACCCACACCCACACCTCCACACACACCCAGACACACTCACACCCACACCGCCACCCACACCCAGACACACACACGCCCCCACCCCCACCCACCCACATACAGAAGCACACACGTGATTCGGGCGACCCCCGTACCACGGGTTCAAGAGTCTACTCTATCGCCCCCACTCAACATGCATGCATGCATGCAGTAAGGTATTAGTATCACCTGCTGGACAGACACTAGTGGTAGTTTATTTTTAGCAAGGCGAGCTGAGGCCCATCGACGACGCTTGTATTTCATTATCATTCTACACAGGCATCAAACCTGCAATTGGTTCTATGTTGAATAAGACGTTCAACAAGTCACAGTCACCTGCGATTACCATTAGCGGCAGTGGCATGCCAAGGGAGCCAAACGATCCAGTAAGTGACGACGGAGCTGTTAGGATGGATCCTGGAGACGTGGATAATAGCTCTGGGGGCGACCATGGGGCGGGAGTGACAACTGTGAGCAACACCCCTGGAAACGATTCACCAGGACGGGATCTCGCGACGGTGTCCGTTCCTGGTTCAGACCCCAAACAGCACCTAGCTTTTCCTGAACGTGATACTGGAATGAGCGAACCAAGCGTCGCCGCAAAGGCTGTGGCGTCACACGAGGCAAAGCAGCCCTGTGCCGCGACGGTGTCCGATCATGGTTCAGACCCTAAACAGCGCCAAGCTTGTCCTGAAGGTGATACTGGAATGAGCAAACCAAGGGTCGCCGCAAAGACTGTGGCGTCACCGGAGGCAAAGCAGCCCTGTGCCGCGACGGTGTCCGATCAGGGTACAGACCCCAAACAGCGCCAAGCTTGTCCTGAAGGTGATACTGGAATGAGCGAACCAAGGGTCGCCGCAAAGACTGTGGCGTCACACGAGGCAAAGCAGCCCTGTGCCGCGACGGTGTCCGATCAGGGTACAGACCCCAAACAGCGCCAAGCTTGTCCTGAAGGTGATACTGGAATGAGCGAACCAAGGGTCGCCGCAAAGACTGTGGCGTCACACGAGGCAAAGCAGCCCTGTGCCGCGACGGTGTCCGATCATGGTTCAGACCCTAAACAGCGCCAAGCTTGTCCTGAAGGTGATACTGGAATGAGCGAACCAAGGGTCGCCGCAAAGACTGTGGCGCCACCGGAGGCAAAGCAGCCCTGTGCCGCGACGGTGTCCGATCAGGGTACAGACCCCAAACAGCGCCAAGCTTGTCCTGAAGTTGATACTGGAATGAGCGAACCACGGGTCGCCGCAAAGACACAGTCACAGTCACTTGCGATAACCATTAGCGACAGTGGCATGCTAAGGGAGCCAAACGATCCAGTAAGTGACGACGGGGCTGTTAGGATGGATCCTGGAGACGTGGATAATAGCTCTGGAGGCGACCATGGGGCGGGAGTGACAACTGTGAGCAACACCCCTGGAAACGATTCACCAGGACGGGATGCCGCGACGGTGTCCGTTCCTGGTTCAGACCCCCAACAGCACCTAGCTTTTCCTGAACGTGATACTGGAATGAGCGAACCAAGCGTCGCCGCAAAGACTGTGGCGTCACAGGAGGCAAAGCAGCCCTGTGCCGCGACGGTGTCCGATCATGGTTCAGACCCTAAACAGCGCCAAGCTTGTCCTGAAGGTGATACTGGAATGAGCAAACGAAGCGTCACCGCAAAGACTGTGGCGTCACGCGAGGGAAAGCAGCTCGGTGCCGCGACGGTGTCCGATCAGGGTACAGACCCCAAACAGCGTCTAGCTTATCCTGGCGGTGATACTGGAATGCGCGAACCAAACAAGCAGCAGATAGCCAATGAATTAGACCATGTTACCGGAGAGAAGAAGGCCGAACTGGAGAGCCATAGTGGAGTGGAGAGTGGCGCTGAAACAAACAATATTGAAGGGATCGGGGAGGCCGATAATCCAGGCGTACTTAGGATGAACATAACGCACGAAAGGGGAGAAGAAAAACGGCACGGTGTTATATATGAGTCTGATGCCACTTGGAACAACGGAAAGTTAAAAGGGGATAACACAAAAGGTAATTCGAACACATCTGGTTGTCAAATATCATTTGACAAGAGGAAAGAAGTCGATGACGATCTGCAAGAATACAGCAATGCGAGAGAAGAACGCGATGCAGCCGATCGCAAAGTTGATAAAGAGAAGGGGAATCTTGCTGCTGATGGCTGTAGTGTGGACACACCAGTGAACTCTTCAATCAATGCACAAGATGTCATTGATAGCGCTACGAACAAACAGGATAGAACTGCGGCACAGGAGAGTCCTGTCGATCATCAGGACATCGTCGTAAGCATGAAAGAGGACATTGCCGATAATGGAGGTAGTACGGAACTAACTAAGAAGAAGCTTGACGACAAGGTTAAGCCCGGAGCCGAGTCCGACATCAGGTTTGACGCATTAAGCGGGAAGACGAAGGATAATAGCTCTGTAGACAGCAAGGGGGACGCATTGACAACTGCCAGCAGCATCCCTGGGAAGGGGTCATCGGGAACAGATCCGAAGAAGAGTGCAGCAGACTCATCTTCCGGACAAAGCGTCGCCGCAGAGACAGGGGTGCCAGGCCAGGGTAAGCCGCCCAGTGACACAGCACAGTCTGATCATGTTGAGGAACCCGATGGCGATCATGACGGCAGGGCGGACATTTCAGTGAGCGATACAGCCGAAGAGAAAGATGACGTTGATAGTGCTACGCACAAACAAGCTAGCACTGCGGCACAGCAAAGACCTGTCGATCATCAGGATATCGTCGTGAACGAGAAAGACAGTGACGCTAACCGAGGTCATGAGAAACAAACAGAGACAATGTTTGAAGACCATTTCAAGTCCGAAGCAAAGAAAGAGCCCGACAGCAAGCGTAAAGAAGTTGACGTCGCACTGGCTGCGAGCAACCAAGGCTGGGGTGAATCCGCGGCAACCATACCGAAACGACAAAGGTCTTTGGGAAAGCCAGAAAAGGAGGACATTTCACACATGGGGTTTAAAACCAATAACGGTCCCGTCATCCTCATATACAAAGCGGATATCACCAAAATGAGCGTTGACGTCATCGTGAATGCAGCCAATAGTTACCTACGTCACCACGGAGGTGTGGCTAAGGCCATTGCCAAAGCTGCCGGGCGGGAATTGAGGGAGGAAAGCCAGGCTTACGTCGAGCGCCATGGGCCTGTAGCGTTGTCCCATTGTCAGGCTACCACAGCCGGACGTCTGCCATGTAAGTTTGTCCTCCACGCCGTGGGCCCCAGGTGGAGCAAGATGCCTGACGAAGAGGCGACCAAGAGCTTGAAGGATACCTATGAAAACATCTTAGAATTCTGCTACAAGAAAGGTGTGACGTCCATCGCAATGCCGGCCATTAGCTCAGGTTGGTTCTGCACTGTTTCTTCGTCTTACTTGGGTTATATATATTTAAATATTCAAAGTATTTAGATATTAAAATCTGTACATCGGAATCGGAATGATATTTAATTAATTGTTATAATTTTCGGCAATTAAAAATATCCATAACGTTTCATTATGCCTTATGTATTTACCTTTTTTTTCACTTTAATTTACGAATGCGACGTGTAATGAAGTATTACTAGCATTTTTTAATTTCTTCTGACTTTGACATTCACAAAGTTTCGACGTTTAATCAAGTTTTGTGCAAAAATGCGATCATGTCTGAATTTTAACGCCCATTGCAATCCGTCGCAACATGTTTAATTCAAGTTTATTTACTCCCTGATACTTCAAAATCTATCAACGAAAGGGCTTCAGATGTGTTTATCTTCTCGTTGTTAAAGGCGGTTTGGGCGGTGAGGCTGAGAACGTCTCCGCGGCCATTGTGAAGGGTGTGGCGTCAGGTCTGAAGCGATTCGCGTCCGGGGGTGTCCTGAAGGAAATCCACCTGGTGGACATCACGGGTCCAATATTATCCGCCATGCAGAATGCATTTACAGTTGAAGCCACGACAAGACACTGGCTGAATCCTCTGTCGAGAGATGAGGTCGTAGCCATGGCTAAAGTTCGAATAATAAGTGAAGGAAAGTATTAGGTTTCCGGTGACTAAATATGGTGAATATATAAGTTTCATGTATAATCTGTGTAATTGATATTGTGTCTATCTTAAATTGTTGATATTTATAAACGTTTGCTTTATATATATATATGATGCTTATGTCTGAACAGATATGAAAGAGGACCGTGCCGATAATCGTAGTAATACGGAACTAACAAAGAAGACGCTTGAAGACAATGTCAAGTCCGGAGCAAAGAAAGAGCCTGACAGCAAGCGTGAAGAAGGTGACGTGGCACTGGATGCGAGCACCCAAATCCAGGATAAATCCGCGGGAGCCATACCGAAACGAGGAAGGTCTTTGGGAAGGCCAGAAAAGGAGGACATTTCACATATGGGGTTTAAGACCAAGAACGGTCCCCTCATCTTCATATGCAAAGCGGATATCACCAAAATGAGCGTTGACGTCATCGTGAATGCAGCCAATGGTTACCTCCGTCACAACGGAGGTGTGGCTAAGGCCATTGCCAAAGCTGCCGGGCAGGAGTTGTCGGAGGAGAGTCAGGCTTGCGTCGAGCGCCATGGGCCTGTAGCGTTGTCCCATTGTAAGGCTACCACAGCCGGCCGTCTGCCGTGTAAGCTTGTCCTCCACGCCGTGGGCCCCAGGTGGAACAACATGTCTTACGAAGAGGCGACCAAGAGCTTGGAGGATACCTATGAAAACATCTTAACATTCTGCTACAAGAAAGGTGTGACGTCCATCGCAATGCCGGCCATTAGCTCAGGTTGGTTCTGCACTGTTTCTTCATTATACTTAAGTCATATCTATTTACATATTTCGAGTACTTAAATATTGAAATCTGGACACCGGAATCGGTATGATACTTAATCTATTGTTATAATTCTCGGCAATATAAATGACCTTCTTATTTGCGAATGTGGCGTTTAATGAAGTATGTACCAACAATTTTTAATTACATCTGACTTTAACATCCACAAAGTTTAATGACCAAGTAATGACGTTTAACCAGGTTTTGTGCGAAAAAGTGATCATATCTGAATTTTAACGCCCATTGCAATCCGGCGCAATATATTCAAATCAAGTTGACTGACACTTCAAATAAATCTATGAATGAAATGGCAATAGATGTGTTGATCTTCTCGTTGTTAAAGGCGGTTTGGGCGGTGAGGCTGAGAAAGTCTCCGCGGCCATTGTGAAGGGTCTTGCGTCAGGTGTGATGCGATTCGCGTCCGGAGGTGTCCTGAAGGAAATCCACCTGGTGGACATCAGAGGTCCCATATTATCCGCCATGCAGAACGCGTTTACAGATGAAGCCACGACAAGACACTGGCTGAAGCCTCTGTCGAGAAATGAGGTCTTAGCCATGGTTAATGTTCGAATAATAAGTGAGGGAAAGTATTAGACCATCCTGGATAAAATATTGTAAAATGTAAGATTGTTATTATATGCAATTGACATTGTTCTACATATTACAGTTGTGGATATCTAGATAGTGTTTTTGAAATATATATAAAGCTCAGGCCTCGACAAGAATATGCATAATAATATGAATAATTTTTTATAAATATATTCTTGCTAATTAATGGCGTCTGTGGTGGTGGTACTCATGATTGGTTTATGATCAGTTTGGAATTATAAATTTTTTTGGGGGGGATCACTGCAATATAGTCAATTGCAATCGGTTATGCAACAAAACTAGAGACAGGAGACAGCCGTGGAAGCTTATATACATTCAGACATTTGTTAAAGCAAAACATTTGCGCTTAGCTTTTGGCAACTGATAATTGAATTTCCGAACAAAAGGTTCAAATTATTTATTTATTTTGAATAAATGTATCTACTACTTGTATAATTGTATATATCCCTATATGTATTAATTGTTTCCGTTTGTAAGCCTTCCTGTTGTATTCAAATGTATACTGTAGCTCTGATATACGTGTTTAAGGACAGCTATCTGGCTAAAAGTGACCATTTGGAACCATGTGTATGCAAATGTCTCCATTCAATGTTCTCGAGGCAGAACAATTAAAGGACGATTGAATAGATTCTGTCTGGATGTGTGATATGAATTTAAAACTTTGAAAGTTCACATTTTTGAGTTCAGGTTTTAGTTTAAATAAGTATGTAATATGCAGTGATCTTTTGTCCGTGATATGACTTGACATTAACTGTGAATAAACGCATCCAAGGTTACATGTTTTTTCGTTTTGCAACCTGCCATTACCCTGCGAAACCCCACCCACCGGAGAAGCTCCACCCGTCCAGCCAATGACCCTATAGGTAGCCCGTTCGGCATTTGTCGAATGTGTCGAATGTAGAATGTCGAATTTGTCGAATGTGGTGATCTTCTAGGTGAGTGTAAGCGTCCGGTACGTGGTTTGAATCACACATGTGCAGATGTTTAGGTCCGTGCAGACAAAAAGTTCAAGTCTTCCTTCGTGACGAGTAGGGATTTGTTCCAAGAAACATGTTTTCTCTCTACTTTCCCGTTTTCGCTATAAGATCTTCATAGGTTAACGCGTCCGAATCAAACCAATCTGTGTGACTCCACTGGGTGTGCCCTACAGCGATATAAACGACATATCAACTGCACTCAGCTTGTTTTTGGTCAGTTTAAAACGATCTAATGATAAACACAAAAAGTCTTAACTGAAATTAAATCAATTTGTTGCTGAACTGTGTTATTGTTCAAAAAAGTTTTAAATAAAGGAAATACAGTACAATGCCTGTATGCCTCATATAAATCTAAAAACACAGATAACGTATATTAAATTGATCTGAATATTTTTAGCATTAGACAAGAACATAATTTGTTTTGACTAATAGATGAATTGGAGACGGCAAATGTAATTCGCCCAACCATGAAAAGAAGTTAACCAAAGCCAATACTTCAATATTTAATATTTTATTGACTCAAAGAAAAGATAGATGCTCGAAGAATGATATAACATACAAAGCGTCCAGGATTAAAGGAAAGGATATAATCTTTACAATTGGCGTGTGGCCACTACTTGATTGCCTTTATTAGATATCTGTCTGAAGAAAAGTTGCCTTATATATACCGAAATACACACTAAAAAACAACTAGGTTACTGCAATCACCCAAATTGAATGCATAAAGTGGCTTGGAGCCTGTAACTTTCCTCGCGGCATGTTATTCAAGTTGCATAATGAACATTAGGAATAAGGCAACGCCTACTAAGACAGTTATTACCGAGTCAAGCATGACACTTTGAGCGCCGACAGAATATCAACAGTTTCACCAACATGGAACACCTTATATATACCGAAATACACACTAAAAAACAACTAGGTTATTGCAATCACCCAAATTTAATGCATAAAGTGGCTTGGAGCCTGTAACTTTCCTCGCGGCATGTTATTCAAGTTGCATAATGAACATTAGGAATAAGGCAACGCCTACTAAGACAGTTATTACCGAGTCAAGCATGACACTTTGAGCGCCGACAGAATATCAACAGTTTCACCAACATGGAACACCTGAAATGACGCTTTACCTAGAAACATTTAGGTCCAAAGAAACTCGCGGCAGATATAGCTGCGTCTAGTTGCCAGAAATTATGAAACCATATGTAAGAACATAAGAGGACACCATACGGCTGTAAGTAATAAAATAGTACTTTTGAAAAGAGTCATCTTTTTTGAAAATGACTCATATTTTTTAATGTGAGTTCACGTCGGTGGCCATGATATATATGAATAACTGATGACATAAGGGAAAGGAAGAAAGGACGTCCCTACAAATGAGTTTAAACACCAACCCCTCGATTCCCTCGATCCATACCCTTCTCTACCCCCCTGAGCCTCCACTCTGGAGCCGCCAGTGAAACTGTCAGCTCTATAGCGGACAAAAGTTGAATTTAATAAAGTATTTGTACATACATCTTCGAATATTTGATTCAATTGCACTTTGGCTTGCCATACAGCTCAGATATAATATAAGCGCTACCAACTGGTTCGAAGCAACCAACTGGCCGATCTCCCGGCAGAGGGCGTTACGCTTGCGCCATAGTCCCTCTGCCCGTTGTCTCTGTCACGGCGTTGACTGGCGCTAAGACACGCGCTTCCGTGTAGTATGAGAGATACACCAAAGAATGAACAACTGTTGTCGTCATGTGGCAGAGGTCGGGACGGTGAGCAAAGAACGGTGCGTCTCCATATGGACAGATAGTGGGTGGCGAACTGTTCAGTATGCGTATTAATCTAGTGTTGTCAAATGATTGCAACCGGTGTCGCATGACAGTGAGTCGATTACGCATTGGTTGTGATACTAATGATGTGAACTTTTTTTTCATAAATTCACATATACTAGAACTCCTGGCACACAAGAGTAATATATCCCCGTGGATCGGTTTTCAGGTTACCGATGTCACGTAGGATACAGTACAAAACTAAAGTAAAATATATTAAATTAATTAATCGATTTGAAGCGATGCATCGTAACTTAAAGCCACAATGCGCGAAAACGGCTGCGATAGATGGTGAATCTGTTATTTCGAAAGTGCCATGCAGAAAAAGAGGAAATGGTGTGTGAGTCATATTGCTGACCAACAACAAAAATAGTGCTCATAGAACGAGTGCGCATCACTCTAGTGCCTTGCTACAGCTGCGTGTCGCGCACTCATTGTAGTCAACGTTTTGAGTGCTGGTAACCCAGCCAGCATGGCATTATCGGCCCAACGTTGTTTTTAGGTAGGCAACGCAACCGTTTGCTAGTATACATAGGCGCAACGTAATACTGACCGTCATCTGCGCTCTGCACCCAACCGTTGGCAATGGAATGTTGGCCCAACATTGTGCCTACGTACCAGCGTACTGCCGTTGGCGCAAAACACAGCGCCATCTAGCGAGTTTTTGAAGCAACACTTCCATGCGGCAAGTTTCCAAGTGACTGTAAGTTATCGTGAATTTTGAGATTTTGATTCATTTGGCACATTATTATTGTCTTGTCGGTCTGCTTTATAGTATTGGATTATGTAATTTATGCACTGACTTAATTAGAACTGTAATATAATGGTACAGCGGAAGAAAACGGTCACTGAGTATGCAGTTTCTGACCTTTCCTGTATTATCGCTCACACGAGTGCCTAGCTCTTTTGAAACTCTTTTCTTAAAATCAAACACTGTCAAACCAGTGCAAAACCTTCAGCCATGGGCAGGTGAAGGCTTGAATAGCACTTCAAATGATTTACGTTAATCTTACCACAGTGTTTGACTAGCTGGCCTGCCCCTGGCTGAAGGTTTTGATGTCATTAAACTTATTAGGGATGGGGCAAGGGGTATTTCCGTTCCTCGGGAATGGGCTTTTCATTTCACTGTGAACTGGGAATGAGGAAAATAATTCTTCGTGAACTGGGAATGGGATGTTAGCCGACAGACGTGATCGAGTATTTTCATTAATCGTGAACTGGGAATTTTAATATTAAATAACTCTGAATTGGGAAATGGCCAATTTATATCATGTATCCGCCCATTATTACACAAGACACATAATTATGGAAAATACAAATGGATTATTCCTATTGGTCCAAAAGAAGAAGGGTACAGACAAATATAGAGAACACGTATCTGGGTGGGTGGTCAGAACCATATATCTGCCGATGCATTCTGAACTTCCATGTTGATGTGAAATATTTTCTCGTGGAACTAAAGAGATCATTTTATTTAGTTATGCCAAGTGGCTATAGTGTTACCTATAACAATATGCTGTTCACATTTTGTTTTACAGTCAGTTTAAATTTCATTGACAGTGACAGAGTATGATATTGCCCTCCTGCACGCTTTGGAGCGTGTGCAACAGCAGCAGGAGCACAATGGTGTGATGCTTGGCAAAATTTGCCAGCATCTCAACATGACTTGCACGCCAACCCCTCCGCCAGATGGAATGCCCTTCCCCATCCTGACCTTAGACGCCCTACACACATGGGACGATGTCCTCGCTAATGACGAGACCGTGTGGAAAACGGTATGCTGTAATATTTAACGATTAATGTGTTTTGCTGTTAAAGCCTGGCCACACAAAACACAGTTATATATAAGTCTCAGAGAACCCCCTTAGTCTGTTGGTCAGTGTACTGGACTAGAGATCAAGGCGCCCATGGTTTAGTGGACGGCCCCCATATGGGGCATATTTCATTCATCATCATCTCGTTGCCCCGAACGCTTCCACTGGCCCAGTGTTAGTCAAGTATGCACGAATAAGAGACCAGCATTTTCAGTTCTCATAGGTTTGTCCATGTTTTGGTATTGCTTTGTGTAATTTAATTTATGTCTATTTTATCTTTAGTTTGACTCTTTATTTTGCATATGTCCAATTAGGTCAGCAGCATCAACTTGATGGGCGTATCCACTGTCGACAAGACAGTGCAGCGTTTGATGGACTAAGTGCTGTCAAATAGTATGGCAAGGCAAATACATTGGCAATGGAAGAGTGGGAAAGTGCCATTCCCTCGTCTAAACTTACGCCAGGTGGTGTATGGTAAGTGTGGCTGTATTCTTCTGATACGATAAGGATTTCCACTTTTCCCCCACTGTCTACTTAACTCATTTGCGTTACCTATTCAACGTGATATGACAGATCTGTCAAAAAATCCTGCGAACTGCAAATGAACAGTATCATTACTTTGTATGTGGCTACCACTGTATTGCCTTTAACAGGGTTCCAGAAATATTAAGCTAACAAAAAACATGTGTTAAGTATACCAGTATAGGTAAATGCTATTCATGCATATTATCGGACCAGCATGATATTTTAAACAGCTTTGCCATTGAGTCTACTTTGATTTAATTCAGGGGGTACTCGCAGCAACCAGACTACCAGTTGCGCCACAAATTCAGAGGTGGTGAAGAAGTGGCTCCGATTTGCTGGGGAGCGGGATGGCGGGCGACGAGAGCGTGACACAGCTGGCAAACGCAAGAATCAGGAATGAGTGGAAGCAACAGCATCTACGAGCGACCACCTCTATGAGTGGCCATGCACCTGTATGAGCGGTCACGAGCGATTTTTTTCAGACATTACGTGTCATGTATACCTGTTGACCCAAGGTTGGTAGATGGTTGGGCTATTGTTGGCAGACAACGTTGACACAATCATTCCCCAATGAGCACTCACTCGTTGGCCCAATGTTCTTTGCCAACATTGAGCCAACATTGCCGACAACGTTGTTTCACGGTTGGCAGATGGTTCCCATGCTGGCTGGGAAGAGCTTTGTGCGTGCAGCATCGAGTGGGTATGAAAATATGTGCTGTTTGCTTTGGTGCAAACATGTCTAACCATAAACTCATAATCCAGTTAAGGATAAGGCATCTATCTTCATAACGCATGTGGTTCGTTCGAGGATAACAATTCCGGGTCTGTATTTCCGGCGTGTATTTTGCGCACGCCCTGGACGCGCCATAAAGGACGCGCGCCACGACCTTGACCTTTATTTCCCCAGACGATAATACAGTAACCACGAGTCTGAGGAATGACGAAATCCTTGTGTATGGGGGGGGTGGGTATCGGAGGGGGGGGGGGGAGTGCCATCGCTTGATCCGGGAGCTTACGAATGGTGATGATTAGCGGTTCGGTCAATATATGCACTTTTGATTTGAGGCGCGACGAGTTTGGTGAGTTGCTACAAACATAGACAAGCAAACGACCACAAAGAAGCAGCTTGTGTCAACAGCGGCTGACAATATATGTATATTGTTGCCAGCTAGGCAATAGATTTGAAACCGTGGTACTCTAGAAAGAACGCTCAAGGCCCACAGCGGACGACAGGGCCTGACCCGGACTAAATACGATGAGCAACTATTTCTCGCTTTTTTGCAGGGCGGCGCGGTGCGTCCAGTGTGTGGGGTGTCACTGAAACTCATGCCGGCTATTTGAAAATGTTGGCGCTGGCGCTGGCGCGTCCAGTGTGTGGAGGCCCTTGTACCGTTTATTCGTTTCTCCTGTTGCCTTTGAACATTATAAAAGCAGAATTATTACTTTCCGTTTCCCAGTAGATAAAGCAGAAAAAGGGGTCGACGATTCATTTGAAACATAAATAAGCCCAAAGAGAATAGTCGTCAGATATAGTTTGCCTTTTTTGAAAATAGGCTGTTTTGTTAACAACTGAATGACCATAATACGACAATAGTATAATGTATGGCTTATTGGTATTAATTGCATATTAAACAAATCAGATTTTCTCGTGATTCGGGAACCAGCAATTCCTTCTGGAAAATACGTTATCACCGACCCACGTGATCGAAAAGAAATCATCGTCAACCTGCACGGTATTTTCCCGTCCCATTCAAAATCCCATGTGCGATAAATAAAATAGAACACTGCCTTATTACGCATAGTAAGCTTTAATGTAGTCCATACATTCGATCCAATACCGCTAGACAATGCCAGGCGTGAACTTTTTCGGCACGCCTTTATCCCCCTCCCCTCACCCCTATATGCTGGTTCGTGTAAACCGTACTACTTGCGACGCAATTCTCTTATATGTAATTGTCCTCCGTAGAGTATCTATTTTTATCTCGTAATTGTTGATAAACCAAAAAGCTCCGTAGACCAGAGATAACGTTCTGGGTCACCCATTATAGCCCTTTCGGCAACTTCTCGATGGGAGTAGGGCACGGGGGACGCAGTACTATACCAATCTAGTGGTGGGGAGGGGTTCCATGGGTGCCCCTGGATGCCTGAGAGGGGGAACTTTTGTGATGAAAAGGATACCCCTATAGAGCGGATTATAAAACTGCGCGTTCATAGAGCAGGTTTGCTGGGTGAAAAAGAATAAATCGAGCGGGTGTCTGCATGGAACTGCGACATAGAGCGGGTCAACGCAAAAAAATACCCATTCCGAGCGGGTTTTAGAGGTGAAAAGCGGAGAATTTACCGCGGACCCCCCCACTGCCCCAAACCCAGCAATGTATTGAGTACCCCCCGTTCCCGGGAGGGGGGAGGGGGGGGGTAAACAGCGCCAAGCTTGTCCTGAAGGTGATACTGGAATGAGCGAACCAAGGGTCGCCGCAAAGACTGTGGCGTCACCGGAGGCAAAGCAGCCCTGTGCCGCGACTGTGTCCGATCATGGTTCAGACCCTAAACAGCGCCAAGCTTGTCCTGAAGGTGATACTGGAATGAGCGAACCAAGGGTCGCCGCAAAGACTGTGGCGTCACACGAGGGAAAGCTGCCCGGTGCCGCGACGGTGTCCGATCATGGTTCAGACCCTAAACAGCGCCAAGCTTGTCCTGAAGGTGATACTGGAATGAGCGAACCAAGGGTCGCCGCAAAGAATGTGGCGTCGCACCAGGGAAAGCAGCCCGGTGCCGCGACGGTGTCCGATCAGGGTACAGACCCCAAACAGCGCCAAGCTTGTCCTGAAGTTGATACTGGAATGAGCGAACCAAGGGTCGCCGCAAAGACACAGTCACAGTCACTTGCGATAACCATTAGCGACAGTGGCATGCTAAGGGAGCCAAACGATCCAGTAAGTGACGACGGGGCTGTTAGGATGGATCCTGGAGACGTGGATAATAGCTCTGGAGGCGACCATGGGGCGGGAGTGACAACTGTGAGCAACACCCCTGGAAACGATTCACCAGGACGGGATGCCGCGACGGTGTCCGTTCCTGGTTCAGACCCCCAACAGCACCTAGCTTTTCCTGAACGTGATACTGGAATGAGCGAACCAAGCGTCGCCGCAAAGACTGTGGCGTCACAGGAGGCAAAGCAGCCCTGTGCTGCGACGGTGTCCGATCATGGTTCAGACCCTAAACAGCGCCAAGCTTGTCCTGAAGGTGATACTGGAATGAGCAAACGAAGCGTCACCGCAAAGACTGTGGCGTCACGCGAGGGAAAGCAGCTCGGTTCCGCGACGGTGTCCGATCAGGGTACAGACCCCAAACAGCGTCTAGCTTATCCTGGCGGTGATACTGGAATGTGCGAACCAAACAAGCAGCAGATAGCCAATGAATTAGACCATGTTACCGGAGAGAAGAAGGCCGAACTGGAGAGCCATAGTGGAGTGGAGAGTGGCGCTGAAACAAACAATATTGAAGTGATCGGGGAGGCCGATAATCCAGGCGTACTTAGGATGAACATAACGCACGAAAGGGGAGAAGAAAAACGGCACGGCGTTATATATGAGTCTGATGCCACTTGGAACAACGGAAAGTTAAAAGGGGATAACACAAAAGGTAATTCGAACACATCTGGTTGTCAAATATCATTTGACAAGAGGAAAGAAGTCGATGACGATCTGCAAGAATGCAGCAATGCGAGAGAAGAACGCGATGCAGCCGATCGCAAAGTTGATAAAGAGAAGGGGAATCTTGCTGCTGATGGCTGTAGTGTGGACACACCAGTGAACTCTTCAATCAATGCACAAGATGACATTGATAGCGCTACGAACAAACAGGATAGAATTGCGGCACAGGAGAGTCCTGTCGATCATCAGGACATCGTCGTAAGCATGAAAGAGGACGGCAACCAAATCCGGGGTGAATCCCCGGGAGCCATACCGAAACGAGGAAGGTCTTTGGGAAAGCCAGGACAGGCTGATATTTCACCTAATAGTATGAGGTTTAAGGCCAATAACGGTCCCGTCATCCTCATATACAAAACGGATATCACCAAAATGAGCGTTGACGTCATCGTGAATGCAGCCAATGGTTACCTTCGTCACCACGGAGGTGTGGCTCAGGCCATTGCCAAAGCTGCCGGGCGGGAGTTGTGGGAGGAGAGCCAGGCTTACGTCGAGCGCCATGGGCCTGTAGCGTTGTCCCATTGTCAGGTTGCCACAGCCGGCCGTCTGCCGTGTAAACGTGTCCTCCACGCCGTGGGCCCCAGGTGGAACAACATGTCCAAAGAGGAGGCGTCCAAGAGCTTGGAGGATACCTATGAAAACATCTTAAAATACTGCAACAAGGAAGGTGTGTCGTCCATCGCAATACCGGCCATTAGCTCAGGTTGGTTCTGCACTTTTTTTTCATCTTACTTAAGTCATATATATTTAAATATTTCAAGTACTTAAACATTAAAATCTAGACATAGAAATCGGAATGAAACTTAATAAACTGTTAGTTTTGGCGATTCAATATAACCATATACTTTCCTTTAACATTACTATGCGTTTTTGGCTTGATATATAAATGTGGTATGTATTTAATTATTGATACTTTTTCCATATTATTTCATATTATTTGACTACTACAAGTTGATGATGCTTAATAAACAAAAATGCCAAAAGTTGATTATGTCTGCATTTTAACGCCTATTGCAATCCGGCCGACATGTTAAAATCAAATTCACATACTGCCTGACACTTCAACATCTATAAATGAAATGGTTTAGATGTGTTTATCGTCTTGTTGTTGAAGGTATTTTCGGCGGTGAGGCTGACAACTTCTCCGCGGCCATTGTGAAGGGTCTGGCCTCCGGTCTGAAGAGATTCGCTTCCAGAGGTGTCCTGAAGGAAATCCACCTGGTGGACATCACAGGTCCAATATTATCCGCCATGCAGAATGCATTTACAACTGAAGCCACGACAGGACGCTGGCTGAAGCCGATGGCGAGTGTTTCACCTATGGCTAAACAAGAATAATATGTTGTCCAGGATTAGATATGGTAAAATATAAGATTGTTATTACATGCAATTGATACTGATCTACATATTACAATTAGTGGATATCTAGATAGTGTTATTTACATATATAGAAAGCTCAGGTCTCGACAGAAATATGCAGAAAATAAATTACGGTCTTTTTATATCCTTGCTAATTGATAAGCTTTAAAATACCTATAATTCTGTATATATACAGTTTTGGGGGATCACTGCAATATACTCAATTGCAATCGCATACGTAACAAAACTAGAGACCAGAGACGTGGAAGCTTATATGGATTCAGACAGTTACTAAAGCAAAACATTTTCGCCTAGTTTTTGACAACTGATAATTAGATTTCTGAACAAAAGGTTAGAATAATTTATTATTTTCGATTACGTGTACCTATAAATGTTTATATCCTTATATTACGTGTTCTTGTTTGCAAGCCTTCCTGTTGCATTCCAATATACACTGTAGCTATAAGATACACCTTTTTGGACAATTATTTAGCTAAGGTCAGGTCATCTTTGTAGCCATGTATAAGCAACTGTTTTCATACAATGTCTCAGAGGCCGGACAATTAAATAATAGCCCCTGTCTGGTTGTCTGATGGTAAATTAAGACTTTGAATGTTTTATACAGTGATCATTTGTCCGTGATATGACTTGACATTTAGTGTGAATAAACACCTTCCAGATTATTTGTTCATTCTTTCTGCAACCAGCCATCAGCCAAACCCCACCCACCGGAGAAGCTCAACCCGTCCACCGGACTCCAGATCTCACCCACTAACCCTGTAGGCAGCGCGTTCGGCGTGTGTCAAATGCAGAATGTCGAATTTGTCGAATGTCGTGATCTGCTGGGCCAGTGCAACGTCCGGTACGTCGTTTGAATCGCACATGAGCAGATGTTTATATTTGTGCAGGAAAAAGATTTCATGAGCGACAAGTGTGGGTGTATATTACTCTAGCAAACATGTTTCCTCTCTATCTTCCGGCTATCGCTGTATGTTCGACCTAGGTTAAAGCATCCGTATTAAACCAACGAGTGTGGGTTTACTCTCTATCTTCCCGTTGTCGCTCTATGTTCGACATAGGTTAAAACGTCCGTATTAAACCAACGAGTGTGGGTTTACTCTCTATCTTCCCGTTGTCGCTTTATGTTCGACATAGGTTAAAGCTTCCGAATTAAACCAATCTGTGTGAATCCATTGGGTCTGCCCGACAGCGATATAATAATAATAATCTTTATTCATACCCTTCAGGCCATGGGCCCATGGTAACAGTTACAACAAATTCATGGTGCAGTACATTGTTCACGTGCTGTGCATTTACAAAGTTTGTTTACGGAACTTAAATGCATGATAGGTTTACGCGGCAACATTGCGCAGAGCAGATGGATGTTGGGAAGAAAGAAGTCTAACGAAATTATCTCGCGATTGGTACATAACCGTGCTACTGAGATACTCAGCTCTAATATGAAGATAATGGGGACAGATTAAAACAAAGTGATACTCGTCTTCGATAACTCTTGTTCCACTCTCTAGACAAAAATTACAAAACCTAAGGTTCCTCTCCACTTGTCCCCTCTGATTCTCGATCGCTAGAGGATGTGCTAAACATCTTAACCGTGATAAGGCAAACCTATGGCTGCTAATACACACACTTGACAAATAATGTTCATATACTAAGTATTGTTTGAAGCTACAGTAACCATCTAGCTTTGGTGTCTGACAAGTGTCATTAAACCATTCTTGGAGAGCGATGCCACTTAGATGCTGCTTGAATACACCTAAAAACATATTTACATCTCCAACTTCCTGTGTAATCCATACATGCCCAAACCCCGAAACTAAATAATATTTTTCTTATTTCGGTTGCCCAAGTCACTTTACCAGCTCTGTCCAAATTATATAACATATCATAAGAGCTCCTGGTTAGTCTGTTTGCTGATGGACAATTTTTAGCCAGAACTTTATGCAACGGGTTATATACTTTACTCATAATGGTTTTCGTCCACACTCACCGAGAACAGCTACTTCGGGAGTTCTAGATGGCAAAGAAAGTATATATTTCAAGAATCGTATTTGACTTTTGTCAATCTGCAGTCCTTTCGCAAGGCCCCAAACTTCACAACTATGAAGGTTGGTTGTCATCTGCAGCCAGCGTCATTAGGTCAAACGCAGCGCCGAACCTGTTATGTTGCGGCAACATTAGAGAAACATATTTTGAAAACATATATCCCCATGCCATTAATGAAGAATCAATGATATTTGGGTCAAACTTCTACTTGGTAAGGATGTTTTGCAGAAATCTACTTGGTTGCAACTCACAAAGGCACAAAGGTTAAGGTCCTGAACAAGTCTATATATATATTGTCAGCTGACATTTGACTCTTTTGCTACCTGTCAAAGTCAGCTGACCTCATGCATTTCCTTTTGCAGCCAACAAAATGTTTGATACCTGCACAGGCAGCGCTCATGAACACAACGATGAGGAACAAAAATAGACTCGATAAACTCGATAAACGCGATAAACGCGATAAACTCGATAAACTCGATAAACGCGATAAACTCGATAAACTCAAACGAGTTGGAATATAGTAAGGAATCCAAGTGCTTGTCGCCAGGTTAAGGTGGAGAGCTGGTGGAGGTCAAAACATTTTCTTTTTTCTCTAAATAAGTACCGTTTATGAATCAGTTTGAAAAAGTAATAAAAATATATGTTACTTTACTAAGAAGAAATGTTCTCGCCATTGTTGTCAAATTGGCTTTAACATGGCGGTCATTGGAAAAATGCTTTAAAATGTGTTTTGGTTTTCAAGATTTTGAAGACCCCCCAAAAAACGAGCAACAGACTTGCCCGGAAACTGCCTCCCGAAGCTTAACGTCATGGTGAATATATAAGGATTTGTTTTATCTTACTGAAGTAACTTCTCTATCAGCTCGATGGTAATCACAATAATCTAAAAAATAAGCCAAACAAGCAAATTATCACAATTTTGGCTTTCGGCGCTTACATGTAATTAAGTGAATATATTGTGCATTTGCTTGGGAAACATAGTCATGCAACTTTGGCGGAGGAAAAAATATTTGATGTGACATGGTTTGGTATTGGTTGTCACTGAAACCTGAAATTGCCCAACAAAATCTCTAGGTGCCACCCGCGCTCAATCCTAATGGATGGCGACAATGCTGTAAGCTTCCTCATAGTGTTTACGGCCATTCCAGCATTAGAAGCTCCACCCTCTGTGTGAGCGGAACCCTCCCTCGGCACATATGTGTATATTGAACCTTTAATTGAATACTGATTAAAACATCAGGTGGGAGACCATATTGAAAGTTACATAATATAAACAAGCGAACGGACGGGGCCGCCTTAACAAATGTTCCGCTTAGACATAGAATCACCGCGTGCGATCTACAATATAATTAGAGAGAAATCTGACATTTTTAACGGCTTCATAGCGACTGGTGGTGGTTGACCTCTCCCACCCCACTGGCGCAGTGACCGTCCTACTGGCACAGTGACCGTCCCACTAGCGCAGTGACCGTTCTACTGGCACAGTGACTGTCACACTGGCGCAGTGACCGTCCCAGTGGCGCAGTGACCGCCCCTATGGCGCAGTGACTGTTCCAC